>CANJKZ010000139.1:0-600000 GCA_947471745.1 Closterium sp. Naga37s-1 | reverse complement strand
TGCGCGAGCTTGGGCTCACGCGTCTTACCACTTCTGGGGGTGTTCCCGTTCGCTAGGTGTTTTGTTCCAGAGCTTCACCTAGCCTGGGGGTGTGTTGGAGTAGGCTAGAGCTCGCTCTAGCCTTTATTTTGGTGTTCTCTTATCATTCCACCATGCTTAGAGCGAGTTATGCTTCCAGGTTCAATTTAGGTTCATTTCGTAGCTATAGTACAAACTGAACACACCCTAAGTTCAATTAGGGTTTCCAATTCCTTTCTAGACTTGTATCTCGACACTTCTTTCCTAATACAATTTTTCTCTCGCTACCTTCTCTCTTCCTAGCCATGGCTACCACACTCTCAGTTTTAACAGAGCTACCACTACTGGAGGTGCTGGAGCTGAACAGCCACCGCAGCCTGCTCTACTTGAGACACTCTCGCCGCAGGCGATTCGTGCGTGGGTCGTTCGGCGAGGCAGTCCTGGTGGTGGAGGGTACAGTCCTGCTGGTGCTGGAGCTACTAGTCCTAGAGGTGCTGCTGGTGCTGGAGCTACTAGTCCTAGAGGTGCTGGAGGTGCTGGAGGTACTGCTGGAGGTACTAGAGGTGCTGCTGGTGCTGGAGGTACTGGAGCTGCTAGTCCTGGAGGTATTGCTGGAGGTACTGGAGCTACTGCTGGTGCTGGAGGTAATGGAGCTGCTAGTCCTGGAGGTGCTGCTGGTGCTGGAGGTACTGGAGCTGCTGGCACTGGAGGTGCTGGTGCTACTGGTGCTGGAGCTGCGGGAGCTGCTGGTCCTGGAGGTGCTCGTACTAGAGGTACTGGAGCTGCCGGAGCTGGTGGTGCTGCTCGTGCTGGAGGTGCTACTGGAGCTTCTGACCCTGGAGGTGCTGGTGTTGCTGGTGCTGGAGGCGCTGGAGCTGGAGGTACTGGAGGTGCTGGAGCTGCTGGTCCTGGAGGTGCTCGTACTAGAGGTGCTGGAGCTGCTGGAGCAGGTGGTACTGCTGGTGCTGGAGATGCTGGAGGTGCTACTGGAGCTGCTTGCACTGGAGGTGCTGGTGCTGCTGGTGCTGGAGGCGCTGGAGCTGGAGGTACTGGAGGTGCTGGAGCTGCTGGTCCTGGAGGTGCTCGTACTAGAGGTGCTGGAGCTGCTGGAGCAGGTGGTACTGCTGGTGCTGGAGGTGCTGGAGGTGCTACTGGAGCTGCTGGCACTGGAGGTGCTGGAGGTACTGCTGGTGCAGGAGGCGCTGGAGCTGGAGCTGGAGGTACTGGAGGTGCTGGAGCTGCAGGTCCTGGAGGTACTCGTACCAGAGATGCTGGAGCTGCCGGAGCAGGTGGTACTACTGGTGCTGGAGGTGCTGGAGGTGCTACTGGAGCTGCTGGCACTGGACGTGCTGGAGGTACTGCTGGTGCTAGAGGTGCTGGAGTTGCCGGAGCTAGTGGTGCTGGAGGTGCTGGAGGTGCTGGTGCTGCTCGTGCTGGAGGTACAGGAGCTGCTGGTGCTCTTCGCCACCTTCTCAGTCTTCCGCCAGGTGCTACTGACTTCCCTGTGGCAGGTACTACTCCTCCGTTACTGTTTCCACCGGCCGACCAGTCTCATCCGCCGCTGCTACCGCACTCCCCACTGCCTGCTCCTACTCCTTACACTGCGGTGACACAGTCCCTGTCTGAGCGTCGAGAGCCTGAGACTCGTGCTTCCACCCCTGAGCGTCGAGAGCCTGAATCTAGCTTTGACCTTGAGCCCGAGCCTAGAGCCGCTGTCCGTACTCGTGTTCCTCGTGTTTGTCGTCAGCGTGCTCCGGCTGTCCCGGGCACTCACGATATGACACTCCGTCCTTACTCTGTTCCACAGCGTGTTGTCCTCCCGTTACCTCCTGCGTCCTCTCTTCCTGACGTTGCTGACCCTCCGTCTGACCTTGCTCGTGCGTCCAGTCCAACTGTTACTCGCTTTCTTGCTACGGTGGTGACTGACCCTTCGTTCTCGTCTCCTGCTGCGTCTCCCTTAGGCGCTGAGCTCGTTGACTTTGCTACTGTGTACCGCCTAGACTACCTTGCGAGCCTTGTTTCTGACCCTGTCCCTGCCTGTCCTCCGTCCGTCGGGGGTAAGACTGCCCTTGGCTGTACTGCCCTTGGCTGTGACGTTCTTGAGGACAGGCAGGAGGAACTGGAGTGCCTTGCGGCCGCTTCACCCCATCTCGCGACCATGCTGCTTGCCCCTGAGGGAGACCCAGATGCACTTGACATCCCCACCCCGCGCTCTTACAGAGAGGCGATTTCGGGTGAGTACTCCTCTCAGTGGCAGACAGCCATGGACGCAGAGATGGCTTCCTGGAAGTCCACAGGCACCTACGTCGACGAGGTTCCCCCACCTGGGGCGAACATTGTCAGTGGCATGTGGATTTTCAGAGTGAAGCGGCCGCCGGGTTCTCCGCCTGCCTACAAGGCACGTTACGTTGCTCGAGGCTTTAGTCAGCGTGCGGGGGTCGACTTCTTTCAGACCTTCTCCCCTACCCCGAAGATGACCACTCTTTGGGTGTTGCTGCACGTTGCAGCACAGCGCGACTACGAGCTGCAGTCCCCCGACTTCTCGACAGCTTTCCTACTGGGTAGCCTTCACGAGGCCATCTGGTTGCGCCGTCCAGAGGGCTTCACTGAGTCGTTTCCTGAGGGTACCCAGTGGAGCCTACGGCGACCAGTGTACGGCCTGTGGCAGGCGCCCCGCGAGTGGCACGACACACTGAGGACGACACTTGCGGCTCTTGGGTTTGCTCCTTCGACTGCTGACCCGTCGCTGTTTCTACGCACCGACACTACTCTGCCGCCGTTCTACATCCTCGTGTACGTCGGCGACTTGGTTTTTGCTACTGCTGACACTGAGGCACTGGCCCTAGTGAAGGCGGAGCTGCAGGAGAGACACACCTGCACTGACCTGGGTGAGCTGCGGAGCTATCTTGGCTTGCAGATCACCCGGGACAGAGCACGGCGCACCATCACCCTGACTCAGTCACACATGGTGCACCAGGTCCTTCAGCGCTTCGGCTTCTCGTGGTCCTCGCCACAACCCACTCCTCTGTCTACCGGCCACTCGCTCTCAGCTCCACCTTCGGACAAGTCCGTAGAGCCGAGTGGTCCGTACCCTGAGGTTGTGGGTTGCCTCATGTACCTTATGATGTGCACACGACCTGACCTCGCGTACCCTCTCAGCCTCTTGGCTCGCTACGTGGCACCCGGTAGACACCGAAAGGTGCACTTTGATGCTGCGAAGAGGGTACTGCGTTACTTGTGCAGTACATCGGGCATGGCGCTCGTGCTTGGAGGACGGGGTTCAGTGGTACTCACAGGACACTCTGACGCTTCTTGGGCCGACGACCAGGCGACTCAGCGTTCGTCACATGGTTACACCTTCAGTCTTGGCTCTGGTTCTGTCTCGTGGAGGTCCACTCGTTCTTCTTCTGTGCTTGGCTCCAGCTGCGAGGCCGAGATCTACGCTGGGGCCATGGCTGCACAAAAGCTGTGAGAATACTAGCAAGGAATGATTGAATTAGGAATGAAGGGGGATACAAGTAGGAAACCCTAAAGTGTTGTACCCCATGTGAACTACCCCACTACAGCCTACACAGACCATAACATATAAGTTTGACACACCCACATAGGCAAAGTGGGGGAGAACAAGAGGTCACAAGACCAGTCAAGCAAAGCAAAGCAAGCTCAGGGTGGATCACGACGTCACCACGCAGTCTGAGCACAAGCAAGTGGCCACAAGGCCAGTTCACATGCAGAGTTATATAAATGAGAAAATCAATACAGTGATCACAACCTAGCAAGTGTAAGCATGCAGGTATATGTATAGAGATCACAGTACAAACAGAGTCAAGAAGTAAGCAAGTGAGGCACAGTAGGCACAAGGCCTAGAACAGTACAGAAACGCTGATGATCACAAGGCTGGAGTGCCTTGGTGAAGACATCAGCAGTGTTGGCCTGAGTGGCCACGTAAGCAAGACGAAGCTGACCACGCTGCTGCAGCTCTCGAGCAAGGAAGTAGCGCAGAGCAATGTGCTTCGTTCTGTGCTCCAGTCTGTGCTCCTGACACAAGGCAATCATGGCCTTGTTGTCGACGTACAGCACTGGAGGAGAACGAGGCAGCTCTCCAAGGTCGGTCAGCAGGTAGGTGAGCCAGCGTAACTCCTGTGCAGCCATGGCCCCTGCGTAGATCTCAGCCTCACAACTGGAGCTGAGAACAGAAGACGAGCGGGTAGACCGCCAAGAAACAGAGCCGGAGCCAAGGCTGAAGGTGTAACCCTGTGACGACCACTGCGTAGTCAAGTCGTCAGCCCAAGAAGCGTCTGCGTGACCAGTGAGGACAACTGGACCTCGCCCTCCAAGCACGAGCCCCATGCCCGACGTACTGCACAAGTAGCGCAACACCCTCTTAGCAGCATCCATGTGCTCCTTCCTGTGTCGGCCAGGAGCGACATAGCGTGCTAGAATGCTAAGAGGGTAGGCTAGGTCAGGTCGAGTGCAGGTCATCAGGTACATGAGGCAGCCCACAAGCTCTGGATATGGGCCACTCGGCTCTACGGACTCGTCCGAAGGTGGAGCTGAGAGCGAGTGACCGGTAGGCAGAGGAGTGGACTGTGGCGAGGAGTACGTGAAGCGGAAGCGCTGAAGGACCTGCTGCACCATGTGTGACTGAGTCAAGGTAATGGTGCGCTGTGCTCTGTCCCGGGTGATCCGCAAGCCAAGATAGCTTGTCAGCTCACCCAGGTCTGTGCACGTATGTCTCTTCTGCAGCTCCGACTTCACGTGGGCGAGTGCCTCAGTGTCAACAGTAGCAAAGACCAAGTCGTCTACGTACACGAGAACGTAGAACGGCGGCAGAGTGGTGTCGGTGCGTAGAAACAGCGACGGGTCAGCAGTAGAAGGAGCAAACCCAAGAGCAGCAAGAGTCGTCCTCAGTGTGTCGTGCCACTCACGGGGTGCCTGGCGGAGACCGTAGACTGGCCGCCGGAGGCTCCACTGGGTACCAGGAGGAAACGACCCAGTGAAGCCAGGTGGGCGGCGCAGCCAGATCTCCTCGTGCAGGCTGCCCTGTAGGAAAGCTGTGCTGAAGTCAAGAGAGTGGAGCTCGTAGTCACGCTGAGCGGCGACGTGCAGCAGAACCCGAAGAGTGGTCATCTTCGGGGTAGGGGAGAAGGTCTGGAAGAAGTCAACTCCCTCACGCTGACTGAAGCCTCGTGCAACGTAACGCGCCTTGAAGACAGGCGGAGAACCCGGCGGCCGCTTCACCCTGAAAATCCACATGCCACTGACGATGTTCGCCCCAGGCGGGGGAACCTCGTCGACGTAGGTGCCTGTGGACTTCCAGGAAGCCATCTCTGCGTCCATGGCTGAATGCCACTGAGAGAGGACGCAGGAGGAGACGGCAGAGGAACACGCTGTGGAGCAGTGGAAGGACGCAGAGTCATATAGTGAGTGCCAGGGACAGGAGGAGGACGCTCACGTGGAACACGACGACCAGTGCGGACAGCGCGGACAGGCGACTCTGGACGAGACTCAGGCGACGCAGGACGAGACGCAGGCTCACGACGCTCCGTAAGACCTCTAGTCGGTCCAGAGTAAGGAGAAGGTCCAGGCAGTGGAGAGGCTGGCTGTAACTGTGACTGCGACTGGACAGGCGGTGGACTCAGTAGGGGAGGAGTAGGACCAGTAGAAGGCGGGAGGCCAAGAACCTGCTGAAGGAGCGGAACGTAGTACGGCCGTGGCCGCGCAGCGCCTCCTGAACCAGCAGAGACAGCACCAGTACCCTCAGCTCCTGGGTCTCCAGCTACAACTCCCGCAGCACCACCAGCTCCAACAGCTCCAGCACCTCCAGCTCCAACTCCCGCAGCAGCTCCAGTCCCAGCAGCTCCAGTACCTCCAGTACGAGCACCTCCAGGACCAGCGGCTCCAGCACCGCCAGCAGCACCAACACCAGCAGGACCTCCAGCAGCGCCAGTACCTCCAGCACTAGCGGCTCCAGCAGCAGCAGCACCTCCAGCAGCTCTAGCACCAGCAGCACCTCCAGCAGCTCCAGCACCAGCAGCACCTCCAGCAGCACCACCAGCAGCTCCAGCACTAGCAGCACCTCCAGCAGCTCCAGCACCAGCAGCACCTCCAGCAGCACCACCAGCAGCTCCAGCACCAGCAGCACTTCCAGCAGCTCCAGCACCAGCAGCACCTCCAGCAGCACCACCAGCAGCTCCAGCAGCACGGCTACAGCGCCGAGCGTACCACTCACGAAGCTGCCGTGGAGAGAGTGGCTCCCGCCGCGACGGGACACTCGGACGACCTCCAGTCTCAGCACCCCCAGACACAGCACCCCCAGGCGCAGCACCCCCAGACTCAGCAACCCCAGGCTCAGCACCCCCAGGCTCAGCACCCCCAGACTCAGCAACCCCAGGCTCAGCACCCCCAGACCCGGCACCCGCAGGCTCAGCACCCCTAGCAGCACCTGAGTCAACAGCTACCTCAACAGGCTCGACTGCGTCTACCTGAGACACACCTGAGGGGGCAGGACCTTGAGGGGGGAGGGGGTCTACCGGAGGAGTACCTGGCGCGAGGAAGAGCGGCGGGGGGGGGAGGGGGGCAGTGCGGTAGGGGAAGAGACGGTAGTAAGGAACCGACTCGTCAAACGTGACGTCCTGAGAGGACAGAACACGGCGCGAGGTGGGGTGGTAAAACTGCCAACCAGGCGCGTCAGGGGGGAAGCCAAGGAAGACGCAGGGAACGGCACGGGAGGACAGCTTGTCCGCAGACAAGTCGCGGACGAAAGCTCGAGATCCCCAGACACGGAACGCAGATGCATCGCCAACCTTCCCCGTCCACCGCAGAGTAGGGGTGGTCTCCGGCATGGAGACCCGGGGCTGGAGGTTGATCTGATGCGCCGCGTACTGAACCGCGAACGGCCACAGAAAATGGGGAGCAGCCGCATGGATCATGGACGTACGAGCGACATCCATGACCATGCCAATGCGGCGCTCAGCAATCCCATTTTGCTGTGGAGAGGCCGGAAGCGTGAACGTCTGGCGGATGCCCTCCGCCCGACAGAAAGCTCGCAGAAGGTCGGAGGAAAACTCTCCACCTCTGTCCGAGTGCAGACGCAGAACAGGAAAGTCCGAGCCGAAACTCTCTCTGAGCTGGAGACGAGAAGCGCGGATCCAGTCGATCAACACCTCAGTGACCTCACCCTTGCGGCGCAAGGGGAAGACCGTGGTGAAACGCGAGTAGTCGTCAACAACCAGCAGGAAGTAACGCTCGTGACCCTGTCCACGGACGCGGGCTGGGTCCCACAAGTCCATGTGAAGAGTCTGCAGGGGAGCCTCTGTCGGAGGAAACTCGGAGGAGTGAGGAGCGGCGCGCTGCCGGCCCTCGACGCAGGGGACGCAGGTAGGGGCAGGCCCCGGAGGAAGGGGTGGGAGGGACTCTGGACGACCTGAGACAAGGACACGGGAGGCCATGCCTCGAAGACGAGGCAGGGAGGGGTGACCAAGGCGGTGGTGCCAAAGGAGAGTCTCGTGAGACAGGAGGCGATACGAGCAGGGGGCAGACGCAGGGCCAGACCGGGACGCTGCAGCAAACACCTGACCCGACGCGGCTACCTGACCAGTCGCAGTGACAGGAGGAGACTCAGTGGTAAGGGTGTACAGGCTGGACCCTGGCCGACGGGTGAACGTGGCCAGGTGACGGCCCGTCCGAGCACACGTGCAGTGCGTCACACGCTGATAGGCAGGGGTGAACTGGTGAACACCCCCATCCTGAAGATCAGCACCCGCCACCAAGTTCGTAGAGAACGAGGGGAGGTGAAGACCAGACAGCGAGCCGGACGGAGCCGCAGGACACGGGAGATTAGTGGAGGAACGGGCCACAACTGGTCCCCCAGAGGGGTCAGCCTGAGAGACTGCCACGGCCGACTGAGCGGCGAGAGTGTGGTGCAGTCGCGAAAGAAGGAGCGGGAAGCACCCGAGTCAAGGGTGAAAGTGTGCAAGACCTGAGCCGACGCGGTACCTGAGAGAGCAGCCTCACCAGCACCTGGAGCAGCAGACTCACTAGCACCTAGAGCGGCAGCCTCAATGCCCGGGTCGGGCGGAACACACAGGTAACAGTCACCCTCAGCACTAATAGACACAGCATACAAAGTAGAAACATGTAATGTTTGACAAAAGCTACGCTGGCTGACCTACCTGCTAACCGACTTGGGGGAGCGGCCTCGTTCTCCTCCAGTTCTGTACGTCGACAGCAAGGCAATGCTTGCCTTGTGTCGCGAGCAGAGACTGGAGCACAGAACGAAGCACATTGCTCTTCGCTACTTCCTTGCACGTGAGCTGCAGCAGCGTGGTCAGCTGCGCCTTGCTTACGTGGCCTCTCGGGCCAACACTGCTGATGTCTTCACCAAGGCCCTTGGGTCTGGTGATCATCAGCGTTTCTGCACAGCTCTTGGGCGTGTGCCCACTCTGCCTCACCTGCTGGTTGCTTGACTTGCTCTTGTTGTACACTGATATATATCTTTCTACCTGCTTGTTTACTCTTGCTAGGTTGTGATCAGTGTACTGTCTTCTTATTATAACTCTGCATGTGAACTGGCCTTGTGGCCGCTTGCTTGTGCTAAGAATGCGTGGTGACCTTGTGATCCACCCTGGGCTTTGCTTTGCTTTGTTCTCTTGCCTGACTGGTGTTGTGACCGTTCGTTGTGTTTGCTATCTCCCAATTAGCCTATGGGGGTGTGTCAAACTGTATGTTTGTGTTCTCTCTAGGCTATAGTGGGTTAGCCTACAAGGGGTACAACACTTTAGGGTTAGGTACTTGTACTAATGCATGCTACGTAGTCCATCATTCCTGCCTGCTTATTCTAACATATCGGTGGGCCCTAAAAAAACTAATAGGTTTCCTGCTCTGAATACCATGTCAGAATCAACTGTGCATGAATGGTTGGATTAGCAAGAGTTGGGGTACAGGTCAGGGCCTATGTTATCAGGATAATTTATCCTGATTCTCCTGGATTCAGGATAGGTGTCGTGTGCTTCTCCTGAAAAAACAGCATAAGGGAATAACTTGTCCTGTAAAATCAGTATAATGGTTATTTTGCGTACTGAAAACTCAGGATAACGCTGTAGGTTCAGCCCTGACGACTCAGGATAGTGTTGAATCTCGCCCTCAAGCGAGATGTACTGTACGAAAAATCTCCTGGGCTTCGGGGCCTAAAATTGATACAGGCGGCACCTCGAACATAGGAGCCATCGGGAATCGAGAAGGCGACCTATGGTGTAACAAACTATCGCTTTCACCGCTACCACACTTCATGTAAGATAACTCCGAATACAGACATTGAAGTATTCGTTTTTCGTGCGCCACTTCGCTTTTGCCAGCCAATTTGGCCCACGATGTTCACCGCCACCTTCGCCATCTGCTTGTACTGTGCTGTAACAGTTTCGCACCATGCAGCTGCCAGCGACTTGCACTGCCAGCCACTTGCAGCTACACCCCAGCATTACACAATTCGAATGAGGAGAGCATTTCGATCCCCGCTAACATAACACGCGCGAAATACACAGGATTGTACTAAATGTAGCACTGAGCTGCCAGGATACTGTCAAATGTAGCACTGACATTTCAGGATACCTCACCCTGTGCAGCCCTGATAATTCAGGGCAAATTCTGATTTCCTAAAAACTCCCTTGAGGCCTCAGTGTACCCCCAAACGAATCTGAGGGCCTGGTACAAGTACTAACCCTAGAAATGCTGTACCCCATAAGGAGTGCCCCACTATAGCCTAAAAGTAAGATTGTACTTTGACAGGAGCGTGGAGAGACGGCATACAGAGGAGCATCGTGATACAATCTGAACTGTCTTATAGGATCGTCTCAGGTTGATCGCACGGAGTGTAGCAGCGGAAGATTGCTTGGTGATGTCGGGTACGGACTCTGTCAGTAGAAGGAGATTTAGATCTCGACAGAAGTGAATAACATAATGCGGTACAAGGGTTTATATAGGAATACAGTGGAATACGAAAGGTCCTAGCTAGCCATGTACTCTGAGGGGGTACATTCCCCTTAGGGCTAATCTAGATGCACGATTGAAACCGTGCGGCTCGGTAACCGTACGCGGTCCGGTAACCGTTTGAAGTTTTCCCGCGCTTTGCACTTCGAATTCTTCCTGCTTGCAACTGTCTTCGATAACTGTCTTGTCGCTCGGTCTTCGTCCTCACTGCAGTCATCTTCGCGTTAAGGATTCGTTACTCAGGAATGTTTATTCAACAGTTCCATATCGTAACACTCCCCTTCATTCCCGGAGAAGCGAATTCTTGACGCGCTTGGTTATACCGCAGATGTTTCCGCAGTGATGGTACTGCTCACGTGGTTGTTTCTTGGTGAGGAAATCTGCTGCCATGTCACCAGTGGGGCAGTAAGTCAAGATGCCTTTGCCTTTGTCAACTTCATCTTTGACGAAGAAGTAGCAGAGTGCGATGTGCTTGGTGCGGTTGACGAAGCCAGGCTTGTTCGCAGTGAAGTTTGAAGCTCGCGGATGTCGCAATTTTCGCCTCCTGGAGAAGCTCCTGAAGGTAGAGTCCTTCGCGAACTGCTGATGTGGCAGCAATGAACTCAGCTTCGGCAGAGGAGAGTGCCACCATTTCCTGCTTCTGGGAATTCCAGGAAATTGGGCCAGTAGGTTCGAGGCGAAAGAGGAAGCCGGTTCGGGACCGTAGATTCGCAGGGTCGGCAGCATGATCTGCGTCCACGTAGCCAACGAGGCTGAAGGAGCGGGTCGTGAGGGTTGAATAGGTGAGGCCGATGTGAGGTGTGGAGATGAAGTACTGCAAGGCGCGCTGTAAATCCAGCATGTGCTCCCGTTCAGGCCGCTTGGCATACTGAGCGAGCTGACTCGAGATGTAGGACAAGTCAGGCCTGCACGTCACCGCAGCGAACAGGAGGAAGCCGAGCTGCTGCTGATATAGCTGATGTCCGGAGGGGTTGAGTGGGGTGGTGTTGGGGTGGTGTGGGGTGGCCGGGTTGCGGTAAGGAGTTGAAAGGTTGGCAGGTGGGATGTTGAACTTGGCCGAGAGAGTTTCAGCGTACTTGGAGGCGGAGAGATGAATGGCGTCGGTGGCGTAGGAGATGTTGAGGCCCAAGAACTGGGTCACTTGATCGGTGCTGGTGACTTCGACGCGGTTGCTGAGATTCTTCTCGAACTGGGCGAGGAGATCGTTGCTGGTGCCTGTGTAGAGGAGGTCGTCCACGTACGCCGTGAGGAGGATGTAATCGCCGCGATAGTGGAGGCGATACATGCCAGGGTCGTGAGGCAGCTGAATGAAACCGATGTCGAGCAGGATTTGGTGGAGATACTGCTGCCAGAGTCGTGGTGCCTGTTTGATGCCGTAGAGGGGTTTGCGGAGTTGACACATGCGATCGTCGCCGTCGCCGTAGGTGTGTGGTTGCTCGACGAAGATGAGCGCATCCACGGGTGTGTAGAGAAAAGCATTTCTCACGTCGATTTGGCGGAGAGGAAGATGATTTGCGGCAGCGATGGCGAGAAGGATGCGGACAGAGGTGTGACGGCTGACAGGAGCGAAGGACTGATCAAAGTCAACGCCGTGGCGCTGATCGAATCTGCGGACAACCCAGCGGGCCTTGAAGCGCTCGATGGTGCCGTCGGCAGCGGTTTTGACGCGGAACACCCATTTTCCGGAGAGGACGCGTCTCCCCTTCAGTGCGGCACGGTCGGCGAGAACCCAGGTGTCACGGGCTTCGAGCGCGGCGACTTCGGCATCCATTGCGGCGCGCCATTCTTTGGCGTAAGGGCCGGTGAGAGCTTGGCGCGGGGTTTTGGGTTCAACCGCTTTGGGCGGACGAGACACAGCCGTGTGAAGGCCAAGGATGTGGAGGCCAGAGAGACCGGGGCTGTGGCGCTGATCGCTGGTGACTTCGACGACGTCGTCGTCGGAGTTGTGAGCGCTGGAGGGTGTCGGGCTGAGGAGGGAGTCGCGGGATGAGTCAAGGGGAGCGCTGTCCTCGTCCTCGTCTTCGTCGCTCCATGGGCGCGGGCCAGGATGAGGATCCGTGGGATCCTGGTCCGCAAGTGCTGCTGCGGCTTCATCTTCAGGAGTAGCGAAGCTGCGCGGCGGGCGCTCGTACTCCGCAATGTTGTTTTCGCCCCTGGTGCGGTCAGCGTAACGGTCGTGCTGGAACGTGCGAATGGAGAGGTCTTCGTAGAAGATGACGTCACGCGCCGCGACGATCTGTGAAGTATCGTGGTCGAGAATGGTCCAGGCGTGATGCTCGAAGCTGATGCCGAGATGCACGCCCCAGCGTGCGCGACGTTCGAACTTCCCCGTGGTTGTAGCTGCGGGCCGATACTGCACCATGCAGCCCCAGACGCGGAGCATTGAGATATCGCCCTGCTTCCCTGTGAACTTAAGATGCGGGGAGAGGATGTCGGATTTGGCAGTGGTACTGAGCAGGTTGTGCAGACGGACAGCGTGATGCATGGCATAGGGCCAGTACTTTGCGTCAACGTCGCTCTGCTGCAGAAGTGCGCGGACCTTGGTCATGAGAGTGCGGTTGGTGGGTTCTGCGACGCCCTGCTGGGGATGCGCGTACGGGAGGGAAAGCTTGTGAATGATGCCCTTCTCCCTCATGAGCGCCTGCATCTTGTCGTTTTTGAACTCTGCTGCGCAGTCAGTTTGCCAGAGTTTGAGAGTGCAGCTGGACTGTGTCTCCGCATTGGCGTGCCAGACCTTGAAGATTTTGAACGCCTTACTCCTGTGGGAGACATTGGCGACCCAAACGAAGCGGGAGTGAGCGTCGATGAAGGTGAGGGTGTACTCTTTGCCGTTGAGTCCAGTCTGAGTGAGCACGAGGAAGTCGCTGTAAACTTTCTCAAGTTTTTTCGTAGCGGTTGGTTCCTGGCTCAAGGAGCTTGAAGGGCTGATGGGCGAGGGCAGCTTCAGGGCAGATGGTGCATTCTGTGCGGCGAGAGGTCTTGACGGGAACGGGAGTGCCGTCTGGGCGGAGAAGAGTTCCAGGAAGAAAAACTTGCGCGCGGATGCAGTTGTTGAGAACTTCCTGTGAGGGGTGACCAAGGCGTTTATGCCTGAGATCAGGTTGGGCGCGCAGAGCAGGTGAGCGTGCGTAAAAGGCGATGAGTTCAGTGATATCTTGCGGAGGTGGCTGTGGGATAGGCTGTGGTGAAATTGAGAGGCCAAGTGCGAGGATGAGTTCACGAGCGGTGAGTGCCGGGGTGACTGTGGTGATGGCTGCAAGTGGTGCTGTGAGATCATCTGTGTCTGCTGTTTCTTCTGGAAGGTCTGGACGTGGCAGGTGGTGAGGAGGTAAGGTGTGTGCTGCTGTGGGACTGGGAAGAGGTGAGTCTGTGGGCCCAATGGGCGTGGATTCAGTGTGAAGCGGACTGCGGGGATAAGTGCGGTAAGGCAGTATGGTATCACGATCTATGGGAGGTTGAGAATCTGGAGAAGAGCCCCAGGAGTTGCTGGTTGGTGAGGTTTTTGTTGGTGGTATGCCGAGGGGACGTGGAGACCCATAGGGTCCTCGCGCTGCTTCTGCCGCTTCTCGATCAGCACGAGCGATGAACTCTTCTATCGACTCCTCTTCCTCCATGGTTGATGGTGCTGGGCCTCCCCATCCTGGTGCGCCAGTTCCGCTTCCCCATCCTCCTGCTGTTCCAGTTCCGACCCCCCATCCTCCAGCTGTTGCAGCTGCTGCTGACTTTGCTTCTTCGTCTGCGCGGCGACGCCTTTCTTCTTCTTCATGTCGCTGGAGTTCCTCCATGGTCATGGTGCGGTGGGACCAGGGTCGTTGACGTGGTAGGTCTCCCAGGTCATTGGGAGAGGATTGTTATCATTGTCATGTGCGCCAGGTCCCGTGTTACATGTGAGGAGGTCGAGGCGGTCATGGACAGTGGGATCATTTCGGGTTTTGCGCGGCTGGAAGACAGTGAGTGCTGCAGCGAGCTCTCCGTCGCGCATGCCAGATGGGTGAAGAGTCTGCCATTCCGCTTCCTCAACTATGTCCGTGCCAGCAGGCTGAATGACTGGTCGAGCTTCCTCAGACGACTCTGAGTTTTCAGGGGTCTGTTCGGAGAGTGTCCCAGATTGAGCTGCTGCGGCTGTGAGGCGTCGTGCTGCTGCAGCGGAAGATTCTCCTTCGTCAGCTGGTGTGTTTCCTCTGTTGGGAGGAGGGTTGTTCGGTCTGTCTGAGGTGGAGGCTGTTGGGGTGCGGCAGTTGCGGCAAAGTCCGTCAGGTCCAGGTGCGTGCAGATTGATTTCCCGTGGATGAGCGTGATGCTTGATCCAGGGACGGCCGTCTGGGTGTGAGGGTTTGCGATTCCACACGATGTCTTGGGGTTGTAGGTCAATGAGATCTCCTGAGTCAGCGCTGCAGTCTGGTATGTCGAAATCGAGAATGTAAACGCCGTCTTCGGAATGGGCTCTGCCGATGTAGCGCGGTTCGCTGTTTAGGTTGCTGTAATATTTCTAGTGCATGAGGATGTCACGTGTCTCAAGGTCAGTCGTCATGAGAACTCCACTTTGCACGAGTTGGTCGTAGGAGAGGAGATTGTATTGAAGGTCGCGCACGATGAGAACGTCGTTGAGCGTGATGTGAATGTCACTGTCGTGTGCTTTTAAAACGACGATGCCGCATGCTCGTGCGTGGAGTTGCTGATTGTTGGCCACCGTGACGATGGTAGGTTGTGGGATGGCGCTTGCGTTGGAGATGTAGCGCTTGGAGCCCACCATGTGCTGCCCGCAGCAGCTGTCGAGGTACCATGTGTTGTAGGAGTTCGCGCGATGTTGAGCCGAGAGGGCCAAGTTTGGTGTGTTTCGGAATGGAATGCGCCGATCTCCAGCAGCACGGTAGTTATCCACGGGGCGCGAGTCAATGTGGTGACCGAAATATGATTGATGGCGAGTTAAGAAAATCTTCGTCATGCGGCGGCGACTCCAGCAGGGGTATCGGTAGATCCCAATCTTATTCGTACTCGTCGGAGACGAACTCCCCGTGTGAACGGGTTGTTGTAGCCAGTGAATTGAACTTTGCGTCCTGGCGGGGGAGGAGAGACATGTCGCAAATGTCGCCGATTGGTGCGGCGATTGCGACGTGGAATGCGCATCGCCATGTTGCCCATGACATGGCGAACGGTGTTGTTGTTCTGTGGTGCGCGCTGAATGTCGGATTGCGGCGGCTGGCGCGGGGCAGACCGATGGCCCGAAGACGGTCGGCTTGCCTGCCGCATGTGATCAGGGTCGTAAGCAGAGTTGTTGCGCGGCGCGGAGTTGTGTCGTGGTCCGAATCGGCAGCGTTCGGTGGAGTGACCGAAGATTTTGCAGTTCTTGCAGTAATATTGCCGTGGTCGTGTGTCGCGATTCCTTCGTTGGTCGGGATTAGAGTAGAAGGCAATTTGTTCGCGTCGCGCCCCCTTTTCTTGGTTGAAATCCATGTCACGCTGCTCGTGCAGTAGAGTGGCGCAGAGGTGTGCTTCGGATATTATCCCTTGTTGGCGAAGAAGCGCCTTGCAGGGATTCCAGTGTGATCCCAGTCCTCGAAGCACGATGGTGACAAACATGTCCTTGGAAATTGTGTTTCCGAGCTTAAGAAGTTGATCGCGGATGCTTCGGCAGCGGTTGATGTAGGAATTCGCTTTCTCACCCGGTGTCATTTTGACTTCCATGAGTTGCTGGAGCAAGCGACTGGATGATACGGAGTCTTTAGGCTGGTAAGTTTTATTGAGGTAGCTCCAGGCGGCCATGGCGGGGGCTTGATGAGTTTTGTAGGGGCGAATGTCGAGTTGTTCGGTTGGTGCCATGTTGCGGAGTAGGACGCTATACGCCATGAGTGACTCGTTGTAATACTGAGCCTTTGCGTCGTCGGTGTCGCTGGAAGGGCCAGCGTAGCTTCCGTCAAAGTAGCAGAAAATTTGCGCGTTTTGGAGTAGTAGCTCGAGCTCGAAACTCCAGGTGTAGAAATCTCGCCCGCTAAACACGGTGCTGGTTCGAATCTTGGAGATAGTCAGAAACTTGTTCTGAGCTGCGAGCACAGCTTCGTCACTTGGACGAGGAACTGTTGGAGCAGAAGAATTCGACCCGAGATCAAAGGTGGTTGGGCTCGGTTCCTTGGTTGGAGCGGCCGGTTGATCGGGTTTCGGAGCGGTTTCAGGGTTGTCATTCTTCAGTTGTTGACTTCCTGATTCCAGCGTAGAAATCCGCTGGATGAGTTGCTCCAGTAGTGCATTGCTGATGGTGGTAGTTCCCGCGGAGTTCGCGGTAGGGTTGGCGGGGGCTTCGGCAGTGTTGGCCGCTTGTCCGCCAGATCCTCCAGCCATGTTTCGGCGAGAGCACGTACCGGACGCCACCTTGAATTTGAATTTGGATCAAAGGTGGTGGTGCGAAGAATCCTGAGTGGCTCTCATACCACGATACAATCTGAACCGTCTTATAGGATCGTCTCAGGTTGATCGCACGGAGTGTAGCAGCGGAAGATTGCTTGGTGATGTCGGGTACGGACTCTGTCAGTAGAAGGAGATTTAGATCTCGACAGAAGTGAATAACATAATGGGGTACAAGGGTTTATATAGGAATACAGTGGAATACAAAAGGTCCTAGCTAGCCATGTACTCTGAGGGGGTACATTCCCCTTAGGGCTAATCTAGATGCACGATAGAAACCGTGCGGCTCGGTAACCGTACGCGGTCCGGTAACCGTTTGAAGTTTTCCCGCGCTTTGCACTTCAAATTCTTCCTGCTTGCAACTGTCTTCGATAATTGTCGTGTCGCTCGGTCTTCGTCCTCGCTGCAGTCATCTTCGCGTTAAGGATTCGTTACTCAGGAATGTTTATTCAACAGTTCCATATCGTAACACATCCCACCAGTACAGGTCACCATCAGGTGAAATATCAAGTAGCTGCCTGCTGTTGAAGATACCGTATGGCCCCGGATATAGGCGCCGTCCGATTAGAGGCGCCGGCACTTCTATCTGGAGCATGGCGCTTATGGTCGTTCCTCGATTATAGGCGCACCCCATTTTGTACCCGTACTTATTATAAGCGCATACGTAAATTGTTTATTTTTATTTTAGACAAACACTAACAATTAACGTCTCTGAAAGCATTTCAGCAGAAATCTAGCACCAACTATTACAAAGGCCTACTAAGAACTACATGAACAGGCGTTTACAAAGGCCTTTCTAACCAGCTACTCCTCGTCATACTCGGTCTCCTGGCAGTTGTTGCCGAAGAAGCCATCGGCGATGATGTCGTCGTCGACATCCACTTCCGCGGTCAGCTGGGTCCGCCTGTGCGCCATGGCGAGGCCGTCCTCGCTGCCGTCAAGCGCGTTACTAATGCCACAGGTGAGGAATGCGCGCTTGATGAGGTCGGCGGGAACTGCCCTCCAGGCCCGCGAGATCCACCTCAGGACCACTGCAGGTGGCGGCTTCTTGAGATTCCCTGAAACAACAGAAAAGGGACGATGGTGAGTAGATTAAGAAACGAGACGGAGTGAGGCCTCCATAGACAAAAAGCAGTTTAGTTCCGTACCTGCTTAGTCAGTTGTTCTTGCCCCTCCTCTTGAAACCACTTTGGGTACTGCTGACGGACGGAGGCCTTGAAGCTTTTGTTGACGGAGACGTCCAGTGGCTGAATCTCCCCCGTACAGCCCGACGGGATGATCGCCGGCACGCAGTTTAGCTCGCGTAACTTCTCCTTCACCCCCTTGGTGAGGTGCCCGCGATAGGAATCCAGAACCAGCATGGAGCTCCTGGAGTGCCGACCGAAAGACGGCTTCAGGAACGGCTTCACACACTCTTCGAGCCAGCGGATGACGCCCGCGGAGTCCATCCACCCGTTGTCGTGGCACGCCACGACCACATCTGCAAAAAAAACATCGGGAAGAGAAACAAGAAATTAGTGAAACGGTAAACAAAAAACGTGTGCAACACACATCATACAAACATCACTTACCCGGGGGAAAGTCGCCCTTCGGCAGCGTCTTCCGCTTGAAAAAAACCCACGGCTTGAGCTTGGCGCCGTCACCCGTGCACGCCAGCATCACGGTCACGCGCTCCTTCTGGTAACCGGCACTCCTATGGGCACCGAGCGAACGCCCGCTTGCTCGACGGTCGTGGTGGCGGGCATCTCCAGCCAGAAAGGAGTCTGGTCGGCGTTGATGATCCACGTGGTCTCGATGCCGCGTTTGCGTCGCTTGTCTCGGACGAACTGCCAAAAACTCTTGCACTGCTCCGCGACATCTGCGAGACGTGGGAGACAGGGTGAAACACACGGGTGCAATTAGTACGGTAAATCTCATGTTACAGCACCAACAATTACCGTATGCGGCGGTAAACGCAATCTCACGAGCGGCGGTTTTCTGTGCAACCCTTGTCTTCATGCGGACGCTTAGATTCCGGCGCCTCCGAAACCGCTCAGACCACCGTTGACTCCCCTTCCACCTCTCTAGCGGGTAGAGAACCTTCATAAACTCCTTCGACCACTCCTGCAGGCGGCCCACCGACACCGCGGTTCCTTTGCGGCGCCACTCGAGGAGTCGCTCGTACACCTTCATCTCCATCGGTCGGTACCAGCTGGATATCCCGCGACCGTGCATCCGCTTCCGTGCAGAGTGAGCTTCCTTCAGGAATTCCGCGGAACGCTTCCAGTTGGAGAGGCACTTGCGGTGTATACCGCTCTCGCGAGCCAACGCACGCACCGAAACTGCCACCTGCAGAAGCGCGACATACTTCAATTTCTCGGCGGCGGTATAGGCTTGACGCTTGTGATCGTTGAGCTTATGCCTGGGAGAGGGGGGGCGGGCATCACGGTTCTGTGTAGCGGGGTGGGGTCGCTTGCGATTAGTAGGAGGGTAGGTAGGTATCGGCAACTTCTCTGGGAGCCCGTCGCGCGACCAGTACTCAACACCGTCGTCCTCGTCGCCGCCCGGCGCACCCTCGGGAAACACATCCTCAGCGGTGCCGGCCTCGGTTTCAGTCTCCGTGCCACCCTCGGCGCCTTTGTCGCCCTCCTCGAGACTCTCCTCCTCAGCGTCAGGGATGCCGTCGTCGGCGCCGACTGCCGATTCGTCCCACGTACAATCGTCGGGACGGCCCCAGCGCTGTCCTGGCACATATTCAACATCCACATACTCATCTGTGGGCTTCTTGGACTCTGGTTCCGAGAGGTATTCGTCGAAGGCCAAAGGGAGCAGAAGCGTGAGCACGGGAGGATTGCCCGTTTGAACAGGAGACACCGGCAACGGGTGAGAAGGAGGAACAGGAGGAACAGGAGGCGCAGGAGGCTCAGGAGGTGCAGGAGGAGCAGGCGGCGCAGGAGGCGCTGGAAGTTGTGGTGGCTCTGGTGGGCTAGGTGGGACGCAGGAGTACCATCCGTCCGCGTCAACTACGAAGGCGGGCTTACGGGTGGGTTTCTTCTTGAACAAGAAATGAGTGCCAGAGAATTCTGCCATGGCTTCCGCAGCATGGCGGGCGAGACCAAGAATCTGAATGAAAAAGTGAAAGAGAAGGAGAAGAAATGAGGGTTTGGAGGGGACCCCTTCTGGTGTGCGGCTCGAGTTCCTCTTCAGGCATAGTCAGATCCCCCCCCGCCTAAACCCGCAGAGGAGGGAATCGCGGCACGTATCTGCTGCGCTGGCAGGGATATTCCACCCCCTTCTCGAATGTTCGGGTGAAATGTGGCACCCTGGCAGCGCATGTAAACCCTATTGGGCCGCACGGCAGGATGCACGTCATCGCTGGCAGGTGCGTTGCACCAGGACGGGCTTTGTGCGGTGGGAAATCGAGTCGCGACTGGTTTCGGCGGGATTTCATGCACGAGCCCATGCGCACAGTGCATGGTCTTGTTCGCCTTATTGAGGGCTTCAGTTTCGTGCCTCTAAAAACAAAAACCCTTTTTGACATTATAAAAGCGCCGGCGCTCATGGCCATTACTCAATTACAAGTGCCACCCCTAAAAAAAATGAATTTATTATAAGCGCATATGCGCCTCTATCCGGGGCTATACGGTAGGTGATTCTTATGGGCTAATAAGGTAACAATCAATGTTTGCTGATGCAGTCTCTCACACCGTAAGGACGTGGTCAGGTCAGGTTGTACTCCTCTTGAACGTTCTCTGCGGTCTAGTTCGTTGCGTCACTGCGTCAAAAGATAAGCTAAAAAAGCGCCTACAACTGCATGGATTCTCTTGAGCCACGAGGCATGGTATGGTACACGCAATTTTGACTTTATCACCCAGTCTTTTGCAAAACAATTATACACAATCAAAACATACCGTAACATTTTATTATAACACGAACCAAGTTATTACTGCATGCAATGCAAGCATTGAAGGAATAAAATGGAATTGAATGCACTATCAAATACCTATAAATAAAAACAAATCAGCAAATAAAACTTAGTATTACACGCGCGGCTGGAACTGTCACCGGCGCTCAACCCCCTGTGCATGTGAGGTACGGTATGCCAGGCTCACCCCCCTCACCTAACACAGCGAGCTACGGTCTGGGCTTGCAGAGTACTCTGCCCACCCAAAGCGAGCTGGTAGTGCATGTGAAGCCCACGTTGTATTGGTACATGAGGGAATAGGAGCACTTGAATACCTTGCACACCACCGTGGCACACGTGTCTCCTCGCACCACTGTGTATGTGCCGTAGTAGCAGGACGCTCCTATCAGGGCTAGGCTGCCCACACAGAGCTGTGCGCGGGGAAGAGGGTGGGGGGGGATGGGAAAGAGAGGTTGACGCGAGGAGAGTCAAGGGTTTGTTTAAGAGAGAGAGAATGCATCTGCTGTCTGACATGCTTGCGTGTCACTAAACACACTCCCTGGGTGTTATCACGTCAATAAACGTCAGCAGAAGTGACAAGGAACCGCCCCAAAAAGCTTACCTGCTGGCCCACAAGGCGCTGGGAGGAGTCAGCGGAGCAGATGATCCCGGGGTTGTAGGAGTAGAGCTGCAGCGCTGTGATTGGCGGCTGTGCCTTGGCCATGACGTCGGTGCACGTCTCCCCCGGGTTGACCGTGTAATAGCTCGTACAGGATAGCGGCAGCGGTGTGCCCTGATCCATGCACAGCTGGTGGAGAGAGAGGGGGGGGGGGGGGGGAGGGGGGGGGTAAGGGAAGGGAGAACGGTAGAGGAGGGGGAGAGGGGGAGGGGAGGGAGGTAGAGGGAGTGAGGGGATAGCAGGCGGCGGGCGTGCAGTGATCGAGGAGGGAGGTGGCATGGCATGGGGATGTGAGAGGCGGGAGTTATGTGCGAGAACAAAAACAAGTGCAGCAGTGGTGCAGGAATGGAAAAAGCACAGCGGGGTGAATTGGCGGCACGAGAGGAGAGTGGGTGTGGGGAGTGTTTGGGGGGAGGGGGGGAGTCGGGGAGGGGAGTGGGGGTTGGGGAGAGGGTGTGCAGCAGAGGCAGTGGTGGGATGGGACGAGGGAGGGAGGTGGGGGGAGAGCAGCACCTGTTGGCCGGGCACGAGCTGCGTGCAGTTGAGGTCAGGGTTCAGTGCTGCCAGGTCCGCTTCTGTGAGCCCAAACATGCTCAGCACCCACTCACACGTGTCGCCCTGCCATTGGTGGGCGCGGAAGGGGAGATAGAGAGGAGAAGGCAGGGTGTAGAGCGGGAGAGAGTGAGTGGAATGGAAGGGAAAGAGAGAAAGGCAGAGAGAGCTCTGCGACGGAAAAGGGATTACTTGAAATCAACCCTTTATCACTGACAACGCCTGTGTGATTATTCGACTAACCGATGGGAAGGAGCGAAAATATGGATGGTGTGGGGGAGGAGGAGGGGAAGGGGGGAAGGCAGGGAAAGGCAGAAACGAAAAGATCCACAGCAGTGCGGGAGGAAAGGGCAGGAGGCGTGGTGGGAAGGGGCAGCGCGCAGTGGGTACAGCGCGCAGTGGGTACAGCGCGCAGTGGGTACAGCGCGCAGTGGGTACAGCGCGCAGCGTGCACGTGCAGCGGGCAGTGCACAGTGCAGAGCGACACGCACCTGGGAGATGGTGAGCGGCACAGTGCAGCCGGAGATGGAGGTGAGGGAGGCGCTGCTGCCGGCAGGGCGCACTGTGATGCTCGTGCCCGCCTTGTAGATCCCTGGACACTTGAGCTTCTGCACCGCCGCACGAGCGGCAGGGTGGGGAGGCAGGAGAGCGGGGGGGTCAGGAGGAGAGAAAGACTTAGTCGTGTGGAAGAGGTGGGAGTGGAGGAGGGGGGGAGAGGGGGGTGAGAGAAGCGTGGCAGGCAGGCGGGCAGGAAGGAGGGTGTGTGTGTGTGCCTCCTCTTGGGCACGGCGCGTGGCAGGAATGAATGCAGCGAGGGGTGGGAGTGAACGAGGAATGAATCCGTGTATGCGTGCAGTTCACGGGGTTGAGAGGCACTCACGGGGTTGAGAGGCACTCACGGGGTTGAGGAGGCACTCACGGGGTTGAGGAGGCACTCACGGGGTTGAGGAGGCACTCACGGGGTTGAGGAGGCACTCACGGGGTTGAGGAGGCACTCACGGGGTTGAGGAGGCACTCACGGGGTTGAGGAGGCACTCACGGGGTTGAGGAGGCACTCACGGGGTTGAGGAGGCACTCACGGGGTTGAGGAGGCACTCACGGGGTTGAGGAGGCACTCACGGGGTTGAGGAGGCACTCACGGGGTTGAGGAGGCACTCACGGGGTTGAGGAGGCACTCACGGGGTTGAGGAGGCACTCACGGGGTTGAGGAGGCACTCACGGGGTTGAGGAGGCACTCACGGGGTTGAGGAGGCACTCACGGGGTTGAGGAGGCACTCACGGGGTTGAGGAGGCACTCACGGGGTTGAGGAGGCACTCACGGGGTTGAGGAGGCACTCACGGGGTTGAGGAGGCACTCACGGGGTTGAGGAGGCACTCACGGGGTTGAGGAGGCACTCACGGGGTTGAGGAGGCACTCACGGGGTTGAGGAGGCACTCACGGGGTTGAGGAGGCACTCACGGGGTTGAGGAGGCACTCACGGGGTTGAGGAGGCACTCACGGGGTTGAGGAGGCACTCACGGGGTTGAGGAGGCACTCACGGGGTTGAGGAGGCACTCACGGGGTTGAGGAGGCACTCACGGGGTTGAGGAGGCACTCACGGGGTTGAGGAGGCACTCACGGGGTTGAGGAGGCACTCACGGGGTTGAGGAGGCACTCACGGGGTTGAGGAGGCACTCACGGGGTTGAGGAGGCACTCACGGGGTTGAGGAGGCACTCACGGGGTTGAGGAGGCACTCACGGGGTTGAGGAGGCACTCACGGGGTTGAGGAGGCACTCACGGGGTTGAGGAGGCACTCACGGGGTTGAGGAGGCACTCACGGGGTTGAGGAGGCACTCACGGGGTTGAGGAGGCACTCACGGGGTTGAGGAGGCACTCACGGGGTTGAGGAGGCACTCACGGGGTTGAGGAGGCACTCACGGGGTTGAGGAGGCACTCACGGGGTTGAGGAGGCACTCACGGGGTTGAGGAGGCACTCACGGGGTTGAGGAGGCACTCACGGGGTTGAGGAGGCACTCACGGGGTTGAGGAGGCACTCACGGGGTTGAGGAGGCACTCACGGGGTTGAGGAGGCACTCACGGGGTTGAGGAGGCACTCACGGGGTTGAGGAGGCACTCACGGGGTTGAGGAGGCACTCACGGGGTTGAGGAGGCACTCACGGGGTTGAGGAGGCACTCACGGGGTTGAGGAGGCACTCACGGGGTTGAGGAGGCACTCACGGGGTTGA
Organism: Closterium sp. Naga37s-1; assembly: GCA_947471745.1. NCBI lineage: Eukaryota > Viridiplantae > Streptophyta > Zygnematophyceae > Desmidiales > Closteriaceae > Closterium > Closterium sp. Naga37s-1. The sequence continues at coordinate 576,255 of CANJKZ010000139.1, read as the reverse complement.
GGAGGCACTCACGGGGTTGAGGAGGCACTCACGGGGTTGAGGAGGCACTCACGGGGTTGAGGAGGCACTCACGGGGTTGAGGAGGCACTCACGGGGTTGAGGAGGCACTCACGGGGTTGAGGAGGCACTCACGGGGTTGAGGAGGCACTCACGGGGTTGAGGAGGCACTCACGGGGTTGAGGAGGCACTCACGGGGTTGAGGAGGCACTCACGGGGTTGAGGAGGCACTCACGGGGTTGAGGAGGCACTCACGGGGTTGAGGAGGCACTCACGGGGTTGAGGAGGCACTCACGGGGTTGAGGAGGCACTCACGGGGTTGAGGAGGCACTCACGGGGTTGAGGAGGCACTCACGGGGTTGAGGAGGCACTCACGGGGTTGAGGAGGCACTCACGGGGTTGAGGAGGCACTCACGGGGTTGAGGAGGCACTCACGGGGTTGAGGAGGCACTCACGGGGTTGAGGAGGCACTCACGGGGTTGAGGAGGCACTCACGGGGTTGAGGAGGCACTCACGGGGTTGAGGAGGCACTCACGGGGTTGAGGAGGCACTCACGGGGTTGAGGAGGCACTCACGGGGTTGAGGAGGCACTCACGGGGTTGAGGAGGCACTCACGGGGTTGAGGAGGCACTCACGGGGTTGAGGAGGCACTCACGGGGTTGAGGAGGCACTCACGGGGTTGAGGAGGCACTCACGGGGTTGAGGAGGCACTCACGGGGTTGAGGAGGCACTCACGGGGTTGAGGAGGCACTCACGGGGTTGAGGAGGCACTCACGGGGTTGAGGAGGCACTCACGGGGTTGAGGAGGCACTCACGGGGTTGAGGAGGCACTCACGGGGTTGAGGAGGCACTCACGGGGTTGAGGAGGCACTCACGGGGTTGAGGAGGCACTCACGGGGTTGAGGAGGCACTCACGGGGTTGAGGAGGCACTCACGGGGTTGAGGAGGCACTCACGGGGTTGAGGAGGCACTCACGGGGTTGAGGAGGCACTCACGGGGTTGAGGAGGCACTCACGGGGTTGAGGAGGCACTCACGGGGTTGAGGAGGCACTCACGGGGTTGAGGAGGCACTCACGGGGTTGAGGAGGCACTCACGGGGTTGAGGAGGCACTCACGGGGTTGAGGAGGCACTCACGGGGTTGAGGAGGCACTCACGGGGTTGAGGAGGCACTCACGGGGTTGAGGAGGCACTCACGGGGTTGAGGAGGCACTCACGGGGTTGAGGAGGCACTCACGGGGTTGAGGAGGCACTCACGGGTTGAGGAGGCACTCACGGGGTTGAGGAGGCACTCACGGGGTTGAGGAGGCACTCACGGGGTTGAGGAGGCACTCACGGGGTTGAGGAGGCACTCACGGGGTTGAGGAGGCACTCACGGGGTTGAGGAGGCACTCACGGGGTTGAGGAGGCACTCACGGGGTTGAGGAGGCACTCACGGGGTTGAGGAGGCACTCACGGGGTTGAGGAGGCACTCACGGGGTTGAGGAGGCACTCACGGGGTTGAGGAGGCACTCACGGGGTTTGAGGAGGCACTCACGGGGTTGAGGAGGCACTCACGGGGTTGAGGAGGCACTCACGGGGTTGAGGAGGCACTCACGGGGTTGAGGAGGCACTCACGGGTTGAGGAGGCACTCACGGGGTTGAGGAGGCACTCACGGGGTTGAGGAGGCACTCACGGGGTTGAGGAGGCACTCACGGGGTTGAGGAGGCACTCACGGGGTTGAGGAGGCACTCACGGGGTTGAGGAGGCACTCACGGGGTTGAGGAGGCACTCACGGGGTTGAGGAGGCACTCACGGGGTTGAGGAGGCACTCACGGGGTTGAGGAGGCACTCACGGGTTGAGGAGGCACTCACGGGGTTGAGGAGGCACTCACGGGGTTGAGGAGGCACTCACGGGGTTGAGGAGGCACTCACGGGGTTGAGGAGGCACTCACGGGGTTGAGGAGGCACTCACGGGGTTGAGGAGGCACTCACGGGGTTGAGGAGGCACTCACGGGGTTGAGGAGGCACTCACGGGGTTGAGGAGGCACTCACGGGGTTGAGGAGGCACTCACGGGGTTGAGGAGGCACTCACGGGGTTGAGGAGGCACTCACGGGGTTGAGGAGGCACTCACGGGGTTGAGGAGGCACTCACGGGGTTGAGGAGGCACTCACGGGGTTGAGGAGGCACTCACGGGGTTGAGGAGGCACTCACGGGGTTGAGGAGGCACTCACGGGGTTGAGGAGGCACTCACGGGGTTGAGGAGGCACTCACGGGGTTGAGGAGGCACTCACGGGGTTGAGGAGGCACTCACGGGGTTGAGGAGGCACTCACGGGGTTGAGGAGGCACTCACGGGGTTGAGGAGGCACTCACGGGGTTGAGGAGGCACTCACGGGGTTGAGGAGGCACTCACGGGGTTGAGGAGGCACTCACGGGGTTGAGGAGGCACTCACGGGTTGAGGAGGCACTCACGGGGTTGAGGAGGCACTCACGGGGTTGAGGAGGCACTCACGGGGTTGAGGAGGCACTCACGGGGTTGAGGAGGCACTCACGGGGTTGAGGAGGCACTCACGGGGTTGAGGAGGCACTCACGGGGTTGAGGAGGCACTCACGGGGTTGAGGAGGCACTCACGGGGTTGAGGAGGCACTCACGGGGTTGAGGAGGCACTCACGGGGTTGAGGAGGCACTCACGGGGTTGAGGAGGCACTCACGGGGTTGAGGAGGCACTCACGGGGTTGAGGAGGCACTCACGGGGTTGAGGAGGCACTCACGGGGTTGAGGAGGCACTCACGGGGTTGAGGAGGCACTCACGGGGTTGAGGAGGCACTCACGGGGTTGAGGAGGCACTCACGGGGTTGAGGAGGCACTCACGGGGTTGAGGAGGCACTCACGGGGTTGAGGAGGCACTCACGGGGTTGAGGAGGCACTCACGGGGTTGAGGAGGCACTCACGGGGTTGAGGAGGCACTCACGGGGTTGAGGAGGCACTCACGGGGTTGAGGAGGCACTCACGGGGTTGAGGAGGCACTCACGGGGTTGAGGAGGCACTCACGGGGTTGAGGAGGCACTCACGGGGTTGAGGAGGCACTCACGGGGTTGAGGAGGCACTCACGGGGTTGAGGAGGCACTCACGGGGTTGAGGAGGCACTCACGGGGTTGAGGAGGCACTCACGGGTTGAGGAGGCACTCACGGGGTTGAGGAGGCACTCACGGGGTTGAGGAGGCACTCACGGGGTTGAGGAGGCACTCACGGGGTTGAGGAGGCACTCACGGGGTTGAGGAGGCACTCACGGGGTTGAGGAGGCACTCACGGGGTTGAGGAGGCACTCACGGGGTTGAGGAGGCACTCACGGGGTTGAGGAGGCACTCACGGGGTTGAGGAGGCACTCACGGGGTTGAGGAGGCACTCACGGGGTTGAGGAGGCACTCACGGGGTTGAGGAGGCACTCACGGGGTTGAGGAGGCACTCACGGGGTTGAGGAGGCACTCACGGGGTTGAGGAGGCACTCACGGGGTTGAGGAGGCACTCACGGGGTTGAGGAGGCACTCACGGGGTTGAGGAGGCACTCACGGGGTTGAGGAGGCACTCACGGGGTTGAGGAGGCACTCACGGGGTTGAGGAGGCACTCACGGGGTTGAGGAGGCACTCACGGGGTTGAGGAGGCACTCACGGGGTTGAGGAGGCACTCACGGGGTTGAGGAGGCACTCACGGGGTTGAGGAGGCACTCACGGGGTTGAGGAGGCACTCACGGGGTTGAGGAGGCACTCACGGGGTTGAGGAGGCACTCACGGGGTTGAGGAGGCACTCACGGGGTTGAGGAGGCACTCACGGGGTTGAGGAGGCACTCACGGGGTTGAGGAGGCACTCACGGGGTTGAGGAGGCACTCACGGGGTTGAGGAGGCACTCACGGGGTTGAGGAGGCACTCACGGGGTTGAGGAGGCACTCACGGGGTTGAGGAGGCACTCACGGGGTTGAGGAGGCACTCACGGGGTTGAGGAGGCACTCACGGGGTTGAGGAGGCACTCACGGGGTTGAGGAGGCACTCACGGGGTTGAGGAGGCACTCACGGGGTTGAGGAGGCACTCACGGGGTTGAGGAGGCACTCACGGGGTTGAGGAGGCACTCACGGGGTTGAGGAGGCACTCACGGGGTTGAGGAGGCACTCACGGGGTTGAGGAGGCACTCACGGGGTTGAGGAGGCACTCACGGGGTTGAGGAGGCACTCACGGGGTTGAGGAGGCACTCACGGGGTTGAGGAGGCACTCACGGGGTTGAGGAGGCACTCACGGGGTTGAGGAGGCACTCACGGGGTTGAGGAGGCACTCACGGGGTTGAGGAGGCACTCACGGGGTTGAGGAGGCACTCACGGGGTTGAGGAGGCACTCACGGGGTTGAGGAGGCACTCACGGGGTTGAGGAGGCACTCACGGGGTTGAGGAGGCACTCACGGGGTTGAGGAGGCACTCACGGGGTTGAGGAGGCACTCACGGGGTTGAGGAGGCACTCACGGGGTTGAGGAGGCACTCACGGGGTTGAGGAGGCACTCACGGGGTTGAGGAGGCACTCACGGGGTTGAGGAGGCACTCACGGGGTTGAGGAGGCACTCACGGGGTTGAGGAGGCACTCACGGGGTTGAGGAGGCACTCACGGGGTTGAGGAGGCACTCACGGGGTTGAGGAGGCACTCACGGGGTTGAGGAGGCACTCACGGGGTTGAGGAGGCACTCACGGGGTTGAGGAGGCACTCACGGGGTTGAGGAGGCACTCACGGGGTTGAGGAGGCACTCACGGGGTTGAGGAGGCACTCACGGGGTTGAGGAGGCACTCACGGGGTTGAGGAGGCACTCACGGGGTTGAGGAGGCACTCACGGGGTTGAGGAGGCACTCACGGGGTTGAGGAGGCACTCACGGGGTTGAGGAGGCACTCACGGGGTTGAGGAGGCACTCACGGGGTTGAGGAGGCACTCACGGGGTTGAGGAGGCACTCACGGGGTTGAGGAGGCACTCACGGGGTTGAGGAGGCACTCACGGGGTTGAGGAGGCACTCACGGGGTTGAGGAGGCACTCACGGGGTTGAGGAGGCACTCACGGGGTTGAGGAGGCACTCACGGGGTTGAGGAGGCACTCACGGGGTTTGAGGAGGCACTCACGGGGTTGAGGAGGCACTCACGGGGTTGAGGAGGCACTCACGGGGTTGAGGAGGCACTCACGGGGTTGAGGAGGCACTCACGGGGTTGAGGAGGCACTCACGGGGTTGAGGAGGCACTCACGGGGTTGAGGAGGCACTCACGGGGTTGAGGAGGCACTCACGGGGTTGAGGAGGCACTCACGGGGTTGAGGAGGCACTCACGGGGTTGAGGAGGCACTCACGGGGTTGAGGAGGCACTCACGGGGTTGAGGAGGCACTCACGGGGTTGAGGAGGCACTCACGGGGTTGAGGAGGCACTCACGGGGTTGAGGAGGCACTCACGGGGTTGAGGAGGCACTCACGGGGTTGAGGAGGCACTCACGGGGTTGAGGAGGCACTCACGGGGTTGAGGAGGCACTCACGGGGTTGAGGAGGCACTCACGGGGTTGAGGAGGCACTCACGGGGTTGAGGAGGCACTCACGGGGTTGAGGAGGCACTCACGGGGTTGAGGAGGCACTCACGGGGTTGAGGAGGCACTCACGGGGTTGAGGAGGCACTCACGGGGTTGAGGAGGCACTCACGGGGTTGAGGAGGCACTCACGGGGTTGAGGAGGCACTCACGGGGTTGAGGAGGCACTCACGGGGTTGAGGAGGCACTCACGGGGTTGAGGAGGCACTCACGGGGTTGAGGAGGCACTCACGGGGTTGAGGAGGCACTCACGGGGTTGAGGAGGCACTCACGGGAGGCTTGAGGAGGCACTCACGGGGTTGAGGAGGCACTCACGGGGTTGAGGAGGCACTCACGGGGTTGAGGAGGCACTCACGGGGTTGAGGAGGCACTCACGGGGTTGAGGAGGCACTCACGGGGTTGAGGAGGCACTCACGGGGTTGAGGAGGCACTCACGGGGTTGAGGAGGCACTCACGGGGTTGAGGAGGCACTCACGGGTTGAGGAGGCACTCACGGGGTTGAGGAGGCACTCACGGGGTTGAGGAGGCACTCACGGGGTTGAGGAGGCACTCACGGGGTTGAGGAGGCACTCACGGGGTTGAGGAGGCACTCACGGGGTTGAGGAGGCACTCACGGGGTTGAGGAGGCACTCACGGGGTTGAGGAGGCACTCACGGGGTTGAGGAGGCACTCACGGGGTTGAGGAGGCACTCACGGGGTTGAGGAGGCACTCACGGGGTTGAGGAGGCACTCACGGGGTTGAGGAGGCACTCACGGGGTTGAGGAGGCACTCACGGGGTTGAGGAGGCACTCACGGGGTTGAGGAGGCACTCACGGGGTTGAGGAGGCACTCACGGGGTTGAGGAGGCACTCACGGGGTTGAGGAGGCACTCACGGGGTTGAGGAGGCACTCACGGGGTTGAGGAGGCACTCACGGGGTTGAGGAGGCACTCACGGGGTTGAGGAGGCACTCACGGGGTTGAGGAGGCACTCACGGGGTTGAGGAGGCACTCACGGGGTTGAGGAGGCACTCACGGGGTTGAGGAGGCACTCACGGGGTTGAGGAGGCACTCACGGGGTTGAGGAGGCACTCACGGGGTTGAGGAGGCACTCACGGGGTTGAGGAGGCACGCACGGGTTGAGAGGCACTCACGGGGTTGAGGAGGCACTCACGGGGTTGAGGAGGCACTCACGGGGTTGAGGAGGCACTCACGGGGTTGAGGAGGCACTCACGGGGTTGAGGAGGCACTCACGGGGTTGAGGAGGCACTCACGGGGTGAGGAGGCACTCACGGGGTTGAGGAGGCACTCACGGGGTTGAGGAGGCACTCACGGGGTTGAGGAGGCACTCACGGGGTTGAGGAGGCACTCACGGGGTTGAGGAGGCACTCACGGGGTTGAGGAGGCACTCACGGGGTTGAGGAGGCACTCACGGGGTTGAGGAGGCACTCACGGGGTTGAGGAGGCACTCACGGGGTTGAGGAGGCACTCACGGGGTTGAGGAGGCACTCACGGGGTTGAGGAGGCACTCACGGGGTTGAGGAGGCACTCACGGGGTTGAGGAGGCACTCACGGGGTTGAGGAGGCACTCACGGGGTTGAGGAGGCACTCACGGGGTTGAGGAGGCACTCACGGGGTTGAGGAGGCACTCACGGGTTGAGGAGGCACTCACCGGGGTTGAGAGGCACTCACGGGTTGAGGAGGCACTCACGGGGTTGAGGAGGCACTCACGGGGTTGAGGAGGCACTCACGGGGTTGAGGAGGCACTCACGGGGTTGAGGAGGCACTCACGGGGTTGAGGAGGCACTCACGGGGTTGAGGAGGCACTCACGGGGTTGAGGAGGCACTCACGGGGTTGAGGAGGCACTCACGGGGTTGAGGAGGCACTCACGGGGTTGAGGAGGCACTCACGGGGTTGAGGAGGCACTCACGGGGTTGAGGAGGCACTCACGGGGTTGAGGAGGCACTCACGGGGTTGAGGAGGCACTCACGGGGTTGAGGAGGCACTCACGGGGTTGAGGAGGCACTCACGGGGTTGAGGAGGCACTCACGGGGTTGAGGAGGCACTCACGGGGTTGAGGAGGCACTCACGGGGTTGAGGAGGCACTCACGGGGTTAGAGGAGGTGAGGCACTCACGGGGTTGAGGAGGCACTCACGGGGTTGAGGAGGCACTCACGGGGTTGAGGAGGCACTCACGGGGTTGAGGAGGCACTCACGGGGTTGAGGAGGCACTCACGGGGTTGAGGAGGCACTCACGGGGTTGAGGAGGCACTCACCGGGGTTGAGGAGGCACTCACTGGGGTTGAGGATGGCACTCACGGGGTTTGAGGAGGCACTCACGGGGTTTAGGGAGGCACTCACGGGGTTGAGGAGGCACTCACGGGGTTGAGGAGGCACTCACGGGTTGAGGAGGCACTCACGGGGTTGAGGAGGCACTCACGGGGTTGAGGAGGCACTCACGGGGGTTGAGGAGGCACTCACGGGGTTGAGGAGGCACTCACGGGGTTGAGGAGGCACTCACGGGGTTGAGGAGGCACCGCACGGGTTGAGGAGGCACTCACGGGGTTGAGGAGGCACTCACGGGGTTGAGGAGGCACTCACGGGGTTGAGGAGGCACTCACGGGGTTGAGGAGGCACTCACGGGGTTGAGGAGGCACTCACGGGGTTGAGGAGGCACTCACGGGGTTGAGGAGGCACTCACGGGGTTGAGGAGGCACTCACGGGGTTGAGGAGGCACTCACGGGGTTGAGGAGGCACTCACGGGGTTGAGGAGGCACTCACGGGGTTGAGGAGGCACTCACGGGGTTGAGGAGGCACCTCACGGGGTTGAGGAGGCACTCACGGGGTTGAGGAGGCACTCACTGGGGTTGAGGAGGCACTCACGGGGTTGAGGAGGCACTCACGGGGTTGAGGAGGCGCTCACGGGGTTGAGGAGGCACTCACGGGGTTGAGGAGGCGCTCACGGGGTTGAGGAGGCACTCACGGGGTTGAGGAGGCGCTCACGGGGTTGAGGAGGCACTCACGGGGTTGAGGAGGCGCTCACGGGGTTGAGGAGGCACTCACGGGGTTGAGGAGGCGCTCACGGGGTTGAGGAGGCACTCACGGGGTTGAGGAGGCGCTCACGGGGTTGAGGAGGCACTCACGGGGTTGAGGAGGCGCTCACGGGGTTGAGGAGGCACTCACGGGGTTGAGGAGGCGCTCACGGGGTTGAGGAGGCACTCACGGGGTTGAGGAGGCACTCACGGGGTTGAGGAGGCACTCACGGGGTTGAGGAGGCACTCACGGGGTTGAGGAGGCGCTCACGGGGTTGAGGAGGCACTCACGGGGTTGAGGAGGCGCTCACGGGGTTGAGGAGGCACTCACGGGGTTGAGGAGGCGCTCACGGGGTTGAGGAGGCACTCACGGGGTTGAGGAGGCGCTCACGGGGTTGAGGAGGCACTCACGGGGTTGAGGAGGCGCTCACGGGGTTGAGGAGGCACTCACGGGGTTGAGGAGGCGCTCACGGGGTTGAGGAGGCACTCACGGGGTTGAGGAGGCGCTCACGGGGTTGAGGAGGCACTCACGGGTTGAGGAGGCGCTCACGGGGTTGAGGAGGCACTCACGGGGTTGAGGAGGCACTCACGGGGTTGAGGAGGCACTCACGGGGTTGAGGAGGCACTCACGGGGTTGAGGAGGCACTCACGGGGTTGAGGAGGCGCTCACGGGGTTGAGGAGGCACTCACGGGGTTGAGGAGGCACTCACGGGGTTGAGGAGGCACTCACGGGGTTGAGGAGGCACTCACGGGGTTGAGGAGGCACTCACGGGGTTGAGGAGGCGCTCACGGGGTTGAGGAGGCACTCACGGGGTTGAGGAGGCGCTCACGGGGTTGAGGAGGCACTCACGGGGTTGAGGAGGCGCTCACGGGGTTGAGGAGGCGCTCACGGGGTTGAGGAGGCGCTCACGGGGTTGAGGAGGCGCTCACGGGGTTGAGGAGGCGCTCACGGGGTTGAGGAGGCGCTCACGGGGTTGAGGAGGCGCTCACGGGGTTGAGGAGGCGCTCACGGGGTTGAGGAGGCGCTCACGGGGTTGAGGAGGCGCTCACGGGGTTGAGGAGGCGCTCACGGGGTTGAGGAGGCGCTCACGGGGTTGAGGAGGCGCTCACGGGGTTGAGGAGGCACTCACGGGGTTGAGGAGGCACTCACGGGGTTGAGGAGGCACTCACGGGGTTGAGGAGGCACTCACGGGGTTGAGGAGGCACTCACGGGGTTGAGGAGGCACTCACGGGGTTGAGGAGGCACTCACGGGGTTGAGGAGGCACTCACGGGGTTGAGGAGGCACTCACGGGGTTGAGGAGGCACTCACGGGGTTGAGGAGGCACTCACGGGGTTGAGGAGGCACTCACGGGGTTGAGGAGGCACTCACGGGTTGAGGAGGCACTCACGGGGTTGAGGAGGCACTCACGGGGTTGAGGAGGCACTCACGGGGTTGAGGAGGCACTCACGGGGTTGAGGAGGCACTCACGGGGTTGAGGAGGCACTCACGGGGTTGAGGAGGCACTCACGGGGTTGAGGAGGCACTCACGGGGTTGAGGAGGCACTCACGGGGTTGAGGAGGCACTCACGGGGTTGAGGAGGCACTCACGGGGTTGAGGAGGCACTCACGGGGTTGAGGAGGCACTCACGGGGTTGAGGAGGCACTCACGGGGTTGAGGAGGCACTCACGGGGTTGAGGAGGCACTCACGGGGTTGAGGAGGCGCTCACGGGGTTGAGGAGGCACTCAAGGGGTTGAGGAGGCGCTCACGGGGTTGAGGAGGCACTCACGGGGTTGAGGAGGCGCTCACGGGGTTGAGGAGGCACTCACGGGGTTGAGGAGGCGCTCACGGGGTTGAGGAGGCACTCACGGGGTTGAGGAGGCGCTCACGGGGTTGAGGAGGCACTCACGGGGTTGAGGAGGCGCTCACGGGGTTGAGGAGGCACTCACGGGGTTGAGGAGGCGCTCACGGGGTTGAGGAGGCACTCACGGGGTTGAGGAGGCGCTCACGGGGTTGAGGAGGCACTCACGGGGTTGAGGAGGCACTCACGGGGTTGAGGAGGCACTCACGGGGTTGAGGAGGCACTCACGGGGTTGAGGAGGCACTCACGGGGTTGAGGAGGCACTCACGGGGTTGAGGAGGCACTCACGGGGTTGAGGAGGCACTCACGGGGTTGAGGAGGCACTCACGGGGTTGAGGAGGCACTCACGGGGTTGAGGAGGCGCTCACGGGGTTGAGGAGGCACTCACGGGGTTGAGGAGGCGCTCACGGGGTTGAGGAGGCACTCACGGGGTTGAGGAGGCGCTCACGGGGTTGAGGAGGCACTCACGGGGTTGAGGAGGCACTCACGGGGTTGAGGAGGCACTCACGGGGTTGAGGAGGCACTCACGGGGTTGAGGAGGCACTCACGGGGTTGAGGAGGCACTCACGGGGTTGAGGAGGCACTCACGGGGTTGAGGAGGCACTCACGGGGTTGAGGAGGCACTCACGGGGTTGAGGAGGCGCTCACGGGGTTGAGGAGGCACTCACGGGGTTGAGGAGGCGCTCACGGGGTTGAGGAGGCACTCACGGGGTTGAGGAGGCGCTCACGGGGTTGAGGAGGCACTCACGGGGTTGAGGAGGCGCTCACGGGGTTGAGGAGGCACTCACGGGGTTGAGGAGGCGCTCACGGGGTTGAGGAGGCACTCACGGGGTTGAGGAGGCGCTCACGGGGTTGAGGAGGCACTCACGGGGTTGAGGAGGCGCTCACGGGGTTGAGGAGGCACTCACGGGGTTGAGGAGGCGCTCACGGGGTTGAGGAGGCACTCACGGGGTTGAGGAGGCACTCACGGGGTTGAGGAGGCACTCACGGGGTTGAGGAGGCACTCACGGGGTTGAGGAGGCACTCACGGGGTTGAGGAGGCGCTCACGGGGTTGAGGAGGCACTCACGGGGTTGAGGAGGCACTCACGGGGTTGAGGAGGCACTCACGGGGTTGAGGAGGCACTCACGGGGTTGAGGAGGCACTCACGGGGTTGAGGAGGCACTCACGGGGTTGAGGAGGCACTCACGGGGTTGAGGAGGCACTCACGGGGTTGAGGAGGCACTCACGGGGTTGAGGAGGCACTCACGGGGTTGAGGAGGCGCTCACGGGGTTGAGGAGGCACTCACGGGGTTGAGGAGGCGCTCACGGGGTTGAGGAGGCACTCACGGGGTTGAGGAGGCGCTCACGGGGTTGAGGAGGCACTCACGGGGTTGAGGAGGCGCTCACGGGGTTGAGGAGGCACTCACGGGGTTGAGGAGGCGCTCACGGGGTTGAGGAGGCACTCACGGGGTTGAGGAGGCGCTCACGGGGTTGAGGAGGCACTCACGGGGTTGAGGAGGCGCTCACGGGGTTGAGGAGGCACTCACGGGGTTGAGGAGGCGCTCACGGGGTTGAGGAGGCACTCACGGGGTTGAGGAGGCACTCACGGGGTTGAGGAGGCACTCACGGGGTTGAGGAGGCACTCACGGGGTTGAGGAGGCACTCACGGGGTTGAGGAGGCGCTCACGGGGTTGAGGAGGCACTCACGGGGTTGAGGAGGCACTCACGGGGTTGAGGAGGCACTCACGGGGTTGAGGAGGCACTCACGGGGTTGAGGAGGCACTCACGGGGTTGAGGAGGCGCTCACGGGGTTGAGGAGGCACTCACGGGGTTGAGGAGGCGCTCACGGGGTTGAGGAGGCACTCACGGGGTTGAGGAGGCGCTCACGGGGTTGAGGAGGCGCTCACGGGGTTGAGGAGGCGCTCACGGGGTTGAGGAGGCGCTCACGGGGTTGAGGAGGCGCTCACGGGGTTGAGGAGGCGCTCACGGGGTTGAGGAGGCGCTCACGGGGTTGAGGAGGCGCTCACGGGGTTGAGGAGGCGCTCACGGGGTTGAGGAGGCGCTCACGGGGTTGAGGAGGCGCTCACGGGGTTGAGGAGGCGCTCACGGGGTTGAGGAGGCGCTCACGGGGTTGAGGAGGCGCTCACGGGGTTGAGGAGGCACTCACGGGGTTGAGGAGGCACTCACGGGGTTGAGGAGGCACTCACGGGGTTGAGGAGGCGCTCACGGGGTTGAGGAGGCACTCACGGGGTTGAGGAGGCACTCACGGGGTTGAGGAGGCACTCACGGGGTTGAGGAGGCACTCACGGGGTTGAGGAGGCACTCACGGGGTTGAGGAGGCACTCACGGGGTTGAGGAGGCACTCACGGGGTTGAGGAGGCACTCACGGGGTTGAGGAGGCACTCACGGGGTTGAGGAGGCACTCACGGGGTTGAGGAGGCACTCACGGGGTTGAGGAGGCACTCACGGGGTTGAGGAGGCACTCACGGGGTTGAGGAGGCACTCACGGGGTTGAGGAGGCACTCACGGGGTTGAGGAGGCACTCACGGGGTTGAGGAGGCACTCACGGGGTTGAGGAGGCACTCACGGGGTTGAGGAGGCACTCACGGGGTTGAGGAGGCACTCACGGGGTTGAGGAGGCACTCACGGGGTTGAGGAGGCACTCACGGGGTTGAGGAGGCACTCACGGGGTTGAGGAGGCACTCACGGGGTTGAGGAGGCACTCACGGGGTTGAGGAGGCACTCACGGGGTTGAGGAGGCGCTCACGGGGTTGAGGAGGCACTCACGGGGTTGAGGAGGCGCTCACGGGGTTGAGGAGGCACTCACGGGGTTGAGGAGGCGCTCACGGGGTTGAGGAGGCACTCACGGGGTTGAGGAGGCGCTCACGGGGTTGAGGAGGCACTCACGGGGTTGAGGAGGCGCTCACGGGGTTGAGGAGGCACTCACGGGGTTGAGGAGGCGCTCACGGGGTTGAGGAGGCACTCACGGGGTTGAGGAGGCGCTCACGGGGTTGAGGAGGCACTCACGGGGTTGAGGAGGCGCTCACGGGGTTGAGGAGGCACTCACGGGGTTGAGGAGGCACTCACGGGGTTGAGGAGGCACTCACGGGGTTGAGGAGGCACTCACGGGGTTGAGGAGGCACTCACGGGGTTGAGGAGGCGCTCACGGGGTTGAGGAGGCACTCACGGGGTTGAGGAGGCACTCACGGGGTTGAGGAGGCACTCACGGGGTTGAGGAGGCACTCACGGGGTTGAGGAGGCACTCACGGGGTTGAGGAGGCGCTCACGGGGTTGAGGAGGCACTCACGGGGTTGAGGAGGCGCTCACGGGGTTGAGGAGGCACTCACGGGGTTGAGGAGGCGCTCACGGGGTTGAGGAGGCGCTCACGGGGTTGAGGAGGCGCTCACGGGGTTGAGGAGGCGCTCACGGGGTTGAGGAGGCGCTCACGGGGTTGAGGAGGCGCTCACGGGGTTGAGGAGGCACTCACGGGGTTGAGGAGGCGCTCACGGGGTTGAGGAGGCACTCACGGGGTTGAGGAGGCGCTCACGGGGTTGAGGAGGCGCTCACGGGGTTGAGGAGGCGCTCACGGGGTTGAGGAGGCGCTCACGGGGTTGAGGAGGCGCTCACGGGGTTGAGGAGGCGCTCACGGGGTTGAGGAGGCGCTCACGGGGTTGAGGAGGCGCTCACGGGGTTGAGGAGGCGCTCACGGGGTTGAGGAGGCGCTCACGGGGTTGAGGAGGCGCTCACGGGGTTGAGGAGGCGCTCACGGGGTTGAGGAGGCGCTCACGGGGTTGAGGAGGCGCTCACGGGGTTGAGGAGGCACTCACGGGGTTGAGGAGGCGCTCACGGGGTTGAGGAGGCGCTCACGGGGTTGAGGAGGCGCTCACGGGGTTGAGGAGGCACTCACGGGGTTGAGGAGGCGCTCACGGGGTTGAGGAGGCGCTCACGGGGTTGAGGAGGCGCTCACGGGGTTGAGGAGGCGCTCACGGGGTTGAGGAGGCACTCACGGGGTTGAGGAGGCGCTCACGGGGTTGAGGAGGCGCTCACGGGGTTGAGGAGGCACTCACGGGGTTGAGGAGGCACTCACGGGGTTGAGGAGGCACTCACGGGGTTGAGGAGGCACTCACGGGGTTGAGGAGGCACTCACGGGGTTGAGGAGGCACTCACGGGGTTGAGGAGGCGCTCACGGGGTTGAGGAGGCACTCACGGGGTTGAGGAGGCGCTCACGGGGTTGAGGAGGCACTCACGGGGTTGAGGAGGCGCTCACGGGGTTGAGGAGGCACTCACGGGGTTGAGGAGGCGCTCACGGGGTTGAGGAGGCACTCACGGGGTTGAGGAGGCGCTCACGGGGTTGAGGAGGCACTCACGGGGTTGAGGAGGCGCTCACGGGGTTGAGGAGGCACTCACGGGGTTGAGGAGGCGCTCACGGGGTTGAGGAGGCACTCACGGGGTTGAGGAGGCGCTCACGGGGTTGAGGAGGCACTCACGGGGTTGAGGAGGCACTCACGGGGTTGAGGAGGCACTCACGGGGTTGAGGAGGCACTCACGGGGTTGAGGAGGCACTCACGGGGTTGAGGAGGCGCTCACGGGGTTGAGGAGGCACTCACGGGGTTGAGGAGGCACTCACGGGGTTGAGGAGGCACTCACGGGGTTGAGGAGGCACTCACGGGGTTGAGGAGGCACTCACGGGGTTGAGGAGGCGCTCACGGGGTTGAGGAGGCACTCACGGGGTTGAGGAGGCGCTCACGGGGTTGAGGAGGCACTCACGGGGTTGAGGAGGCGCTCACGGGGTTGAGGAGGCGCTCACGGGGTTGAGGAGGCGCTCACGGGGTTGAGGAGGCGCTCACGGGGTTGAGGAGGCGCTCACGGGGTTGAGGAGGCGCTCACGGGGTTGAGGAGGCACTCACGGGGTTGAGGAGGCGCTCACGGGGTTGAGGAGGCACTCACGGGGTTGAGGAGGCGCTCACGGGGTTGAGGAGGCGCTCACGGGGTTGAGGAGGCGCTCACGGGGTTGAGGAGGCGCTCACGGGGTTGAGGAGGCGCTCACGGGGTTGAGGAGGCGCTCACGGGGTTGAGGAGGCGCTCACGGGGTTGAGGAGGCGCTCACGGGGTTGAGGAGGCGCTCACGGGGTTGAGGAGGCGCTCACGGGGTTGAGGAGGCGCTCACGGGGTTGAGGAGGCGCTCACGGGGTTGAGGAGGCGCTCACGGGGTTGAGGAGGCGCTCACGGGGTTGAGGAGGCGCTCACGGGGTTGAGGAGGCGCTCACGGGGTTGAGGAGGCGCTCACGGGGTTGAGGAGGCACTCACGGGGTTGAGGAGGCGCTCACGGGGTTGAGGAGGCACTCACGGGGTTGAGGAGGCGCTCACGGGGTTGAGGAGGCGCTCACGGGGTTGAGGAGGCGCTCACGGGGTTGAGGAGGCGCTCACGGGGTTGAGGAGGCGCTCACGGGGTTGAGGAGGCGCTCACGGGGTTGAGGAGGCGCTCACGGGGTTGAGGAGGCGCTCACGGGGTTGAGGAGGCGCTCACGGGGTTGAGGAGGCGCTCACGGGGTTGAGGAGGCGCTCACGGGGTTGAGGAGGCGCTCACGGGGTTGAGGAGGCGCTCACGGGGTTGAGGAGGCGCTCACGGGGTTGAGGAGGCGCTCACGGGGTTGAGGAGGCACTCACGGGGTTGAGGAGGCGCTCACGGGGTTGAGGAGGCGCTCACGGGGTTGAGGAGGCACTCACGGGGTTGAGGAGGCGCTCACGGGGTTGAGGAGGCGCTCACGGGGTTGAGGAGGCGCTCACGGGGTTGAGGAGGCGCTCACGGGGTTGAGGAGGCACTCACGGGGTTGAGGAGGCGCTCACGGGGTTGAGGAGGCGCTCACGGGGTTGAGGAGGCACTCACGGGGTTGAGGAGGCGCTCACGGGGTTGAGGAGGCACTCACGGGGTTGAGGAGGCGCTCACGGGGTTGAGGAGGCGCTCACGGGGTTGAGGAGGCGCTCACGGGGTTGAGGAGGCGCTCACGGGGTTGAGGAGGCGCTCACGGGGTTGAGGAGGCACTCACGGGGTTGAGGAGGCGCTCACGGGGTTGAGGAGGCGCTCACGGGGTTGAGGAGGCGCTCACGGGGTTGAGGAGGCGCTCACGGGGTTGAGGAGGCACTCACGGGGTTGAGGAGGCGCTCACGGGGTTGAGGAGGCGCTCACGGGGTTGAGGAGGCACTCACGGGGTTGAGGAGGCGCTCACGGGGTTGAGGAGGCACTCACGGGGTTGAGGAGGCGCTCACGGGGTTGAGGAGGCGCTCACGGGGTTGAGGAGGCGCTCACGGGGTTGAGGAGGCGCTCACGGGGTTGAGGAGGCACTCACGGGGTTGAGGAGGCGCTCACGGGGTTGAGGAGGCGCTCACGGGGTTGAGGAGGCACTCACGGGGTTGAGGAGGCGCTCACGGGGTTGAGGAGGCACTCACGGGGTTGAGGAGGCGCTCACGGGGTTGAGGAGGCGCTCACGGGGTTGAGGAGGCGCTCACGGGGTTGAGGAGGCGCTCACGGGGTTGAGGAGGCGCTCACGGGGTTGAGGAGGCGCTCACGGGGTTGAGGAGGCGCTCACGGGGTTGAGGAGGCACTCACGGGGTTGAGGAGGCGCTCACGGGGTTGAGGAGGCGCTCACGGGGTTGAGGAGGCGCTCACGGGGTTGAGGAGGCGCTCACGGGGTTGAGGAGGCGCTCACGGGGTTGAGGAGGCGCTCACGGGGTTGAGGAGGCGCTCACGGGGTTGAGGAGGCGCTCACGGGGTTGAGGAGGCGCTCACGGGGTTGAGGAGGCGCTCACGGGGTTGAGGAGGCGCTCACGGGGTTGAGGAGGCGCTCACGGGGTTGAGGAGGCGCTCACGGGGTTGAGGAGGCGCTCACGGGGTTGAGGAGGCGCTCACGGGGTTGAGGAGGCGCTCACGGGGTTGAGGAGGCACTCACGGGGTTGAGGAGGCGCTCACGGGGTTGAGGAGGCGCTCACGGGGTTGAGGAGGCGCTCACGGGGTTGAGGAGGCGCTCACGGGGTTGAGGAGGCGCTCACGGGGTTGAGGAGGCGCTCACGGGGTTGAGGAGGCGCTCACGGGGTTTGAGGCTAGGGGGAGGCGCTCACGGGGTTGAGGAGGCGCTCACGGGGTTGAGGAGGCGCTCACGGGGTTGAGGAGGCGCTCACGGGGTTGAGGAGGCGCTCACGGGGTTGAGGAGGCGCTCACGGGGTTGAGGAGGCGCTCACGGGGTTGAGGAGGCGCTCACGGGGTTGAGGAGGCGCTCACGGGGTTGAGGAGGCGCTCACGGGGTTGAGGAGGCGCTCACGGGGTTGAGGAGGCGCTCACGGGGTTGAGGAGGCGCTCACGGGGTTGAGGAGGCGCTCACGGGGTTGAGGAGGCGCTCACGGGGTTGAGGAGGCGCTCACGGGGTTGAGGAGGCGCTCACGGGGTTGAGGAGGCGCTCACGGGGTTGAGGAGGCGCTCACGGGGTTGAGGAGGCGCTCACGGGGTTGAGGAGGCGCTCACGGGGTTGAGGAGGCGCTCACGGGGTTGAGGAGGCGCTCACGGGGTTGAGGAGGCGCTCACGGGGTTGAGGAGGCGCTCACGGGGTTGAGGAGGCACTCACGGGGTTGAGGAGGCGCTCACGGGGTTGAGGAGGCGGAAGGCGGACATGGAGAGCGAGTAGGTGGAGCGCACTTGGTCGCACGTCATGGGCGCGGGCAGTGACACCGTGTTGGTGGCCTTGGTGGCTGTGGGCGCACACACGGGGACAGGATGGGGGAGCAGGCACGGGAGCAGGGGAGCAGGGGATGGAGAGAGTTGGTGCTTGTAGGCGGGAGTGTGAGGGGAGCGACGGGGGCAGGACGATTTTAATGAAGAGCGTTTCGTGTGTGCGTGACTCGGGTGTGATGCAGCAAGGAGAGGAGGGGAGAAGGGATGGGAGAATGGAAAGAGTGACGAGTGGGTGGGAGAAGGGTAGAGGGAGGAGAGTGAGAGGAGGGGGTGCGTGTGTGCGTGTGAGTGAGGCAAGGCAGCCTACCGGGGACGCAGGTGATGGTGGCATCGGTGCGCATGCCCTGTGTGAATCCCGTGGAGCACAGGCACGAGTACCCGCCCGCGTTGTTGTCCACACACGTGCCAAACCCACACGGGTTCATTGCATAGAATGCACACACCTTGGCTGCGAGAAGGGAAAGGTGGAGAGGGGGAGGGGACGGGCGACAGCGGGGGGTGGCGGGAGGGGGAGGCACGAATGGGAAGAGGGGTGAGGGAGGGGCCGTGGGGGAGGGACCGAGGGTGGAGGATGGGGGTGGGTGGGTAGGGCAGGGTAAGCATAGGAGGACGAGGCAGAGCAGGACTACACCCAGACACACTTCCGGCAGGTCAGGCAGAGAGAAGGGGGGAGGGGGGGGTGGGGAGGGTTTGGTGGAAAGGACAGAGGGGGGGCACGCACCAGGAGCGCAGGTCTGAGTCTTGTCGATGTTGGTAACAGGGATGAAGTTGTCGGGGCACGTGCACGTGTTCACCTGCTTCTTGCTAATCGCCCCCACCGTCGCCTTGCACGTGCCGCCCCCACACGGGTTGATGGGCCCGCATGGGTCCGGCCCTGTTGTTGCATAGGAAGGGTGGGATGATGGGTGGGAGGGGGGAAGGGGAGGAGGGAGGAGGGAAGAGGGGCGGTTGGGACCAAATGGCCACCACCAGCAGTCGCAACGAGCAGGCAAGCAGGCAGGCAGGAACAACAGCAGGGAGGCATGCAGACAGGCAGAGGCAGTGTGGCGAGGCATGGCAGGGGGGCAGGGGGGCAGCACTGACCGAGAATGGTGGGGTAGATGGCGGGCATGGTGTTGAGGCCGCACACACCACTGCCCCCTGCAATCGCCAGCTGCATGTAGCCCTGGTCGCCCCACCCCGCGCCCCACGAGTTGCGCACGAGCCACAGCGGCGGCGCGGCCAGCAGGTCGTAGCCCACAACGACCACCGCGTGATTCACCACCTGGTTGGCAAAACACGCCGGGTCGTTGTACGTGAAGCCCTGGAGGGGGGAAGGATAGGGGCGGTATGGGATGGGGATGAGAGGGTGGACGGGAGAGATGAGGGAAAGAGGGGGGAGAGAGAGAGGGGGAAATGGGTGGGGGAAGTTATGAGTGGACTCGACAAACGGTGGTGCCAGAAGGTCATAGACTCATAACCCAGCATGACGAGCGCGTGGTTCACAACCTGGTTGAGGAAGCACGCCGGGTCGTTCATTGTACGTTAAGGGTGAAGCCCTGGAGACGCCATGCCCATCCACCCGGGCACGATCGCCTGCTTTTGAGGCGCCGCTAAAGCAGCACCTGACATGCAGCGTTGACCCACTCACTCACCCCGGGGTACGAGACGAATGACTCCTGGTCCGCCTCCACATACGCCACCACGGGCTGCTGCTGCACCGCCAGCGCCATGCCCATCCACCCGGGAGTTGACACCTGCTCGTACGACGCGATGCCGAACGGCCCCGTCACCAGCTGCGCCAGCGAGAAGAGCGCCCGCGCCCGCGGCGCCGCCAGCAGCCCGCGCGCGGCACGCTGCGATGGCTCCTCCTCCTCCGCCGCTGCTGCTGCTGCTGCTGCTGCTGCTGATGATGATGATGTTAATGTTGTTGTGGGCTGCGGAGGGTCGCTGAGGAGGAAGCGCACGTTGCGCTTGGCGGTGCGGCGGACCGTCTGGCTCACAGGCAGCGTGGAGCAAAAGAGGCAACGTCGATTCCCAACCCCAAAGCGAGAGCGCGAACCAGCACAGCGAGCTACCACCAGAGCGAAGACCCCATCAACCACCCCCCCCCCCCCCCCAGTACTCAGTCAACTCCCCCTAATCTTCCCCCTCCCCCTCCCCCCAGCGCACGCATGCACGTACCCGGCAGGAGGGCGAGTAGATGCCAGTGTAGGGGTAGTTGACAGCGAGCGGCAGGCCGCCACTGGACGCGATGTAGTTGAAGGCGTGGGCAGGGTAGCCCCCCGCGCAGCTCCACTGGCCCTGGCAGTCCACCACGCGCTGCTCCGACACGTTGGGCGCTGCTGCCCCGTACGTTATCGCGTACAGGGCCTCTGTTGCCGCCACTGGCGCGAACGCCCAGCAGGACGCTGGTGAGGGGAAGGGGCGGGGTGGGAGGGGAGGGGAGGGTAGGGTGTGGAGGGCGGAGGGGATGGACGTCTTAAAAGACACGTTGGGCGCCGCTGCCCTGTACAGTATCGCGTATAAAGCTTCTGTCGCTGCCACTGGCGCGAATGCCCAGCAGGACGCTGGTGAGGGGAAGGGGCGGGGTGGGAGGGGGAAAGGGAGGGTGGTGTTGGTGCGGTAGGGTTGGGAGAGCGTGGAGCAGTGTGGCTGTGAAGGCCTGTGTTTTCGTGTGCGCGTGCGTGTGCGAGAAAGACAGGTGGGGACAGATTACAGCAAAACAGCAGGCAAGCAGAGGGGAGGTGTGAGGGTGGGTGGATGGAGGGGGGGGGGGCGAGCGGGCGAGCGGGGAAAGGAGGAAGCACTGACAGCAGAGGCCTTGGTCCTTGGCGGGCAGCAGCGGCGCGGGCAGCACAGCGCGCCAGTCCACGGAGTTGGTGAGGTTCCACGTGGGCGAGGAGTAGTTGCCTGTGAAGCCGTTGGACAGATGCCGGAAGTACTTGTTGGAATAGGTGCCTGATGGCAGCGCTGGTGTTGTGCCCGTGAACACCACTCCACGGAACCCTGTGGAAGGAAGGAGAGGATGGGGGAGGAAGATGGATGGGGATGAGGGAGGAGAGGGGAGGAGGGGTAGGGCGAGGAGGTGAGGGGGTTGGGAGGGGTTGGATGAGCATGACGCAGCAGCAGGGTAGGGGCATGCGGGGATGCAATGCAAGCACGGGGCACGGTGAATGTAGGACGGTGAATGTAGGACGGTGAATCGTGATGATGCTTACCTCTCTTGCGACGCTCCGTGCTGTCAATGGGCGGGGGTGCGGCTGAAAGTGGTCACAGGGGGGGGGGGGCAGGTAGGTGGAAGAGGGGAGAAAAGCAGAGAGGGAAAAGGGGGAAACGAGCGAGCAGGTTAGGTGATTGCAAAGACTACTGTGAGAGCAAGTGGGAGTGCCGCGACGGAGAGAGACGGCATGTGGGAGGGGCTGAGGCTGAAAGGCCACGTGGACAGCGAAAGGATGCAAAGCGAGAGAAAGAGGAGGAATTGGGGAAGGGGGGACAGGAAGGGGAGACAGGCGGGAGGCAGGCAAGGGTGAATGCAGGCTGTAGGCAGGGCAAGGCAGGGCGCAGCGGGACGGCACAGGGCGGGGCGGGGTGGGGCGAGGCAGGGCGGGGCGGGGCAAGTCAAGACAGGGCGGGGCGGGGCGGGGCAGTGGATGCTTACGAGGAGGGGGCGTGCCCGGGTTGGGCGAGCAGGAGGGGTAGGTGACAGTGGAAGAGCCAACGGTAACAGAGAGCAGCACGTTGTACATGCCGTTGTTGCACACACACGCCGGCACGTATGAGGGCCCGTCCAGCACACACATCCCCAGGCCCCCGCACGGCCCCGCTGCCAGAGCAGCACCGCAGAAGGAAACACACTCCACAGGCCGCTTCTGATCCCCGCCCGGCGCGCACCCCCCTTCACTGCTGCTCGTGCCGCTGCTGCTGCTGCCCCCGCTGCCACCGCCGCCGTCACTGCTACTGCCGCTGCTGCTGCTCCCGCCGCTGCCGCCCCCGCTTCCCCACCGCCTGCCGCGGTGGACGTAGCTTTGGGAGTAGTTCCAGTCGCCGGCCAGGAAGCAGTTATCGCTCAGGCTGCTGGTGGCTGTAGCGCCGAAGGGCAGGAGATTGGCGGAGGAAAAGCCGCCAGAGAGGTCGGAGGGGCAGAAGGGGGAGGATTTGGCGGAGAAGGAGGAGGGGAGCGTGGTGAAGTAGTTGGAGCTGAGGTCGTAGACGGCTTGCGAGGAGGATGCGAGGGACTGCGAGGCGAAGGAGCTTAGTGGCGTGCCTGTGAAGGCGTTGCGGCTTAGGTCGCTGGGGGGGGTTGGGGGGGGGGGGAACGGGGGGTAGACGGTGGGAGAGGGGGAGTGAAGGGGGGGGAAGAGGGGAGAGGCGGGGAGTGGGGGGGAGTGGGGGAGAGTGGGGGAGAGAAGGGAGGGAAGTTAGGAAGGGGGGAATGAGGAAAGGGAGCGAGTGGGGAGAGATGTGGGATGACCACGATGGAATGTAGGAGATGTGGGGGAGTGAGGGAGGATGGAGATTGGCAGGCTCAACTAGCTTGGGTGAGGGGTGCAGCAGGCGTGCTGAGGCGAGAGTGGCGAAGAGAGAGGGGAGAGGGGAGGGGAGGGCGGAGAGGGGAGGGCGGAGAGGGGAGGGCGGAGGGCAGGCGTACAGGTGAACGATGTTGGAGAGAGTGCCGAGCGCTGCAGGCATGGCTCCGTAGAAGCGGTTGTTGCTCAGATCCCTGTGACAGGCGCACATGCACACACATATACACACGCACGCGCACGCAAGCACACACACAAGAACACGCATGGGAACAAGCAAACTGCGGTGAGTTGCTATAGAGAGAAAGGGTAGAGAAGAAGAGAGAGAGAGGAAGGGAAGGGACGAGATAAGAGGAAGATGCACGGAGGAGAAAGGGAGGGGGGGATGAAGTAGTGGCACTCCATCCAGCCAACCCGCTTCCATGCCCCATGACCCACTGCATACCCACACCCACCCAACAGCCAAACCTCTCACACTCCAAAGCCCACAGCCTTGGCTAGCACTCCACGCCCCATGCGCCACAGGGCAGAGCCTAGAGGCGAGAGGCGAGAGGCGAGAGGCGAGAGGCGAGAGGCGAGAATCTAGAGGGTAGAGGGCGGAGCGGAACGCACAGTGCTTTGAGCGCCTTGAGCCCACCGACGGACGCTGGCAGCACTCCCGTCAGCTGGTTGCGCCCCAGCATGCTGCCATGGGGACACACACACGGAACACACGGCAGTGACGGGCGGACAACAGGGGGGGAGAGAGGGGTTTGAGTGTCTAGGAAGCGAGATGAGAGGTTGAGGAGGGCTGGGTGGGGACATTGGAGGAGCAAATGAGGCGACATTGGAGGGGGAAATGAGGCGACAGCAAGTGGGGAGGGATGGGAGGAGAGAGGTGGCATGGCAGGGAGGGAGGGAATGGTGCAAGGCAAGCTCGCGCGCAGTGGAGAGGGGACGAGGGCGCTGGCGAAAATCAGCTGCGCAGATAAGTGGGAGAGGAAAGGCGGGGAGGAGGAGCGGAGCAGAGCACGGGGAGAGCGCGGAGAGAGCGCGGGGAGAGCGCGGAGAGAGCGGCTCACAGGAGCTGCAGGTTGGAGAGCGAGAAGAGGGAGCTTGGTAGAGAGCCGTTGAGCGAGTTGAGCGCCACCGCACTGGTGGGGGGCACGGTGGGGGAGGGGGTTGGGGGGGGGGGGGGAGAAGGGAGGAGAAGCGAGGGAGAGGGGGAGAGGAGAAGGGGGAAAGGGAGGAGAGGGCGCATGGTGTATGGGGCGATAAGAAGAGGGCGCTACATTCAGGTAGGGAGGTATGGCAGTGGCAAGGCGCGGACAATTGTTCGCTGTGCCATGTAATGTGATGCGATGTGATGCGATTGATGGCACGCGGTGGCGCCAATGGAAGGGTTTGTGCACGCTAGCTGCTGGCGACAGCAGCACGTGCTAGGGTAGGTGCGCGCCGGGAACCAAGAGAGGGGGAAGATGAGAGCAGGGGGCAGGGCGAGGGAGGGGGAGGGCAGGGCGTACAAGGTTGCGAGGCTGGGCATGGCAGTGAAGGCGTCTGGCACGGCGCCCGTGAGCGCATTGGCCGTGAGGTCCCTGTGATGATGCTCGCATGCACGCACACAGACACACACACACAGAACAATTGCGCAGGAGAGCACAGACAAAAATAGGCACAGAGGCACGAAGGGGAGGCATATTAGTCTAGGCATGCACGGCAAGGAGGCCCGAAGAAGGGCGCATAGTAGCATGGCAAAACGCGCGAGGCGGGGAGGGCGGGGGGAATGGGGGGAAGGACTGGCGAAGAAGAGAAGGGCTTGGCGTGAAGGGGGGAGAGAGCGGCATTGGAGCGAGCAGTGCAGAGCAGCTGACGGGAGCGGAGAGTCAAGGCGAAGGGCGAGGGGCGAGGCGAGGCAAGGCGATGCGAGGCGAGGCAAGGCGATGCGAGGCGAGGCGATGCGAGGCGTACAGGAATCGGAGGTTGACGAGGCGACTGATGCCCATGGGGATGGAGCCGTTGAGCTGATTGCCACTCAGCGACCTGTGAGAGGGGGGCGGGGGACATGCGGGACCAGGAGGCGGGGGACACAAGGCAGGGAGCGGCGCAGTAGGCAGGAGAGACAGTTAGAGGGGGGAGGAGCGTGGAAGGGGAGAGGCGAGGCGCACTTGCAAGGGCCAGTGCGGCACAAGGAGGCGAGGTGCGAGGCAAGGCGAGGTGCGAGGCAAGGCGAGGTGCGAGGCAAGGCGAGGCGAGGCAAGGCGAGGCGAGGCGAGGCGAGGCGGAAAGATCAATAAGATGCAAGTCCGGCTCGTGCAACGAGGGCCGGAGGAAGTGAGGTGAGCGAGGTGCGACGAGGGCATGTGTGTGCTGTGTGGCATGGGCGCGAGGGACGGCGACGGTGACTGCCGCGTGAGCATGGAGTGCACTCAGAGCGCCTCCGTCTCGCGTGACTGCGCGCCGACGCAGCAGCGCGCCGCGGCAAGTCGGAGCGCGATGCAGCAAGACGCGACGACAAGGCGGCATGGCGACACGGCGGCATGGAGACACGGCGGCATGGAGACACGGCGGCATGGAGGCGGCAGAAGCGTACACGTTGGTGAGGGCGGTGAGGAAGGAGATGTCGTCGGGGATGGGCCCTGTGAGCAGGTTGTGATCCAACGCGCTGTGGGGCGCACACGGCGGACACACGGGGGAAACGGGGAGGAGAGCGCGGGGAGACGGGGTGCAGGGAGAGGGCGGGATGAGGAGAGGAGAGACGGGGATGTGTTGTGGCAGGGGTGGATGATGGGGATGTGCGGGCCATGGCACGGCATGTTTATACCCAAGTGAAGCCGTTCCATCCAGCCCACATGGGATGCGATGCGGCAAGGGTGAAGGCAGAGCGCGCGTCGCTCGAGAAGCGCACGCGACGGCGCGGGGACAAGCTTCAGAGCGGGTGTTGATAGCGAGGAGTGCGGGGCGGGGGGGTGGAAGGAGGCACGGGCGGAGGCAAGCGCAGCAGCGAGAGGGCGAAGGGGTGGGGAGGGCGAGGGAGAGGGCGAGGCGGGGGAGGGCGAGGGGAGAGAGGGGGGGGCGTGAGGAGGACTGACAGTGTCTGCAGCGCCTGCAGCTGTGTGACGGCCGCGGGGATGGATTGCCCGCCCAGGTTGCGCTGCCCCGTGATCACCCTGCCGTGCCGCCATGCGCGCACACACATACACGTACGCGCACACACACACACGCACACGCACACGCACACAGGCCGCAGAGAGCAGAAGGGGGAGCGAGGGGCGTGGGGAAAAAACAGGAGAGGGTGAGGAACGCAGCGACGACAGCAGCGACGACAGCAGCGACGACAGCAGCGACGACAGCAGCGACGACAGCAGCGACGACAGCAGCGACGACAGCAGCGACGACAGCAGCGACGACAGCAGCGACGACAGCAGCGACGACAGCAGCGACGACAGCAGCGACGACAGCAGCGACGACAGCAGCGGCGACAGCAGCGACGACAGCAGCGACGACAGCAGCGACGACAGCAGCGACGACAGCAGCGGCGACATCGCGCTCTCGTCGCATGATGTTCTTGCGACTGAAAGAGACGACACGAAACACGACGACTCGAGGCAAGCGAAGAACCACACTGCAACGATATCCGCGCCGCGCCGCAGCAAGGCGAGGCAAGGCGGGGCGAAACGGGGCGAAGCGGGGCGAGGCGGGGCGAGGCGGGGCGGGGCGGGGCGGGGCGGAGTCGGAGGGAAGCAGATGGCGGGGAGAGGATGGCGGCGCTCACAAGCTGGTGACCTGGCCCATGGCGTTGCACGAGAGGCCGAACCACGTGCTGCACTCCTTCCCCGCCACCCACGTCTGGTTCACCGCCGTCAGGTTGCGCCCCCACGCCGCCGCTATCGCGGTCAGCGCGGTCACTGCGGGGAGGGGGAGCGGGCGAGGGGGTGGGAGAATAGGGGAAGGAAGGGGAGTGAGAAGGGCAGGGAGCGGAGCGCGTTGTGCGAGCAGCAAGAGCTGAAACCGAGGCGCGGGGAGAGGAGAGCGGACGGCACGGAGCGATGGCGATGTTCCTAGTCGACAAGCGAACCACTCCGACAGATGTGACGGCATGGTGCTCGTACGGCGAGCGCGGTAGCGAAAACGAGTGGTGGGAGGCGAAGCGCGAGGTGCGGCAAGCGGACGAAAGGTGCGAATCGCGCGAGCGGGGGCGGAAGGCGCAGCGCCGCGGGTGGCGAACTCACGCTGAGAGCTGGCGACGGGCTGCGCGGAGGCGCAGCGGAGGGTGCAGGCGAGGACGAGGAAGAGTGCGAGGGGGAGGACGGCTAAGGGAGGATGCGGGGAGGGCGCCGGAGAACGGAGCGCCATGATGAGCAGAAACGTCGTTGGCAGTGGCGCGGCGAGAGGGAAAGTGTTGACGGCGAAATTAAATCGACGGTGAGCAGTGTTGTCAGATCCGACGGCGGAAATCAAGCGAACGAACTAGCGATCTATTTAACCTGGTGGATTGAGTGAGAGACGCGGGAATGGGAGGAAAGAAAGAAAAGAGCACGAAATTGCAAAGTCAAGCGTGAGAGAGCACCATCGGGTCGCAGCGGATATCGGTCAGTTGTCGCAGCGCGGTACTGCCGTGACACGCGGTGAGTTCTTAATGACACTGCGGGATAAGGCGGGAATCTATCGTGGAGTTGACGGTGGGGCGTGAGCGGGACGGGCGGCCCATGATGTGCCGGCCGGGACTGACAGCGGAATATCGAATCTAGAGAGATTTCGACGGCAACGGGTTTCCAGATGGTTGTGTCTTCGCTGCTGCCGTCCAATCCACCCGGCAACCGCTGCCATCCTTACAAACCCATTCTTTTCCGCCGTAGAATCGGTCACCGGTACGAAGGTCGCGAGAGCAAGCGGTGCTGTGTCGTGCACGGTAGCAGTATTCACCGACGGAGTAGGGCGGTGCGAGTGCGACTCCTACTATGGCTTCTGGCAGGGCCTCACGACTAATCGCCGTCCCAATGCCATACCGTTGCCGTCTCATTGCCGTCCCACTGCTGTCCCTTTTGCTGCCCCATTGCCGTCCCGTGCGGGCGTCGCCCGAAACGCACACCAGTTACCGTTCCCCTACCTTGCCTTCCGTTCCTTTCCTCGTAACACGGGCGGTTGAAACACGTTGCGACGCTAAGCGTATATCGAGTACGCTCCTGCACGGTATCCTAAGAACGAATCCTGCCCTGCGCCGACCCGCCTACTATTGTGCAGCGACGAAAGGTGGGAGCGAGAGACGCACCTGAAGCGAGAGAGCTAGTAGGGCTAGGAGCACTGAGAGATCCACGTGTCACTTTTGATGGACGGGCGGCGCCGCAATGGGTTTGGGGCACAGGGAGGGGTAGAGTATAGGCACGTGCATGGCGGCCAGGTGGAATACTACTAGCGGCGCGGACGGGTATGTAGGGGTAGGGTTGTGTTGGCGTTGACGACGGATCAGGGTTGTTCGGCTGCTGGTGTTGGGAGGTAAGATTGGTTAGGAGGGAAGCTGACAGGTCCTACAGATTGCGATGAGGGGACGAGGAAGGGTTGCAGGTTGCTTGGATGCCATGTCAGAGGGGCAGCAAGAGCAGCAAACACAGAACGGAAGGAACAGAACGCAATCGGAAGTTGGTGAGGGAAAGGGCATGCAGAGAAACAGTGGCAGGGTTGGTGGCTTGGACAAGGCTTCCCTGCGGAAGCAAAAACTGGGAAATCTGTGGGGCAGCAAGTTCATACGTGTAGTGTAGATTGGTGGTGCTTGGTGGTGGTCGTTGGAGCAGAACGCGGTCTTTGACCAAGCGAGAAGGTGTAAGGTAAAGATGAGGAGGGTTTAATTGCAGGCAGGCGTTTTGCGCTTTTTATTCTCAAGGCTGCTGAACGCTGCCGTTTTGTTCAGAACAATTATCCCTGAAACATAATATACCCCCAAGATCCTGACGATCAGACTTTCGAGGCCCTTTCGTCAGTTGCAAGAACCCCTTCTGTTCTATTCACTGCGCTTCCTTCGTAGCTGCCACTTTGTTCGCACTTTTGCTTCACAACTTTCACGCGTACAGGTTGCTGCTGTCCATTTAACGAACAAAGTACACCGCCACCTGGCTTCCCTGAAGTGATTCCCTCGGAAAAACACTACACTAATCAGCAAGCTCCTTGTGTTTACGGTTTCTGTCTGCAGTGTTTGGGCAGCAGAAAAACAAGGCAAGGCGCAGAAGGTTTCTCAGATATGTACAGTCTCATGGTGTGACAAGGGTTGGTTGTTGTCGGCGCAGTGACGAGGTGTGTCCATGCGTCGGGACTTGGGGGGAGCCACCACTGGCAAGAGAGCCTCGCCCCGAGAAACACCTCCCCGGTGGGTTGGCTTGTCTCGACGTGGTGTAGCGAAGAAACGGCACTGCTGGGGAACAGCAAAACCGTCTGGAGGAAGGGAGAGAAGAAGTTGAGTTGACTGTTGAACACTTCGGAAAACAGCTGCACCCATTACGTTTTACTAGAAGATTTCTAAAACCAACGACACGTCACCTTAGGCAGAACCGTATGAAATCGAGCACAAAAGTTCTACCTACATATGAGTTTCAAACGTTTCCAACTAAAATTCTACCGGCTTTTTGTTGAGAAAGTAACCGGGTAACGAGGCTCGAGCGGTTATTTTTCAGGCGAAGTAAGTTACGTTGATGTCCAGATTTCTCGCAACATAGAACAGACATACAAATGTGCACATTTCAGCCTTATATTACTCATATACCCAACCAATTTCAACTCACCCAATTTCACCAACAAAACACATCTAGGGAAAGTTTCCGTATGTGCATTCGCATCCAATGGTTTTTTATATTTTTTAACAAAACATAAAAAAAAAAAAAAACAATGTTGCGCATCCTTATCCTAATACAATCATATGTCCTTTACAGCATCGTCTAGATTGGTCGTGGAAGTCTAGCAGAAGAAGTGTTTTCTGATTTGTACAAAACTCTCCAAGTAATATTTGAACTTGATATTAGTCAGTGTACATCTCTGTCTTGACATGTCTTCGTTTTAGGCGTTACAATTGACCATGACGCATAAAACCTGAATATTAAGGCCGAAGTCACAAACACGACTAAACCGCGAGTGTAAGACATAGTTTTTTTTTTTATTGGCTGTAGTGAATTCCGTCGAATTCTTCGACCATTTATACTGTGTTGTGATAAATAAATTACTTGGTTGCACTTCAACAGTTCGATACTTTTATCGTAATTTCATAGAATAGTATTATCGTATTAAAGTGCCCGTTTGGAGCGCGAATAGGCTCGTAATGCTATAGTATAAGTGACTCTTAGAGGTAACGACTCAATAAAGGCGCATTGAGCGTACACGTACATAATCAATAGGTACTTCCTATGACTATATATTTTATTATATCTTCATTTATTCTCATTGCACCATCGTATGAAATCATTATTTCCGATGCAATACTATATTAACATATAATTCTCCAAACTATGTGAAAGATAGAACGAGGAATGATTGCATTGAGCAGCATGAGGAGTACAAGTAGGAAACCCTAAAGTGTTGTACCCCATATGAACTACCCCACTACAGCCTACACAGACCATAACATATAAGTTTGACACACCCACATAGGCAAAGTGGGGGAAAACAAGAGGTCAGAAGACCAGTCAAGAAAGGCAAAACAAGCTCAGGGTGGATCACGACGTCACCACGCATTCTGAGAACAAGCAAATGACCACAAGGCCAGTTCACATGCAGAGTTATATAAAGGAGAACAAGCAATACAGTGATCACAACCTAGCAAGTGTAAGCATGCATGTATATGTATAGAGATCACAGTACAAGCAAAGTCAAGAAGTAAGCAAGTGAGGCACAGTAGGCACAAGGCCTAGAACAGTACAGAAACGCTGATGATCACAAGACATCAGCAGTGTTGGCCCGAGTGGCCAAGTAAGCAAGACGAAGCTGACCACGCTGCTGCAACTCTCGAGCAAGGAAGTAGCGCAGAGCAATGTGCTTCGTTCTGTGCTCCAGTCTGTGCTCCTGACACAAGGCAATCATGGCCTTGTTGTCGACGTACAGCACTGGAGGAGAACGAGGCGGCTCTCCCAGGTCGGTCAGCAGGTAGGTGAGCCAGCGTAACTCCTGTGCAGCCATGGCCCCTGCGTAGATCTCAGCCTCACAACTGGAGCTGAGAACAGAAGACGAGCGGGTAGACCGCCAAGAAACAGAGCCGGAGCCAAGACTGAAGGTGTAACCCTGTGACGACCGCTGCGTAGCCAAGTCGTCAGCCCAGGAAGCGTCTGCATGACCAGTGAGGACAACTCGAGCCCGTCCTCCAAGCACGAGCCCCATGCCCGACGAATTGCACAAGTAGCGCAACACCCTCTTAGCGGCATCTATGTGCTCCTTCCTGTTTCTCCCAGGAGCGACATAGCGTGCCAGAATGCTAAGAGGGTAGGCAAGGTCAGGTCGAGTGCAGGTCATCAGGTACATGAGGTAGCCCACAAGCTTTGGGTACGGACCACTCGGCTCTACGGACTAGTCTGAAAGTGGAGCTGAGAGCGAGTGGCGAGTAGGCAGAGGAGTGTGCTGTGGCGAGGAGTACGTGAAGCCGAAGCGCTGAAGGACCTGCTGCACCATGTGTGACTGAGTCAAGGTAATGGTGCGCTGTGCTCTGTCCCGGGTGATCCGCAAGCCAAGATAGCTGCTCAGCTCACCCAGGTCTGTACACGTGTGTCTCTTCTGCAGCTCCGACTTCACGTGGGCGAGTCCCTCAGTGTCAGCAGTAGCTAAGACCAAGTCGTCGACGTACACGAGAACGAAGAATGGCGGCAGAGAGGTGTTAGTGCGTAGAAACAACGACGGGTCAGCAGTGGAAGGAGCAAACCCAAGGGCCGCAAGAGTCGTCCTCAGTGTGTCGTGCCACTCACGGGGCGCCTGGCGGAGACCGTAGACTGGCCGCCGGAGGCTCCACTGGGTACCAGCAGGAAACGGCCCAGTGAAGCCAGGTGGGCGGCGCAGCCAGATCTCCTCGTGCAGGCTGCCCTGTAGGAAAGCAGTGCTGAAGTCAAGAGAGTGAAGCTCGTAGTCACGCTGAGCGGCGACGTGCAGCAGAACCCGAAGAGTGGTCATCTTCGGGGTAGGGGAGAAGGTCTGGAAGAAGTCAACTCCCTCTCGCTGACTGAAGCCTCGTGCAACGTAACGCGCCTTGAAGACAGGCGGAGAACCCGGCGGCCGCTTCACCCTGAAAATCCACATGCCACTGACAATGTTCGCCCCAGGCGGGGGAACCTCGTCGACGTAGGTGCCTGTGGACTTCCAGGAAGCCATCTCTGCGTCCATGGCTGTCTGCCACTGAGAGGAGTAGGGACCCTCTATCGCCTCTGCGTAAGAGCGCGGGGTCGGGATGTCTGGAGCATCCGGGTCTCCCTCGGGTGCAAGCAGCATGGACACGAGATGAGGTAAAGCAGCAGCAAAGCACTCAAACTCCTCCTGTCTGTCCTCAATCACGTCCGTGCTAAGGGCACACTCACCCTCGACGAACGGAGGACAGACAAACTCAGACTCAGCAACAAGACTAGCGGCGTAGTCTAGTCGACAGGCGGCAGCAAAGTCAACAAGCTCGGCAACTAGAGCAGATGCAGCAGTGGACTCAAACGAAGGGTCAGTGACAACAGTGGCCAGGAAACGCGTGACAGTAGGACTAGCAGCACGAATGGAGTCAGACTCCGGGGTCCGGACCGTCAGGAAGAGAGGACGCAGGAGGGACACGCTGCGGAGCAGTGGAAGGACGAAGTGCCATCAGGTGTGTGCCAGGGACAGGGGGAGGACGCTGACGCGGAACACGACGACCAGTGCGGACAGCGCGAACAGGCGACGCAGGACGAGACTCAGGTGACGCAGGACGAGACTCTGGCTCACGACGCTCCGTAAGACCCCTAGTCGGCCCAGAGTAAGGAGAAGGACCAGGCAGTGGAGAGGCTGGCTGTAACTGTGACTGCGACTGGTCAGGCTGTGGACTCAGGAAGGGAGGAGGAGGACCAGTAGAAAGCAGGAGGCGAAGAACCTGCTGAAGGAGCGGAACGTAGTACGGCCGCGGCCGCGCAGCGCCACCAGAAACAGCAGAGACAATACCACCAGCAGCTCCAACTCCAGCAGCACCTACAACAGCAACTGCTCCAGCACCTCCAGCTCCAACTCCTGCAGCACCACCAGCCCCAGCAGCTCCAGTACCTCCAGGACGAGCACCTCCAGGACCAGCGGCTGCAGCACCTCCAGCAGCTCCAGCACCAGCAGTACCTCCAGCAGCTCCAGCAGCTCCAGCTCCAACTCCTGCAGCACCACCAGCCCCAGCAGCTCCAGTACCTCCAGTACGAGCACCTCCAGGACCAGCGGCTCCAGCTCCTCCAGCCGCTCCAGCACCAGCAGTACCTCCAGCAGCTCCAGCTCCAGCAGCACCTCGCTGGAGTCTCCAGTGACGAGCAAACCACAGCTCCGGTGGAGAGAGAGGCACCCGCCGAGACGAGGCACCTGCAGGAACTCCAGCAGACTCAGCACCCCCAGTCTCAGCAACCGCAGGCTCAGCACCCCCAGGCTCAGCACCTCCAGGCTCAGCACCCCCAGACTCAGCACCCCCAGGCTCCGCACCCTCAGACTCAGCAACCCCAGGCTCAGCAACCCCAGGTTCCACACGCTCAGGCTCAGCACCCCCAGGCTCCACACGTGCAGGCTCAGCACCCCCAGGCTCCGCACGCTCAGGCTCAGCACCCCCAGCAGCACCACCCCCAGTAGCAGCACCAGAGTCAACCGCTACCTCGACAGGCTCGACAGCGTCTACCTGGGACACACCTGAGGGAGCAGGACCCTGAGGGGGGAGGGGGTCTACCGGAGGAGGACCTGGTGCAAGGAAGAGCGGCGGGGGGTGGAGAGAAGCAGTGCGGTAGGGGAAGAGACGGTAAAAAGGAACCGACTCGTCGAACGTGACGTCCTGAGAGGGGAGGACACGGCGCGAGGTGGGGTGGTAAAACTGCCAGCCAGGCGCGTCAGGGACAAAGCCAAGGAAGACGCAGGGAATAGCACGGGCAGAGAGCTTGTCCGCGGACGTATCGCGGACAAAGGCACGAGAACCCCAGACCCGAAACACTGACGCACCGCCAACCTTCCCCGTCCAACGCAGTGTGGGCGAGGTCTCCGGCAAGGAGACACGGGGCCAGAGGTTGAGCTGATGCGCAGCGTATCGGACCGCAAACGGCCACAGAAAATGGGGGGCAGCCGCATGGACCATGGAGGTACGAGCGACCTCCATGACTAAGCCAATGCGGCGCTCAGCAATCCCATTCTACAGCGGTGAGGCCGGGAGCGTGAACGTCTGGCGAATGCCCTCCCCACGACAAAAGTCCCGCAGAAAGTCAGAGGCAAACTCCCCACCTCTGTCAGAGTGCAGACGCAGGACAGGAAAGTCCGTCTCGAACCGCTCGCGGAGCTGGAGACGGGCAGCGCGGATCCAAGGGATCAACACATCAGGGAATTCACCCTTGGTGCGCAAGGGGAAGACCGTGGTGTAACGCGTGTAGTCGTCCACGACCAGCAAAAAGTACCGCTCGCGGTCCTGTCCACGGACGCGGGCTGGGCCCCACACGTCCATGTGCAGAGTCTGCAGGGGAGCAGTCGTCGGGGGAAACGAGGAGGAGTGAGGAGCGGCGCGCTGCCGCCACTCGACACAGGGAAGACAGGGAGGAGCAGGCGAGGGTGGGAGGGGAGGGAGAACCCTGGGAAGACCAGAGACAAGGACACGTCGGTGCATGCCACGAAGGCGCTGCACCGAGGGGTGACCAAGACGGTGGTGCCAAAGGACGGTCTGGTGTGACAGAGTGCGACACGAGCAGGGGGCCGCTAGCTGACCTGACGCAGACGCAGACGCAGACGCAGCTACCTGAGGGGACACAGTAGTCAGTGTGTACAGACTCGAGCCAGGCGCTCGGGTGAACGTGGCCAGGTGCCGACCAGTCCGGGAGCACGTACAGTGGGTCACACGCTGACCTCCAGGAGTGAACTGGTCAACCCACACATCCTGGAGGTCAGCTCCACTCACCAAGTTCGTAGAGAACGAGGGGAGGTGAAGACCTGACAGTGAGCCAGACGGAACCGCCGGAAACGGCAGAACCGTGGAGGAGTGCGCAAGGACTGGGCCCCCAGAGGGGTCCGCCAGGGAGACTGCAACCGGCCGACTGAGCGGCGTGAGTGTGGTGCTGTCGCGGAAGAAGGAGCGGGAAGCACCTGAGTCAAGTGTGAAGGTGTACAAGGCCTCAGCAGGCGCAGTACATGAGAGAGCAGACTCACCAGCACCTGGAGCAGTAGACTCACTAGCACCTAGAGCAGCAGCCTCACCAGCACCTAGAGCAGCAGCCTCACCAGCACCTGGAGCAGCAGACTCGATACTTGGGTCAGGTGGTACACACAGGTAACAGGCACCCTCAACACTAGTAGGCAATGCATACATGGTAGTGAGGATAGCATCATAGTCAAGAGCAAAGATATCCACCCTCCGCCTAAGCAGCTCCACCCAGCTGGGGAGCTCAGCCTCGTCGCCAAACTCGGTACGCCAGGCGTCGCTCAGACAGGCGAAGCAGCGGGACTATGTGTGACCAATCGTCCCGCAAGTCTGACCAGCCCGATCACCTGTGCGAATGACGTACGGGCAACGAACAGTACTCCGAGACCCTCTACTCTGAGCGTACCACTCACGAAGCTGCTGGGGCGTAAGGGTCTCGCGCGGACGCCGCTGCAGCTGCATCTAGCCACTGCCAGAAGCTCCCGGCTGACCAGCTCCAGGGCGACTGCCACTACGACCGCCGCCACAACCCCAACTAGCGTACCACTCACGAAGCTGCTGGGGCGTGAGGGACGCGCGCGGACGTCGCTGGAGCTGCATCTGGCCACCGCCAGTAGCAGCAGTAGCAGCAGTAGCACCTAGGGCAGCAGCACCTAGGGCTCCTTTTGTTTTTGTTTTTTTTTTTAATAGTTATTTATTTATTTTAGGGTTTGGCAGGGCGCACTGGGCGCTGCAGAGGCGGCTCGCGGGCTGCAGGGGTGGCTCGCGGGCTGCAGGGGCAATGCGCTGGCTGCAAGAGGCAGGCGCGCTGGCTGCAGGGGAGGCTCGCGGGCTGCAGACGGGCGGCGCGCGGGTTGCAAGGGTCTGCGCGCGGGCGGCTTGCACGGGGCGGCGCGTCGCGGGGCGGGCAGGGGCGGCGCGCAGGCAGGCAGGGCGGACGGGCGTCGCGGCGGGCTGGGGCAGCCCGCTCTGGCGACGCGACGGGCACGGGCAGGGCCGACGGGCGACGCGACGGGCTGCAGGGGCGCGCGGCGCGACGGGCTGCAGGGGCGCGCGACGGGCAGCAGGGGAGCTTACCAGGGGCGGGTGCAGGGCAGGGCCGCATTGGGCGGTTAGGTCAGGGCCGCAACGGGGCGGCTGTAGGGCAGGGCCGCGACGAGGCGGCGGCAGAGCAGGGCCGCGACGGGGCGGCAGCAGGGCAGGGCCGCGACGGGGCGGCGGTAGAGCAGGGCCGCGACGAGCGGCTGAGGGCAGGGCCGCGACGGGTGGCGGCAAGGCAGGGCCGCGACGGGCGGCGAGGTCAGGGCAGGGCCGCGACGGGCGGCGAGGTCAGGGCCGCGACGGGCCGTTAGGGCAGGGCCGCGAGGGGCCGAGAGGGCAGGGCCGCTACGGGCGGCAGTAGGGCAGGGCGCGCGACGGCGCAGGTGAGGCAGGCGCGAGGCGCGCTTCGGGCAGGGCAGGAAAAAACGATCGTGGTGGGCCCTTAAAAAAAAGAACGTTCCCACTAGGGAACCTGCTCTGAAACCATGTGAAAGATAGAACGACGAATGATTGCATTGAGCAGCATGAGGAGTACAAGTAGGAAACCCTAAAGTGTTGTACCCCATATGAACTACCCCACTACAGCCTACACAGACCATAGCATATAAGTTTGACAAACTATCCTAAAGGATTTTCTCGACCCAACATGTTATAAGAGATGTAGATATTACGGCGTTTCTACTCAGTGCACTACATTACTTGTCAAACATTGTATATGTTTGTGCTTTGTAGGCTGCAGTGGGTTTAGCCTTAGGGGGTACAATCTCTAGGGTTTCATACTTGTACTCCCAACTTTCCTAGTTCAATCATTCTCGTTCACTTCAACATTCTAACATGGTATCCGACGTAGGTCACGACCTAGGACCGACGTTGGTTAGGGCCCACCGTTCCGCCGTGCCCTTGCGCGACCGTGTCTGATAGTACCTCGCGCCGTCGAGCGCCCTTCCTAGCGCCGTCGTGCGCCCTTCCTAGCGCCGTCGAGCGCCCTTCCTAGCGCCGTCGTGCGCCCTTCCTAGCGCCGTCGAGCGCCCTTCCTAGCGCCGTCGAGTGCCCTTCCTAGCGCCGTCGTGCGCCCTTCCTAGCGCCGTCGTGCGCCCCTACCCGCGCCCTCGAGCGCCTACCTACTCGCGCTCTCGAGCGCCAACCTGCCGCCCTGCCCTGCAGGCCGCGCGCGGGCCTCCTCTGCACCCGCGCAACCGCCCCTGGACCCCGCGACGCGTCGCCCCTGACACGTCGCGACGACCCTGCGGGACCCGCGAGTCGCCCCCGCCTCGTCGCGGCGCTTCTGCGGGCCCACGCGCGTCGCCACAGCCTCGACGCGACGCCCCCGCGCGGCCCGCGCGTCGCCACCGGGACCCGCGCGCGTCGCCCCTGCCTCGACGCGACGCCCCCGCGCGACCCGCGCGTCGCCACCGGGACCCGCGCGCGTCGCCCCTGACTCGTCGCGACGCCCCCGCGCGACCCGCGCGTCGCCACTGGGACCCGCGCGGGGTCGCCTCTGCTCGCCGCGGCGCCCTGCCCTACCCCGCGCCCGCCCTTGGGACGGCCGCCCCTGGCCCCTGGACCAGCCCACACTGCAGCAGCCGCCCCTGGCCCTTGGAGCAGCCGCACCTACAGCCGCCCCTGGAACCTGGAGCAGCCGCCACTGCAGGAGCCGCCCCTGGCCCCTGGAGCAGCTGCCGTCGCGGCCTGGCCCCGCCCTGCAGCAGATGCCGCGGAGCTCCCTGCCGCGGCCCGGCCCCGCCCTACAGCTGTAGCGGCCCTGCTGTCGCCGCCGTCTTGTGCCAGCTCTTCCTACCACTGGTGAGCACTGCCCTGCCCGCACTGCTACTGCTACTACTGCTTTGACTGCTCCTGCTGCTACTGCTGCTACTGCTTTTACTGCTCCTGCTGCTACTGCTGTTACTGCCGCTACTGCTGCTACTGCTGCTCCTGGCGTGGCCAGATGCAGCTTCACGGCCGTCCGCGTGTGTCCCTCACGCCCCAGCAGCTTCGTGAGTGGTACGCCAGTTGGGGTTGTCGGGGTGGCCGTAGTGGGAGTCGTCCTGGAGTGGGTAGCTCGGGAACTTCTTGTAGTGGCCCGGTGCAGCACCAGAGTCGTCCGCGCGAGTCTCTTTCGCCCCAGCAGCTTCGTGAGTGGTACGCTCAGAGTAGAGGGTCGCTGAGTACTGCTCGCTACCCGTACGTTATTAGCACGGGTGCCCGGACTGGTCAGCCTTGCGGGACGCGTGGTCACACAGAGTCCCACTGCTTCGCCCGTCTGAGTGACGCTTGGCGTACAGAGTTTGGCGACGACGCTTAGCTCCCCGACTGGGTGGAGCTGCTTGGACAGCGGGTAGATATCTTTGCTCTTGCCTATGATGCCATTCTCACTGCAATGTATGCATTGTCTGCTAGTGCCGAGGGAGCCTGTCACCTGTGTGTGCCGCCTGACCCCGGTATCCAGTCTGCTGCTCTAGGTACTGGTGAGGCTGCCGCACTAGGTGCTCGTGTGTCTGTTGCCTCCGGTGCTGGTGAGGCTGCCGCTCTAGGTGCTCGTGTGTCTGTTGCCCCAGGTGCTGGTGAGGCTGCTGCTCTAGGTACTCGTGAGTCTGCGCCCTCTGGTACTGCGTCTACTGAGGCATTGCACACCTTCACACTGGACTCAGGTGCTTCCCGCTGTTTCTTCCGTGACCGCACTGCCCTTGAGCAGCTTGCTCGGCCGGTTGCAGTCTCCCTCGCTGACCCCTCTGGGGGTCCGGTCATTGCGACCTCCTCCACTGTCCTCCCTTGTCCTGCGGTCCCGTCGGGCACACTGTCAGGTCTCTACCTCCCCTCGTTCTCTACGAAATTGGTGGCGGGTCGTGCGCTCCAGGACGGGGGTGTCCACCAGTTCACCCCTGCCTACGAGCGCGTGACACACTGCACGTGTGCTCGGACGGGTCGCCACCTGGCTACCTTCACTCGGCAGCCGGGGTCGGACCTGTACACACTGACCACTGAGTCCCCTCAGGTAGCTGCGTCTGCGTCTGCGTCAGGTCAGCTGTCTGCCCCCTGCTCGTGTCGCTCCTTGGCGCACGAGACCGTCCTCTGGCACCACCGCCTTGGTCACCCGTCAGTGCAGCGCCTTCGTGGCATGCACTCCCAGTACCTTGTCTCTGGTCTTCCCAGGGTTCTCCCTCCCCTCCCACCCTCGCCTGCTCCTCCCTGTCTTCCCTGTGTCGAGGGGCGGCAGCGCGCCGCTCCTCACTCCTCCTCGTTTCCCCCGACGACTGCTCCCCTGCAGACGCTCCACATAGACGTGTGGGGCCCAGCCCGCGTCCGTGGACAGGGTCACGAGAGGTACTTCTTGATAGTTGTTGACGACTACTCGCGCTACACCACGGTCTTCCCCTTGCGCACCAAGGGTGAAGTCCCTGATGTTTTGATCCCTTGGATCCGCGCTGCCCGTCTCCAGCTCAGCGAGAGGTTCCACTCGGACTTCACTGTCCTGCGTCTGCACTCTGACAGAGGTGGGGAGTTTTCCTCCGACCTCTTGAAGGCCTTCTGTCAGGGGGAGGGCATTGAGCAGTCGTTCACGCTTCCGGCCTCTCCACAGCAGAATGGGGTTGCTGAGCGCCGCATTGGCTTGGTCATGGAG
This sequence comes from Closterium sp. Naga37s-1, assembly GCA_947471745.1. Lineage (NCBI taxonomy): Eukaryota > Viridiplantae > Streptophyta > Zygnematophyceae > Desmidiales > Closteriaceae > Closterium > Closterium sp. Naga37s-1. Next base: position 536,647 of record CANJKZ010000139.1, on the reverse strand, counting down.
GTCGCTCGTACCTCCTTGATCCATGCGGCTGCCCCCCACTTTCTGTGGCCGTTTGCGGTCCGGTACGCTGCGCATCAGCTCAACCTCTGGCCCCATGTCTCCTTGCCGGAGACCTCGCCCACACTGCTGTGGACGGGGAAGGTTGGCGATGCGTCGCGTTTCTGTCAACATATATTTTATATGTGTTGTTTAGGTTAGTCTAGGTGTTACATTTCTACTTACTTGCATGATTAGGGTTTGCTATATCTAGGGTTGTACTTCACATTTTCTATCAATTCATTCTTATCGTAACATGGTATAGAGCTAGGTTTCCCTTAGGCGATTTTCCCCTAGGCGATTTTTCCCTTAGGCGAAATTTCTCTCGATAGTCTATGGGCCCACCACCCGCGCGCCTCGTAGCGACCCATAGCCCAAAGCGCCCTGCCCCGTAGAGCCCGAGTAGGTCGCGCCCCCCGTCGACATCGCGCGTCACCCGTTTCTGCCCTGCGCCCCACCCGTTTTTTGCCGAGCGTCACTCGGTTTTTAGCCCCGCGCCCCACTCGTTTTACCCCGCGTGTTGCCCCCCAGTCCTCTAGCGCGCAGCAGACGAACGCACGTAGCTGCGCGCGCAGCCTTAGTCGCACCCGCAGCTCCGCGCTAGTACGTCGTAGCCGCGCGCACGTGCAGCCCACCGTCGTAACCGGCCCCCAGACCTGAAATCCCCCTCAGAACCGCACAGAACCGCCGCCTTAACAGCTTCCCCACCTGAAAACCGCCGCCCCAGACCTGACAACCGCCGCCCCACCTGGAAACCTGCTGCCCCACCCGTTCCAGGCACCTCACCCGGGATCAGCCGCCCCACCCAGTCCTCTCCACCGCATTGAACCGCACAGAACTGCACATAACTGCACAGAACCGCACAAAACCGCCGCCTTAACAGCTTCCCCACCTGAAAACCACCGCCCCAGACCTGACAACCGCCGCCCCACCTGGAAACCTGCTGCCCCACCCGTTCCAGGCACCTCACCCGGAATCAGCTGCCCCACCCAGTCCTCTCCACCGCATTGAACCTCACAGAACCGCACAGTACTGCACATAACCGCACAGAACTGCACAGAACCGCCGCCTCACCTGTAGCCCGCTGCCTTAACAGCTTCCCCACCTGAAACCTGCCTCCCCACGATCTACCACACCCGCCGTCAGTAGCCCCAGCCGATTACACTGCCGCCAGCTACACCAGCAGCAGCATAGGCTGCCCCCAGCGCACCAGCAGCAACGTAGGCTGCCCCCAGTAGAACCAGCAGAACCAACAGAACCAGCAGAACCAGCAGAACCAGCAGAACCAGCAGAACCAGCAGAACCAGCAGAACCAGCAGAACCAGCAGAACTAGCAGAACCAGCAGAACCAGCAGAACCAGCAGAACCAGCAGAACCAGCAGCAGCATAGGCTGCCGCCAGCACACTAGCAGCAGCATAGGCTGCCCCCAGCGCACCAGCAGCAGCGTAGGCTGCCCCCAGCAGAACCAGAAGCGGCATAGGCTGCCACCAGCGCACCAGCAGCAGCATTGGCTGCCCTCAGCAAAACCAGTAGCAGCTAAGGCTGCCCCCAGCAGAGCCAGAAGCAGCATAGGCTGCCCCCAGCGAACCAGCAGCAGCATAGGCTGCCGCCAGAGCACCAGCAGCAGCAGCATAGGCTGCCCCCAGCGAACCAGCAGCAGCATAGGCTACCCCCAGCGCACCAGCAGCAGCTTAGGCTACCGCCAGCGCACCAGCAGCAGCTTAGGCAACTGCCAGCGCACTAGCAGCAGCATTGGCTGCCCCCTGGAGAACCAGTAGCAGCCTAGGCTGCCTCTCAGCAGAACCAGAAGCAGCACAGGCTGCCCCCAGCGCACCAGCAGCAGCTTAGGCTGCCCCCAGCAGAACCAGCAGCAGCATAGGCTCGCATGGCATGTACTAGGGTTCTACAGCAGCAGGGCCAGCCGCAGCACTCCCGTCAGTGGGGGCCTGCGGGTCCAAAGTGTGGCGCCCCCAGCAGTGGCTCAGCTAGCAGTGGGCGAGACGTCGGCCCCTGCGGGTACCGGGCCCTGACAGGCCCTGGTGCTGGCACTACCTGCTGGAGTCCTGACCACACTGCGTCCAGCTGCTACCGTCGACTCGACGACCTCCACCGTGAGCGTTTTGGTCCTCACGCTATTACACCGCACTGGCCTTCGCGCCTTCGCCAGCGCACTACTGCACCAGTTGAGTCTCACCTGCCTGGTCTAGGACCCTTTCCGGCTGCACGAGTAGAGACCTGTGTTTCCAGTCTTGGTGCGTGTGTTGTTTCCAGTCCCGGCGCCTCTGAGGGTCTTTGTGTAGAAGCTGCAGCTACCACTAGTCTAGCACTAGCCTTTGTAGCTGGTTCGGGTGCGACCCCACAGACTGCACAGCTTTCCTTCACCCTAGATTCTGGAGCGTCCAGCTCTTTCTTTCGCGACTGTACCGACCTCACACCACTGCGCACTCCAGTCACTGTCGCCTTGGCTGACCCCTCTGTGAGACGTGTAGTTGCTAGCAGCACCACCACTCTTCCGTGTCCGGCGGCTCCCTCAGGTTTTCTTACAGGTTACTACACCCCCTCGTTCTCTAGGAACCTGGTGGGTGTCAGTCACCTTCACGACCTAGGCGTAGTCACTACTTTCCCACTGGACGAGCCTGTTGCCTCCTGCACTGTCGGTGCCACTGGGGCGCCCCTGGCCACATTCCACAGAGAGCCGGGATCTGGTCTGTACTCACTACACACTGGGTCCCACCACACTGAGTCGGGTCAGGTCAGGTAGCTGCTGTGTCGTGTGACTGTCGGTCCCTCACCCACCCGTCGGTCCTCTGGCACCACCGTCTAGGTCACCCGTCGTTCCCGCGTCTCAGTAGGATGGCACGTTACCATCTGGTCTTAGGTCTCCCAGGGTCGCTTGCACCGCTTCCCCGCTCGCCTGCGCCGCTGTGCACTCCTTGCGTCGAGGGTCGGCAGCGCGCTGCCCCTCACTCCTCCTCGTTCCCCCCCACCACGGCTCCCTTCGAGACCCTGCACTTGGACGTCTGGGGCCCCTCTCCGGTCCTTGGCCCACGTCAGGAGCGCTACTTCCTGATTGTGGTGGACGACTACTCCCGCTACACCACGGTTTTCCCCTTGCGACGGAAGGCCGACGTGCCTACCGTCCTCGAGCCGTGGCTACTAGCGTGGGGTGGCGCCCAGGGCCTGTGTGGGCTTCGCCTACACTCGGACCGTGGTGGTGAGTTTTCTTCCACTCGCCTGGAGACGTTCTGTCAGGGTCGGGGGATCATCCAGTCTTACACGCTACCAGCATCACCGCAGCAGAACGGGGTAGCCGAGCGACGCATCGGCCTGGTCATGGAGGTTGCCCGGACCTCCATGTGCCATGCCGGTGCTCCCCAGTTCTTGTGGCCCCAGGCAGTCCGCTACGCCGCGCACCAGCTGAACCTGTGGCCCAGTGACGCACGGCCAAGGGTGACGCCGGTCTCCCTTTGGACAGGTTCTCCGGGCGTAGCAGCTGACTTCCGCGTCTGGGGTTGTCTGGCTCACGTTCGTGCCCCTGGCGCGAACAAGTTGTCTCCGCGCACTCGTGCCTGCGTCTTTCTTGGCTTCCCTTTGGACGCCTCCGACTGGGTGTTCAACGACCCGGTCACCTACCAGTTCTTCGCTTCGCAGGACGTCACGTTCGACGAGTCTGTCTGTTACTACAGGAGTCGCCCCCACCGAGGTACTGAGGCCTTTTCCCCCCCGCTGTTCCTCACCCTTGAGCCCCCACCAGTCGCCCCGGTAGCCCCCCCCCCTTCGCGTCCTGCCCCGTCAGGTGTGTCGCACGTCACTCCGCAGTCTTCCCCCCCGCAGCGTCCAGTCCCTGTCGTGTCTGGGGGTGCGGGAGGTGCAGTTGCGGAGGGTGAGGGTACTGGGGCTGCAGGAGCTGGTGGTGTCGGCTCTGGGGGTGCAGGGGTTGTGGGCGTGGAGGTCACTCCTGTGGAGGACACGGCAGCCTCGACTCGGCGGCCTCGCCCTGCCTCACCCTCTGGCTTCCCGTCCGTCCCGCAGTTTCCTCCTCCTTCTTCTCTGCGGTCGGTTGCTGCGGAGCCTGGGGGTGTTCCTGCGGGAGGTACTGGAGGCCCCGGGGATGTCGGTGGTGGAGGTGCTGGTTCTGGGGGTGCTGGAGCTGGAGGCACTGGCACTGTGGCGCCTACACCGCGCACTGTACGTTTCCTGACCCGTGAGCAGCGTCTCCTCCGGTTGGAGAGGGAGGAGCGTGAGCGATTTGAGAGGGCACAGCAGCAGCAGCAGCAGCAGCAGCAGCAGCAGCAGCAGCAGCAGTAGCAGCAGCAGCAGCAGCAGCAGTAGCAGCAGCAGCAGCAGCAGTAGCAGCAGCAGCAGGAGAGAGTAGAGGAGGAGTCACAGCAGCAGCACGAGAGGGTAGCGCAGGAGTCCCGGTCGCAGCAGCGGGTGCAGCTGCAGCCGCAGCAGGAGAGGGTAGAGGAGGAGTCACGGCCGCACCAGGAGAGGGTAGAGCAGGAGTCCCGCCCGCAGCAGCAGGTGCAGTTACAGACACAGCAGGAGAGAGTAGAGGAGCAGTCACAGCCGCACCAGGAGAGGGTAGAGCAGGAGTCCCACCCGCAGCAGCAGGTGCAGTTACAGACGCAGCAGGAGAGAGTAGAGGAGGAGTCACGGCAGCAGCAGGAGAGGGTAGCGCAGGAGTCCCGGTCGCAGCAGCGGGTACAGCTGCAGCCGCAGCAGGAGAGGGCAGAGGCGGAGCCACAGGAGCAGCAGCAGGGGCCGGTACCGTCGCAGCAGACGCCAGAGGAGGCGGAGCAGCAGCGACTGCGACTACGCGACCTCCCCGACCCAGCACCTGCACGCTTTGTTCGTGGTCCCCTACCGTCCCCTCCTGTTCCACCAGTTGAGTCCCTTTCCTCCTCCCAGTGGACTCGTCGTCCTCCCCTCAGTCGTGCTGTGTCTCCACAGCCCCGTCGGTCCCGTTACCGTGCAGACGGTCCGTTTCACCTTGTTCTCCGCTCTCGTGTTCCACCTCCTCCTGTCCTTCCACAGCCCCCTGAGTCGTCCCTCACTGTGCTTCACGACCCGTTGTCCGACTACCTCCGTGCCTCCCGTCCTGTCGTCTCCCGTGTTTTGTCCGCGTTGGTCACTCACCCGACTGCACCTCTGTCGTCTGTCTCAGCACTTGTTACCACTGTCTCTGGCTTTGCCTCTTCCCACCGCCTTGACTACGCCGCTCACTTGGTGAGTGGCCCTGCACGTTCTCCGTCCTCTGGGGGTGCTCCTGTCTTTCCCCTGGAGGTCGTAGAGGACAGGCAGTTCGAGCTTGGTTTCCTTGCGGCCGCTGTTCCTCATCTCTGCGCCATGCTGCTTGCCCCTGAGGGGGATCCAGACGCCCTTGACATCCCGATCCCTCGCACTCACGCCGAGGCGGTCTCGGGACCCTGGGCTCCGTACTGGATAGCAGCTGAGGAGGCAGAGATGGCATCTTATAGGTCCACAGGCACTTACGTCGACGCAGTCCCACCACCTGGGACGAATGTCGTCAGTGGCCGATGGCTCTACAAGGTGAAGCGGCCGCCTGGATCACCACCTGTGTTCAAGGCGCGCTATGTTGCGAGAGGCTTCAGTCAGCGAGAGGGGGTGGAATTCTTCCAGACCTTCGCTCCCACCCCGAAGATGAGTACTCTTCGTGTGTTGCTGCATATTGCAGCCCAGCGCGACTACGAGTTGCACTCCTTGGACTTTTCCACCGCGTTCCTTCAGGGGAGCCTGCACGAGCAGATCTGGCTGCGTCGCCCGCCTGGCTTCACTGGCTCTTTCCCACCTGGGACCCAGTGGCAGCTGCGTCGACCAGTCTACGGCCTGCGTCAGGCCCCACGTGAGTGGCACGACACACTTCGCTCGACCCTTGCAGCTCTTGACTTCTTTCCGTCGTCTGCTGACCCGTCACTGTTCGTTCGCCGTGGCTCGACCCCGTTCTTTGTCCTGGTCTACGTCGACGACCTAGTGTTCGCCACTCCCGACCGACGCGCGCTGGCCTCCGTGAAGGAGGAACTGCAGAGGAGACACACTTGCACTGACCTTGGTGAGCTGCAGCACTACCTTGGCCTGCAGATCACCAGGGACAGGGCAGCTCGCACCATTACGCTGACTCAGTCGCATATGGTCGAGCAGATCCTCACGCGGTTTTGCTTCCCGTTCTCCAAGGTACAGCTCACCCCTCTTGGTGTGGATCATGGGCTCACGGCTCCACCTTCGGACGAGTCATTTGAGTCCAGTGGTCCATATCCTGAGCTGGTGGGTTGTCTCATGTACCTGATGACCTGTACTCGCCCAGACCTAGCTTACCCTCTTAGCGTCCTTGCGCGCTTTGTTGCGCCTGGGAGACACTGACCTTCCCACTGGTACGCTGCTAAGAGGGTGGCGAAGTATGTGGCGAGTACATCAGGCATGGGACTTGTCCTTGGAGGGAAGCAGCCAGTTACACTCACAGATTACTCGGACTCGTCGTGGGCCGACGACGCGGAGACGCGTCGGTCTACACAGGGGTACTCCTTTAGCCTCGGGGCAGGTGCTGTTTCGTGGCGGTCGACTCGGGCGTCGTCCGTCGCCGGTTTCAGCTGTGAGGCAGAGGTGTACGCTGCGGCCATGGCCGCTCAGGAGCTTCGCTGGCTGTCTTTCCTTCTCACCGACCTTGGTGAGCGGCCTCGCTCTCCCCCAGTCTTGTTCGCCGACAACAGGTCTACTGTCCTGTTGTGTGAGGAGCCCCGACTGGTTGGGAAGGCGAAGCACATCCAGCTTCGTTACTTCCTTCTGCGTGAGTTGCAGCAGCGTGGACAGGCACTCGTTCGACGTGTGGTCTCTGAGGCCAACACGGCAGATATCTTCACCAAGGCGTTGCCGCCTTGTGACCACCAGCGTTTTTGCACCCAGCTTGGCCTTGTGCCTGCCCGTCCTCACTTGCTTGCTTAGAGATGCCTTGTCCTGCATGTCTTGTACTCTTGCATCTCTTTATATTTGCTATATACCTGCATGTGGACTGGCCTTGTGGCCCCTTGCTTGCTCTCGGAGTGTGTGGTGACTTTGAGCTCCACCCTGAGATTTGTCTTGTTCTTGTAGACTGGTCTTGTGACCGTTGCTTGCTCTTGTTGTTTCTACAGGACTTCCGTCACCTAGACTATGGGGGTGTGTCAACATATATTTTATATGTGTTGTTTAGGTTAGTCTAGGTGTTACATTTCTACTTACTTGCATGATTAGGGTTTGCTATATCTAGGGTTGTACTTCACATTTTCTATCAATTCATTCTTATCGTAACAGTTTCCGGGTCTGGGGATCTCGAGCTTTTGTCCGCGATACGTCTGTGGACAAGCTCTCCTCCCGAGCTGTTCCTTGTGTCTTCCTTTGCTTTGTCCCGGACGCGTCTGGTTGGCAGTTTTACCACGCCACCTCGCGCCGTGTCCTGCCCTCTCAGGACGTCACTTTTGACGAGTCGGTGCCCTACTACCGCCTCTTCCCCTACCGCACTGCCCCGCTCCCCCCCCCGCCTCTCTTCCTCGCGCTAGGTGCTGCTGTGGTAGACCCCCTCCCCCCTCAGGGTGCCGCTCCCTCAGGTGTGTCCCAGGTAGACCCGGTTGAGCCTGTCGAGGTAGCTGTCGACTCTCGTCCTGCTAGGGGTGCTGAGCCTGAGCGTGCGGAGCCTGGGGGTGCGGAGCCTGGGGGTGCGGAGCCTGGGGTTGCGGAGTCTGGGGGTGCGGAGCCTGCGGGTGCTGAGTCTGGGGGTGCTGAGACTGGGGGTGCTGAGCCTGGGAGTGCTACGTCTGAGAGTACTGAGCCAGAGGGTGCTGCGACTGAGAGTGCTACACCTGGAGGCGCTCTTTCCTCACAGCAACTACGTGAGTGGTACTTACAGTACTGCAGCCTCAGGAGAGGTGCTGCTGGAGCTCGTGCTCGTACTTCCCCTCCTAGGCGGGAGCTGCCCTCTCCCCAGCGGCTCCGAGAGTGGTACGCTCGTCGCTGCAGTCTCCGGAGTGGCGCTACTAGTGTCGCGGACCCTGGAGCTGGAGGTGCTACTGGTGCTGGAGCTGCTGGAGGTGCTGCTGCTGCTGGCGCTGCTGGAGGTGCTGCTGGTGCTGGTGCTGCTGGAGGTGCTGGAGGTGCTGCTGCTGCTGGCGGTGCTGCTGGTGCTGCTGGAGGTGCTGCTGGTGCTGGTGCTGCTGGAGCTGCTGGAGGTGCTGCTGGAGCTGCTGGAGGTGCTGCTGGTACTGGTGCTGCTGGTGCTGGTACTACTGGAGCTGCTGGAGGTGCTGCTGGTGCGGGAGCTGCTGGAGGCACTGCTGCTGCTGGCGGTGCTGCTGGAGCTGCTGGAGGTGCTGGTGCTGCTGGTGGTGCTGCTGGTGCTGGAGCTGCTGGAGCTGCTGGTCCTGGAGGTGCTCGTACTGGAGGTATTGGAGCTGCTGGGACTGGAGCTGCTGAGGGGGTTGGAGCTGGAGTTGCTGAGCGGCCGCGGCCGTACTACGTTCCGCTCCTTCAGCAGGTTCTTGGTCTCCCGCCCTCTACTGGTCCTACTCCTCCCCTACTGAGTCCACCGCTTGTCCAGTCACAGTCACAGTTACAGCCTGCCTCTCCGCTGCCTGGTCCTTCTCCTTACACTGCGCCGACGGGTAGTCTTACTGAGCGTCGTGAGCCTGAGTCTCGTCCTCCGTCGCCTGAGTCTAGTCCAGAGTCGCCTGAGTCGCGTTCAGAGTCGCCTGTCCGCGCTGTCCGCGCTGGTCCTCGTGCTCCGCGTCAGCGTCCTCCTCCTGTCCTTGGCACTCACTATATGACCCTGCGTCCTTCCACTGCTCCACAGCGTGTCCGTCTGCCGTCTCCTCCTGTGTCCTCTCTTCCTGACGTTGCTGACCCGCCGTCAGACCTTACTCGTGCTGCCAGTCCTATTGTCGCGCGTCTCCTTGCCACTGTTGTCACTGACCCTACCTTTGAGTCCTCTGCTGCGTCTGCTCTAGTCGCTGAGCTTGTTGACTTTGCTGCCGCCTGTCGTCTAGACTACGCCGCTAGCCTTGTTGCTGAGTCTGAGTCTGTCTGTCCTCCGTTCGTCGGGGGTGAGTGTGCTCTTGGCACGGACGTCCTTGAGGACAGACAGGAGGAGTTTGAGTGCTTTGCCGCTGCTTTACCTCATCTCGTGTCCATGCTGATTGCCCCTGAGGGAGACCCGGATGCACCAGACATCCCGACCCCACGCTCTTACGCAGAGGCGATGGAGGGTCTCTACTCCTCTCAGTGGCAGACAGCCATGGACGCAGAGATGGCTTCCTGGAAGTCCACAGGCACCTACGTCGACGAGGTTCCCCCACCTGGGGCGAACATCGTCAGTGGCATGTGGATTTTCAGGGTGAAGCGGCCGCCGGGTTCTCCGCCTGTCTTCAAGGCGCGTTACGTTGCACGAGGCTTCAGTCAGCGAGAGGGAGTTGACTTCTTCCAGACCTTCTCCCCAACCCCGAAGATGACCACTCTTCGGGTTCTGCTGCACGACGCTGCTCAGCGTGACTACGAGCTACACTCTCTTGACTTCAGCACTGCTTTCCTACAGGGCAGCCTGCACGAGGAGATCTGGCTGCGCCGCCCACCTGGCTTCACTGGGTCGTTCCCTCCTGGTACCCAGTGGAGCCTCCGGCGGCCAGTCTACGGTCTTCGCCAGGCACCCCGTGAGTGGCACGACACACTGAGGACTACTCTTGCTGCTCTTGGGTTTGCTCCTTCTACTGCTGACCCGTCGCTGTTTCTACGCACCGACACCACTCTACCACCGTTCTACGTTCTAGTGTACGTAGACGACTTGGTCTTTGCTACTGCTGACACTGAGGCACTCGCCCACGTGAAGTCGGAGCTGCAGAAGAGACACACGTGCACAGACCTGGGTGAGCTGACAAGCTATCTTGGCTTGCGGATCACCCGGGACAGAGCACAGCGCACCATCACCTTGACTCAGTCACACATGGTGCAGCAGGTCCTTCAGCGCTTCCGCTTCACGTACTCCTCGCCTCAGCCCACTCCTCTGCCTACCGGTCACTCGCTCTCAGCTCTGCCTTCGGATGAGTCCGTAGAGCCGAGTGGCCCGTATCCAGAGCTTGTGGGCTGCCTCATGTACCTGATGACTTGCACTCGACCTGACCTTGCATACCCTCTTAGCATCCTAGCACGCTATGTCGCTCCTGGCCGTCACCGGAAGGAGCACATGGATGCCGCTAAGAGGGTGTTGCGCTACTTGTGCAGTACGTCGGGCATGGGGCTTGTGCTTGGAAGACGGCGCGACGTTGTCCTCACTGGACACTCAGACGCTTCTTGGGCTGACGACCAGGCTACTCAGCGGTCGTCTCAGGGTTACACCTTCAGCCTTGGCTCTGGCTCAGTTTCTTGGCGTTCTACACGCTCTTCTTCAGTTCTCAGCTCCAGCTGTGAGGCTGAGATCTACGCCACAGCCATGGCTGCCCAGGAGCTACGCTGGCTCACCTACCTGCTGACCGACCTGGGAGAGCGGCCTCGTTCTCCTCCAGTGCTGTACGTCGACAACAAGGCCGCCCTTGCCTTGTGTCAGGAGCACAGACTGGAGCACAGAACGAAGCACATCGCTCTGCGCTACTTCCTTGCTCGAGAGCTGCAGCAGCGTGGTCAGCTTCGTCTTACCTACGTGGCCACTCGGGCCAACACTGCTGATGTGTTCACCAAGGCGCTTCAGCCTTGTGATCATCAGCGTTTCTGTACTGTTCTAGGCCTAGTGCCTACTGTCCCTCACTTGCTCACTTCTTGACTCTGCTTGTACTGTGATCTCTATATATATATCTGCATGCTTACACTTGCTAGGTTGTGATCACTGTACCTGTTATTATATTATCAAACTGCATGTGAACTGGTCTTGTGACCGCTTGTTTGTGCTCGGAATTTGTGTGGTATCCTTGAGATCCACCCTGAGCTTGTTTTGCTTTGCTTTGCCTTGACTGGTCTTGTGACCATCTGGTTGTCTCCCACTTTGCCTATGGGGGTGTGTCAAACATTGTATATGTTTGTGCTTTGTAGGCTCCAATGGGTTTAGCCTTAGGGGGTACAATCTCTAGGGTTTCATACTTGTACTCCCAACTTTCCTAGTTCAATCATTCTCGTTCACTTCAACATTCTAACATTACTAACAACCGTATCATCCCGGATATAGGCGCAAGCCTATGATAAGCGCATGCGCATCCACCTGGAGCGCTGTACTTATATCCGGTCCTCGATTATAAGCGCACCCCCTGAAAAAGCGTGCGCATGTAGAAATTTTAATTTATGATATGTTAATAACTGTAACGAGTTTCACTTTTGCAGGATGTCCACATTCATTTTTGGTTCCCTTGACTCTCTGAGGGCTTACACGCTGCGCGTCCAGTCAGGATGTGCTGGCAGGGCTGCCAAATGGCTTATCTTTGCCATATGTGTTGGCAGGAAATCACTCCCTGTCAACTTGCGGGAGATTTTGATTCGCAGCGCTATAACATTTCGGCTCGATTGAAAAGGCAAGTACGAAATCTACAGCTATGTAAACAACTAAATTAATTATTTGTCATTATATAAGAGCATGCGCTTATAAAACTTGCTTAAATAGACGCGCGCCCCTTTGAGTTTTATCATAAGTGTCAAACATTGTATATGTTTGTGTTCTGTATGCTATAGTGGGTTTAGCCTTAGGGGGTACAACTTCTAGGTTTACCTACTTGTACTCCCAATGTTTCTAGTTCAAACACTTCTCTCATTCTGACATGGTATTACGAGCCTAGGTTAGGAACCTAGGACCGACCGTTCCTAAGGGCCCACCGTTCCGCTAGTAGCGCCCTCGTGCGCCCTACCTTCTTTGCGCCCTCGTGCGCCTCGTTCCCAGCGCGCCCTCGAGCGCCCCGTTTTTCGTGCGCGTAGCCCGCTAGCCGCCCGCGCGCGGCCCGTTTTTTCACGTGCGGAGCCCGCTAGCCGCCCGCGCGCGGCCCGTTTCTCGTGCGCGCGACCCCCTAGCCGCCCACGCGGTCGACGCCGCCCAGCGTAGCCCGCCCTGGCCTCGCGCGGCCCCTAGCGCAGCCCGCGTGCTGCCCGTCGACCGGAGCGCGCCGCCGCCTCGCCCTCGTAGGCCGCCGCCCGTCCGTAGGCCGCCGCCCGCGCATAGGCCGCCGCCCGTCCGTAGGCCGCCGCCCGCGCGTAGGCCGCCGCCCGCAAGTAGGCCGCCGCCAGCACGTAGGCCGCCGCCTCGAACCGCGCGCCGGCCCACCCTCCCTGCCCGAGCCGCGCCGCGCCGTCCTGCTCGAGCCGCGCCGTCCTGCCCGAGTCGCGCCGCCCTGACCGAGCCGCGCTGCCCTACTGTGCACCACCTGCAGCAACTGCTGCTCCTGCTACTGCTACTGCTACTCCTGCTACTGTTCCTACTGCTGCTACTGCCACTATGGCCAGTCCTACCGTTCTCACTTTTGACGCTGAGGGCCGTCCGATTAAGTTTGACGTTTGGCTCGATGACCTGCACCTGTTCCTCCAGATCACTGCCAAGGACGATGTTTCCCTGTTTGACCACACGTCCGGCGTAGCTCCCGCACCTGCTGCTACTGCTGACAGTACAGCTTGCTCACAGTGGCAGACCCGTGACGCGCACGCTCGCCTAGCCGTTCGCAGCCACCTGCCGTTAGATGAGCGCGAGCACTTTGGCCAGCATAAGACCGCTAAGGAGCTGTACGATGCTGTAGTTACGCGCTACTCCTCCCCTGCTACTGCTGCGATAGGCCGTCTCTCACTGCCCTATCTCTTCCCCGATCTGTCCGCCTTTGCCACTGTAGCTGACCTCATCACTCACCTCCGTTCTAGTGATCTCCGCTACCGTGCCGCGCTTCCTCCTGACTTCCTCGCCAAGAACCCTCCCCCGATGTACCTCACATTCTACCACCTAGTCACTCGCCTCCCTGACTCTCTTCGCGCTGTCAGGGACCACTTTCTCGCCCTCTCCCCCACTGACCTCACTGTCGACCTGCTCGAGAAGGAACTCCTTGCAGCTGAGACTAGCATTGTAGCTGTAGGTGCCTCTCGTGGCGACCCTCGCACTCCCTTCTTTGAGGGATGTTCCCCCTCCCCCCTTCTCCCCTCCATTGCATCTGCTGCTGCTGTCGACTACCTCGGTGCTGAGGAGGTCGGGGCTGCGTCTGCTCCTAGTTGGAGGCGCAAGGGCGGCAAGGGCAAGGGGGGCAAGGGTGGCGGAGGTGGAGGCGGGGGCGGCGGTAGTGGAGGGGGTGGAGGAGGCGGGGGTGGTGGCGGTGGTGGGAGTGGTGCTGGTGGTGGGGGGGTCAGTGGCGGAGGCGGGGGTGGTGGCGGCGACGGTAGTGGGGGTGGCGGGGGTGGTGGTGGTAGTGGTGGCGGCAGTGGAGCTGGTGGCGGGCGCGGTGGAGCAGTGCAGCGTGGAGGGTTCGGTGGTGGCCAGAGGCAGCAGCATCAGCGTCCCAGCGAGACCCCATCACCCCAGCAGCTTCGTGAGTGGTACTCTCAGCGTGGGGGGTCTGGGGGTGGAGGTACCTGCCCGTACGTTATCCGCACAGGTGACCGCACTGGCCAGACCTGTGGGAGGTTCCACACGGCACAGCGCTGCTTCTTTCGTCTCGACGATGCTTGGCGCGCGCAGTTTCCTGACGCCACTGAGCTGCCCCGCTGGGCTGATCTGATGAGAAAGAACATTGATATCTTTGCTCTTGATTTTGATGCTATCCTTGGTGCCATGTATGCATTGACTGTTAGTGTTGAGGGTGACTGTTACCTGTGTGTACCGCCTGACCCGGGTATTGGGACCAGTGAGGCTGCCGCTCTAGGTGCTAGTGCGTCTGCTGCCCTAGGTCCTGGTGAGGCTGCTGCTCTAGGTGCTAGTGGGTCTGCTGTTCCAGGTGCTCGTGCGTCTGCGCCTGCTGGTACTGCGTCTACTAAGGCACTGCACACGTTCACACTGGACTCGGGTGCTTCCCGCTGTTTCTTTCGTGACCGCACTGTCCTTGAGCAGCTGGCTCGGCCTGTTGCTGTCTCCCTGGCTGACCCCTCTGGGGGCCCGGTCCTTGCGACCTCCTCCACTGTCCTCCCTTGTCCTGCGGTCCCGTCCGGCACCCTGTCGGGTCTTTACCTCCCCTCGTTCTCTACGAACTTGGTGGCGGGCTCTGCTCTCCAGGATGGGGGTGTTCACCAGTTCACCCCTGCCCATGAGCGTGTGACCCACTGCACGTGTGCTCGGACGGGTCGCCACCTGGTTACCTTTACTCGGCAGCCGGGGTCGGACCTGTACACACTGACCACTGAGTCCCCTCAGGTAGCTGCATCTGCGTCTGCGTCAGGTCAGTTGTCCGCCCCCTGCTCGTGTCGCACCTTGTCGCACCGGACGGTCCTCTGGCACCTCTGCCTTGGTCACCCTTCGATGCAGCGCCTTCGTGGCATGCACTCCCGTTACCTTGTCTCTGGTCTCCCCGAGTCACTGCCTCCCCTGCCTCCGTCCCTTGCCCCTCCCTGCCTTCCCTGTGTCGAGGGGCGGCAGCGTGCCGCCCCTCACTCCTCTGAGTTCCCCCCGACGGAGGCTCCTCTGCAGACCCTTCACATGGACGTGTGGGGCCCAGCCCGCGTCCGTGGACAGGGTGGAGAGCGCTACTTCCTGCTGGTAGTTGACGACTACACGCGTTACACCACGGTCTTCCCCTTGCGCACCAAGGGAGAGGTCCCTGATGTCTTGATCCCTTGGATCCGCGCTACCCGTCTCCAGCTGGAGAGGCGCTTTCACACGGACCTTCCAGTCCTGCGGCTGCACTCTGACAGAGGTGGTGAGTTCTCCTCCGACCTCTTGAGGGCTTTCTGTCAGGGGGAGGGCATTGAGCAGTCGTTCACGCTTCCGGCCTCTCCTCAGCAAAATGGGGTTGCTGAGCGCCGCATTGGCTTAGTCATGGAGGTCGCTCGTACCTCCTTGATCCATGCGGCTGCCCCCCATTTTCTGTGGCCGTTTGCGGTTCGATACGCTGCGCATCAGCTCAACCTCTGGCCCCGTGTCTCCGTTCCGGAGACCTCACCGACACTGCGTTGGACGGGAGAGGTTGGCGATGCGTCGGTGTTCCGGGTCTCGGGATCTAGTGCCTTTGTCCGCGATACGTCCGCGGACAAGCTCTCCGCCCGCGCTGTTCCCTGTCTCTTCCTTGGCTTCCCCACTGACGCGCCTGGCTGGCAGTTTTACCACCCCACCTCGCGCCGTGTCTTCTCCTCTCAGGACGTCACTTTTGACGAGTCGGTACCCTTTTACCGGCTTTTCCCCTACCGCACTGCCCCGCTTCCCCCCCCACCGCTCTTCCTCACCCCAGGTGTCCCTTCGGTAGACCCCCTCCCTCCCCAGGGTCCTGCTCCCTCAGGTGTTTCCCAGGTAGACCCGGTCGAGCCTGTCGAGGTAGCTGTCGACTCTGGTCCTGCGAGGGGTACTGAGCCTGGGGGTGCTGAGACTGGGGGTGCTGAGCCTGGGGGTGCTGAGGCTGGGGGTACTGAGTCCGGGGGTGCTGAGACTGGGGGTGCTGAGCCTGGGGGTGCTGAGACTGGGGGTGCTGAGCCTGGGGGTGCTGGGCCTGGGGGTTCTGAGACTGACCGTGCTGCGCCTGGTGGCGCTCCCTCTTCACAGCAGCTGCGTGAGTGGTACTCTCAGCGTTGCAGCCTCCGGCGTGGGGCTGCTGGAGCTGGGGGTTCTGCCGGAGTTGGAGCTGGTGGTGCTGCGGGTGCCGTGTCGTGGCCGGAGCCTCCCTCCCCACAGCGGCTGCGTGAGTGGTACGCTCGGCGCTGCATCCTCCGGAGCGGCGCTCCTAGCGCAGAGGTGCCGCCCGCTGGAGGCCCTGGTGCTGCTGGAGGTGCTGGACCCTCTGGTCCTGGAGGTGCTCGTACAGGCGGTACTGGAGCTGCTGGGACTGGGGGTTCTGCTGGAGCTGGAGCTGGTGCTGCTGGTGCAGGAGCTGCTGGTGGTGCTGCTGGAGGTGCTGCTGGTGCCGGAGCTGCTGGAGGTACTACTGGTGCTGGTGCTGCTGGAGGTGCTGCTGGTGCTGGAGCTACTGGAGGTGCTGCTGGTGCTGGAGCTGCTGAAGCCGCTAGTCCTGGAGGTGCTCGTACTGGAGGTACTGGAGCTGCTGGGCCTGGAGCTGCTGCGGGGGTTGGAGCTGGAGGTGCTGGAGCTGCTGGAGCTGCTGGTGGTGCTGCGGGAGTTGTAGCTGGAGACCCTGAGGCTGAGGGTGCTGGTGCTGTCTCTGCTGGTTCAGGAGGTGCTGCGCGGCCGCGGCCGTACTACGTTCCGCTCCTTCAGCAGGTTCTTGGCCTCCCGCCCTCTACTGGTCCTACTCCTCCCCTACTGAGTCCACCACCTGTCCAGTCTCAGTCACAGTTACAGCTTGCCTCTCCGCTGCCTGGTCCTTCTCCTTACGCTGGGCCGACTAGAGGTCTTACGGAGCGTCGTGAGCCTGAGTCTCGTCCTGCGTCGCCTGAGTCTCGTCCAGAGTCGCCTGTCCGCGCTGTCCGCGCTGGTCGTCGTGTTCCGCGTCAGCGTCCTCCTCCTGTCCTTGGCACTCACTATATGACTCTGCGTCCTTCCACTGCTCCACAGCGTGTCCCTCTGCCTTCTCCTCCTGCGTCCTCTCTTCCTGACGGTCCGGACCCGGAGTCTGACTCCCTTCGTGCTGCCAGTCCTACTGTCACGCGTTTCCTCGCCACTGTTGTCACTGACCCTTCCTTTGAGTCCGCTGCTGCGTCTGCTCTAGTCGCTGAGCTTGTTGACTTTGATGCCGCCTGTCGTCTAGACTACGCCGCTAGCCTTGTTGCTGAGTCTGAGTTTGTCTGTCCTCCGTCCGTCGGGGGTGCGTGTGCTCTTGGCACGGACGTCCTTGAGGACAGACAGGAGGAGTAACACGGTGGTAACTCTTTAGAAATATCTTCGTATAAAAACAGACAGACTTACAGATATGTCAAGAAAATCAACGACAAGAACGGATACCAAAGTGGTGGATGTTGTGAAGGTGACAGTCCTTCAGTGTCAGAATACTAAACGAGGATGAATGAACTAGCAGCATGCAGGAGTACAAGTAGCAAACCCTAGTTGGGTTGTACCCCATATGGGCTACCCCACTACAGCCTACAGAACATGCAGCATATAAGTTTGACACACCCCCATAGGCAAAGTGGGGGAGAACAAGAGGTCACAAGACCAGTCAAGAAAAGCATGTCAGAATGTTATAATTGTCTAGTCTGCAGTGGGGTACTCTATAGTGAGTACAACCCTGTTAGGGTTTGCCATATGTACTGCCCTGCTTACTAGTGCAACTCCTCTTTTGCCTATTTTCTCTTGCCTAGCTAGCTAAACCCTAGCTATGGCTCCTGCATTCTAACCACTATTTTGACATGCTATCAGAGCCTGTCCTTCCTTGGCCTGTGGGCCCACCTACCTGCTTCCGCTGCTACTCGGTCTGTCGCGCGCCCCGTGGCGTGCGACGTAATTTTTATCCCGCCGCGAGCTGGAGGCGCGCGGCGGTTTTCTCTCTGGCGCGCGCCCCGGGGCGCGCGGCCCCTTTTCTTCCTGGCGCGCCGCCCCCGCTGTTCTGTCGCGGCGCCCTGGGGAGCCGCGCGCGCCCCCCGCCTGTCCGTCGCGACGCCCTGGGGTGTCGCGCGCGACCCCTGTCGTCCTGTCGCGGCGCCCTGGCAAGGCGCGCGAGGCCCCTGCTGTCCTGTCGCGGCGCTCTGGCAAGGCGCGCGCGGCCCCCTGCCGTCCTGTCGCGGCACCCTGGCAAGGCGCGCGCGGCCCCTGCTGGTCCGTCACGGCGCCCTGGCGCGGCGCGCGCGGCCCCTGCTGATCCGTCGCGGCGCCCTGGCGAGACGCGCGCGGCCCCTGCACTTCCGTTGCGGCGCCCTGGCACGGCGCACTCGACCCACCCCCCACCCCCCCCCCCCCCCCCCCCCCCCGTGCCGCCCATTGCTCCCGTGCCGCCGTGCGTTCCGCGGTGGTGGGGGGTGTGGGGTGGCGGGCATGGGGGTGAGCGGTGTGGGTGCTACCCGTCCCCTGCTCCTCCTCCTCCTCCGTCTCCCACTGCTGCAGCTGTCGCTGAGGGGGGTGGATGTGTTGGAGCCGTCGGAGTTGGAGTGGTACCAGGGGGGTGGCGGGTGAGCAGTGCTAGGGGAACAGCAGGGGGTGTGTGATAGGGGCGTGGGGCAGTTGGCGGAGGTTGAGCGGAGGTAGCAGTCGTGTCGCCAGCAGCACCAGTAGTCCGGAGGCTACAATCTCCGATAGTCGCCAGTCGCCTGTGGGTCAGTTGCTCCAGTCAGGAGGCTACAATCTCCGCGGAGCCAGTTACTCCAGTAGTCCGGGCCATTGCTTCGGTAGCCACTGAGCCAACAACTCCTGTGTGTCTGCAGCTTTCGCCGTCGCCTCCCATCTCCTCTCCTCTCACAGTCCCTCCTCCTCCTCACATGCCCTCTGTGACTACCTCTAGCTGTACTTGTGCTTATGAACTATTTTATGACTGCATGCTGTACTGATTATACCCCACTTTGCCTATGGGGGTGTGTCAGAATGATATAATTGTCTAGTCTGCAGTGGGGTACTCTATAGTGAGTACAATCCTGTTAGGGTTTGCTATATGTACTGCCCTGCTTACTAGTGCAACTCCTCTTTTGCCTATTTTCTCTTGCCTAGCTAGCTATACCCTAGCTATGGCTCCTGCATTCTAACCACTATTTTGACAAAGCAAAGCAAGCTCAGGGTACGAAGTCACCACACACTCCGAGCACAAGCAAATGGCCACAAGGCCAGTTCACATGCAGAGTTATATAATGCAGAACAAGCAGTACAGTGATCAAAACCTAGCAAGTGTAAGCATTCAGGTATAAGTATATAGATCACAGTACAAGCAAAGTCAAGAAGTGAGCAAGTGAGGCCAAGTAGGCACAAGGCCTAGAACAGTACAGAAACGCTGATGATCACAAGGCTGAAGTGCCTTGGTGAAGATATCAGCAGTGTTGGCCCGAGAGGCCACGTAAACAAGACGAAACTGACCACGCTGCTGCAACTCACGAGCAAGGAAGTAGCGCAGAGCGATGTGCTTCGTCCTGTGCTCCAGTCTGTGCTCCTGACACAAGGCAATCATGGCCTTGTTGTCGACGTACAGAACTGGAGGAGAACGAGGCGGCTCTCCCAAGTCGGTCAGCAGGTAGGTGAGCCAGCGTAACTCCTGTGCAGCCATGGCCCCTGTGTAGATCTCAGCCTCACAACTGGAGCTGAGAACAGAAGACGAGCGGGTAGACCGCCAAGAAACAGAGCCGGAGCCAAGGCTGAAAGTGTAACCCTGTGACGACCGCTGCGTAGCCAAGTCGTCAACCCAAGAGGCGTCTGCGTGTCCAGTGAGGACAACTGGACCCCGTCCTCCAAGCACGAGCCCCATGCCCGACGTAGCGTATCACCCTCTTAGCGGCCTTCCAGTTCTCTGGTAGGTGTCTCCCGGGCGCAACGTAGCGTGCCAGGATGCTAAGAGGGTAAGCAAGGTCAGGTAGAGTGCAGGTCATCAGGTACATGAGGCAGCCCACAAGCTCTGGATACGGGCCACTCGGCTCTATGGACTCGTCCGAAGGTGGAGCTGAGAGCGAGTGACCGGTAGGCAGAGGAGTGGACTGTGGCGAGGAGTACTGGAAGTCGAAGCGCTGAAGGACCTGCTGCACCATGTATAACTGAGTCAAGGTAATGGTGCGCCGTGCTCTGTCCGGGTGATCTGCAAGCCAAGATAGCTGCGCAGCTCACCCAGGTCTGTGCACGTGTGTCTCTTCTGCAGCTCCGACTTCACTAGGGCCAGTCCCTCAGTGTCAGCAGTGGCAAAGACCAAGTCGTCGACGTACACGAGGATGCAGTACGGCGGCAGCGAAGTGTCGGTGCGTAGAAACAGCGACGGGTCAGCAGTTGAAGGAGCAAACCCAAGAGCCGCAAGAGTCGTCCTCAGTGTGTCGTGCCACTCGCGAGGCGCCTCGCGGAGACCGTAGACTGGCCGCCGGAGGCTCCACTGGGTACCTGCAGGAAACGACCCAGTGAAGCCAGGTGGGCGGCGCAGCCAGATCTCCTCGTGCAGGCTGCCCTGTAAGAAAGCTGTGCTGAAGTCAAGAGAGTGAAGCTCGTAGTCACGCTGAGCGGCGACGTGCAGCAGTACCCGAAGAGTGGTCATCTTCGGGGTAGGGGAGAAGGTCTGGAAGAAGTCAACTCCCTGTCACTGACTGAAGCCTCGTGCAACGTAACGCGCCTTGAAGACAGGCGGAGAACCCGGCGGCCGCTTCACCCTGAAAATCCACATGCCACTGACGATGTTCGCCCCAGGTGGGGGAACCTCGTCGACGTAGGTGCCTGTGGACTTCCAGGATGCCATCTCTGCGTCCATGGCTGTCTACCACTGAGAGGAGTAGGGACCCTCAATCGCCTCTGCGTAAGAGCGCGGGGTCGGGAGGTTTGGTGCATCCGGGTCTCCCTCAGGTGCAATCAGCATGGATACGAGATGAGGTACAGCAGCTGCAAAACACTCAAAGTCCTCCTGCCTGTCCTCAAAGACGTCCGTGCCAAGAGCACACTCACCCCTGACGGACGGAGGACAAACAGACTCAGACTCAGCAACAAGACTAGCGGCGTAGTCGAGGCGACAGGCGGCATCAAATTCAACAAGCTCAGCAACTAGGGCAGACGCAGCAGTGGACTCAAACGAAGGGTCAGTGACAACAGTGGCTAGAAGACGTGTGACAGTAGGACTGGTAGCACGAGCAAGGCCTGACGGCGGGTCAGGGACGTCAGGAAGAGGACGCAGGAGGAGACGGCAGAGGGACACGCTGTGGAACAGAGGAAGGACAAAGTGCCATCTGGTGCGTGCCGGGGACAGGAGGAGGACGCTGACGCAGAACACGACGACCAGTGCGAACAGCGCGAACAGGCGACGCAGGACGAGACGCAGGCTCACGACGCTCAGTAAGACCTCCTGTCTGCTCAGTATAAGGAGAAGGAGCAGGTAGAGGGGAGGCTGGCTGTAACTGCGGCTGCGACTGGTCAGGCGGTGGACACAGTAAGGGAGGAGTAAGGCCAGTAGAAGGCGGGAGACCAAGAACCTGCTGAAGCAGTGGAACGAAGTACGGTCGCGGCCGCACAGCGCCTCCAGAACCAGCACCTTCAGCACCAGCACCCCCAGGGCCAGCACCTCCAGCTCCAGAGTCTTCAGCTCCAACTCCAGCAGCACCACGAGCTCCAGCTCTAGTGCCTCCGGCTCCAACGCCTGCAACACCTCCAGCTCCAGCAGCTCCAGTACCTCCAGCAGCTCCAGCTCTAGCTCCTCCAGCTCCAACGGCTGCAGCACCTCCAGCTCCAGCAGCTCCAGTACCTCCAGTACGAGCACCTCCGGGACCAGCAGCTCCAGTACCTCCAGCAGCTGCAGCTCCAGCTCCTCCAGCTCCAACGGCTGCAGCACCTCCAGCTCCAGCAGCTCCAGTACCTACAGTACGAGCACCTCCGGGACCAGCGGCTCCTGCACCTCCAGCAGCTCCAGCTCCAGTGCCTCCAGCACCTCCAGCTCCAGCAGCTCCAACACCTGCAGCACCACCAGCTCCAGCAGCTCCAGTACCTCCAGTACGAGCACCTCCGGGATCAGCGGCTCCAGCACCTCCAGCACCTCCAGGACCAGCAGCTCCAGGGCCTACAGCTCCAGGGCCTCCAGCGGAAGTTCCCCCAGCTCCTGCAGCGCCACTTTGAAGACTCCAACGCCGAGCAAACCACTCGCGCAGCTGCGGTGGAGAGAGAGGCTCCCGCCGGGACGAGGCACCCGGAGAACCTCCAGTACCTCCAGTACCTCCAGGACCAGCAGCTCCAGCACCTCCGGTACCTCCAGCTCCAGCGCCTCCAGCTCCAGGGTCTCCACCGGCAGGCCCCCCAGCTCTAGCAGCGTCACTCCGAAGGCTCCAGCGCCGAGCAAACCACTCGCGCAGCTGCGGTGGAGAGAGAGTCTCCCGCCGTGACGAGGCACCCGGAGAACCTCCAGTAGAGAAAGTACCTCCAGGCGCAGCACGCACAGGCTCAGCATCCCCAAGCTCAGCACCCTCAGGCTCCGCACGCTCAGGCTCAGCACCCCCAGGCTCCGCACCCTCAGACTCAGCAACCCCAGGCTCAGCACCCCCAGGCTCCGCACGCTCAGGCTCAGCACCCCCCGGCTCCACACGCTCAGGCTCAGCACCCCCAGGCTCCACACGCTCAGGCTCAGCACCCCCAGACGCAGCACCCCTAGCAGCACCACCCCCAGCAGCACCAGAGTCGACAGCTACCTCGACAGGCTCGACAGGGTCTACCTGAGACACACCTGAGGGAGCAGGACCCTGAGGGGGGAGGGGGTCTACCGGAGGAGGACTTGGTGCGAGGAAGAGCGGCGGGGGGGGGAGAGGGGCAGTGCGGTAGGGGAAGAGACGGTAAAAGGGAACCGACTCGTCAAACATGACGTCCTGAGAGGGCAGGACACGGCGCGAGGTGGGGTGGTAAAACTGCCAGCCAGGCGCGTCAGGGGAAAGCCAAGGAAGACGCAGGGAATGGCGCGGGAGGAGAGCTTGTCCGCGGACGTATCGCGGACAAAGGCACGAGAGCCCCAGACCCGGAACACCGGCGCATCGCCAACCTTCCCCGTCCAACGCAGTGTAGGCGAGGTCTCCGGCAAGGAGACACGGGGCCAGAGGTTGAGCTGATGCGCCGCGTACCGGACCGCAAACGGCCACAGAAAGTGCGGGGCAGCCGCATGGATCATGGAGGTACGAGCGACCTCCATGACTAAGCCAATGCGGCGCTCAGCAACCCCATTCTGCTGCGGAGAGGCCGGAAGCGTGTACGACTGGAGAATGCCCTCCCTACGACAAAAGTCCCGCAAGAGGTCGGAGGAAAACTCACCACCTCTGTCAGAGTGCAGACGCAGGACCGGAAGGTCCGTGTCGAACCGCTCGCGGAGCTGGAGACGGACAGCGCGGATCCAGGGGATCAAAACATCAGGGACCTCACCCTTGGTGCGCAAGGGGAAGACCGTGGTGTAACGCGAGTAGTCGTCAACAACCAGCAGAAAGTAGCGCTCGCGGCCCTGTCTAAGGACGCGGGCTGGGCCCCACACGTCCATGTGGAGAGTATGCAGGGGAGCTCTCGTCGGGGGAAACGAGGAGGAGTGAGGAGCGGCGCGTTGCCGCCCCTCGACACAGAGGCAGAGACCTGGGAAGACCAGAGACAATGAGACTGGAGTGCATGCCACGGAGGCGTGGCACGGAGGGGTGACCAAGGCGGTGGTGCCAAAGGAGCGTCCGGTGCGACAGGGCGCGACACGAGCAGGGGGCCGCTAGCTGACCTGAGGCAGACGCAGACGCAGCTACCTGGGGAGGCTCAGTAGTCAGTGTGTACAGACTCGACCCAGGCCGACGGGTGAACGTGGCCAGGTGACGGCCAGTCCGGGAGCACGTACAGATCGCCACACGCTGTCCGCCAGGGGTGAAGGTATCAACCCATTCATCCTGAAGGACGGCGTTGCTCACCAAGTTCGTAGAGAACGAGGGGAGGTGAAGACCTGACAGTGAGCCAGACGGAACCGCCGGACACGGGAGAACAGTGGAGGAACGTGCAAGAACTGGGCCCCCAGAGGGGTCAGCCAGAGGGACTGCAACAGGTGCAGGGAGTGGTGTGGCTATGGTACTGTCGCGAAAGAAACAACGGGATGCACCTAAGTCAAGCGTGAAGGTGTGCAAGGCCGCAGCAGGCACAGTACCAGAGAGAGCAGACTCACTAGCACCTAGAGCAGCAGACTCACTGGCACCTAGAGCAGCAGCCTCTATACCTGGGTCAGGCGACACACACAGGTAACAGTCACCCTCAGCACTAACAGTCAATGCATACATGGCAGTGAGGATAACATCATAGTCAAGAGCAAAGATATCCACCCTCTGCCTAAGCAGCTCCAGCCAGAGGGGGAGCTCAGCCGCGTCGCCAAACTCTGCACGCCAGGCGTCGCTCAGACAGGCGAAGCAGCGGGACTGTGTGTGACCAAGTGTCCCGCAAGTCTGACCAGCCCGATCACCTGTGCGAATGACGTACGGGCAGCGAGCAGTACTCCGAGATGCCCCACGCTGAGCGAACCACTCACGAAGCTGCTGGGGCGTAAGGGTCTCGCGCGGACGCCGCTGCAGCTGCATCTGGCCACCGCCAGAAGCTTCAAACTGAACAGGTCCACGTCGACTGCCACTACGGCCGCCGCCACTACTCCAACTAGCGAACCACTCACAAAGCTGCTGGGGCGTAAGGGTCTCGCGCGGACGCCGCTGGAGCTGCATCTGGCCACCGCCAGAAACTCCCCACCGAACAGCTTCACAGCGACTGCTACTACGGCCGCCACCACTCCCATTGATGTCACCACCGCCGCCACCACTCCCACCGCTACTACGAAGAGAAGTCATAGCGGGCAAGCACGGAGGCGCGCGACCAGTAGGGCAGCACGGAGGGAAGTCAGGGCGGCGAGCAGGCACTAGGGTAGGTCGGGGCGGCGCACGGTCAGGGAAGAGCGGCGCGCGGCCAGAGTAGGGCGGCGCGCTGCAGCAGGGCGGCGCGCGGGCTGCAAAGGGCGGCGCGCGGGCAGGCAGGGGCGGCACCTAGGGCTCGCTGGCTTTAGCAGGGCGCGCTGGGCAGCGGGGAGCGCTGGCGCGCTGGGCAGCGGGGCGCGCTGGCGCACTGGGCAGCGGGGCGCGTTGGCGCGCTGGGCAGCGGGGCGCGCTGGCGCGCTGGGCAGCGGGGCGCGCTGGCGCGCTGGGCAGCGGGGCGCGCTGGCGCGTCTGGCAGCAGGGCGCGCTTGCGCGGTGGGCAGCGGGGCGCGCTTGCGCGGTGGGCAGCGGGGCGCGCTGGCGTGCTGGGCAGCGGGGCGCGCTGGCGCGCTGGGCAGCGGGGCGCGCTGGCGCGCTGGGCAGCGGGGCGCGCTGGGCTGCAGGGGCGGCGCGCAGGCTGCAGGGGCGACGCGCGAGCTGCAGGGGTGGCGCACGGGCTGCAGGGGCGGCGCGCGGGCTGCAGAGGGCGACGTGCGGGCTGCAGGGGCGGCGCGCGGGCTGCAGGGGCTGCGCGCGGGCTGCAGGGGCGGCGCGACGGGGGGCAGGGCAGGGCGTGCGCGCGATGCGGGGCAGGGCTGGGCGTGCGCGGGGCAGCGCGACGCGGAGCAGGGCAGGGCGTGCGCGGGGCAGCGCGACGCGGGGCAGGGCAGGGCGTGCACGGGGCAGCGCGACGCGGGGCAGGGCGTGCACGGACAGTGTGACGCAAGGCAGGGCAGGGCAGGGCGCGCGCTGACGGTGCAGCGCAGGGCAGGGCGTGAGGTAGCGCGATAACCGCAGTCGGTCACTAGCTAATGGTGGGCCCGAAAAAAAAAAAACGGTCCTACGGACCTATTGCTCTGAAACCATGTCAGAATACTAAACGAGGATGAATGAACTAGCAGCATGCAGGAGTACAAGTAGCAAACCCTAATTGGGTTGTACCCCATATGGGCTACCCCACTACAGCCTACAGAACATGCAGCATATAAGTTTGACATTCAGCTCCTCCATTCTCTGGAATAACGTTTGGTCCTGCTTCAACAGCTTCATCAGCATTTGGAAAAGGAGGCGCTGGTTGAATTCCCCGTCTCCCATGCTAAATACCGTGGACGGCTCTGGGTCTGGATCTTATGCAGCACCAATTGAGACTACGATACAGCAACTAGTTATGCATATAACGTCGCAGTTCTTTATAATAGTACCACAAGCAAGAGCACCAGGTCTCTTGGAAGATTTCTTAGTCGTACGATACATTCACGCGGCATTGTGCTTGTCGATGGGGGTCTCTGGCCAATTATATAAGTAGCGAACCCATAGTAGTATTCTGCGCTGTCCCGACAATAAAATTTGGGCCGACGGTACGGTTAACGAGCATGGCGCGGGGTATTCTCTTGCGCGCAACTAAGCTTATCAATAGATCTATCCCGTTCTCGCCTTATGAATTCGGTTATAGTTTGAGTCGTTGTTATCGTCCTCGTCGTCAGCAACGAGACCCTCGTCATGACCAACCATTAGTGGGGCTGCAGGAGCGTGCCGAGCGGAGAGAAACATGAAAAAACGCTAGGATATTCTGGGCAATATCGTAAGAAAATGATGTGAATGAAACGGTTGGAGAAGATGGACCTCCCATAGTCTCGAAGTTGCATGCCAACCACCGTGCACGGCAGTGACGGGTTGCGGCTACCTTCAACAAGTTGTAAAACGTAACGTGCAGCTGCCGACTGCTCCAATGTTGTTAGTGGTCGAATGTGACAATGTTGAAAAGGCATTAAATTTTAAAAAGTGAGCAACATAGATGTATTGCTGATTGTACGATCGTTGTATTTGTTGCGCCGCCAAATTTCCGTGACCGTTGAATCATGATTGTTGCTCCCGAAATCACGTGATTAACTTCCATGTGAAGTTCAAGCAGCAGCAATGAGCAGCAGTGAGCAACGGCAGGGAATAATTTGGCGAGAAAAAGGAGCACGCACGCAAGTTGCTGTGATGTGAAAGCGAGCGCCCGGGTTGACTACCCTGCAGCGCTCTGACTACCCTGCAGCGCTCTGACCACGGCTCGACCCGCAAATGGACTCACGGCGAAGGTGGCATTGAAGCCGGGGATGTGCTGCGCGACGAGCGGCACGAGCAGCAGGTGGAGTATGTCCTCCGGAGATATAATCACGTCGCCCAACTTGAAAAGATCCCTCACTGCACGCGAACGCCACAGCAAAACGCAACCCAGCAAGAGAATGGAGATTGGAAGGATATAAAGGAACGGGAATTGACAATGGGAATGGGAATGGGAATGGGAATGGGAATGGAGAATGGGATGAAGAGATTCTAAAGGAAAGTCGAAAGGCGCGACACGACAGGAGCAAAACCACTATAACAGGACAGGACAGGAATGGGGATCTGACATATTATCATTTCGCAGGCGCTGAAAATCGCCGTCAAGTAGCCACCACGGCAGATGCGCAGCATGTACTTGCCGGGCTTGCCCGTGAGGTAGCTGCCCGAGTCTGCCACACACGCCGGTGAGAACGAGGGAGCAGAAACGGGAGCCCGCGACGGCGGGGAAGAGGGAGAGGAAGGCGGGTAACGGGCGCGGTAAGGCGGGGGGAAGGCAAGCAACTAGAGGCTGCGAGTGAAGTGCCGCAGAGCGTTGAACGGAAGGAGTGAAATTCTTCTAATATGCACTGCCTTGGTTGGAGTTGGTTTGGTGTGATGGCTGTCTCACCAGGGTTGCACTGCACCGCGCAGGCGAGTTGCTCGAAGATTTGCGGGCACATCTTCTGAAAATAGTAGGTAGAGTTAGGAGCCATAGCTAGGTAAGTCCTAGCTAGGCAAGAGAAGTTTAGGCAAAAGAGGAAGGAGTTCACTAGCAGCAATGAGGATACATATAGCAAACCCTAGATGGGTTGTACTCGCTATAGAGCACCCCACTACAGGCTAGAGAATAACATTCTGACACACCCCCATAGCCAAAGTGGGGTGTAATCAGTACAATGAGCAAGCAGGTATAGAGCAGGAGTTCACAAAGGTAAGCAAAGCTAGAGCTAATCACAGCGGGCAAGTGAGGAGGAGGAGGAGCTGTGGAGGTAGAGAAGATGGGAGGCAACGACTGAAGCTGCAGAGGCACGGGCACAGGAGCGGCTGACTCAGAGGCTACCGACGAAGCAAGGGCGACGGACTACTGGAGTAACTGGCTCGGCGGCTATAGAAGAGCGGCAGGAGCAACGGACCCACTGGCGACTGGTGCAGCAGGCTCACTGGCTACCGAAGCAAGGGCGACGGACTACAGGCGCTGCAGGCGACACGACAGGTACCTCCACACAACCTCCTCCAACTGCCCCACACCCTCGACACACACCCACTGCTCAAACCCTAGCTCCACTCCCACGCACCCCCCTAAAACCCTAAACCCTAGGCTCCCACACACCCACCCCCCTCAGCGGCAGCTGCAGCAGTGGGAGACCAGGGAGGAGGAGGAGCAAGGGGAGTAACACACAACCGCCACCCCCACACTCCTCACCCCCAAACCCTAATTTAGGAGAACGGGCAGCAGTAGGGGTGGGGCACCGTCAGAAGCACGGGGGACAGCGAGCAGCTCAGGGACAGAGAGGAACGGGCCGCCCACGGGCCTGGCACAGCCCGACGAACCGCGCGCAGGCGGCCCGAGCCGCGCGCGGGCCTGGCGCAGCCCGTACGGGCCGCGCGCCGGCCTGGCGCAGCCCGTACGGGCCGCGCGCGGGACTGGCGCAGCCCGTACGGGCCGCGCGCGGGCCGGGCGCAGCCCGTACGGGCCGCGCTCGGGGCTGGCGCAGCCCGCGCTGGCCAGGACGGGCGACGGGGGACGACGGGCTGGTCCCCGTCGCCCGTCGAAGCGCCCGACGGGGGCGACGCGCGGACCGACGGGGCAGAAGGCCGCCGCGCGCCTCGGGGCGCACGGCGGGCAGAGAACCGCCGCACGCCCCGGGGCGCACGGCGGGCAGAAAACCGCCGCGCGCCTCGGGGCGCACGGCGGGCAGAAAACCGCCGCACGCTCCGAGCGCGCGGCGGGATGAAAACCGCCGCACGCTCCGAGCGCGCGGCGGGATGAAAAATCCGTCGCTCGCCACGGGGCGTGCGACACAGAGAGTGGCAGTAGCAGCGGAAGCAGTGAGGTGGTGAGCCCACCCACAGGATCGACCCAAGGGGATCGACCTGCTCTGATAGCATGTGAAAATAGTAGGTAGAGTTAGGAGCCATAGCTAGGTAAGTCCTAGCTAGGCAAGAGAAGTTTAGGCAAAAGAGGAAGGAGTTCACTAGCAGCAATGAGGATACATATAGCAAACCCTAGATGGGTTGTACTCGCTATAGAGCACCCCACTACAGGCTACAGAATAACATTCTGACACATCTCAGTACCCTTCATGAAAGTACCGATCTGCGCGCACACGAGACTCTCGTGAGCGCACACACACACATACAAGCACAAAACAAGACTTCTTGGTTCCTTTTGCAGAGCAGGTGCGTGTAAACGAAGCTGACCAAATTGCATGCAGGCAGGCAGGCACTGCTGCTTCGTTTACATTGAAACGATTCCCGTATCATCGCGCGACCACTCACGCTAGCCGGCACGGAGGAGACGCCGTCGATACCCTGCACACCCGCGGTGACCGCGGCGGTAACGTTAACGCCGAGCGCCTGAACGGCGAAGTTAAGGTCGGCGCAAGCGTCGGGGCAGCACGAGAGGTTGGACGCTCCGACACACCGCGTGGGGGGCACCGTTGGCTTCGTCGGTGGCTTGCCGGTCAGCAGTCAGTTGGGGTACGCCGTCGCGGCATTGGTACCAGACGGCAGCAGAAGAGTCGTCGCCAGCAGCGCCGTGAGAAGCTTCGCCGCGATGAAGCCGCGACGGGAAGTCTTCGCCAGCCAAGTGGACATGATGGCGAGAGCTGTGAGCTGGACGACGCTCGCTGGGGAGCAGCAGGTGGCACTGGAAACTACTAGTTCCACACCGCGGCTGGAACAGAACTGAAAGAGGGAGCGCGGACAGGCAGACTCATCAGAAAGTTGTGAGGCCTGGTTTGGGGTGTTTTAGATGAGCTCGGCTAGTTGGGGTTGAGTTCTGGCTAAATTTCGAGCAGACCATGTACGTGTGATGGGTTAGGCAGATTGACACCCACGATTGAGCACTACCGAGATGGGTTTCGTATAAGTGAATTCAGTCAGAATAGTGAGGGCTGGTAATGCCCAGTCATCGAAGTACCGAGGTGCTTTGCCACACACGGGGGGTACAATGTGCGGCTGTGTGTGAACGATATATAGAGTATCCTGCGGATGGCCATTTGTCATCCAGCTCGCTGATGACCTGGCCCGATCATTTACGAGGCTGAGGTGGCAGAGTGCGGTTACATTTCGATATGTTGCTCTGTTACTGGGAATCGCGATTGATTTTCAAGTGCTTGAAGTGAATTAACAATTGCATTGTTACCAACCAGGTTACAGCCCCTTGTGCTTTAATACGTGTCGCATTATCGATCCGCCAATAAACCAGATAGTTCTTGTAGTCGATTGTATAGTGATTAAATATTTTCAGCAATAATGGAAACACCGTAAAAACAAAAATAGCCTACATTTAGTAATATTACTCATAATCACGTTATTGCGTACTCAGTAGTAAATCCAGAACTTCAACTAACAGCATCCGTTCCAAGGCAACAATTTCAGTTAGCAGAATCTACAACCACCTATTTAACCAGACTACAGTAGCACTTGCTACACCAACCAGACTACAGTAGCACCAGCTACACCAACCAGACTACAGTAGCACCACTACCTTCACTAGGACTCTTAAGGTGGGGTTCCGTTAGGGAAAATCACCGACTCAAAACCCTCCACCAGGATCTTAATCCTAGGGCCCATGTTGAAGCCAGCAGGGGGCCTGGAGTCCCAGATAGCCCGATCCCCGGCGTCATAGGTTGCCTTAATCCAGGCAGCAACCTGGTCGATCTTCTGCGCCACATTCTGGCGGTTCACTGCCTCTGCAGTGTCAAGTGCCGGAGTCTGGCGCCCCCTTGCATTCACCAGGGGCCACTCCACCTGCAATTGCAACAGGCATACAAGGTTTAGTTATATTTCCTTTGAGACTAAAAAAATCAAGCACATAGAAACAACAGACACTCACCACGTTGCACACATAGCCCACAGTGGGGATCTTCACATGCAAAAAGGTTGCACGCTTGCTGCCAAGCCCACGAAGATGAGCCAGCTGGAAAGCGACGTTGGCATACGGGCGGTTGCTTGTCGCATCAAAATGCCAGTTAGCTCCAGGCCCATAGACAGCTGCAAGATTAGAGGTAAAGGTCGTAAGGAAACAGCTAGTTAGAAGCTACGAGAAACACATACCGCGCGCACGTAGCAAACACATAGCTAAACGAGGCGAAATTTAACTCACGATGTTCGTAAAAACGGCACCACTCCGCAGGGGTTCGCGAGATGGACGGCGCCACATTCTCTTCCGCGAGAATTTTCCACTTGCTCTCCGGAACGCACCCACCAGGACCTCTGCCATAAGTCTTGGCGTCAGCGTTGACATTCGACCGCCTCTCCGACACCTTCCGCATCGCCAGCGCCTCTTTGCTGGGGTCGTTGCTGATGACGTAGTAGAAAACGTATGACTGAACGCCCGCGACCTCGTACTTCATGCAGACGACCTCGCGGAACTCTGCCCATTCGGGGTAGAATTGCATGGACCGAGCCGGCGCATCCAACATAAGATAGGTGATCGCCTCGGTTGCCTTTCTCTGCACAATAACGAGACGGAAAAAAGAGGAAATGAGAGAATGTCAGAAGATGGAGATACCCAATAAATACAGAGGAATCCAACTCGCGGAAACCGCATACAAAAGAAAACCGAAATGTGAGACTTACCCCGAAATGATTGTCATGACTGACGAGGGCAGGGATAATGAGTGCTCCGTTGGCGTCGCGAGGGATCCGCTCCATATTGAACGAGTCCGCTGCCGGACGCGGGGCACCGATGAGTGCCGTACCTTGGGCGGCGGACAGGTCCTGCAGGAGCTGCTCGTTCAACCGGATGGCCTCAGCGCACCGATGGTTGAGCGCTGCGAGCTCGGCGTCCCGTTCCGAGAGAAGGTTCGACAACTCTCTCTCGCGCTCCTGCGTGCGCCTCAGCGTTGTTCGCAGGTCGTCGAGCTGTCCCTGCAGACGGAAGGTCTCTTGAGCTACTGCATGCTCGGCCGGCACAACTGCCACAGGAAACATATACAACCAGGAAAAAATCACGGTAAGTAATAACATAACGGCAGACGCAAACATAATCCACGCCGTAAGGGCCGCGATCAAAACAACACGGAAACAGAGTAACTCGTACTGGTGCAGTGATTCACTGGGATGGCAAACCCCAACGATGAGGCAATCACTCGGCCGGCAGTCGTTCCGCGTGTTGCGTTATCAGCAGCTGAGGCGGTAACGGCAGAAGCGTCAGCATTCGCGGTAGCCTCGTCCACTGCGAGGCCAACCGTTGGAGCCGAGATGGCCACAGGGTTGGTAACGGCAGGGGTAGGTTCCGTCGCGGGTCCAGCAGTGGAAACGGCAGTCGTTGCTTCGGCAGCAGGGTTTACACTCGCAGTGAGAGGCGCGGGAACAGTTGGGGAGGCACGATCAGTTACGGCGGTAGGTGCTACGGCGGTCATAGTAGCAGGCGTAGGTTCCGCCGCAGAAGCAGGAGCGACTTCATTAGTAGGTGAGCTAGGCCCAGCAGCGTCGTTGTCCTGCGCCAAGAGATCTTTCATACGAGCCACCTTCTTCTTCTTCTTCTTGCCGAGCTTCACCCCTTGCTGTTTCAGATGCTGCATGTACCCGAGCATGTCGTCCAGGTTCACCTCGTCATCGCTGTCACCATCCTCAGCAGGCCCATCACGATGCAGTGTGACCCCCTGGTCATCGTCGTCCGTCATGGCAGCAAAAACCTGCTTGAGGAGCTTGAATCCGGTCATGTGTCTCAGTGTGCGAGGATGAGCTCTGTCGCACAGGGTTGGTTTCTGATCATTTATGGCGGGAGAATGGCCGTATGGCGATGCGCGACTGCCAGCTGTGCTGCATGTGCAGTCAGAACGGTTTCGTGCGACGGTCGTGAAATGTGTGCGAGAGTCGAGTTGGAGCTGCCATGTTAATCTTGGGCAATAACCGGGCAGTCGAGACTTCCTTACAATTCAGATGTAACAGTGTACACTACACAATTTACGCGCGCAGCACTGTTTCGTCGAGCTCTCGCAATAAGTCTCATGGGCACGGACACAGAAAACCTCGCACAAGTGTCGGTGGCACATAAATCTACAGCGCGCTTTGGCCAGCGCAACTCAGCGCGCCGCTGCCAGCGCACGTTCCATGCGCTGGCGACGAAAACCAAACACGCCGATTCCAGCGCACATGGCTGATGGGCGGCCTAATCTTTGCTGACGAGGACGTTCTTGACAGACAGCTGTAAATATTCAATCGAGAAAAACACAATCGTTGAACTTTCTGTGGCAGTTAACAATAAAATAGTCAGTACAAATTTAAAAGATAAACCTATTAACAAGCCATAATTGGTCGTTCGCATCCGGCTGTACCAGGTCCACAGCACGCAGTATACTGTCTATGCTAATCACTTGGTATCGTTGATGTTGTAAGTCCCAACGCAGCTGCGCGCATCCAGTGGCGGAGTCCTTGTCTGATAGCTTGCGATAATATTTTATATATGTGTATGGCTTCAGCTCTGTGCCGTCCCTGAGCTGGAAAATAATCAGAGCTTTGGCATACCACTCCTCGTGAACACCATCGACCAACGGACCTTTGACAGCAATATCGGAGTACCATGGTCGTCCATAGAAATTGGCGACAGCCCGCACCCGGTGAGGTAGCCGTCCAAACTCAGCATCCAGCGCCGAGGGCATGGCAAGCTCGTTGTGGACCTGCAAGTGTAGAAGAGGGTTAATTTAAATCAATATAATTTATGCATATGATTTTTATACATCTCATTTTGATACCTAGGGGGTCTTTGTTCATTACTGTAGACGCGTCAGGATCGCGTCTAATTTTCGGCGATGGTTCACCACTGTGCAGATACTGGCTTCGAAACAAGTGCCTTAGAACCGAAACGATTACAAACGAATAAAAATCGAACTTGCGCGAAACCAGGTGACAGCCTCGATCCCTTCACTCACCTGGATGACGTGGACATTGCTCCCGTTGCATCCAGGTGCAGCATCGAGGGCACGTCGCAGCTGCTGCAGGTCGCCACCCAGCTGCGTGTTGAAAGCGGCGTCGCGCACTGCATCTGGCGCCACAGGTTCCACAAAGGGCGGAGTCTGACGCCTCGGCAGGACCGCCAGCTTCCAGCTGGATCGCGAGACTATCCTCGTTCCAGTTGAGATGGCCTGCAATAGGTATTAAAAAGAAACGAAGTAAAGTTAGGGAAACAAAAGAGTTTAAAAATATCTTGAAAGAGGAAATTATTCAAGTATTCAAGCATGGGACTTACCCGAAGCATTGTTGTGTCGTACCGCTTCCGCTTCCCAAGCTGCGGTGCAAGCGCTTGCAACCGCAGCATGTTGACCTCAGCGTTCATGACTTGAGCAGTGGCGTTGCGTTTGTTCGACGCTCGATAGGGGTTCTTCACATACTCTATGTGAAGATGCTCAAACAATTGAGCGCACCAATGCTCCGGAAGTCCCGCCCGACGGATAGCGTCGATGTAGTGGCTGACCAGATGCACCTTGATAATGTTCCACTTCGATTTTTGCGCAAACGCCTCGAGGCCTCGAAGCATCCTGTAGAATGCAACAAACACGCGGGTATTGGTCAATTAAACGCATGCATGGTTGGGTATGTTGACTAACGTTGCAATGAGAAAAATACCTGCTCGCCAAAAGCTTCAACTCGCGGAAACTTGCCACGGTATGTTCGGAGGCGCGCGCACAGAAGGTGTACCACTCAATGTACGTGATGATTCCTGCAATCTGCTCGTCACTTGCATATCCCTTGACAATGAAAGGAAGAATCTGCATGACACTGCGATGCTCGTATGCCTGGTAAGACGCACCATTGCTAAAGTATGAACCCGAAGGGAGCCTCAAGTGCGGGTTTCGGTTGATAGCCTTATAAAATTTTAAGCGTTTATCCAACGCCTCCCTTTCCGTGTCCGTGCACTGAGCTCGAATGGCATCAATGATATACTCTAGGATGCCCAAATCAGCTTGGTGCATAATGTCGGGCATAAGGCAGAGATACGGGTTTAGAAGGACATGAGACTCAAAACGCCACCCCCAGAGGAAACACTTCACTGGGTGCGTAGAGAGCTCCATGTTCTCACCCGTAGGTAACATACGTCGTTGCAAGAGTGCAACGATACTCTTTTGCATGACCGGCAAACGTGATTTTGGTTGATCGATCAAATCCTTCATGTTGTCCTTATAGACGGTGCAAATGGAACAAGGATGGCTTGTGTTCCACCCTTGTTTGGTGCACGACACCTTGCATGTCTCGGGGTAATCGGCAACATATGCATAAAGGGCGGGCCAAGCATTGTAAGATGCACCGGACTCTTCCACAATAGGAACACCATGGTGGGAAGCCTTTATTAAGGGCTCTAATACGGTACGCAAGACATGTTGGAAAATGAAAAGCTTGTCATCCGAATTATATTCCGATGGATATTCGGGTAAGAGAGCGAGTAAAACATGACCAAATGGTTTCCATCGATCATCTTTATCGATGTTGGCCAAGGTAAGATATACCGGATGGCCCTTGGCTTTGCCCCGATGGTCCAAATGCGTCTCATCACTTGCTAAGATGAGTGCACACACCACCCCGTTGGGGTCCTCTTTTCTAATCTCCTCATGGAGAGCTTTCCACCAATCCCCCGTTTCGGGGGTGGAGTACACATGTGTGGCATCCGACTCACGTGGGGTGGGATGCAAGACAAGTTTAGGAGCCACCTTAGGGTGAGTCAAGAGATCTTTGATGCATTGAATGCCATCACAAAAAAAATACTCAAGCATGGGCTTTCCCGCGAGACGCACCTTTGCCTTTTTCCAATTCCGATGCGCATCGGGAGCGTGGTCGTCGGCATACTTCTCAACGTCTCTCATGTTTCGGAGCTCGCGCAATTGCTCGAGACATGCATCGTGGTGGTTAAAAATCTGTAGCAACTCGTCAACCTTCTTCTTGGAAACGGCACAAGTGAGTAACCAATGCACAAGTGCATCCAAAAAAACAAACGACGGGCTCTCGTCACCATCGTTTGTGCTGCCCTCGGCCTCACCATTTGTATGGACAGAGGTGGCATCATTGGGCAACACATCCGATGTTGACTCAACACTGTTTGAGGGAGTGGGGGCTGGATGGAATGAGTCGGGAACCATGTTGTCATGCGCCGATCCCTCATTGCCTCGTAGAGGCTCCGGATCTACCGCGGCACGTGGATGAGAGGGCATGGAGAGAGTGGGAGAGGGAATGGAGGGGGTGGGAGAGGGGATAGAGAGGGTGGGGGATGGCATAGAGGCGGCATTGTGCCGTGTCATGAGGAATGGGTTGCCACTGTTTGCCGCAGCCGCATGACGCGCATTCCCGGGGCAACGTCCGCCATACCGATGGTTGGTTACGTTCCCTCTGGTTGTGAAGCCCATGGCAGGACAATCGGTGCAACTGTACACCATTGCCCTGTACTGTTCAAACAAAGAATAGTGGTAGGGAATGGTAGGGAGAGGGAATGGCGGCATAGAGGCACAGAGATGTAAGGAATGGCAGGGAGATGGAATGGCGGCAGAGAGAGAGGGAAACAGGGGCAGAGAGATGTAAGGAATGGCAGGGAGATGAAATGACGGCAAGAAAGAAGGAAACAGAGGCAGGGAGAGGGAAGGAACGGCAGGGAGGGCGAATGACGGCAGAGAGAGAAGGAAACAGAGGCAGGGAGAGGGAAGGAACGGCAGGGAGGGCGAATAACGGCAGAGTGAGAAGGAAACAGAGGCAGGGAGAGGGAAGGAACGGCAGGGAGGGCGAATGACGGCAGAGAGAGAAGGAAACAGAGGCAGGGAGAGGGAAGGAACGGCAGGGAGGGCGAATGACGGCAGAGAGAGAAGGAAACAGGGGCAGGGAGAGGGAAGGAACGGCAGGGAGGGCGAATAACGGCAGAGTGAGAAGGAAACAGAGGCAGGGAGAGGGAAGGAACGGCAGGGAGAGAGAATGACGGGAGAGAGAGTAACAGGTGGGAGAGAGAATGACGGGAGAGAGAGTAACGGCAGGGAGAGAGAATGACGGGAGAATGAGTAACGGCAGGGAGAGAGAATGACGGGAGAATGAGTAACGGCAGGGAGAGAGAATGACGGGAGGGAGAGTAACGGCAGGGAGAGAGAATGACGGGAGAATGAGTCACGGCAGGGAGGGAGAATGACGGGAGAGAGAGTAACAGCAGGGAGAGAGAATGACGGGAGAATGAGTTACGGCAGGGAGAGAGAATGACGGGAGAGAGAGTAACAGCAGGGAGAGAGGGAATGGCGGAGAGAGAGAGTGCAGTAGGAGCGGTGAGAGGGCAGGCACGGATTTGACGGAGAGGGAATGACGGGTAGAGAGAGGGATGTCACGGCAGGGAGTGCGCCGTGAATCCGCTCGTTGCAAGCCTCGGCATGCGACGAGCTTCAATTTCACGGCGCGCCTCGCATGTGCGCCGTGAATCCGCTGGATCCAAGCCTCACCATGCGACGAGCATCAGTTACACGGCGCGCAACGCATACGCGCCGTGAATCCGCTCGGCGCAACCCGAGGCATGCGCCGAGCATCAATTTCACGGCGCGCCTCGCATGTGCGCCGTGAATCCGCTCGGCGCAAGCCTCGCCATGCGACGAGCATCAATTACACGGCGCGCATCGCATACGCGCCGTGAATCCGCTCGGCGCAACCCGAGGCATGCGCCGAGCATCCATTTCACGGCGCGCCTCGCATGTGCGCCGTGAATCCGCTCGGCGCAAGCCTCGCCATGCGACGAGCATCAATTACACGGCGCGCATCGCATACGCGCCGTGAATCCGCTCGGCGCAACCCGAGGCATGCACCGAGCATCAATTTCACGGCGCGCCTCGCATGTGCGCCGTGAATCCGCTCGGCGCAAGCCTCGCCATGCGACGAGCATCAATTACACGGCGCACATCGCATACGCGCCGTGAATCCGCTCGGCGCAACCCGAGGCATGCGCCGAGCATCAATTTCACGGCGCGCCTCGCATGTGCGCCGTGAATCCGCTCGGCGCAAGCCTCGCCATGCGTGTTCACGCATTCTCCACGTGACTCATGGGCACAGAGATGGATTCAATGGGAGGGAGAGAGAATGAGGGGCCCAGAGGAGGAATGAAAGGAAGGGACGACGGGGTGTGTGGAGCGGACGGAAAAATTGGGGCACGGAGATAGCCTGCGGGCGCGCGAGAGAGAATGAAGTGCAGAGAGTGGGACTGACGGGCAGAGAATGGGAATGAAGGGACGCCTAGCATGTGCTCGGCGTGTTTGTGAAGATGCGGTGATCAACACCAGCACGGGGCGCAGCGCATGCGCCCCGTGCATCTGCTCTGCGTGTTGAATGGCTTGCGCCAAGCTGCTGACGCACGGTGCGCCGCGCATGCGCGCCGTGCATACTGTCGGCGTGTTACCGGGACGCGCCGAGCGTCTTATGCAGTGCAATCGCGTCGAGCATGCGCACGGCGTGTTCGGAGGTTTGCGCGAAGCAAGGAATGCTCGATGCGCCGAGCGTCACTTGCACGGCGCGCATCGCATCACGCGCGCCGTGCATCTGCTCCGAGTCGGCGTGATACACAGATGAGGTGATGCGCCGAGCATCACTTGCACGGCGCGCAGCGCATCAAGTGGCGCCGTGCATCCGCTCGGTGTGTTCAGAGGTTTGCGCAGAGCCTCTCATGCCCCGGGGTCACGGGATACTTAACATGTCCTACTGTCGACGCGCATCCAACTAATTGGTTCAGGTGAGGGTGATGCGCCGAGTTTTAACGGCGCGCAGCGCATCTCGCACACCGTGCATCCGCTCGGCGCGATCAAGGTGAGGGTGATGCGCCGAGCATCACTTGCATGGCGCGCAGCGCATCACGCACACCGTGCATCCGCTCGGCGGGAACATGGTGAGGAGATTTGACGAGCATCACTTGCACGGCGCGCAGCTCATCCAGTAGGTGTATTCAGGTGTTTGCGCATAACTTCTCATGTCCCCGGCTCTCCGCATTCGCGGCTTGCCTCAGCTAGCACTTTGTTTCAAGGTGCAGACCGGCTCGCGTCGCCTACGCGCCGATAAATTGGGTTCATAATTCACGTTGGTTTAATCACAACTGATATGGCTGGAACAAGATGTGACTGCGTGAGGAAGGACTAACCTAGGAGGAGATAAATTGGAAGAGCCGAAAGGTTGCGCAATGAGCTCCGAAATGAGCGTCCCAGGCTCCGCCAGGGACCACAGCTGGGGCGGTGAGGTAGAAGGTTCACGGGGCGAGAAGAGCTAATCTTCAACTTCGAGAGGAAAAAAAGCAGCATGAACATACTAGTGCAGGTGGTGTTGTACTACCAATAGACCTTGAACATGTCAACGGGAGTAGGCCCAAATAACAGGTCCACATATAAAGATATTATAAAATAAACCCAGACAAACCGTTGTGAGAGTAGCCTTGACCGCTCATAATGTTTCCAAAACCTTTTCCAACCACACGTAATCTAATTACAAGTCCTAGCGTCGAAGCGCATCCAGCTTCGAACTCATGGTGCACTTCGTTTGTGAGGGGTGCTCAATACTTTGGAACGGTTCAATCATCTTGCGGACCGCATCAGCACAAATTGGATGAGGCGAATGTCGATGTGAATTTCAGCACACATTCGAAAGCGACACGAGGCAAAATGCACACGACGTGAAACCCATACGAGCCGCGCGATGCCCAAACGGCGCGTTGACCGATGGGTTGTGGTTTGACTCGGCGGGAACAACGGTGAGTTCGATTTCGTTTAAATAAATACTACAAGCCACATAAACTCAGTCTAAATCGTAAACATATCCTTTTACACAAAACAGTCTAAACACATATGCTTTGACACACAACCATACATAATGTAATGACTAGTAAATCCCCAGCAGGGTGGAATACGCTTCTAAACTATATACTACAGCCCTAAGAAAAGCTCACTCCACATGCTAAATCAACAACACAAAACATCTACAACAATATTTACCATAGGAAACTCATGAACAACAATAACTGTACCGGTCAGATTGTCAATGTAAACTCACCTGCGTAGTAATAAATCGTACAATTCAACACAACCGTATTCTAACATACACCAGAACATAAATCCATAATCCCCTAAAAATAGTGTATCACATGTGATCCTTATCCAACTACAATGTGTACAGTAAAAAAAAATGCATTAGAAGAATGTAACACAACACGCCTAGATATACTCGACGGAAACCTAAACGAGCAGGTGACGTGGCAACCGAAGTCCAGCGAAACAGAGCTTCAAGCTGAATAAACCTGTCCACGTACGCAAAACGTTCGTATACAGCCACGTCCCTGAACCGGACGATCCACCCACCCCCAGGCCACCCAACTCCGTGCCGTTACACGCGAGTTTCGGCCACCCCCCCACCTAAACACCCCAACCCAGCCGCACAGGTGAACACCCACAGTACACAATCATTTCCAGAGCACCCCCCGGTGCTCCTGGAAACTCGATTTGCCTTGAGGCCTGTTCGGGGCTCCCTCACAAACTTTCTGATGCTGTTGCTGGGTTGCACTCATGGTGGGTGGGTGGGTGTAATCACGTCGCGTCGCGAGGAGAGAATCTCGTCTAAGGGGCACAGACAATGTGGGGCCGGCAAGGCTCTCCGACCGAACCGCCAAACTTATCCACACCCCTACTGGGTGCTCGTTAGACGCACCTCCTTTGCCCTTGATTCACATGGAGGGGCAACCTCGCCACCTTTGCCAGGGGAATCAAAGAAGTGGTCAGACATTCCTTCAAGCTACGTCGGAATTACGTATGAGTGGTATTATTACTGTAGAAACCAAGGTAAGGGAATGTATTTGTTATGATTAAAGAAAGGACGTACCAATGTCTTCACCTAGTAGAGAGCTTGCGTCTTCATTTAACAGCGTTATATTATGTGGATTTCAAATACCGTATTCAGCAATGCAATTTAATGCAATGCACCAGGCTATGATGCAAAGCACAAGGCATCCGCGTGTGACTCATTGGCCAAAATCTGACCGTTGGCTTGCCTCAGCCTGCATGCCAGAAATGAATCTCACACCCCCGCCATGAGCACAAACATCAGCATCGGCAGAACTGCCACAGCCAGAGAGGCTCCACTCCACCCAGCAGCCTTAGGGGGAGGAGGAGAGGGGTGTTGAGAAATATAAAGCATAAAGAAGCATTTATGCTGTTAGATTTTACTATAGTCCTCCTTATAAGAATCTAGGGCCTACAATAATTGTACAATTATTGTAGGGCCAGAATTATTGGAGTCTAGAGGTCTGGGGGTAGAATGATTGCTACTCCTTTATTGGAGTTACCATTATTGGAGGTACAATTATTGGTGTGGATGGATGGATGTGGGCAGGGTAGCTGATAGCATAAATACCCTGCTGTGTGGTTTCATAATTAATCCATTGTTTTGAATCCTTTCAGTTGCAAATTTCTCTTGCTACTTATTCTACAATCAAGCTTCCGCTACGTCGGCACTATGCCTTTCTAGCATGGTATCAGAGCTACTCTAGGGGGCATGCTGCCGAAATCTGGTCATAACTCTACCATCATTCACATTGGACAGGCACGCTAGCAAATTTGCATAGCAAGTGGCAACGTTTGGATTGAAGGCATGGCGCATTTCGACGATGAAATCGATGCTGGATACGAGGCGTTTGAAGAAGCAATCTTGGCTCAACATGAGCACCTGGAGAGCATGATTGCAAGGGCACCACCGGCACTTCAAGCGTCATTAAGGGCAAAGTTCAACATGCCAAAGGCATCACCCTCTCCATCAAGCACTCTGCGTACTAATCAAACCCACGCCTCAAATGTGCATGCAGGAACTGAAGGTGAAGGGGAGGGAAGCGTACCCCAAGGAGGAGAGTCATCCCAAGGGAGGGATGCATCCTTCCAAGGAGAGGGGAGCTCCCACCCCGAACCTCAATCAACCATGCAAAGGGAAGCAACGGGGAGGGATGATGAGAACGGGAGTAGAAGGAATGTGAGGGAACATGGTGATGGGATCGGCGTGGGAAGAAACATGAGAGGGTAGATTGGTGAAGGGAGTGGTAGAAGTAGTCATGTGGGCATAGAAGGTGTGGGATTCGAATCCTACACTATTAGTGCTCCCCCACTACGACGACTTGCCACTAACTCTCATCCCGTTGGAGCTCCCGTAATGGGCAGATCTCACCTTTATGGCAACAACGTCGTACCTCCTCGTGCGCTACGGTCTCAAACGGAAGCAGTACATGGGCGGAGCATTGGGCGCATGGGGCACGGGGTGCAGTCAAGTGGAGTTATGCGACGTGACCAAGTGGAAGTGGTGGAACATGAAGGCACACAACGCACGGTACAATAACCTCGACCATCTACCGTGCCTACGTTCTTCGACCCGTCTCCACTCGAGTATACCGAAGAAGACAGGGACAGGTTGTCACGCAAGATGGTGGGAGCAGCGGTGGACAAAGCGTTCACAATAACTCCGTTCGACGTCACTAACTTTTGAGAGTGGGCTCTTCGGTTCGCATGAACGTGCGCGTGACAAACCTGTGGGAGTTCGTCGTGACGCTACAATACCCGGTTACAATGGTGAATGGAGAAATTCGAGATGCAACGGAACGGCTGGAAGTTCTACAAGCAGATTACTCACAACGTGCTACGTTGGCTTTTTGGGTGCTTCTGCATAGCGTGACCGCAACGATTCAGCTGCAACTTGACGTGTTCCAAGAGTCATACAGTCCGGCATTCGAAGCATGGGAGTACCTGATGGAGACTTACCAGGCGAAGGATTCGGTGGCAAAGGCGTCTCTCCAGAGGCAATTGGACAACCTGAAGATGGGGAGCCAAGAAAGAGTGGAGGAATACATCAACCGAGCAACTGCAATTCGGGACAAACTGGCAATGGCGGGAAAGATGGTGGATGAAGATTCGTTCACCTTAAGTCTGATTACCGGGCTGCCGCCGCATTGGGAGGAGCTGAGGCATTCGGCAATGCTACACGACATCTCGGACAGCTACACACTACAGCGAATGATGATTCAGGGACAACGCTACCAAGACCTCATTAGCAAGACCAACCGTGACAAGCGTCCTCCCCGCATGGCTGGCCAGGCACGTGGAGATAATTCACCAGCAAAGGAGAGGACCGAGACAAAAGGCAACCAGAATGCGGTGAAGTCAACGGGAGGGCAGCACGCAACGGTTGGGGAGAAACTCAAGAGCAACGAAGGAAGGGGAGGGCGCTCCAACCTTGTGTGTTGGTACTGCAAGGAATCTGGCCACCCATTATACAAATGACCTAAGGCGCCCCGGGGTTGGTCACCACCAGGGTGGGAACCACAAAACAGAGGGAGGACAAACCAGAGCACCTGGAGTAGCCGTTCGTCCTCGCCTCGAAGGAGTGAAAGCCCCAAACGTGACAACCAAGCGTCAAAACAACAAGGGGCAGCCGGGGGAGACAACAAACGCACCGTTACATGCGTTGCAACGGTTCGGTCATCACAAGCAACGTTACCATCAGCCGGAGGGTCGATGTGGTTGCTGGACAGCGGATGCAGCCAACACGTGACTTCAGAAATGGATTGATTTGAGGGTCTAGAGGAGCTGGACGAACCTGTTTACGTGGAGCTTGCTGACGGGAGCCACCTGTTGAGCTCCATGGCGGGAACAATCCGAGCAACGGCACCCGATGGAGCAATAGTGCGCTACACGGACGTGCTCTACGTACCCGGCTTGAAGTTCAACCTGCTCCCCTATTGCCAGCTGCACAAGAAGGGAGCTCGGATTCGCACTCGTGATGACGGACGCGCGGAGATTCCAATGGCGGCTGAAGATGAGCATGTGGT
Source organism: Closterium sp. Naga37s-1 (assembly GCA_947471745.1). Taxonomy (NCBI): domain Eukaryota; kingdom Viridiplantae; phylum Streptophyta; class Zygnematophyceae; order Desmidiales; family Closteriaceae; genus Closterium; species Closterium sp. Naga37s-1. The sequence continues at coordinate 492,878 of CANJKZ010000139.1, read as the reverse complement.
CATTGGGGTTGGAATGATCATGCATGGTGTGCTCTTGGTGCAATATGAGCCTGCACTTGCATCGGCCCGTGGACCTGACCATTATCATGAGGATGACGCATCGCATGATCATGGTCATAAAGGGCTGAATCCACATTCTGCTCATGCATCCATCACATACCGCATGGCCCACAAGCGCTTGGGTCACCCATCATACACATCCATGGATGCAACATTTCGAAATGGTGATGTTGAAGGACTCACCATATCCGACAAGACTAACCCTCTCAAACCCCCATGTGACTCATGTCTTCGAGGGAAGATGAGCAAGGCACCCTTTCCTACAGGAAGTACCAAAGGCACAACTCGACCTTTGGAGCTCGTGCATAGCGACATCATGGATCTGGGTGATGCTCACCCTTCACTTCGCTATGTGCTGACGCTCAAGGACGACTACACCAACTACCTGTGGGTGGCGCCGTTGGCACGCCGGTCCGACATGGCTGCAGTTTTCTCGGCTTGGCACCGCGAGATGAAGACCAAGCTGCCAAGAAGCCGCTGGCTGCCTTGCGCACGGACAACGGAACGGAGTATACAGCAAATGCTTTCACGGATTACCTGAGTTCTCACGGCATCAATCACCAAACGTCCTTACCACACACGCCGCAACAGAATGGGATCGCCGAAAGGGTCAACCGCACACTCATGGACCGAGTGCGTGCAATGACCACCGGAGCCAGCCTTTCCTCTAAGTTCTGGCCTTATGCGTTGGAGTATGCAGCATGGTTACACAACCGCATCAGCTGCAGCAGCAACCCATCAGCACACTCACCGTACTTCATGATGACGGGAAAGGCGGCAGATGTCTCAATGGCAAGAACATTTGGGTACCTCTGCTACTATCTCCCTCCCCAAGGCAGCTTTGGGAATTTCGAGCAAAGAGGAAGGGTTGGGATGTTCCTTGGACTCTCCAGCGCTCGGAAAGCATGGATCGTGCGGGACTTGGCAAGCAATGTTGACACGGACACACGCTCAGCTCGCTTCTTTGATGACCTCATGATTACGGACGCTGAATCGGTACTCGAACGACACCGCTACATGGAAGAAGTCTCACCACACATTGACGATTGGACTTCAGGGGGAGAAGGCTTTGGGTCCGAGTTTGACTCATTTCCCGCATCCCTACCATCGCCTACATTGCCCACAGACACCACAACCACACGAGGACAGGAGGCTGACGCAAATCAAGAGGATGCACCCATTGACGACACAACCGATAAAGGAGAAGGGGCTGCAGCAAGTGACTTACCTCCAGCTGGCGTCTCTGTTTCTGAAGGTGCTGAAAGCAACGGAATGGAGAATGAGGCAAGTCATCTCTATGACTTTGCCTACCCACCTGATGGGATCAAGCTGGCAGCTCATGACGCAACTCCACGGCGGGTTCACTTGAACCCAAATGTGACTGTGCTCGGAGGAGAAAGACAAGGTACGGACATCATGACAGGACTGGACATGCTGTTTGGGAAACGGCAGGCAGCACATGCGTTCAACAACCTTCCCAACTTGCAGCAACACGTGCCAGGATGTGCAGCAACCGGCGTCCCCATGGTGGACTTGACGTACAAGGAGCCCAAAACGCTCAAGGAGATGACAACAAACCAGTGCACATCTTTGGCAAGCCGCTGTGGATGCATAATTGGCCAAGTTCGACGAACTGGACGCATACGAAGTGGTGGACAGAGCGGACGTACCCAAAGGACCGCCGGTGCTGACGGAAGGAGTCGTTATAAGGGTAAAACGAGATGAGCACGGACAACCAAACCGGTTCAATGTGCGCTGGGTGGTCAAGGGATGCGGACAGACATGGGGAACATACGATGAGACGTATGCACCGGTCAGTCAAGGAGCTACCTCACGCATGTACGTTGCTGGAGCATCTGCTACAAAGCGGAAGGTGGTGCAACTGGACATCTCCAATGCGTTCCTGTACGCTCCAATCGACCGGGACGTGTATGTGAGACCACCCGAACCAAGGCGCGACGGAGACAAAGTCTGGAAACTTAAGCAGAGTGTGTATGGACTGAAACAAGCACCACGTTTATGGCATCAGCACTTGCGGGGTGTTTTGTTGGAGCTGGACATGGTGCAGTCCGACTCTGACACAACGCTATTTATCTGGAAACGGGAAGGAAAGGACACGGTGTGGCTACTTACCTACGTTGACGACATCCTCATCCAATCACATGACGACGAAGGCATTGCGGCCGTGATTCAACACTTGAAGCAGAACTTTACCTTGACCATCAGCAAGACCATGACGCAGTTCTTGGGCCTTAACGTCACTGCTAACGCTGACCAGATCTCACTCGGACTCACAAAGTACATCTCACAGGCTTTGGCGAACTTCGGGATGGAAGACAGCCGTTCCGGAGTCCGGACGCCAATCACCAAGGAACCTGGACCACAAGGAGAACCACCAGACGAGATTGACAGTCAATTGGTGCTGAAACAAGTGGGGACCTTGCTGTACATCTCAACAGCAGAGAGGCCGGACATTACATATGCAACGCACGTGTTGGCTCGACAAGCTGGCAAGCCAACAGCTGCAACCGTGCTTGGGATTCAGCGTGTCTTCAACTACTTACAGAACACCGCGAATGTGGGGCTGGTCTATGGACGCGGGGACTTGGTGCTCCGAGGATACACGGACTCGGACTATGCGAACGAAGTGGGGTGTCACTCAGTTGGAGGATACGTGTTTACCTTGGGAGGAGCTGCTGTCAGTTGGAGGACTAAGCGACAAACGGTCATTGCAACATCAACGGCTGAAACAAAATACATTGCACTGTTCGAAGGGGCAAGGGAAGCTACCTACCTTCGGCGCTTGTGTGAAGACCTCGGTTTCCCACAACAAGAACCACCTGTCATCTTTGTGGACAATCAAAGTGCGATTGCACTTGCAACCGGGGAGCAAATGAGTCAGCGCATTAAGCATATGGAAGTGCGTTACCATTGGACGCGGAAGGCTGTTCGTGATGGTGTTGTGCGGCCGGCGTACTGCCCGACAGCTCAGCAAGCTGCAGATTATCTCACCAAGCCTATCACAGCAAAGCAACATCTCACCTGCAGCACCGATTCCACCTGGAGCACCGTCTGCAACCAGTCAGCAATTTGAAGGCACTGGAGCTGCACTCACATGTACGGGCTTCTTAAGGGGCGCTGGACAGCAAGGCATCACGTAACTCCACCTGTCTCACTTATGTGTTTGCTGCTGTGTGCGTGCTCACACGCGTGCATGATGACAAACTCACGAGTGAGAGGGGGAGTGGGGTGTGGAGTACCTTGGGCTACAACAAAAGAGGAGTTGGGAGTTCATTTTTCATTTTCATTCTTCAGGTCACACATGAAGACAAGTATCATGATGAGACCTACTGCGATACACAAGGCATCGGAAGCAGCCGCAGCCGAGAGCTTTTTCTACTAGATGGTCGCAGCTGCTGCCTTGAGTCGCCACGGTCGCTGGTTGATACAAAGCACCTGCTGGTTCAGGGGGAGTGAAGAAAGACAACAGTGGTGTGAGTCCAAGTGTGTAGCAACTTCAATGGTGCAACACTCAAATGTGGAAGTTGGACAGCACAAGGCAAGAGAAGAAAGCTGGATGTTTTCCTCACCATGGTGCTGCAGGGCGCCAAGCGCTAGAGCTGCTGCTGCCTTCCAGGAGCCGCTGGTGCAGCTGCCCTAAGCCATCCGCTGCAGCTGTCAAGCGCCAACAGTTGCTCTTCAGAGAAACCAGCTGCTGGGGACCAGGAGCTGCCGCTGCTGCTGCCATGCTGGTGCAGCCGTCCACCTCTGCTGCAGGGCGTCAGGGGGAGATGCTGCAGCTCGCCAGGTGCTGCAGCCCGCCAGGTGCTGCAGCCCGCCATGTGCTGCTGTCCGTCAGGTGCTGATGCTCTAGCGCGCCACCTGGGGTAGGGGGGAGCAGAAAAGGGTAACATTAAGACAAACCTCATGCATCATTCCACAAGGGAGAGTGCAACGCTTGCACAAACAAGTCAAAATCGGAAGGAGAAGCCTCACCTAGGCTGTCACTGCTGCTGCCGTGCGCCACAAGGAGCTGCCGCCGTGCTGCCGGGCGATGGTGCTGCTGCCACCTGCCAGGCGCTGCTGGTGCTGCTGCCGCCCGCCAAGCGCTGCTGGTGCTGTTCCAGTGCATCACCAGCCGCAGCTGCTGCCTGTCACCAGCTCCTAAAGGGACGAGTGACACAAAGCGAAGGTTAGTCAAGTGATGTGAGCTCAATCAAGACGATTGGAAGGGACGACATCTACTCCTGCGTACCAGGAGAATGAAGGGTTTAACTCACAAGGAAGTGTGCTGCTGCAGCCCGCCGGGTGGTGATGATGCTGCTGAGCGCCGGTCGCCAGTCCAGCTGCTGAGTGTCAGTCGCTGCTGGTCCCCGTCGCCCGCGCCACTCGCCAAGCGCCAAGTGTCGCCGTACAGATGCAACACACATTCGCCAGGAGCAGCAGGTGCTGCAGACGTCGAGTAGCAAGAGCAGGTGGCCGCCGCCAATGCAGCAGCAGACTCGCGCCAGGTCGTCAGTGACTGTTGACGTAAGGCAAATCGCCGAATGAGGGCGGAGCAGTCATGCGCAAGGCGCTGCAAACGCTGCAGAAGCGCCAATTCGCCCGCAGTGGCAGGAGGAGGTCGCGCACCAACAGCAGCGCGACAAGGAGAAGCCGCCGCGCGACAAGAGAAGCAGCTGTGCGCCATGCTGCACGCGGTCGCGGCAGCTGCTGCAGTCGAGCCAGCCGCTGCAGTCGCAACATATGGCAGCAGTCGCACATAAGGCCGCAGCTGCCGGAAACGCGCGTCAGGAGCTGCAGATCGTCACGTACGCTACTGTCGCCGAGCACCAGCCATGACATCGCGAGCGCTGGTGACGTGCACCTGCTGCTGCAGGATATCGCGACATACAGCAGCTGACGCACAATGGAAGCAGATATCGCGGATCGGGGAGCATTTCGGGCTGCTACTAGGTCGCGCGCTAGCAGCTAAGCCATAATTTCGCCATAATTTCGCCAGCAGCACTCATCGCTAGAGAAACAGCTTCGAAAGGGACATCTGAAAGCGAGAGAATGACAAGATTGGAGGACCCGTGCTCAACGAGGTCGCAAGAGTTGTGGGACGGAGAGAGGAGAACCAGGGCGCAGCACAAATGTGGAAACGACGAGAAGAGGAACACCTGAGATTCGAAAGTCGGGACCAAGTGCACACCTAACGAGGAACGTGCACGAAACCTGCTACACGACAACCGACCCAACTTTCCGACGCGTCAACGGAACTCTGAAACCCTAACGTGGTCTGCTCCGCAATCAACGCTATCATCTTCAACAGCTCCGCAATCCCCGCCGGAAACATCCGCAATTACCTGTGTCACCAACGTTACCACCTTATCCTCCTGTCCTCCACAAAAATGAACCCCAGTAAGTTTATAGTAAAATCTACAGCAAGGGGGAGTGTTGAGAAATATAAAGCATAAAGAAACATTTATGCTGTTAGATTTTATTGTAGTCCTCCTTATAAGACTCCAGGGCCTACAATAATTGTACAATTATTGTAGGGCCAGAATTATTGGAGTCTAGAGGTCTGGGGGTAGAATGATTGCTACTCCTTTATTGGAGTCATTATTGGTGTGGATGGATGGATGTGGGCAGGGTAGCTGATGGCATAAATACCCTGCTGTGTGGTTTCATAATTAATCCATTGTTCTGAATCCTTTCAATTGCAAATTTCTCTTGCTACTTATTCTACAATCAAGCTTCCGCTACGTCGGCACTATGCCTTTCTAGCAAGGGGCTGGGGACAGCCGGAGGAGGAGAGGGGATAGGACCAGTGGGAGGAGGAGACACAGATGGGGGGGACGGAGACACGACGCTTGGGGGAGGAGCACCGGTAATGGGCGCTGGCGGGGAGGGGGTACGCGGAGAAAGGGCAGGGGCAGGAGCGGAGGGACCAGGAGCAGGAGCGGGGGGCGTAGGAGCAGGAGCGGGGGGCGTAGGAGTAGGAGTGTAGGGGTAAGGAGCGTTGACGTCGCCATTAGCGTCAGGGAAGGGCCGGGTGGCGTTGGAGTAGGGAAAGCCTGCGCAGATGGCCGGGTCGAGGGGGCGCCCCGACACGTTCTTTGCCGCCGTCATGTTGACCGCGCCGGGCGGACAGGTGGCGGGGATGGTGAGCGGGTCGCAGGAGAGTGGGAGGACCGGGATCAACGTGGGACCCGAGTAACACGCTGTGTCCTGCACGTGGTGGTGGGTAGTGGGCATGACAAGTTCAAGCAGCAGCAAGGAGCAGCAGAGCAAGGGAGAGGTGGGCGAGGAAGCCTCGACCCGCAGGCTCCGCGGTCGACGACTGCGGACGCACGGAAAAACTCCGCGCAGGAACGGAGCGGCGCAGCGGAAAGCCTGGTGAACACAGAGCGGACGGGGTCGGTGGCGGGCGGGCTTGGCGGATGGAAGTAGCGAATTGTAAACCATGGCTGATTGCGCGCGTGGCCATGGGCGCGACGCGCACGAGCAGCGAGGCGACGAGCGTGGATTGCGAGAGTCGCGGTGCTGCCAGCATGGTTGGCGTGGGAAGTGTGGGGAGGTGAGCAGGTGCGTGACCTGGACTGAGAAACATCGCGCAACATGTTCTTTGTCGTGGTGAGTAAACATCGTGCATACGCGGTACAAGCTCCGTGGGATTGAACCAAAGTTAGTCAGCCAGTGGAATGAATATTACATTACTGCAACCACTACCACAATGTGTTTCTAGATTTCATTGCTTTGAAACTCTACTCTTCTCGCCAACCTGAACATTGATGCATGCACTGCAAAGGAACCCTCTTCACCTAGTCATGAACTTGCTGTTGGAGTAGGCTAGAGTTCGCTCTGGCATTTATCGTGGTGTTCTTTTGTTATTTCGCAATGTTTAGGGTGAGTTACACGTTCGGTTCAGTTTAGGTTCATTTCTTAGTTTCTAGCACAAACTGAACACACCCTAAGTCCAATTAGGGTTTCCTACATTTGTATCTCAACACTCTTTCCTAGTAACAATTCTCTCGCTACCTTCTCTCTCCCTAGCCATGGCTTCCATATTCCTAGCTTTAACATGGTATCTAGAGCCAAATCTTTCTTTTTTCACTCGCGGTACATTCTATCCATCGCCCGCGGGCTCCCTGCCTAGTCGCGTCGCCCTCCACCTGCCCCGCCTCGTCGCGCGCCCTGTCCGTCGTCGACGTGCGCGGCCTTCCCGCCGTCGACGCGCGCGGCCTTCCCGCCGTCGACGCGCGCGGCCTTCTCGCCGTCGACGCGCCCGCGCGTCTTGCCCACCGCCCTCCCTCTCCCAGACCACCCTTCCCTCCTCGCGGCCGCCCTCCCTTACCATCTCGTTGGCGTCCTGCCTCACCTCCCTGCAGGTGCCTTCCCCTTCCCTCGTGGTGCACCTTCTTCTGGCGCTTTTGCACCACCTCCTCCTTCTCCCCTCACCCCTTCCGCCTCTTCACCCTCCTCCTCCTCTCTTCATACATTCCTCCCCTCTGTGCCTCTCCTCCCTTCCTCCACCTCCTTCCCCTCTGCATCTGCCAACTGGCTGCTTGGTACTGGTTGCCACTTGGTGATCGTGACCCTACTTCCTCCCCACACTCCGCTCCTTCACCCTCCTTCTCCTCCTCTTCTCTCTCCCTCTATTCCCCCCCCACCCTCTAACCTTTTCCCCCGCCTCTCTTATCTCCCTCTCTGCTGCAGCTGGTAGCTGTCCGTGTTTCGGCGCCAATCTTCTTCCACACCTTTCCTCCTCCTCTTGTTTCTCCCCTCAGCTGCGCAGCAGCAGACTACTCCGCCGCTATCCCTCCTCCTCTTGTTTCTCCCCTCAGCGGCGCAGCAGCAGACTCCTCCGCCGCTATCCCTCCTCCTCTTGTTTCTCCCCTCAGCGGCACAGCAGCAGACTACTCCACCGCTATCCCTCCTCCTCTTGTTTCTCCCCTCAGCGGCGCAGTAGCAGACTACCCCACCGTTATCCCTCCTCCTCTTATTTCTCCTCTCAACGGCTCAGCAGCTGACTACCTCGCCCCTATTCCTGTCAACGGGAGTTGTGTGTTGGCCCCGTCCTCGCTTGGGCGGAGCCGACTTCGTGGTCGGGTGTGAGGGGAGCAGCCGACCTGCAGCAGTGGGCGAGCTGGTTGACGAGGAGGTCGACCTGCATGGGGGCTACTGCACGGGGAGGTCGACCTGGGAAGTCGACCTGCAGAGGGCGTCGACTTGGTGACGCCAACTTGGGGCAGCCGACTTGGGTGGTCGGCTGACAGGACTGCTGGTCGACCTGGTGGTTGGTCAACCAGGCCTGCTGGTCGACTTGGTGGTGGTCGACCAGGCGTGATGTCGACCTGGTGGTCGACCTGACCTGGTGGTCGACGGAGGAGGGTCCGACGTCGACCACGACTCAGAACGCCGAGCAGCAGGGCGTCGAGTAGGTGGGCGTCAACTTGGTGACGCCGACCTCGGGTAGCCGACTTGATTGGTCGGCTGACAGCTGCGCTGGTCGACATAGAGCTGGTCGACCAGGAGTGCTGGTCGACGTGGAGCTGGTCGACCAGGGGTGTGGTCGACCTAGTGAGGTCGACGTGGAGTGGTCGTCGACTTGGGAGGTCGACGGGCACATACAGGAGCAGCTGGTCGACGTGGTTGCCCGGTCGACCAGGTTACCTCGGTGACGAAGTCCTGCGGAGGAGTGCGACGGTCGCCCAGGCGAAGTTGGCAAGTCCGACCTCGGTGGTGGTATCCCGAGGTCGACGTGGCTGATCAGATGCAGACGTCAGCGCCAGGTTGACTTGGTGTGTGCGCTGTGCAGGTGACGAGGCTCAGCACGCCAATCATCTGCGAGCACCTGCGAAGCTGGTGCGATGCTGTACTGCGGGAGCAACGCTGGCACGCCGTCAACCTGCGACGTTGGCACGCCGTCGACTTTGCACTGCTGGAGCGCGGTCGACCAAGTCGTGCTGGAACGCGGTCGACCATGCTGTGCTGGCAGTCGACCGACCTGAATGCTAGCTCTGATGTAGTCTTGCCATGCCAACTTCATTGTACCATTGTTGTCAACCATTCTTAGTGAAACTCTTGCCAACTTACCCCGTGAACTAGCAAGCAGTGTGTGCACTAGGAAAACGACTAAGGACCAACTAACGCAGAGATCACATGAGCACCCGTGCCTAGCCCGTAGTCTAGCTCCCGTTGCAGTAGTTATCTCCGCAATTCCTCCTCCTCTTTTATCTCCCCACATCTTCTCCATTACTATCCCCTCCTCAGATGGGGCCCCTTATCACTCTTCCCTCTCTTCCTCTGCGCTTCCGCCCTCGCCCTTCTCCCGCTGTACCTCCTCTCCTACCCTTGCCTTCCCTACTCTCCGCTCCCTTCGCTGCCCCTTCCTCCCCTTGCACCTCTCCTGCTTGCCGCTGGACCTCCCCTCTTCTCCACCCCTCTGCTTGGATGCCGCTGTCCCATCAGCGTCGCCGCTCTTCTGCCACTGTAACCTCTGGTATTGGTTCTCTGGCCTCTGTCTTCAGTGTGACCATGCCATCTCAGGATAGCATCCTTGGTGCTTCTCCTCTTATGGACCCTCGCTTTGTCGTTCCATTTTCTCCACCTCTTCACAGCACTCCTTCTCACTTTCCCAGCCCTACGGTTGCCGCTCTCTCACTTCCTCGCACCTTGGATTTTGTCCTTGACAGTGCTGCTACTGACTCTGTCTTCCGTGATGCCGATGTCCTTCGTACTTTTCCTCGTCCCCTTTCTATTGATGGGGCAGGGGAGACCATGACCATGTTCTGCACTGGCACTTCCTCTCTTCCTTGTCCTGCCTCTTCCTCTGGCGCTATTACTGGTCTTTATGTTCCCTCTTGCCGTCACAACCTCTTATCTCTCCCTGCCCTCCAACGCCTGGGTGTGCGAGCGCTCTTCCCCGCAAGTGCACTCTATCGTGATCTTCATTACCTCGACCGGCACCTCGCTCGTTTCACCCTTTCTCCTATTACTCGCCTCTACACCCTTCGTGTTCCCGTCCCCTCCTCTGTGCATCACACTTCCTCTTCTTTTGCCCCTCCTGTCTCGTCTTGCGACTGTCGCTCCCTCACCCAACCTACCCTTCTTCTCCATCATCACCTTGGCCACCCCAATTTCCCTCTCCTTCGCAGCATGGTCAATTCGAAGCTGCTTCATGATCTCCCTTCCTCTCTCCCGCCCCTTCCCCCCTCTCCCGCTCCTCCATGCACCCCTTGTGTTCAAGCCAAGCTCTCCCAATCTCCTCATCCTTCTTCCCCTTCTGCCGCCCCCAAACCCCTTGATCTTGTGCATATGGACCTCTGGGGTCCCTCTCCCATTGCCTCACGTCAAGGTCATCGTTACTGTCTCCTTCTTGTTGATGACCACTCTCGCTTTGCCACTGTCTATCCCCTCCGTGCCAAATCTGATGCCCCCTCCCTCATCATTCGCTGGGCTGAGCATGCGCGCCTTCGCTTTGGCCGTCCTGTCGCACGCCTCCACTCTGATGGTGGTGGCGAGTTCTTTAACCACTCTCTCTCTTCTTACTGCTCCTCTCATGGCATTCGCCAAACCTCCACTCTTCCGCATTCTCCCGAACAGAATGGTGTTGCCGAGCGGGGTATTCGCACTCTTATGGAGATCACCCGCTGTCTCCTTACTCATTCCTCTGCTCCACATTCTATTTGGAGCTACGCTCTTGTTCATGCCACTCTTCTTTCCAACCTTCGCCCTCATCCCCTTCGCCCCTCCATTACACCCTTCCAGCTCTGGACTGGCCGCCAGCCCTCCGCCCGCCCTCTTCGGGTGTGGGGCTGTGTCGCTCATGTCCTCATCAATCCCGCCGATCGAGCACGTCAGGGTGGGAAGCTCGCTCCCAAGACGCAGCTCTGTGCGTTCATTGGCATCAACGCTGACTGTCCTGGTTATCTTTTCTATGCTCCCTCTTCTCAGCAGCTCATTCGCAGCCAGTATGTTATATTTGATGAGACTCGTTCTCCATTCCTCACCCCCCCTCCCACCCCTCCTCTTCCCTCTCTTCATTGGCCTGATTTTGATCCGCTGCCCTCTGCTGCTCCCTCTCCTTCTCCACTTCATCCTCCCCCTGCTCCGCCTCCCCTCCCCGCCCCCTCTATCCCCCCTTCTGCTGTCATCTCCGGCACCTCTCCTCCTCCCTCTTCCTCTTCTACTCCCATGCCCTCTCCCTCATCACCTCCTTCTGCCACCCTCCCTTCTGCTCCAGCTCCCCCACCTTCTCCGCGTCTCACCCGCTCTATGACCCGTGCAATGTCCAATTTTTAACACTCTGCTCTCTTTACTCCTCTCTCTCCCTCCCAAAACGTCGATCTTCTCGAGGATCGGTTCGAAGAGCTGTTCTGTGCATCCCGTTTCACCCCTCCTCTGTGTCACCATTGGCGACTTCTCCAATTCTCCCACTCTCCTCTCCGTTGACACTGCCGCTATTCCCACCCCTCAGACCTATTCCGAGGCAGTGTCTGGATTCCATGCAACTGAGTGGATGGCTGCCATCATTGCCGAGTGTGAGGCGTTCACCAGAACTCATTCTTACGTTGACTCTGTCCCCCCCCCTGGCGCCACCATTGTCAAGGGCAAATGGGTCTTTCGTGTCAAACAGCTGCCTGGGGAGCTCCCTATCTTCAAAGCCCGTTATTGCGCCAAGGGCTTCACCCAACGTGAAGGCATTGACTACTTCGCCACTTACTCCCCCACTGCCCGTCTCCCCACCCTTCGTCTCCTTCTTGATTTAGGCGCCCGCTGGGATTGGGAGATTCACTCTATGGATGTCTCCAATGCCTTTCTCCAGGGCGAGCTTCATGAACGCATTTTCCTTGAGCGCCCCGCTGGCTTTCCTCGCCCGTTCCCTCCAGGCACTGTCTGGGAGCTGAAGCGCCCGGTGTATGGTCTTAAGCAGGCCCCACGCGAGTGGCATGCTAAGCTCGCCTCCACTCTTCACTCTCTTGGCTTCTCTACCTCATCTTCCGACCCCAGTCTCTTCATTCGCACGTCCCCCCACAGGCTTTACATTCTTGCCTACGTCGATGACTTGGTGCTCCTCGCTGAAAATTCTGCCGACCTTGCCGCTGTCAAGCAGGCCCTCCAAGCTCGTCTCCTGTGCAAGGATCTTGGCGAGCTTCGTCATTACCTCGACATGGAAATCCGTCGTGATCGAGCTGCGCGCACCATCTCTCTCTCTCAATCCTTTTACATCCACTCCATTCTTGAGCGATTTGAAATGTCGCAGGCCAAGCCAGTTTCCACTCCTCTTCCCGCTAACCATCAGCTTACTGCCCCTGCCGTTCCCGCTCCCTCCTCAGAACTGCGACCCTATCCTGAGCTTGTTGGGTCCCTCATGTATGCTATGATGTGCACTCGCCCCGATCTTGCTTACCCCCTCAGTGTCCTCTCTCGTTTTGTTGGCCTTGGTCGCCACACTGACGTGCACTGGGCGGCTGCCAAGCGCGTTCTCCGCTATCTCCACGCTACCTCTGATCTTGCTCTCACTCTTGGTGGCTCTTCTCCCCCGTTCTTTCCGGTTACAGTGATTCCTCCTATGCTGATTCTCGTCCTGATCGCCGCTCCTCTCAGGGTTATGGTTTTACTCTTGGCAGTGGCCTCATCAGCCGGCGCTCCACTCGTTCATCCTCTGTCTGCCTTTCCACATGCGAGGCTGAGTTGTACGCAGGCACATTGGCGGCTCAAGAGGCTCGCTGGCTCTCGTTTCTCCTTGCTGAGCTTGGTCACTCTCAGCCCTCTGTGACGCTCTCCTTTGAGAGTGCGAGCATGATTCACCTTACTGAAAATCCTGTCTATCACGCTCGCAGTAAACATATCGAGGTCCGATACTTCTTCGTGCGCGAGCTGGTGCAGTCTGGCTTCCTCTGCCTTAGCAAGGTGGCTGCTACTGCCAACCTTGCTAACATTTTCACCAAGGCTCTCCTTCGTGCGCCTCACCGTTTCTACGTGCGCGCGCTTGGGCTCACTCATCTCGCCACTTCTGGGGGTGTTTCGGTTCGCTAGGAGTTTTGTTCCAGAGCTTCACCTAGCCTGGTGGTGTGTTGGAGTAGGCTAGAGTTCGCTCTGGCATTTATCATGGTGTTCTTATGTTATTTCGCAATGTTTAGGGTGAGTTACACGTTCGGTTCAGTTTAGGTTCATTGCTTAGTTTCTAGCACAAACTGAACACACCGTAAGTCCAAGTAGGGTTTCCTACATTTGTATCTCTACACTCTTTCCTAGTAACAATTCTCTCGCTACCTTCTCTCCCCCTAGCCATGGCTTCCATATTCCTAGCTTTAACATGGTACCTAGAGCCAAATCCTTGGCGTTTTGTCCCAATCTATATCTCTTAGTACGGTTTAGGCCTTAGGCATCCGGTGCGCCACCTTTTTACCTAGTCGAATTATATTTTCCCTACTATCTCGGCCCTTCAATTTCTTCTTTTTTTTTCACTCGCGGTACATTCTATCCATCGCCCGCGGGCTCCCTGCCTAGTCGCGTCGCCCTCCCCCTGTCAGAGGTGCATCCCAGCCGTACAGGATAAAGCCAACGAAAACTCCTCATCCTTGTGCCTTGCCTACATGGGCAACCTATCGGCTTCCAAAAACTTGGAACATGCTCTTCCCCATAAAGTGCAGGGGGAGGTGGGGAGCCTCAAGCAGTGGTGGAGCATCACAGCGGTTGAAATTGCCCATCGCTGCCTGCCTTCCCCTCTGCTTCCACATCCCCCAGCACTACCTCCTACTCTGCTCCCTCATCTCCCTCGCTGCTACCCCCCCGTCTCATTTCCCCCATCGCTGCCGGCCCCACTGCTCCCTCATCCCCCCGTCGATACCTCCCCTACTCTCCCCCCGTTGATGCCTCCACTTTAGCTGCCAGATCCCCCCGATGCTGCCTCCCCAGTTACTGCCCCATTCCCCCCGATGCTGCCTCCCCAGTTACTGCCCCATTCCCCCCGATGCTGCCTCCCCAGTTACTGCCCCATTCCCCCCGATGCTGCCTCCCCAGTTACTGCCCCATTCCCCCCGATGCTGCCTCCCCAGTTACTCCATTCCCCCCGATGCTGCCTCCCCAGTTACTGCCCCATTCCCCCCGATGCTGCCTCCCCCGATGCTCCCCCATTCCCCCCGTCGCTGCCTCCCCCGATGCTCCCCCATTCCCCCCGTCGCTGCCTCCCCCGATGCTCCCCCATTCCCCCCGTCGCTGCCTCCCCTGATGCTCCCCCATTCCCCCCGTCGCTGCCTCCCCTGATGCTCCCCCATTCCCCCCGTCGCTGCCTCCCCCGATGCTCCCCATTGTCTCATTGCCCCCGTTGATGCCTCATTCCCCTCATCACAGTTGATTGATTGAATAGAACCTGTCAACGAGGCTTAGATACAAGAGTGAAAACACTGAATTGCACTGCCAGCTGCAGGCATGGAATTTGGGTTGCTAAGGCATGCCACCTACATGCACCATGCCACCACACCTCACCTGTGCCCGACCACACCACGTCACGCCATACCATCACATCATGTTCCGTGACCCCATCATGCCACCACATGCCACCACATGCCACCACATGCCACCACATGACATCCCATGCCACCACATGCCACCACATGACATCCCATGCCACCCCACGCCACGCATGCCATCCCAACCCATGGCACATACGTGAGCAGTATCCGGAGGAGGCAAGGTTGGCAGGAGGAGGCGAGGAGGCGGTTGAGGGTAATCTGGCGCACTGGGCGGGGCAGAGCCGCCACCTACACTCCAGGTAAGGGGGGCAGCTGGGAGGGTGAGGGGATGCGGGGTGGAGGGGGAGAGGGGGAGAGGGGGGGAGAGAGAATGGAGAGCGATAACAAGATGGGAATGGGAGGGTGGCAGAACGACGAGGGATCTGGGGGAGCTAACGGGGATTGCGAGTCAAGAGTTGATAAGGCCACCATAGGGGCGTTGAGAAATCCTGAGCAAGCGAGCACTGACCGCGAGCAGGATGACGCTGTCCTCGATGCACGCAATGACGCCGAATTCGCGGTGCCCATCTCCAGCTCGCCCGCCTCGATCTTGCTCGGATCCAGATGGCCAGCAGCGCGTGTCGGCTGCTGCGGATCATCTCCATGATGCCGTTCTGCTCCTCCGACAGCGGCGTAGACAGCAGCAGCCGCGTCATGCCTGGGCAGTGTAGGGCAGATGAGGGTAGGAACTGAGAATACGGCAAGGCAAGAGTCTATGAGGAGCGCGTAAGCGCAAGCCTGTGAGCATGCGTGCGTGCAGCAGTCCAAGCTGGGGTGAACTCAATCGTGAAGTGCCTATCTCACCGAACACGCCGTTCATGGGGGTACGATTCTCGTGGCTTATGGACGCCAGGAACTGCGACTTTAGGCGGTTGGCGGACTCCGCCTCAGAGCGCGCCTCGCGCAGCTCCGCCACCATCCGCTCCAACACCAGCGACTGCTGTGATATGCGGCTGCTCGATTGCTCCAAGTCCTGCCGCCATGCGCGCACACGCAAAAGCACAGGTCAGAGAGATCGGTACAAGTGTGTGGTACCGTACCGCAGCTCTTCGTTTCGTGTCTTCTGTGATTCTTCCAGTAAAGAAGGTGGATGTAGTAACTCGTGACATGACCGCCCCTCACCTTGATGCCGCATCGCTGCAGGTGCTCCCCGCAGACAGGAGCGCCTCCATTTTTCGCCGCAGCGCCTCGTTGTTGCGCTGCAGCTGCTCCGTGCGCTCCACACCTCCAGCGCTGCGTTGAGCGCGCGGATCTCGCCCTCCTTGCGCTTGATGTCGCGGATGTCCGCCGACACGCCGATCACCCCCACCAGCTGCCCCGACGGGTTCAGAATGGGCGTGTCCGTCACCTGCGAGGTGGCGCGCGCGGGGAGCAGACGGTGAGATGCAGCGGAGAGGCGATTGTGTGGCGGCGGGTGGGGGGGGGGCCGGGAAGACGGGTAGGTGCGGAGAGAAATGGGTATGGAGGGAATGTGGTATGAGAGGTAACGCGCAGCAAGGCTAGGAAGAATAGCGCGCACGAGGGTGGTGAAGGGTAACTCGCACCATGGCGGGGAAAGGCGAGCCGTATCTGCGTCTAACGAGGAACTCGCCAGTCCACACGTCCCCTCGCTGAGCGCGCCGAAACTGATCGTGCGGACGTACACAATGGAAGTAAATCACCTGGCAAACGATTAGTAAATCTCGCGGATGTGAGACAATCCAACACTATTTTAACTGGACGAGAGTTTAAAGAGTCCTAATCCGGTCGATGAATAGGGCGGGAAAGAGGAGGACTGGGTGCGAAAAGACGTCGTGCCACGCCAAGACGAAAGGGCGCGGCGAGGAGAAAGGAGCGTGTGTGAGGAGAAGGAGCGTGGAGGAGCAAGAAGAGATGAGGCGAGCGCCAATAAACGCGTCTGTGGACGACCAGTCGATTTCGATGACGGAGACGCGGGCGGGTCGACGAGGAGGGGAGGAATCTTGCGCGATCAAATGAGGGCGCTGCGCAACAGCGGCTGGCAGTACGAGGCGGCTTAGCGAACGGCAAGCGACACTAAAGCTGGCGGACAATCGAGAACATAAAAAATACGGGGCGGCTAAGCGAACGACAAGCGTTGGCGCACGAGCTAGAACATAGAAAAACAGAGAAGTAGCGGTGGGCCGTGGCTAATAGTAGCGGTGGGCCGTGGCTATTCACTAGTACTACAGAATGAAGCAACAAGACTCAAGAAAACCTGAATCGCAAGGTGAATTTGCTCGCCTGAAATAGGTGCTCGAGGTGATGGGGCTGCCTTGCTCAGAATTGAGTTCAGGCGCACAGAACCACGATCAGCGCACAAAAATGTTTCGTCATGTGATGGTCATGCAATGCTGGACAAAATCGTCATGTAACCAGATGCACCTGACACGGAGGGTGGTTTTTTTTTTTTTTGGGTTGCGAAGCAACCCTTTACGATCGATTTTGCCAAATTTTATTTTCATATTTATATTTTTTTTAATAAAATCATGAAAATAAAATTTGTCAACTACAGTAATACCATTCCCATGCTGTATGCATGTTGAGCAGTTTTGAATACGGTACTGTTCATAGTGCATTAAACCATATGATTTTTTTTGCAATTGTTTAGTGTAGATTGGCTGTACTGTTTGCATTATATGTTAGTGTTAGATGATGTTGTTTAATGATAAAGAGATGCATGCGTAATGCATAAATGATGCTATGCAATGCATAATGCATAGAATGATGCTATACAATGCATGTGATATGTCATGAATGATGCACATGCACATGATAAAATGCGTGACAGTTAACAACCCAAAAACTAAGCTACTGCCATCCCCTGCCTAGCATGGGGGGGAGGTCAATAGCTTAGCCTTTGAATAATCAACTGCCACATGAAACAACACAATCTGTGAAGTATAAAAACGAGATCAACCTACCAAATCCAGTTCAAGTGAGCATACCCGTTCGAGTGTAACTCAATGAACCTTTGGGAAATGATAGAACTGATTCTCATTTCTAAAAACCACAGACATGCATTGTTAATGAAATAATAGATGGATAATGACATGGTAGATGAATGCCACACATACTCACACATACGCACGCAATCAGACGGACACACGCACGCACAGAAGCTCGGAACAAGCCAATGCATAAAGAACTTAAAAAGGAAAAAAAAAACACAGAAGATGCAAAAGATCACTACCAAGCAATACAACACAATTAGACCTAATCGCCACAAATGTGATCGTTCCTCCTTTAAAAAGGACCTTCAATTACCGAATGGTACAGCACAGCCTCTGAAAAGTAGAAATAGGGAAACGAAAGGGGGGAAATGGGGAATAGAAGTTGAGGGGATATAGATGGCGACTTTGAGAAAAAAAACCACAAGCTGGCTTTCTGAACACAAATAGCAGGGAATAGGAGTAAACGGAAAAGAAGAAAGAAAAAAAAAAGTAGGAAGAAAAGTCCAAAGAGCTACACGTAGGTAAGAATGGAAAAGTACAGAACAAAGGAAAGAAGAATGATCATCGAAAGAAGGGGAGAGGAATGGAAATGCAGAGAGGAAGAAGATACCTCATATTCAAAATGCTAAAAGTTTTTCTCCACTAACTTGAGAGCGAGCTGACAGAAGAAGGGTGGGGTTGGAAGTGATGCTGGTGAAGGGGAGGGGGAACACGAGGGAAGGTGCACAAACAAACGGAAGCAATAACAAAAACGAGGAAGAAAACGAGAGGCTCTCCAATGAAGCTCATATTCAATTATCGTAAGCTAGCCAGAATGTGGTAGTATGAGAGAAAGAGGGAGAAAGAGAGAGAGGCGGTTGAAAATGAGAGACCACGAGAGAGAAACCGCCGAGCGAAAGAGTTGGACAAGAAAGAGAAAATCGTGTTTCCATGTTCTACCAATTACGAAATATACCGTACAAAAAACGTAAGCACCAATCACGAGGTACTTCTTTCTAAATCGAGATACCTTACTCTCTTAATCTTAGAACGTAAACAACAATACTAGCCTAGAAGACCTAAGCTCACCTCAGAACGAGAGAGAGAGAACGAGAGAGAGAACGAGAGAGAGAACGAGAGAGAGAACGAGAGAGAGAGGACGAGAGACGGAGAACGAGAGAGAGAAATCGAGAGAGAACGAGAGAGAGAACGAGAGAGAGAGAACGATTGAGAGAGAACGAGAGAGAACGAGAGGGAGAGAACGAGAGAGAGAGAGAACGAGCGAGAGAGAACGAGAGAGAACGAACGAGAGCGAGAGCGAGAGAACGAGAGAGATAACGAGAGAGAGAGAACGAGAGAACGAGGGAGAACGAGAGAACGAGAGAAAGAGAGAACGAGAGAGAGAGAGAGAGAGAGAGAGAGAGAGAGAGAGAGAGAGAGAGAGAGAGAGAGAGAGAGAGAGAGAGAGAGAACGAGAGAACGAGAGAGAGTGAACGAGAAAGAAAATGCTCCTACCTAGTAATTTAACTCTCTGAACATAGTTGTTAATATCATTTCAAAATTCAATTAAGGAAGAGGAAAAAATCAAGAAACAGCGTACGGAAGAAGACGAAAGTAAGAGCAGGAGCTGAAAAGAGCAAGCAAGTAGAATGTAAATCGAAATAAAAGAGAGAAGAAGATGGGAAGAAGTGGAGAGAAGGAGAGGGAAGGAGAGATCAAAAGTACGGGGCATAACCTAGGAAGAAAGCGAGGTTAAGAAACAATCTAGATCTCGTCAAAAAAACAACTCTCAACCATAGTGAGCTAAACTAGAACCCACTCTCAACTAGAATGAGCTTAAGAATAGAGAGAATGAGGCTTACCTTAACTAGGAGCTATAGTCTGAGTGGTGTGAGTGGCGTGAGTGGCGTGATGGACGGGAGAAGCTAGAGTAATCTGACTAGGTGGAAGAGAAACGGAGGAAAAAGACATTTGACGAAACCCTAGGATGGGACGTTTTCGTCGCAAATGATCTCCAATAAACTTTAAGCCGAAACACAGTCGGCGTGTTTAGCACAGCGCTGTGGAAGCAGCGTTTTAACCCGAAGCTTGGGGGTTCAAACTTAGTCGTGAACATTGAGTCGGTGAGGAATATTCTTGTTCCGTTCTGAAATTTTGTTGTTTCAGGTTTCCAGTCACCCTAAAACCAAATAATTTGACCAGAACAAGCATAACTTGCCATAAAGAATGTTCTTAACAATCAGAATATTCACCCTTAAGACGATTTCGTCGCCTCTTGTTTTTTTTTTTCTTATATGAATTATACACCAGAACATAAGTGTACAACGAATAAATAATCGTAACTGTATATGAGAGACAGGAAGTCCCGCCTCAAAGAATTCGATCCTCAGACATGGATCCGGGGCCTGCGAGGTTTGCCCCAAATTGCCGCGAAACTGTTGGACCACTTCCAACCTTTGCCATCCATTACTCTGATGCGATTCAGAAGGTCACGTTCTTGCTCCGTCATTTTTTGCCACCTGACCTGCTGAACTTTCCCACGCTGCTGCAGCCTTACTGCCGAGGCCCGCACGTAAACGTTAACATGCATGCGAAGGGCTGACTCAATCCTCAGCAGAACTCTCCGCGTGCGGAATTTGCAGCCCCTGAAGGCCCCTTCACATCTTTCCGCCCATAGCTGGTGAAGGGCAATCGCAACCAGCGAGGCTCAGGAAATGCTGACTGGGACCCCGCCTTGCCAAACAGCCACTCGCCAAGTGTGTCACTTTTCCTGCCCGGGTTGATCATCCTTAAGGCTTTTTTAACCGCCGAAACCACCCCCTGAATTTTCGGGCACTCCAAGAGACAGTGCTCCAGTGTCTCAAACCCCCCGCAGTGCGGGCAGACTGGTTTGCTGCTGAGAAATTCTAGTCTCTCCCCCACTTGCAGATTGAGGCAGTGTATACGCAGTAGAACATCCCTCGGTCGACTTGGGGTAACAAGTGATTCACGAATCTGAACCGCCCTTTCCCAATCAATGTTGCCCCCCCACCGACTCGCCCATTCTTTCCGCCGTTGCCATGCTTCCAGTGTTTCCGGAGAGACCTCAGCGGGACTGCCTTCCCTTCCGCCAACAACTTCGTCCGGAGCTGTAAGGGGCCGCCTCTTCCCACCTCAAACTCGTTCGCAAAGCTCATGTTCGGAAGATCAGCCGAGATGAGCCGCTTCTTCCATGATTCTGGCGCAGCCGCAAAAGCCTTGAGCGCAAGGTTCGCTGAGTCCTTCCCCCGCAGCTCTCTCTCTAGGGTTTCAAGGCTTTTCAGCACCCCTTTCCCTTCTGCATCTCTCCCGACAAGATCTCCCAGCCTGACATCCAGAAGCCCTTTTGCCGCTTTCTGTCCTCCCACTAGCGTGGTTCCTTTCGGGAGGATATGTATGTTAAACGTGATCCTCTCCAGCAGCAGCTCCTTAACCTCGAGTTCCTCCGTGGTTACCGCTAGCGGGGACCGCATGAAATTTGCGCATGCCAGCTTCCAACGCTGGCTTTTCCCCTCCCATGTCTTCAACAGCTTCTCATGTGCCATGAACGTCTCCAGTCCCCTTGGCAGGTCGACTGCCTAACGCATCAGTTCTCGCTTTAACTGATCCGTCTCCGTGAGTATCAGCCCGATCCTCCTGGCCGTCAAGCAGGTAAGCATCGCTTCTGGATTCTTCGCCCCCACTCCACCTTCCAGTACCGGTGTGAATAGGAGCTCCTTGCTCCAGAGGTTGAAGCATTTCTCGGATGAAACTTTGTTCGCTGACATGAAGTTTTGCGTCATCTTCGTGATCTCTTTCCAGGTTTGCGCAGGTGGCGGATAGACCTGAGCTTGGGACCACGCAATCGGCATTATGTACCCGTCCATCACTGCTGTCCTGGCCTTGATTGGGAGGAATTGCGGCTGCCACAGCGACATCTTCCCAGCAATTTTTTGCAGCGCCTTGTCCCACGTCGGCTGACAGCTTCCGTTCGGCGTGACCCACACGCCGAGGAGTCTCTCCGCTTCGCTAGCGTCAGCCCAACGAAACCCGTCAGTACGCCAGGTCGTCTTCCCCAGGTTAGCTCCCAAAGGCATCACCACTGACTTCCCCTTGTTTGTCTCTAATCCGGAAATGTTTTTAAACTCCTCCAACACCTCCTCCGCCTTCCCAATTTGTTGTTTCCCCTGCAGCAAGAGAGTCGTGTCATTCGCATAGCCAATGTAGCCCAGCCTCTGACCAACGCAGCTGGTGAGAGAGATCCCTATCTTCCGCTTCATCACCTTCTGCGCCAGAGGTTCCACCGCACAGAGGAAGAGGTAGGGTGCTAAGGGGCAGCCCTGCCTCACTCCTGAGACCACCTCCACCGCATCTCCCAACCAACCGTTGATTAACAAGTTCGTCCGCGTGTTTGTGTGCAGGCCCCTCACCCAACCATGAACCGAGCCGGGAAACCCATTTTCCCCATCACGTCGAAAATGAAGTCGCGGGACATCGAGTCAAACGCCTTTTTAAAATCAACCAGCAGCATGAACCAGTCTTCTCTCCCGTTCTTGGCTGCATCGATGATATCAGCGACCAGCCCCACCGCGTCTGACATTCGTCGCCCCGGAATAAAACCGAACTGCTCTGGCGAGATCACACTGTGGAGAACTTTTTTAATTCTGCTCGCCAAGACTCGTGCCAGCACCTTGTAGCTGATGTTCAAAAGTGTGATAGGGCGATAGTTATCCAACTGTTCTTTCGCTCCTTTCTTGTGCAGGAGAATCGTCACTGCATCCTTCACGCTGGTCGGGAGTGTAGAGGTGAGGGCGAAGCCTTGAACCAACCCCATGACGTGTTTCCCTAGCGTGTCCCAGTGCATCTCAAACACCTCCTTCGGTAAGCCATCTTTCCCCGGCGTCTTATTACTCTCCATTTTATTCAGCGCTAGCCTAACTTCTATCTCCGTCCAATCTGCCTGTAGACCCTCCACATCAGAATACAACAGCTTCTTCCCAGCCGCTGGACTCCAGTTTGAAGACACCGTCCGTTTATCTTCCCCAAAGAGGCTACGGAAGTAATCCGCCGCTGCTTCCAGGATTCGCTTTGGTTCCGACACCACCCCTCCTGGTACCGCTACCTTCGCTATCTGCGTTCTGACCTTTCGTGTCTTTATGCGTGCCGACAGATGCGGTGAGGGAACTTCCCCTGACAGCGCCAGCTCCATCCCAGCCATTGTATGCATCCTATCTCGCCGGCATGCGAAATACTCTTTAAGTTGTTGCTCCCGTTTCCTCAGCCGTTCTTTCAGAAATTGATCCTTCGGGTTCTGCATGACCTCTTGACGCAGTGCAGCCACCGCTGTAGTAAGATGGTTAATGGTCGCCCTTATCCTCTTACTTTCCTCTTTTGCATATAACCGCAGACTGGTGCTCAGGCGAGAGATGAGAGACGTAAAACCCCCTCCATTCTGCGTGACCAACCGCTCCACCTCCTCGATTTTCCTCTTAGCCCCTGGTCTCCCTAACAGAGAAGGGTGAAGACGCCAAACCCCTGGCCCCAGCTTCAGCTGCGTCTTGAGTTTGAAGATTACTCGGATGGCAAAACCATGATCTGAGACCGGCTCATCCGGTGAGATGTGCGCAGCCGACACTAGGCGTGGGAGCAGGGATTGAGAGACCAGGGCTCGATCAATCCGTGAGCTCTCCTGGTGTGCTTGTGAGTAAAAGGTAAATTCTCGTTCACTCGGGTGAAGGAAACGGAAAGCATCTGAGATGGCGAAATCTTTGCAGTGATGATAGAGAAAGTCATTCTCTCTTGTTGATCCATGTCTAAAGGTCTTATCAAGCAGTGGGTTTTCGATGGTGTTTAGGTCTCCTAGGATGAGCAGGTGAGCGCCTGGCTGAATATGGCTTAAAGCCCAAGACCTGAATTACAAGAAAAAAAAACGCAAACTGTGCACAGTTTGCCTACCGAGCCCAAAGTTGACCTCCCGAGCCAGCCTGGTTACCGTCACACCCAAAAAACCAGAGTCCTAGAGCAGTGCAGGTTGGGTTGGCGAGAGTCCCAACCACTTTGATCCCCCCTTGGGTGAAGGGCTCGGCCTGTGCACAGTTTGCAAAATGGTAATTCAGGTTTGTCCGACTTCACAAAATGCGAATCATTAGTTTCGATTAGTGGGAAGGGCGAACTTACGCGCTCTCGGCGGAAGCCAACGACGGATCCCCGCGCACACGCGCGAAATGCCTAGTCGAAGATCGCGTAGACCTCCCTCGTCGCGGGCGTCACCCGCCGCTAGTGGCGGACTTCACGTTATCCACGCCGTCGAGACCTCATTCCGCCGCTCTCATATCCAGTTTAGGGAGACTCGGTACGGGAACGCATCTCGCTTCCGCAGCCCTCCCTTCCACGCGACCGAGCGGACCAATATCATGTCAATGGCTCGCCTATCATCCGTCCGGCTGGTCACCGTCGCGCACGCTTGGAAACCCGTCACCGTCGCTCATGCTTTCCTCCCCGTCGCCAGCGCGCACGCTTTCCTCCCCGTTGCCAACGCGCACGCTTTCCTCCCCGTCGCCAGGGTTCACGCTTTCGTCCCCGTCGCCGGCGCGCACGCTTTCGTCCCCGTCGCCAGCGCGCACGACTTCCTCCCCGGCGCCAGCGCGCACGACTTCAATTCAGTCCTGACTTGAAGCAGCACTCGGGTCGGAGCTGCGCTCTCCGCTCCCTCCTCCCACCGCATAGCTCCAAGGCGGACACGTGGGGCATGTTCTGCGATGCGGAGCAGCAGGAGATGGCAACAGCACGCTTTGCGGCGCTCCCCATGCACCACGATCATGACGCGTGCCCCCACCGTCGCCCGCGCTTCCCCCCCCCCATCGCCCTCCATGTCGCCCGCGCTTTCCCTTCTCGCCGACCTCCCTTGGCTGTCACCTCTCTCCACGCCGTCATCACCATCGCCTCTCCACCCACGCCATCCGCCCTCTCTCTCATCCCTTCCAATCGCATTTATGGTCGTCGTTGCGTCCCTTCTCCATTGCCTCATTAGTTCGCTCCCGCCCTCCCCATTGCCACCTTCTCTACTCCCCACTTCGCCCATGGTGTCCACCCCACCCTTGCACCCCTCTTTCCTTCGGTCTCATTCTCTCTCCCCCCAGCGGCTCACCCGAGCGTGGAGGTATAGGGGGCTGGGCTTGAACGCTGGGGATGGGGTCGTGGCTCGTTCTCTGTGGGATGTGGGAGGGTGCGTGGTCAGAAGCAACCTTGCTCGCATGGCAGGTGCTGCTGCAGCTTTGGAGCAATGTGCTGGGCGGGTAGCCAGGGCAGCGCGTGAGGCCGGCAGCTAGCACCGCGGTGCTGCAGGGGGCGGGACAAGGGAGCGGGGGAGGCGGGTCAGGGGAGGTTGGGGGGTAGGGAGAGAGGGTGCAGGGATCCTCCTAGTCCCCGTCCCATCCTCTCATCCACCATTCCGCACATCCTCCCTTCCTCACATCTCCCTTCCTCTCATCCTCCCTACCGCTCATCCTCCCTTCCACTCATCCTCCCTTCTTCTCGTCCTCCCTTCCTCTCATCCACCCTTACTCTCATCCTCCCTTCCTCTCGCCCTCCCTTCCTCTCGTCCTCCCTTCCTCACATCCTCCCTTTCTCTCATCCTCCCTTCCTCTCATCCTCCCTACCGCTCATAAGCCCTTCCTCTCATCCTCCTTCCTCTCATTCTCCCTACCTCTCATCCCCCCTTCCTCTCATTCTCCCCTCCTCTCGTCCTCCCTGCCTCTCGTCCCCCCTTCCTCTCATCCTCCCTTCCTCTTAGTCTCCATTTCTCTCATCCTCCCTTCATCTCATCCTCCACAGCTCTCATCCCCCCTTCCTCTCGTCCGCCCTTTCTCTCATCCTCCCTTCCTCTCATCCCCCCTTCCGCTCATCCTCCCTTCCTCTCATCCTCCCTTTGTCTCATCCTTCCTTCCTCTCATCCTCCCTACCATCCCCCCTTCCTCTCATTCTCCCTTTCTCGCGTCCCCCCTTCCTCTCATCCCCCCTTTCTCTCATCCTCCCTTCCTCTCATTCTCCCATTCTCTCATCCTCCCTTCCTCTCATCCCCCCTTCCTCTCATCCCCCCTTCATCTCATCCTCCCTTCCTCTCATCCCCCCTTCGTCTCCTCCTTCCATCCTCTCATTCACCCTCCCTCTCATCCTCCCTACCTACCTCTCATCCCCCCTTCCTCTCATTCTCTGTTCCTCTCATTCTCCCATTCTCTCATCCTCCCTTCCTCTCATCCCCCCTTCCTCTCATCCCCCCTTCATCTCATCCTCCCTTCCTCTCATCCCCCCTTCGTCTCCTCCTTCCATCCTCTCATTCACCCTCCCTCTCATCCTCCCTACCTACCTCTCATCCCCCCTTCCTCTCATTCTCTGTTCCTCTCGTCCTCCTTTCTTCTCATCCTCCCTTCGTCTCATCCTTCCATCCTCTCATTCTCCCTTCCTCTCATCCTCCCTACCATCCCCCCTTCCGCTCATTCTCCCTTCCTCTCATTCTCCCTTCCTCTCGTCCTCCCTGCCTCTCGTCCCCCCTTCCTCTCATCCTCCCTTCCTCTTATTCTCCCTTTCTCTCATCCTCCCTTCATCTCATCCTCCCTAGCTCTCATCCCCCCTTCCTCTCATCCGCCCTTTCTCTCATCCTCCCTCTCATCCCCCCTTCCGCTCATCCTCCCTTCCTCTCATCCTCCCTTTGTCTCATCCTTCCTTCCTCTCATCCTCCCTACCATCCCCCCTTCCTCTCATTCTCCCTTTCTCGCGTCCCCCCTTCCTCTCATCCGCCCTTCCTCTCATCCTCCCTTCCTCGCATCCTCCCTTCCTCTCATCCCCCCTTCATCTCATCCTCCCTTCTTCTCATCCCCCCTTCGTCTCCTCCTTCCATCCTCTCATTCACCCTCCCTCTCATCCTCCCTACCTACCTCTCATCCCCCGTTCCTCTCATTCTCCCTTCCTCTCGTCCTCCTTTCCTCTCATCCTCCCTTCGTCTCATCCTTCCTTCCTCTCATTCTCCCTTCCTCTCATCCTCCCTACCATCCCCCCTTCATCTCATCCTCCCTAGCTCTCATCCCCCCTTCCTCTCATCCGCCCTTTCTCTCATCCTCCCTAGCTCTCATCCCCCCTTCCTCTCATCCGCCCTTTCTCTCATCCTCCCTTCCTCTCATCCCCCCTTCCGCTCATCCTCCCTTCCTGAGAACCTCCCTTTGTCTCATCCTTCCTTCCTCTCATCCTCCCTACCATCCCCCCTTCATCTCATCCTCCCTAGCTCTCATCCCCCCTTCCTCTCATCCGCCCTTTCTCTCATCCTCCCTAGCTCTCATCCCCCCTTCCTCTCATCCGCCCTTTCTCTCATCCTCCCTTCCTCTCATCCCCCCTTCCGCTCATCCTCCCTTCCTGAGAACCTCCCTTTGTCTCATCCTTCCTTCATCTCATCCTCCCTACCATCCCCCCTTCCTCTCATTCGCCCTTTCTCGCGTCCCCCCTTCCTCTCATCCGCCCTTCCTCTCATCCTCCCTTCCTCTCATTCTCTCTTTCTCTCATCCTCCCTTCCTCTCATCCTCCCTTCCTCTCATCCCCCCTTCATCTCATCCTCCCTTCCTCTCATCCCCCCTTCGTCTCCTCCTTCCATCCTCTCATTCACCCTCCCTCTCATCCTCCCTACCTCTCATCCCCCCTTCCTCTCATTCTCCCTTCCTCTCGTCCTCCTTTCCTCTCATCCTCCCTTCGTCTCATCCTTCCTTCCTCTCATTCTCCCTTCCTCTCATCCTCCCTTCATCTCATCCTCCCTACCTCTCATCCCCCCTTCCTCTCATCCACCCTTTCTCTCATCCTCCCTTCCTCTCATCCTCCCTTTGTCTCATCCTTCCTTCCTCTCATTCTCCCTTCCTCTCGTCCTCCCTTCCTCTCACCCTCCCTTCCTCTTGTCCACCCTTCATCCCTGTGTCCCTTCCTGTCATCCTCCCTTCCTATCATCCGCCCTTTCTCTTATCATCCCTTCCTCTCATCCTCCCCTTCCTATCATACGCCCTTCCTCTCATTCTCCCTTTCTCTCATCCCCCTTCCTCTCGTCCTCCCTTCCTCTTATCCTCCCTTCCTCTCATCCGCCCTTTCTCTCATCCTCCCTTCCTCTCATCCCCCCTTCCGCTCATCCTCCCTTCCTCTCATCCTCCCTTTGTCTCATCCTTCCTTCCTCTCATCCTCCCTACCATCCCCTTTCCTCTCATTCTCCCTTTCTCGCGTCCCCCCTTCCTCTCATCCGCCCTTCTTCTCATCCTCCCTTCCTCTCATCCGCCCTTCTTCTCATCCTCCCTTCCTCTCATTCTCCCTTTCTCTCATCCTCCCTTCCTCTCATCCTCCCTTCCTCTCATCCCCCCTTCATCTCATCCTCCCTTCCTCTCATCCCGCCTTCGTCTCCTCCTTCCATCCTCTCATTCACCCTCCCTCTCATCCTCCCTACCTCTCATCCCCCCTTCCTCTCATTCTCCCTTCCGCTCGTCCTCCTTTCCTTTCATCCTCCCTTCGTCTCATCCTTTCATCCTCCCTTCGTCTCATCCTTCCTTCCTCTCATTCTCCCTTCCTCTCATCCTCCCTTCATCTCATCCTCCCTACCTCTCATCCCCCCTTCCTCTCTGCCACCCTTTCTCTCATCCTCCCTTCCTCTCATCCCCCCTTCCGCTCATCCTCCCTTCCTCTCATCCTCCCTTTGTCTCATCCTTCCTTCTTCTCATTCTCCCTTCCTCTCGTCCTCCCTTCCTCTCATCCTCCCTTCCTCTTGTCCACCCTTCCTCCCTGTGTCCCTTCCTCACGTCCTCTCTTCCTCTCATCCTCCCTTCCTATCATCCGCCCTTTCTCTTATCCTCCCTTTCTCTCATCCTCCCTTCCTCTCATCCTCCCCTCCTCTCACCCTCTTTTTCTCTCAACCTCATTTCCTCTCGTCCTCCCTTACTCCGTTCCTCCCTTCCTGTCATCCTTCCTTGTATGCAGGTGCAGGTGAACCCTACCGTGCAAGAATCCATGTTACTTACTCACTATTGCCACAAGAGCGGACACATGTGGCGCGACTGTTACAAACTCCCTGATGGTTGGACCCCTGCTCAAGGCCAAGAGGGTAGAGGAGCAGGAGGAGGGAGAGGACGAGGTCGTGGAGGCCGTGGCGGTCGCGGTGGCGGAGCTGCAAACATGAAGAGCGGAGACAACGACAAGGACCCGAGCGACGATCGATACCCGGGTCTATTCTACTTCGTGTCGACGCAAGTACCGGCTGGTCCAGAGAAGGATGAAGGCTTTGAGGAGCCAGCAGCTGTGGGGAAGGTGACCCTACACCCCCTGGACTATTGGGTGATTGATAGTGGCGCTACCTATAGCATGACACCTCGCCCGGACTTGCTCACCGAACTCGAGCCGTCACCGGTGAAGCATGTCACATCGGCTTTGGGGCAGCGAGCAGAGGTGAAAGGCATGGGCAAGGCCATGTTCAAGGGTGCTGATGGGAAGATGGTGGGCCTCAAGAACGTGCTTTGGGTGCCCAGCCTTGCTGCAAACCTGATTTCCGTGCGGCGGTTGGCAAAGGCCGGCATGGACACGAACTCGAAGGGAGCCAAGACCTACACCGCAAGGCTTGGCGATCGAATTCTTTGGGACCTTCATGAGGACAGGGATGTCTACAACGAGATGTGGCAGATCCCAGTGGTCCCTATGCCTAAGGAGAGGCAAGTGGCAGCAAGCATCAGCACCAAGGATGGAGCGGTCGGTAGCGACGATGGCGCGAACGGTCGCGCTAAGGAGAATGAGCTCAAGAAGAGCAAACCTGGAGGGACCAGCAAGTTCAGTGAACCTAAGGAGAGTGGTGCAGCAACCAAGGAGCAGCAAAAGGGTGAGGAGAACCCAGAGGCAGCAGCGGAGGAGGACTACGGAGAGAGTATGTGGGGCGCTATTGCGAGCGCGGCATTCTCCAATCCAACTTCGGCTACGGGGGAGTGTGATTGGCTCACCTTGCATCGGCGCATGGGGCATGTGGCCCTGCCCATCTTGCAGCAGCTAGTGATGAATGAGATGGTTGCTGGCATACGTGTGAAGGGGGAGCCCGATGAGGTGCTTGGCTGCCCGACGTGCATTCAAGCCAAGTTCACCCGGTTTCCGTTCCCTAGTTCGGAGGCAACGGCAAAGGCACCGCTTGATGAGGTGGTGATGGACGTGGTGGGCCCCCTGAAGCTTGGAGCTGCTGGAGCTGAGTATTTTCTCACCATTGTCGACGTCTACACCCGCATGACTTGGGTGTACGTGCTGGCCAAGAAGAGCGACGTGGCTGAAACGTTGAAGACGGATTGGTTCCCGATGGTGGAGCGGCAACAAGACCGTCTAGTCAAGTCAATCCGCACCGATCGAGGGGGAGAGTTCCTGAGCAAGGAGTTTGGGTTGTGGCTGAAGAAGAATGGTATTCGGCACTCCCTCACCATGCCATACTCCCCTGCAATGAACGGCATCGCCGAGCGAGCGAACCGCACAATCACGGAGGCGGCACGCGGGTTGCTCATTGAAACCGGGCTACCCGACTATTTCTGGCCTGATGCGGTGCGGAGCGCGTGTGTGGCCAAGAACAGAGCCTTGACTCATGTGGGAGCAGACAAATGGGTGCCCTATGTGGAGTGGCTAGGAAGGAAGCCAAAGGTGGATATGCTTCGGGTGTTCGGGTGCATGTGCATGGCGCTCGTGCCTAAGCATCTTCGGCACAACAAGCTTGGTGCCAAGGCGGTGTGGGCCGTGCACTTGGGCATGGCTCAAAACAGCAAGGGATGGCTTCTTTGGGACCCATTCACCAAGAAGTTCTTGGTGAGCAGGGACTGCAAGTTCATGGAGAACTTCATGTACAAGGATTGGAAGGCGGAGAATGAGGCGAAGATAGGCGTGCGGTTTGGGGAGGTGACGAGTTCCGGTTTGGAGCATGTGGAGCTGCCTTTGGAGCTGAGCAGCGGCAGCACAACCACAAGGCAATCCTCCCTTGTGAATGGGGGAGAGGAGGCCAATGATGCAGAGGAAGAAGAGGAGGAGGTGCAGCAAGTGAGCGAGCGTGCACCGTCACTCCCTTCCCGTACTACGAGTGCTCCACGGATTCGAGCCACACCGCAGCAACGCCAAGGCCTTCAAGTCCCTGCAGCTGAGGAGGAAGGAAGGGGGAAGAGGAGAGTTCAACCCCCTAATAGGCTGACCTATGATGCGCCGGGAAAGCAGGGCAAGACAGCCCTGGCCGGAGCGGCAATGATGGTCGGAGACGACGAGGAGAGTGACTACGAGGAGTGTGCCTTCGCGTTCTTCTCTCCGGTGGAGATGCCGGGAGAACCAGCAACTCTCAAGGAGGCTTTGGAGAGTAGTGATGCTGAGGAGTGGAAGAAGGCCATGGAGAGTGAGCTGAAGAGCATCGAGGAGAATGACACGTTTGAATTGGTGGAGCTACCGGAGGGGCGTACGGCGATAACGTCCAAGTGGCTCTTCAAAATCAAGTCGGATGCCGACGGCAAGATCGAGCGCTACAAGTCTAGGCTTGTAGCCAAGGGGTACCAGCAGAAGGAGAAGGTGGACTTCAAGGAGCTGTTTGCCCCTGTGGTGAAGCCGACGACGCTGCGAACCCTATTCGCGGGAGCCGCCATCAAAGGATGGGTAGTAAAGCAAATGGACATCGTAACGGCATTCCTTAACGGCATCCTTGAGGAGGAGATTTTTATGGCGCAGCCAGAGGGGTTTGATGATGGTAGTGGCAGAGTGTGGAAGCTGAAGAAGGCCCTCTATGGGCTGAAGCAGGCCCCTAGGCAATGGTACATGAAGCTGCGCGAAGTGTTGGAGGGGATCGGCTTCACTCCCTCAACGGCCGATCACTCCTTGTTCATGCTTGGCGAGGGGGAGCAGAGGAGTTTCATGGTGGTTTATGTGGATGACATCCTCATTTTCTCACCCTCTTCTGACCTTGTGAAGGAAGTGATGCTGAAGCTTCAAGACAAGTTCAAGTGCAAGGCCCTTGGTGACGTGAGCTTCTACCTTGGGCTCCACATCGAACGAGATGTGGAGAAGCGGTGCATGCGGGTGCATCAACGAAAGTACCTGGAGGCATTGGCTGCCAACTTTGGGCAGAGTGAAGGCCATGTGGCTACACCCTTTCCCTCTGGGTTCAAGTGTGTGAAGGGACCAGAGGAGGAGAGCGTTGGTGAAGAGGAGAGGCGCCGATTTCACTCGTTGGTGGGCAGCCTCATGTATGTGGCGGTAAACACCCGACCGGACGTCGCGTTTGCTACCGGGCAGCTGGCTAGGGTTGTGCAATGCCCTAATGAGGAGCAGGTAGCAGCTAGAATGAGGGTGGCCAAGTATCTTGGCCAAACACCGACCGTTGGGCTGCAATACTCGGCGGCGGCACAAAGGCGCCAAAAGGGCGCGGATGGTGTTGAACCCCGGGCGTTTGTTCCTCACCGCCTACTCGGATGCTTCATATGCATCAGAACCAGAGGACATGACAAGTGTGGGAGGCTTCATATGCTGTGTTGGTGGAGGCCCAACTGCTTGGGAGAGCAAGAAGCAGGTTGACCAAGCTTTGAGCTCGGTGGAGTCCGAGTACATGGCACTCTTCCGTGCCGTACGGGAGATTGTGTGGCAGCGGCGTTTGTTGGCTGAATTGGGGGAGGAGCAGCAAGGACCTACCCCACTGTACTGTGACAGCCAGGGTGCCATTGCTCTTGCTAAGAACCCTGTGTTGCATGGACTCACGAAGCACATGAGGGTGAAGTGGCATTGGACGAGGAGCATGGTGGCCGCGGGTGAAGTTGAGTTGCACTATGTGAAGACGACAAGGCAGCCGGCTGACATGATGACCAAGAGGCTGGTGGAGCAGCAGCATTGGAAGTGTTGCAAGCTGGCTGGGATGGCTCTGAACTGAGAGAGCAACATATCCTAAGGCCAACAATCCGAGGGGGAGTTTGTTGGTGCAACCCTACGGTTTGCACTCGGCTTGTTGTCCGTGTGCGTGAATGTGTGTGTGTATGGAATGTTATGAGGGCATGGGATAATATATATTTCATGCTTATAATTGTGTGTGAATGTTGAGTCATGATGTCGAGTGTGTGTGTCGAGTCAATAGCGAGTTATCGCTAGACGCGTGTTACGCGGTCGTTTGTGTCTCGCGCGCAGTTTCTATTTTGTCGTGCGCGGTTTCTATTTTGTCCTGTGTTGAACGTTCGGCGTGTCGCAGGTGTGTGCAGCAGACCCATCAAGAACTCAAGGATGAGTTTGTGATGAAGAGCCCGAGCCT
Source organism: Closterium sp. Naga37s-1 (assembly GCA_947471745.1). NCBI lineage: Eukaryota > Viridiplantae > Streptophyta > Zygnematophyceae > Desmidiales > Closteriaceae > Closterium > Closterium sp. Naga37s-1. The sequence goes on along the minus strand of CANJKZ010000139.1, from coordinate 460,086 downwards.
TGGTGTCAAGCCTCAAGTGATTTCGAAGCTTGCCAAAAGGGTACACATCAAGATATTGAAGATAGTTACATTACTTTGTGTAGTGTAACATTTCACTTGGTGTAGGCCCTAGTGAAGGGTAGTTTCGAGACCCTTCGTGGTTGGGGACAGTGTGGCACTGTTCCACATCACTGTACCTCGGCTCTTGGGGTTTGTAGGAGCTGGGAGTCATTCCCAACTCGTAACTCTTCCTATCTTGTGTTCTAAGACTTTAGTGGCTGCCATAGTACCGTTCGTTCAAACCGACGCTGTGTCGTCAATTCTTTATCAAATCGTGCAATCTAAATTGCTAATTGTAGACGACGTAAAGACGCTCCAGATCCAATTTGAATCAAGTCATTTGCAGCTGTGAGCAGAACGCTATCAAAGTTTGAAGCCGCTGTGCAGAAATCCGTCTGTGCTCTCTATCTTTCGTTTTAGGCACATTCAAGCCTATTGTGACTATAACACGCGCGCGGCCCGTACGGACTGCGCCAGGCCAGGGCGCGCCTCGGGCCGCCCGCACGCGGTTCGTACGGGCTGCGCCAGGCCCGTGGGCGCCCTGTTTTCTCTGCCTCTGCGCTGCCCGCTGTCCCCCGTGCTTCTGACGGCGCCCCACCCCTGCTGCTGCCCGTTCTCCTGAATTAGGGTTTGGGGGTGGGGGGTATGGGGGTGCAGTTTCTGTGCGTCGTCCCCTACTCCTCCTCCTCCTCCGTCTCCCAGTGCTGCAGCTGCCGCTGAGGGGGGTGGGTGTGTGGGAGCCGAAGGAGTGGTACTAGGGGGGTGACGTGCAAGTGGAGTTAGGAGTGAAGCAGTGGGTGTGTGGGGGGTGTGTGGGACAGTTGGAGGAGGTTGAGCGGAGGCTGCTGTCTTGTCGTCCGCAGCACCTGTAGTCCGGGGCGCACTGTCCTGGTAGCCCAGAGAGTCTGCTGCGCCTGTCGCCCGAGGGTCCGTTGCTCCTGTAGCTCCTCGTAGCCCGTGAGCCAGTTACTCCAGTAGTCCGGGGCGCACTGTCCCGGTAGCCACTGTGCCAGCAGCTCCTGTTGCCCGTGTGTCTGCAGCTTCAGCCGCCGTCTCTCATCTTCTCTCCTCTCACAGTCCCTCCTCCTCCTCACTTGCCCGCTGTGATTACCTCTAGCTTTGCTTCTTATTGTGAACTCCTGCTATACCTGCTCATTGTGCTGATTACACCCCACTTTGGCTATGGGGGTGTGTCAGAATGTTGTATTTGTCTAGCCTGCAGTGGGGTACTCTATAGCGAGTACAGCCCAATCTAGGGTTTCCTATATGTACTCAACTGCTTGCTAGTGAACCCCTCCTTTCTTCATTCTTACTTTCTACTGCTGGTTCTGACATCGCAGGTACTGTAGGGACTTGTGGTCCGTGCGAACAGTGACGTCAGCGCCCACCAAGAAGCAGCGCCACAGTTTGAACGTGTGTATTATGGCGAGCATCTCCTTGTCGTGGATCGGGTAGTTGCGTTTGGCTGCCTGCAGTTTGCGTGATTCGTAGGCTATCGGCTGCAACCCGTTCCCGAAATCATGGAGAAGCACAGCTCCGATGGCGAAATCTGAGGCGTCGGTGACGACTTCGAACGGCTTCGATGGGTCGGCGATGCGCAGCACAGGAGGGGAAACGAGAAAATTCTTGAGTTCCTGGAAAGCCGTTTCTGCCTCCTCCCCCCACACAAAATTCCTGTCCTTGTGCAGCAGGTCGGTCAGCGGGCCGGTTATCCCCGCCATATTCGGGATAAACCGCCTGACGTAATTCACAAATCCGAGGAAACTCTGGAGTTCCATGACATTCGTCAGGGACTTCCACTCCTGTATGGTCTTGATTTTCGCCGGGTCGATTTTAATGCCGTCGCGTGAGATGACGTGCCCCAAAAACTCCAACTCCTGCTTAAAAAACTCGCACTTAGAGCCCTTGGTGATGAGTCGGTTCTCCTGCAGCCGCTTAAACACTGCATCCAGATCGCGGAGGTGCTGCTCCCTTGTCTTGCTAAAAATCAGGATATCGTCCAAGTAGACGATGACACATCGGTCTAGAAGATCCCGAAAAACCCTGTTCATGGTGAGTTGAAATGTCGAAGGCGCGTTCGTGAGGCCGAAAGGCATCACTGTAAATTCGTAACTCCCGTAGCGTGTGCGAAACGCAGTCTTGTGACAGTCGTCGGCGAAGACTCGAATTTGGTGGTAACCGCCACGTAAGTCAATCTTCGAGAAATAGCGAGCGCCGCGAAGTTGGTCGAGGAGGTCGTCGGTGCGTGGGATTGGGTAGCGAGGATTGATGGTGACCCGGTTCAGCGCGCAATAGTCGATCCACATGCGAAGCCCGCCGTCTTTTTTTCGGAGTGAACAGGATTGGTGCTGCGAAGGGAGATGTGCTGGCCCGAATGAACCCTTTCTCCAACAGTGCGTCAATTTGACTTCGCAGATCCTCGAGTTCCGGCTGGGTCAACCGCCACTATGTCCGAACGGTCGGCTGCGCGCCAGGTTCCAGCTGGATTTTGTGGTCCTCGGGTCTCTCGGGTGGCAGTCCAGGTGGCAGATCGTCTGGGAAAATGTCGGGGTACCTCCGAATCAGCTCCGCTAAATCCGGCGGTACAGCTGCACACAGTTTCTCGATGTCCTTTCCGTCGGTGTCAACCTCCAACTCGCGTAAGCAGACAGCGAACAGCTGCGCGCCCCTGTTAAAGTGGCGAGCTATAGTGACAGCTTTGATGCACGGGGCTTGGATGTAGTCAGGTGTCCATGCAGGCAGCTTAATTAGCCCCTCGTGCTTGTTGATGCTGCACGATCCCGTTGTCCAGTCGATTGCGGAGATAACTTTAGCAACGGGAGCTAGGTTGCGGGCTAGGCATGGGTGCTCGTGTGATCTCTGCGTTCGTTCGTTCCTTAGTCGTTTCCTTGTGCGCACACACTTGCTGGTTCACGGGGAAAGTTGGCAAGAGTTCCACTAGGAAAGGTTCAGAATAATGGTTAGGAACAACATTGGCAACACAGACTACATCAGAGCTAGCTAGGCTGCTGGTCGACCTCCAGCGCAGCATGGTCGACCGCGCTCCAGCGCAGCAGCGCTCGCACCGCTCCAGCGTTGCAGAGTAGCGGTGCGCCAACGTTGCAAGTCCACAGTCTGCCAACGCTGCAGCAAGTCGGCTGCACAGCGTTGCACCCGCAGGACAACGGTGCACCTGCTTCGCAGGTGAGCGCAGCTGGTTGGTGCACTCGTCCTTGTCACGTGCACAGCGCAGACGCCTGGCAGACTCCACGCCAGCAACTGCGCCCACCAGCCACGTCGACCTCGGGATACCACCCCCGAGTTCGGCCTCGCAGACTCCACCCCGGCGACACTCGCACACGTCGCCCGGGTATCCCGGTCGACCGGGCAACCACGCCTGGTCGACCAGTGCAGTTCGTAGCCCGGCCACACATGCCCGGCGTCCCCTCTTCAGCATCCAGACGTCCAGGACGCCGTTCAAACACCCAGGCCGGCGTCCAGGCCTCCCAGGACGCCGTGCAGGCGCCCACGACGTCGACCAGGCGCCCGGGTAGTCGTACCGGCGCCCAGGTCGGCGTCCAGCTTCCCAGGACGCCGTCCAGGAGTCCAGGACGCCAACCAGGCGTCCAGGGCGGCGTCCTCCTGCTCGGCGCCCTCCAGCCAGTCGCCCTCCAGCTCGGCGCCCTTGCAGTGGCCCCCGTGCCCACTGCTATTGGTCGGCTGCATCCCCCGCACGCTCAACCACAAGGTCAGCTCCGCCCAAGCGAGGACGAGGCCACACAACACTCCCGTTGACACTCCCCTGCCGCGTTCACGCTTGGGCTCCAGCCCACACGGCAGCACTGCTCCGAGAATAGCCCGTCGGCATGCACCCAACACACAGCACGCCGGTCACCGCACCAGCCATGCAAGAGGGCATGGCACCTACTGCTGCACGTCGTCGTCGCCGTCGCCCACGTCGGCCAAGCGCACCTGGCCGATTGCGACGGAGCACCGGGTGAAGGCCGGATAGTGCAGCGCCTTCGTCAGGAAGTCGGCCGGCTGCTCAGTGGTCGGGATGTACCTCAGCGAGAACTTCCCGCGCTTCACCATGTGCTGCAGCCAGGCCTGTCGCCGCTCCATGTGCTTGAGGTTGCCCGTCAACCCCATGCCCTCGGCGATTGTGATGGCCGACTTGTTGTCCACCCGCAGGGCAGTCGGCTTCCCGGCGTGCAGCTGCCGGAACTCTGCAAGGAGGAAGCGAAGGCGGCGTCCCTCCTTGCCGGCTTCAGTGGCCGCCACGTACCCCGACTCGGTCGACGACAACGTCGCGCACTTGATGCGCTGGCACGACCAGGAGACTGCGGCCCCTCCGTAGACGAACACATAGCCGCCTGTGCTCGTCCGGCTCTGCTTGTCACCGGCGTCGTCGGCGTCCACGTAGCCGACCAGCTCCAGCGACTCAGGTCCACCGCCGAACTCCAGGGCGGTGTCACGCGTATTGGCGAGGTAGGCGAGGCACCGGTCGACCTCGCGCCAGTGCTGGTTGCTCCTCACCGTGAGGCCGCTCCCCAGCTTGCTGCAGGCGAAGGCGACGTCCGGCCTCGTCGTTGTCGCCGCGAACTGCAGCGAGCCGACCTTCTGCCGGTACTCCTCCTCCCGACGTTCCTGCGCCTCCTCGTCGTCGAAGGTGAGCTCGGCGTAGGCGTCGACCGAGACCGGCGTCTTCGGGGTGCGCCCGGTCTGCTCCTCGTCGATGAAGCGCCTACGCAGCTTGTCGGCGTAGCCCTGCTGGTGCAGCCACAGCTTCCCCGCCGACCTGTCGCGGATGATCTCCAGCCCGAGGTACTTCTGCACCGGCGAGATCTCACGCAGCTCGAAGGCGGCTTCCAGCAGCGCCTTCAGCTCGTGCAACATCGCGGCGCTGCTGCTGGCGGCGAGCAGGTCGTCGACATAGACCAGCACCCAGCAGGCCACGTCGTCCGCGCCGACCTTGAAGTACAACGCCTCGTCGACCTGGCTCTTCTTCCACCCGGCGCCGACCAGCACGTCGTTGAGCGCCAAGTACCACAGCAGCGGCGACTGCTTCAGGCCGTACAGGCTCTTCAGCAGCTTGCACACCCGGCCGGTTCCGTCATTGAAGTAGTCCGGCTGGGACATGTACAGCACCCGGTCGAGCTTGCTCTGCAGGAAGGCGTTCTTCATGTAGAGCTGCATCAGGTTGAGGTTGAGGACGGCGACGATGCTGAGGAAGATCCTCAGCGTGACGTAGCTCCCCACCGGCGCGAACGTCTCGTAGTCGGCGCCGTAAACCTGCGTGAAGCCCTTCACGACTAGCCTCGCCTTCTCTCGCTCGACGGTGTCGTCGATGTGGTACTTCGTCGTCAACACCCACCGGTTCTTCATGATGTTCACTCCCGGCGGGCGTTCGACCAGCTCCCACGTGCCCATGTTGATGAGGCTGCGGATCTCCTCTTCCATGGCGGCCTTCACCGCCGGGCCCTTCCAGCTTGCCAACGCCTCCTTCACTCTCATTGTCGAGATGTCCCAACGGTGCTCGGGGTCGACCTGCATGTCGGGGTCGAGCTCCGGAAACTCCTCATCGTCCTCGGCGTCGTCGTACAGCAGGGCATCATCATCCACGTCGTACACCGTGGTGAAGGCTGCGGGGACGAAGAAGTCAGGCGGCCTCCGAAGTCGGCCTGTGCGCCGTGGTCCCGGCTGGACCTCCTCGGCGTCCTCTTCCTCGACGCCATCGTCGCTGTCCTCGGCGTCCTGCTGCACCTCAGTCGGCGTCCCAGCCGACTTCACCCCTGTGGTCGGCTCCCCTGCCGACTGCCCGGTCGCTGACTGCTCCTTGGTCGGCGTCGCTGCTGCCTGCTCCCCTGTCAGCTGCTGTTCTGCAGGCGGCGTCTCCTTCACCGGCTTCACCAAAGTCGGCTGCACCACCTGCTGCCTCCTAGTCGGCGTCAGCTTCGCTCCCACGTCAACCTTCACGGCATCACGTCGGCCACCGGCGATGCTTGGGGCCGGCGCCACAGGTGACGCCCCACTTCTCCCCTCATCACCGGAGGCCGACGTCTGGGTCAGCCCATGCAAGTCGGCAACAAGGGGAGGGGCAGGCGAAGGGCAGGGAGTGGGGACGACCTCGGCGTCCTCACCAGCAGGCTCACCGACCTCGGCAGGCAGAGGCAGCGTCGCCATCGAGGTGTCCGTTGGCGGGTGAACGGGCATCCGCCCGGACGCCGGCCCATGCGCCGACTTCCACACCTCCAGCGACATGCTCTCATAGAACACCACGTCCGACGTGGTGACCACCCGCTGGTCGGCGATGTCAAGGAGCTCCCAGCCCTTGCTCTCCTCAGACACGCCGAGGTGAAGGCCCCACCTGGCCTTCGGCTTCAGCTTCCCACCACGCTGCTGCTCAGGGACCAAGAACTGCGCCATGCAGCCCCACACCCGCGCCAGCGACAAGTCGGGCTTCTTCCCGGTGAGCAGCTGGTACGGCGTCGTCCCCGGCGGCAGCGCCGACCTCTCAAGACAGTTGCGGACCCAGACGGCCTGCCGCAGAGCTAGGTGCCACCAGTGGTGTTGCACGCCCATGTGCAGCAGCATCGTGCGCACCGACTCCACCACCGTCCTCATCTCCCGCTCCGCCATGCCGTTCTGCTGCGGGGTGTACGGGCATGTCAGGTCGTGGACGATCCCCTTGCCGTTCACGAAGTCGGTGAACTGCTTCCCGAGGAACTCCCCTCCCCGGTCAGAGCGCAGCATCAACACCGACTGCTTCGTCTGCCGCTCAGCCACCGCCAGCCACTGCACGAATTCCTGCAACACGTCCGACTTCTTGGCGACCGGCCTCACCCACACGTAGCGGGTCTTGCGGTCCTTTAGCAGCAAGAAGTACAGGCTACCATCCTTGGCAGCAACACGAAACGGCCCGCACAGGTCAATGTGCACGACGGCCAGCACTGCGTCGGCGTCGGAGCCTTTGTCGGGGAAGGTGTGTCGCGCCAGCTTCCCGCCGACGCACGAAACACACGGTAAGTCGGCGCCAGACGCCGACTGGAGGTCCAGCCCGGTGGCGACCTCGTGCTTCACCGAGCTCCGGATGGTGTCCATGTCGACGTGCGCAAGCCTCGCGTGCAGTTTGTCCGGCGTTGCCTTCGTCCCCGAGACGATCGCCCGCAGGGCCACTACCTCCGCGGTGGGCGTCGTCTGCTTGGCCGAGCAGGGGCGCAGGTCGGTGCAGAGTACACGCCCGGTATACGTTGCCCGGCCGAGCACCTCTCCCGCCGCTGAGACGAGGAGCATCCCGTCGCCGTCCTCCTGCAGCTTCACGCCGTGCTCCTTCAGTTGGCCAGCTGAAAGTAGGTTTGCTCGCACTCCCGGGACGTAGAGCACGTCGGGGATGAGCACTTGCTTCCCGGCCTCCCCTTGCAGAGCGACAATGCCGCGGCCCTGAACGTCCTGCAGCGCCCCATTGAAGCCGCGCACGTGCTCGATGGAGCCGCTCGGCTGCAGGTCGACGAAGGCCTCCTTAGTCCCTATCAGGTGGTGCGAGCAGCCGCTGTCGAGCAGGACCACCGCCGGGTTCGCCTGCACAGCCGCTGCCACCGCGTGGAAGTCCTCACCGGCCTCCGGCGCCAGCGAGACGGTCGTCTCTACGACGCCGACCAGCGAGAACGACGCCGCCTTGTCGTCTCGCTCCTTGCCGCCAGCAGAGGAGTCGGCGTCCTTCGCCGTGGTCGACTGGGTCGACTGCTTCTCCTTGCGCGGCTGATTTCCTCGACGGGGACGACGGTTAGCCGACCTACCGCGGCCTCCCTTGGCGTCGTCGTCGTCGGTATCGCTGCAGTCGGGGCACTCGAAGGAGAGGTGATCGAAGTCGCCGCACAGCCAGCATTCCCGGCGTCGGCCTCCTCCTCCACGACCGCTATCCTTAGCCGACTTCTTCTTGTCGGCGTCCTTGCTCGGCTTCCAGCCACTGCTACTGCTGCTGCCAGACTGCCCCCGCTGCCCCGGTCGGCCACCTTGCTTCGCCGGGGCGACGAAGTTCGCCTGCGCCAAGAGCTCCTGGGACCGCTCAGCTTCCTGCATCGCCTCGTCCTGCAGGATGTACGAGGTCAAATTGTCCTCGTTGAGCGTCTGCCTCGTGCTCGGCGCCATGGACAGCCGCTTCAGGAGGTTGTAGCTGCTCGAGAGCCCCTGCATGATGTGGGTGACGTACGACGCCGTCGAGTACTGGGCGCCGGCCATCCTGATGGTGGCGAGAATTCGCCGGGCTCGGTTGCAGTAGTCGGTCGCCGTCTCCTCGTCGCCCATACGCAGGTGCGTCAGCTGCCCCTCCAGCTGGGAGATGAACAAGTCGTCGGTGACTTGGTAGGTCGACTCAATGAAGTGCCACGCCCGGTGCCCGGCGTCGAGGTACTCCCGGCACCACTTCAAGGCGATCTGCACGCCCGGCGAGCAGCACCGCGAGATGACCGTGAAGGTCAACAGCTGCACGGCGCGAAACTCCGCTCGTAAGTCGGCGTGGTGCTCCTCCGGCGTCGCCACGGTCCCTCGGGCGAAGCCAATCAGCCCGGCCATCTCCAGCTGGGGCTCGATAGCTTCCTTCCAGGTGAGAATGTCCGGTCGACCAACGAGTGGCGGGGTGACCAAGATCCTGTCCGGCGTGAACTTGAAGTAGCCGTAACTCGGTGCAATCCCGCCCGCCGTCACCTGGGTCGCCAACATCGGCGACGATCCCCTTCGACGCCCACCGGCGTCGCCCTGCGAGGAGCCTGCAGCCGCCGACGACTGCATCCCTCGCGCCTGAACGCCGCCGGCTTCACCGGCGTGAATCACACCTCTCTGCCTCGACGTGCCTCAGGCACTGCTGCCGACCTGGCCTCCACCGGCGTTTACGCCCACGTCGACGCCGCCGTCGTTGTTCACCGGTCGAGGAGAGGCAGGCCGAGAAGGGGGGTGCTCCGCCGCCCACACGGAGCGGAGTCCTGCCTCGACGACTGCCCAGGGTATCGCCCCGTACTCCTGGGCCTCATGGCGTCTCCTCGCATCCTCCAGCTGTGCCTCCAGGGTGTCCATCACCTCGGCGTCACCTACGCGCACGCTAGTGACTGCACGGCTGCCGTTCTACGAACACGGTTGGTGTGAAGTCGGCTAGACTGAACTACGTCGCGGTGTCGTCCACGCTCACCGCACCATGCGGAGATAACTTTAGCAACGGGAGCTAGGTTGCGGGCTAGGCACGAGTGCTCGTGTGATCTCTGCGTTCGTTCGTTCCTTAGTCGTTTCCTTGTGCGCACACACTTGCTGGTTCACGGGGAAAGTTGGCAAGAGTTCCACTAGGAAAGGTTCAGAATAATGGTTAGGAACAACATTGGCAACACAGACTACATCAGAGCTAGCTAGGCTGCTGGTCGACCTCCACCGCAGCATGGTCGATCGCGCTCCAGCGCAGCAGCGCTCGCACCGCTCCAGCGTTGCAGAGTAGCGGTGCGCCAACGTTGCAAGTCCACGGTCTGCCAACGCTGCAGCAAGTCGGCTGCACAGCGTTGCACCCGCAGGACAACGGTGCACCTGCTTCGCAGGTGAGCGCAGCTGGTTGGTGCACTCGTCCTTGTCACGTGCACAGCGCAGACGCCTGGCAGACTCCACGCCAGCAACTGCGCCCACCAGCCACGTCGACCTCGGGATACCACCCCCGAGGTCGGCCTCGCAGACTCCACCTCGGCGACACTCGCACACGTCGCCCGGGTATCCCGGTCGACCGGGCAACCACGCCTGGTCGACCAGTGCAGTTCGTAGCCCGGCCACACATGCCCGGCGTCCCCTCTTCAGCATCCAGGCGTCCAGGACGCCGTTCAAACACCCAGGTCGGCGTCCAGGCGCCCCAGGACGCCGTGCAGACCTCCAGAGCGGCGTCCAGCCTCCCAGGACGTCGACCAGACGCCCAGGTCGGCGTCTGGCCTCCCAGGACGCCGTGCAGGCGCCCACGACGTCGACCAGGCGCTCGGGTAGTCGTACCGGCGCCCAGGTCGGCGTCCAGCTTCCCAGGACGCCGTCCAGGAGTCCAGGACGCCAACCAGGCGTCCAGGGCGGCGTCCTCCTGCTCGGCGCCCTCCAGCCAGTCGCCCTCCAGCTCGGCGCCCTTGCAGTGGCCCCCGTGCCCACTGTTATTGGTCGGCTGCATCCCCCGCACGCTCGACCACAAGGTCGGCTCCGCCCAAGCGAGGACGGGGCCACACAGCACTCCCGTTGACATCGATGACGGGGTTGTGCCGTCGCAGCCAATCACGTCCCAGCAGCACGTCCCAGCCGTCCAGCGTCGTCGCGAGGAACTTCATGCTGAAGCCGAAATTGTCACCGCAGTCGATCCTGACCGTCCGCGTTTCTTCCGTTATCGCCAGAGGCGTCCCATCCACGAGGCGGGCGTCAATTTCGGGCAAACACCTGTCAAGTTGCAGCTTGCATTTTTTTGCGCTCGCCAATTTGAAGAGGCTATGGCTGGCCCCTCCATCAACGAACATTTTCAAGTGATTTTTTAACACCTTGCCAGCGACCAGCACAGGGTGATCCACATGTGTATCCCCGTTATTCGGCAGAGTGCGATCGATTGCATGAATCGGAACCACGACTCGGTGGGGATGGTAGGGTTCGGGCGACGGAGCACAGTCAGTACAGGGCCCGCTAATTACTGACTCCTCCCATTTCCCTGCTCCTTCCTGTCATTCCCCGTCAGCGGCTTTTTCTCGTGGCAGTCTTTCATGTAGTGACCCGTCTTCCCACACCGGTAACACGGTCCTTTAGGAGGGCGGTCGGGTGTATGGACGGCGTTGATCGTGGTCCGATGGGTCTGGCCACGAAAGCGGTTTCCATCCCTGGAAGCTGCTCTCGCGTACTGCATCAACACATCTGTTGCCTCCGCCAGCCGTACTGCTTCAAGGAATGATGTCGGGCGGCCCCTGCGAACCTCGTACTGTATCTCGTATTTGAGGCCGCTGATATATTTATCCAACCGCTCTGCTTCCGACATGTCATCAACTTGGTCGCCGAGGCCCATAAACGATGCCGTGTAGTCTTGGACAGAAGCCATCTGCGACCATGCACGCAGCTTCATGCGAGCTTGCTCCGAGGCGGATACGTGCTCGAAGCGATCTCGTAAGGCTGCGCCCCACTCTTTCCACGTGCGTATCTTGGTCACTCCGAAGATCGGTTCTGCCACTTGATTAGTCACTGTTGAGGTCCCGTCTGCCGCATGCGTCACACCTGTCGGCGTCCCCGTTTCCAAGGTTTGGCGCCACCACTCAAGCGCTGCACCTCGAAGAAGCGAAACCGCGTTATTAATACGCGTGGCGTCGTCATTAACTCCTGCTGCAGTGAAGAAGACCTCGACCCCGAACAGCCACCCCTTTACTGTAACTGTCTTGTCCGTAGGATTAAATGGGGGCGGGTTGACGGGCTTGATCTTGATCGTCGTTACTGCAACTGGCGCTGCTGCCGCTCGCTGCCCATCTTCCTCTCCGAAGTCACGTGTGAGCGCGTCCAAGGGATTGCTCACCGCCTGACTGTTGCCCTCGCCTTCGTCCTCGGGCGACACCTGACGCGCTTCACGTCGCGTCTGGCGTAGCTCGGCGTTTTCTTCACGCAGTGTTGTCACTTCCGCCATTAACGACTTCATGCTTTCCTGCATTTCTGCCACTTGCGCCATCATCCTGTTAACCGCCTCCTGATCCATGTGCCTAGCGCTTTGTCTGGTGGGCAAGCGGGTCTCCGTGGCCTTCAGGCAAGTGAAAACACGAACTATCGGAGTCGGGCAGGATTGAATTAACAATCCCTGCAGCCAACCGTCGTGTAGTCACTAAACCAGCCACACCCGTGCCACCAAACTACCCTCGGAAAAGCGGGGTGAACTTGGAAAGTAGCTCTGATACCAGGTGTTATGAGTTGTAAAAGAGAGTGCGCAGGTAAACGAATAACGAGACTGTGATTAACTGATCTGAGAATACAATGAAGGCACAGACTAATGTAGGGACTAGCCTAGCTAGGAGGGAACCTCGGACGAGCAAGGTTGGGTGCAGGTTTGGCGATGGGAAAATGCCGAAGGCGACGCGAGGAGCCTCGGCAGCGTTGAAATCGGCCGAACGTGCAAAGTCCGAAAATCGGGCTGTACGCGAAGCAGTCAACCCCGATAAGGAATTCGGGAAAATTCCTTACAAGGTGTCTCTCTCGAAACCCAACCTTCGAAGCATAGTTCCCAGCATGATTGGATGGTGTTCGAACATAGCTCACGTAGGATACCTAAAAGAATGCTACATATGTGGTCATGCTTTGGGGGCCAGGAATTTTGTGACGTGGCTTGCCGGTCAGCGGACAGGCTAGTATATCTCAACGGACTGGAGGGGGCGAGGAAACGACAAAGAGGAGACAACAAAACGACAAACTGCCCGGGGCAAAAAAACTAAACCCCAGATGGACGGCATGCGATTCGGGAGCCTCAACCCTAAAGTTTTAGGGTTTAGGCTCCCGAATGGCATGCCGGTCCATATGGGTTTTAGTTTTTTTCTGCCCGGGTCAGGGTGACGCTCCCGAAAGCGTCACCCCCGAGCGTCACCCCGGGCAAAATGGAGCGCCACTCTCCATTCCGTTGAGAGATACAGTTGGGGTACGCCGCCGCGGCATTGGTACTAGACGGCAGCAGAAGACTCGCCCCCAGCAGCGCCGTGAGAAGCTTCGCAATGAAGCCGGCACTCGAATACTTCGCCAGCATAGAGGCCATGCTAAGAGCTGACCCCCTCGGCGCTGGTCAGCTCGGCAGCAGGCGGCAAACAGAAACTACTATCACATTGCAGCTTGAACAGAAAAGCAGATGGTGAGTCCGACTCGAAACGAGGAGGGACCGCGGATCGGGCTGACTTTCGCCAGGTTGCACGTATGTGTGCTCATGACAGGTAGGGCGAGGTGAGTGAGTAGCTCGGGGCCGCACTGACAAATATGAGCCGGCAAGGGAATCTAACCAAAACGCCAAACTTTTCCACGCCCTACTGGGCGCTCGTTAGACGCACGAGGCCTTCCCCTTATCGGATGGAGTGAACCCAGCAAGGGCTTTTCGCCTACCTCGCCAGCTTCGCCACAGCAAAAATGGGGTCCATATGACTTTTCGCATGCCTCAAGTGATACCAGTAACTGAAGAATGGATGGATGGCAGCCAAGACTCTTGATTCATTTTAGGGGACCTTCCACTGGTGTTCCGATCCCAATATCAGAGGTGGCGGCGTATATTCTTTGAGAACGCCCAGGGTAATTTACTTATGTATAGATGAAGCGTCGAGAAACGCCTTGGCAAGGGAGTGTGTATAAAGAAAGAGAAGCTGAGCTCGCCTCACTACTGCTCTTTGTTAGGAGCAACGACTGAAGTCTCCGACATAGGTTTGTATTCAGTAACTCGTAAATTTTTTGCCACATTCAGCTTCCTTGACTATGATCATTCCCTTTGACCCCTCTGCCCCTCGCTGCCTCTCCCTCTGTCTCTCTTGAACTAAAATTCTTTACCGATCTCAAAGTGACTTGGTGAGTTTTCCAACAGGCAGTTCAGCATTTCACGTGAGTGTAGGGACTTTGCAACGCTCCAGCAGATCAGTCAAGATTTTCAGCAGGGTGCTTCTAGAATCGAGCTCCGACAAGGCATGGTTTCACAGTATGGTTAACCGATAAAGCAGGCTGAATTTCACAGCGCTGGGCAGGGTAGCACATGCGACGAATGTTGTTTTAGCTGTGTGGTGGCCAAAAATCGCTCTGAAAAACAGGCTAAACAAGGTAAAACGCCCCGCAATCCAGAGGCCTTGTGGGGAGTAGAGATGGAATGAGGTGTCAAGTTATATTTGTATGTTCTAGGCTGTAGTGGGGCAAACTCTAGTGACTACACCGCTTTAGGGTTTCATACTTGTATCTGCTGCTCGATGCAATCATTCCTGCACAGTTCATTCTGACATGGTTTCATAGCAGGAAACCTGCTAGGTTTTTTTTTAGGGCCCACCGAATCGTTCCGCTCGTTCCTGCCCAAAGTGCCTTAGCGCTGTTCTGTCCTGCTGTCACGCGCACTGCCCTGCTGACACGCGCGCTGCCTTCCCTGCCCGCGCGCTGCTGTGTACTGTCGCGCGTCTCTCCTACCCGCGCACCTGTTGGCCTGCGCGCTGCCTACGCGCATCTTGCGTGCGCACGCTACGCGCCCCTGCGGCTTAGCGCGCTGCTCGCGCTGCCGCCTGCAGCCTGCGCCCGACCTACGCGCTGTCAAACTATTATAATGTTTAGGCTGTGTAGGCTGTGTACGCGCCCATAAGGGGTGCAACCCAATTAGGGTTAGTACTTGTACCCACATCGACCTTAGTTCATTCATTCCTCGTTCAGTTTCTAACATGGTTTCAGAGCAGGCCCTGTTCCACGACCGTGTTTTTTTAGGGCCCACCATACAGTTCCCTGCCCGTAGCGCGTTACCCTGCCCGTAGCGCCCTACCCTGTCTATCGCGTTGCCCCACCAGTCGCGCTCCCCTGCCCGCGCGCCGCCCTGCTGGCTGCCGCGCTGCCCTCCCCTGCCTTGCGTTGCGCTGCTCAGCACGCGCTCTGCCCTACCCTGCGTTACGCCGCCCCGCGCGCGCCCTGTTCTGCGTCGCACCGCCCTCGCACGCCCTGCCCTGCCCCGCGTCGCGCCGCCCGCGCGTGCCCTGCCCTGCGTCGCGCCGCCCCGCGTACGCCCTGCCCTGCATCACGCTGCCCGCGCCCGCCTGGCCCTGCCCTGCGTTGAGCTGCCCCGCGCACGCCCTGCCCTGCATCGCGCCGCCCGCGCACGCCCTGCCCTGCCCCGCGTCGCGCCACCCGCGTGCGCCCTGCCCTGCGTCGCGCCGCCCCGCGCACGCCGTGCCCTGCGTCACGCTGCCCCCGCGCGCTTGGCCATGCCCTGCATCACGCTGACCCGCGCACGCCTTGCCCTGCGTCGCGCTTCCCCCGCGCGCCCCGCCCTTCCCTGCGTCGCGTCGCCCGCCCACGCCCTGCCCTGCCCGTGCGCGGCCCTGCTGGCCGCGCGCTACCCTGCTGGCCGCCGCGCTGCCCTGCCCTGCCCGCGTGCCGCCCTGCTGGCCGCCGCCCTGCCCTGCCCTGCCCGCGCGCCGCCCTACTGGCGGCCGCCCGGCCCTGCCGGTTGCGCCGCCCTGCCCTAGCCGTGCGCCGCCCCGCCCTGCCCTGCGTGCTTCCCTAGCGCTTGCGCGCCACCCTGTCCGTCGCGCCGTCCTTGCTTGCATGCTGCCCTACTGCTCGTGCGCCACCCTGCTCTGCCCGCTATGGCTACTCTCAGCGTTCTCACATTCGATCCTGAGGGTCGTCCGATCCAGTTTGATACGTGGCTCGATGACCTACATCTGTACCTACTGAGCGATTCTAGAGACAACGTTTCGTTGTTTGACCACACGTCTGGAGCCTCTCTCGCCCCTCCCGACATAGCTGGCAGTGCGACTCGCTCACAGTGGCTTACCCGTGATGCTGCTGCTCGCCTAGCCGTTCGCAACCACTTCCGTTAGCCGAACGCGCTCACTTTGGCCAGCACAAGATTGCTAAAACCCTGTACGATGCAGTAGTCGCTCGTTACTCCTCCCCTGCCACTGCTGCTCTCGGCCGCCTTATACTGCCCTACCTTTTTCCCGAGCTGTCCGCCTTTGCCACAGTCAACGACCTCGTCACCTACCTTCACACTAGTGACGCTCGCTACCACGCCGCGCTTCCCACCAGGTTTCTAGACAAGAACCCTCCCCCCAAGTTCCCGCCTCCCTGACTCTCTTAGCGCAGTCAGGGACCTCTTTCTCGCCATGGACCCCACGGACCTCACTGTCGACCTGCTCGAGAAGCACCTCCTTGCAGCTGAGGCTAGCATAGTCGCTGTAGGTGCTGCTCGTGGCACTCCTCGCACTCCCTTTTTTTAGGGGTGTTCCCCCTCCCCCCTTGCCCCCTATTTTGCTTCTGCTGCTGCTGTTAACTTCCTTCGTCCGGAGGAAGTCGGGGCCGCGTCTGCTCCTAGTGGGAGGTGCCGCAGTGGCAAGGGTAAGGGAGGCAAGGGTGGTGGGGGTGGCAGCGGTGGAGGCGGTGGTGGAGGCAGTTGAGGCGGTGGAGGTGGCGGTGGTGGAGGAGGGAGTGGTGGTGGGAGTGGAGGCGTTGGTGGCGGCGGTGGTGGCGGCAGTGGGAGTGGTGGCGGTCGGGGTGGCACCCGTCAGAGGGGAGGTTCTGGCGGTGGTCAGAGGCAGCAGCAGCAGCGTCCGCGTGAGACCCCTACGCCCCAGGAGCTTCGTGAGTGGTTTGCTCAGCGTGGGGCGTCTGGGGGTAGTGTTCGCTGCCAGTACGTCATTCGCACAGGTGACTGCGTTGGTCAGACATGCGGGAAGGTTGGTCACACACAGTACCGTTGCTTCTCTCGTCTTGACGACGCCTGGCGCGCAGAGTTTCCCGACGCGACTGAACTCCCCCGCTGGCTAGAGCTGCTTAGGCAGGGTGTGGATATCTTTGCTCTTGACTATGATGCTATCCTTGCTGCCATGTATTCTTTGACTGTTAGTGCTGAGAGTGACTGTTACCTGTATATGCCGTCCGACCCAGGTATAGAGGCTGCTGCTAGTGAGTCTGCTCTCCCTGGTACTGTGCCTGCTGAGGCCTTAACCCAACAAAGGCAAATGCAATCAATGCTAATAAGGTACAAAATCTTTGATGAAGGAGTTGAATAATTTTTTACCTAAGCAATTGATAGCATTAGAATATTCCGGCAGTAAGGTCAATTATAGCTTTATATTCTTCTGGGTATATAAGTTTGAGTGATGACCCAATTTACCACTTTACGAAAAGATCTAGGATCCGATGGAAGGCCCAAGACACGTCTGCGTGTCTAGTGAGGACAACTGGACCCCGTCCTCCAAGCACGAGCCCCATGCCCGATGTACTGCACAAGTAGTGCAACACCCTCTTAGCGGCCTCCCAGTGCTTTGGTCGGTGTCTCTCGGGCGCAATGTAGCGTGCCAGATGCTAAGAGGGTAGGCAAGGTCAGGTCGAGTGCAGGTTACATGAGGCAGCCCACAAGCTCTGGATACGGGCCACTTGGCTCTATGGACTCGTCCGAAGGTGGAGCTGAGAGCGAGTGACCGGTAGGCTGAGGAGTGGACTGTGGCGAGGAGTACTGGAAGTGGAAGCGCTAAAGGACCTGGTGCACCGTGCGCCGTGCTCTGTCCCGGATGATCTGCAAGCCAAGATAGCTGCGCAGCTCACCCAGGTCTGTGCACGTGTGTCTCTTCTGCAGCTCCGACATCACTAGGGCCAGTGCCACAGTGTCAGCAGTGGCAAAAACCAAGTCGTCGACGTACACGAGGATGTAGAACGGAGGCAGCGAATTGTCGGTGCGCAGAAACAGCGACGGGCCAGATGTCGAAGGAGCAAACCCAAGAGCCGCAAGCGTCGTCCTCAGTGTGTGTCGTGCCACTCACGAGGCGCCTGGCGGAGATCGTAGAATGGCCGCCAGAGGCTCCACTGGGTACCTGCAGGAAACGACCCAGTGAAGCCAGGTGGGCGGCGCAACCAGATCTCCTCGTGCAGGCTGCCCTGTAAGAAAGCTGTGCTGAAGTCAAGAGAGTGAAGCTCGTAGTCACGCTGAGCGGCGACGTGCAGCAGCACCCGAAGAGTGGCCATCTTCGGGGTAGGAAAGAAGGTCTGGAAAAATTCAACTTCCTGTCGCTGACTAAAGCCTCGTGCAACGTAACGAGCCTTGAATACAGGCGGAGAACCCGGCGGCCGCTTCACCGTGAAAATCTACATGCCATCGACTATGTTCGCCCCAGGAGGGGGAACTGCGTCGACGTAAGTGCCTGTGGACTTCCAGGATGCCATCTCTGCGTCCATAGCTGTCTGCCACTGAGAGGAGTAGGGACCCGTAATCGCCTCTGCGTAAGAGCGCGGGGTCGGGATGTCTGGTGCATCCGGGTCTTCCTCAGGTGCAAGCAGCATGGCCACGAGATGAGGTACAGCGACTACAAGACACTCAAAGTCCTCTTGCCTGTCCTCAAGGACGTCCGTGCCAAGAGCACACTCACCCCTGACGGACGGAGGACAGTCAGACTCAGACTCAGCAACAAGACTAGCGGCGTAGTCGAGATGACAGGCGGCAGCAAAGTCAACAAGCTCAGCAACTAGCGCAGACGCAATAGTGGACTCAAACGAAGGGTCAGTGACAGCAGTAGCTAGAAGACGTGTGACAGTAGGACTGGCACCACGAACTAAGTCAGACTCAGGGTCCGGACCGTCAGCAAGAGAGGACGCAGGAGGAGACGGCAGGGGAACTCGCAGTGGAACAGAGGAAGGACGAAGTGTCATAAGGTGAGTGCCGAAGACAGGAGGAGGACGCGGACGCGGAACACGACGACCAGTGCGAACAGTGCGAACAGGCGAGGCAGGAAGAGACGCAGGCTCACGACGCTCTGTAAGAGAGTCTGTCTGCTCAGTGTAAGGAGAAGGAGAAGGCAGTGGGGAGGCTGGCTGTAGCGGTGGCTGCGACTGGTCAGGCGGTGGACACAGTAGAGGTGGAGTAAGGTCAGTAGAAGACGGGAGACTGAGAACCTGGCGAAGCAGTGGAACGAAGTACGGTCGCCGCCGCACAGTGCCTCCAGCACCAGTATCGACAGCTCCAGCACCCCAAGCGCCAGCACCTCCAGCTCCAGGGTCTCCAGCTCCAGCGCCTGCAGCTCCAGGGTCTCCAGCTCCAACGTCTGCAGCACCACCAGCTCCAGCAGCTCCAGTACCTCCAGTACGAGCACCTCCGACACCAGCAGCTCCAGCACCTCCAGCACCTCCAGCACCTTGAGTACCAGTAGCACCACCAGCTCCAGCAGCTCAAGTACCTCCAGCACAAGAACCTCCAGTACCAGCAGCTCCAGCACCTCCGGTACCTCCAGCTCCAGCAGAACCGCCAGCACCTCCAGCACCAGCAGCACCACCAGCTCCGGCAGCTCCAGTACCTCCAGCACGAGCACCTCCAGGACCAGCAGCTCCAGCACCTCCGGTACCTCCAGCTCCGGCAGGACCTCCAGCACCTCCAGGACCAGCAGCTCCAGCTCCTCCAGCGGCAGTGTCTCCATGGGCAGGCCCCCCAGCTCCAGCAGCGCCACTCCGAAGGTGGGTGCGCCGAGAAAACCACTCGCGCAGCTGCAGTGGAGAGAGAGGCTCCCCGCCGTGACGAGGCACCCGTAGGACCTCCAACAGACACAGTACCTCTAGGCTCAGCACCCCCAGACTCAGAACCCCCAGGCTCCGCACGCCCAGGCTCAGCACCCCCAAGCTCCTTACCCTCAGACTCAGAAACCCCAGGCTCAGCACCCCCAAGCTCCGCACGCTCAGGCTCAGCACCCCCAGGCTCCGCACCCTCAGACTCAGCAACCCCAGGCTCAGCACCCCCAGGCTCCGCACGCTCAGGCTTTGCACCCCCAGACGCAGCACCCCTAGAAGCACCACCCCCAGCAGCACCAGAGTCGACAGCTACCTTGATAGGCTCAGCCAAGGGGAGTGGGTCTACCTGAGACACATCTGAGGGAGCAGGACCCTGAGGGGGGAGGGGGTCTACCGGAGGAGGACCTGGTGAAAGAAATAGCGGCGGGGGGGGGAGAGGGGCAGTGCGGTAGGGGAAGAGACGGTAAAAGGGAACCGACTCGTCAAACGTGACGTCCTGAGAGGGCATGACACGGCGCGTGGTGGGGCGGTAAAACTGCCAGCCAGGCGCGTCTGGGGGAAATTCAAGGAAGACGCAGGGAATGGCACGGGAGGAGAGCTTGTCCGCGGAGGTATCGCGGACAAAGGCACGAGAGCCCCAGACTCGGAACACCGACGCATCGCCAACCTCCCCCGTCCAACGCAGTGTAGGCGAGGTCTCCGGCAAGGGGACACGGGGCCAGAGGTTGAGCTGATGCGCAGCGTACCAGACCGCAAACGGCCACAGAAAATGGGGAGCAGCCGCATGGATCATGTAGGTACGAGCCACCTCCATGACTAAGCCAATGCGGCGCTCAGCAACCCCATTCTGCTGTGGAGAGGCCGGAAGTGTGAACGACTGACGGATGCCCTTCCCACGACAAAAGTCCCGCAAGAGGTCGGAGGCAAAATCACCACCTCTGTCAGAGTGCAGACGCAGGAGAGGAAGGTCCGCGTGGAACCGCTCGCGGAGCTGGAGACGGACAGCGCGGATCCAAGGGTTCAAAACATCAAGAACCTCCCCCTTGCTGCGCAAGGGGAAGACCGTGGTGTAACGCGAGTAGTCGTCAACAACCAGCAGAAAGTATCGATCGCGGCCCTGTCCACGGACGCGGGCTGGGCCCCACACGTCCATGTGGAGAGTCTGCAGGGGAGCAGTCGTCGGGGGAAACGAGGAGGAGTGAGGAGCGGCGCGCTGCCGCCCCTCGACACAGGGAACGCAGGGAGGGCAGGCGAGGGTGGGAGGGGAGGCAGAGACCTTGGAAGACCAGAGACAAGGAGGCGGGAGTGCATGCCACGGAGGTGTGGCAGGGAGGGGTGACCAAGGCGGTGGTGCCAAAGGAGAGTCTGGTGCGACAGGAGGCGACACGAACAGGGGGTTGCTAGCTGACCTGACGCGGACGCAGATGCAGCTACCTAGGGAGGCTCAGTAGTCAGTGTGTACAGACTCGACCCAGGCCGACGGGTGAACGTGGTCAGGTGACGGCCTATCCGTGTACACGTGCAGATCGACACACGCTGACCCCCAGGAGTGGTGGTAGTGACCATCGCATCCTGGAAGGCAGCGGTACTCACCAAGTTTGTAGAGAACGAGGGGAGGTGAAGACCTGAGAGTGAGCCGGACGGAACCGCCGGACACGGGAGAACAGTGGCGGACCGTGCAAGAACTGGGCCCCCTGAGGGGTCAGCCAGTCTGACTGCAACAGGTGCAGGGAGTGGTGTGACTGTGGTACTGTCCCGAAAGAAACAGCGGGAAGCACCTGAGTCAAGCGTGACGACTTGGCTACGCAGCGGTCGTCACAGGGTTACACTTTCAGCCTTGGCTCCAGCTCTGTTTCTTGGCGGTCTACCCGCTCGTCTTCTGTTCTCAGTTCCAGTTGTGAGGCTGAGATCTACGCACAGGAGTTACGCTGGCTCACCTACCTGCTGACCGACTTGGGAGAGCCGCCTCGTTCTCCTCCAGTTCTGTACGTCGACAACAAGGCCATGATTGTCTTGTGTCGGTAGCACAGACTGGAGCACAGGACGAAGCACATCGCTCTACGTTACTTCCTTGCTCGAGAGTTGCAGCAGCGTGGTCAGCTTCGTCTTGCTTATGTGGCCACTCGGGCCAACACTGCTGATATATTCACCAAGGCACTTCAGCCTGGTGATCATCAGCGTTTCTGTACTGTTTAGGCCTTGTGCCTACTTTGCCTCACTTGCTCACT
This sequence comes from Closterium sp. Naga37s-1, assembly GCA_947471745.1. NCBI lineage: Eukaryota > Viridiplantae > Streptophyta > Zygnematophyceae > Desmidiales > Closteriaceae > Closterium > Closterium sp. Naga37s-1. Next base: position 438,613 of record CANJKZ010000139.1, on the reverse strand, counting down.
TCGTGATCTATATACATCTACCTGCATGCTTACCCTTGCTAGGTTGTGATCACTGTACTGTTTGTTCTTTATTATATAACTCTGCATGTGGACTGGCCTTGTGGCCATTTGCTTGTGCTCAGAGTGTGTGGTGACTTCGTGATCCACCCTGAGCTTACTTTGCTTTTTTTGACTGGTCTTGTGACCCCTTGTTCTCCCCCACTTTGCCTATGGGGGTGTGTCAAACTATTATAAAGTTTAGGCTGTGTAGGCTGTAGTGGGGTAGCCCATAAGGGGTACAACCCAATTAGGGTTAGTACTGGTACCCACATTGACCTTAGTTCATTCCTTCCTCGTTCAGTTTTTAACACGCGCAGCCCGCGCGCATCCCACGCGCAGTCCGCGTGCACCCCACGCGCACCCTACGCGCACCCCGCGCGCACCCCACGCGCACCCCGCGCGCACCCCTACGCTCGGCCTGTTTGTGCTGCTGGTGCTGCCACTTGTGCAGCTCCTACTGCTGCATGCGCTAGTGCTGCTGCTGCTAAGCGCTGCTGCTGCTGCTGCTGCTGCTGCTGCTACTAAGCGCTGCTGCTGCTACTAAGCGCGCTGCTACTGCTAGTGCTCCTGCAAGCGCTATTGTGGCTGCACTCTGCCCAGCCCGAACCGCACCGCCCTGCCGAGCTGCGCCGCCCAGCCCGAGCCTCGCCGCTCTGCCCTGCCCCTACTGAGCAGCACTGCCCTGCTGCCGCTAATACTGCTGCTGCTACTGCTACAGTTCCTGCACCTTCTGCTACTTCTGCTACCGCTTCTCCTGCTACTATGGCCACCGTCTCGGTTCTTAGCTTCGATGCGGAGGGTCGCGCGATTAGCATTGATGTTTGGCTCGATGATCTCCAGCTTTACATGCAGAGCGAGGCTAGGGATGGCATTTCACTGTTCGCGCATACGTCCGGATCCCTCCTAGCCCCAGCTGCCACAGAGGTAGCAGATCATTCAAAGTGGCTTATTCGTGACGCTACCGCCCGCCTTGCTGTTCGCAACCACGTTCCGGTAGCTGAGAGGGCACATTTTAGCAGAAGAAGACAGCCAAAGCCCTCTATGACGCCGTTGTCGCTCGTTACTCCTCCCCTGCTACTGCTGCCCTAGGCCGTCTCATGTTGCCGTACCTCTTTCCTGAGCTAGCTGATTTCCACACTGTTTCTGACCTCATGATCCACCTTCGCACTAGTGAGACTCGCTACCGCACCGCTCTCAAGCCTGCCTTTCTCACTGCGAACCCCCCCCCGCTGTATATCACCCTGTACTTCCTCGTCACATGCCTCCCTGACTCCCTCCGTACTGTTAGGGACCACTTCCTCACCCTTGACCCCACGGAGCTCACTCTTGCCTCGCTGGAGAAGTCCCTTCTCGAGGCTGAGACCAGTACTGTCGCTGTCGCTGCCTCTCGCGGCACTCCCCGCTCCCCCTTCTTTGAAGGGTGTGCTTCCTCCCCTCTCATTCCATCAGTTGCTACTGCTGTTGCTGTCGACCTCCTTGGTGCTGAGGAAGTTGGCGCTGCGTCTGCTCCTAGTGGGAGGCGCAACAACAGCAAGGGCAAAGGGGGTAAGGGTGGAGGGGGCGGCACTAGCGGTGGTGGTAGCGGGGGTGGTGGTGGTGGGGGCGGACACGGTGGGGGTGGCTCTGGAGGTGGAGGTAGTGGAGGCGGACGGGGTGGTGGAGGCGGCGGGGGCGGTGGAGGAGGTCGGGGTGGAGCTGGCATGGGTGGTGGCTATGGCGGCTCCCCTCGTGGTGGTGGAGGCTATGGGAGTGGACAGAAGCTGCCGCGCCTCCCGGACAACCCCACCGACCAACAGCTTCGTGAGTGGGTTCTCCTGCGTGGTTCCTCTGAGGGCTCTGGTCGCTGCCCGCATGTCAGGCGCACGGGTTTCAAGAAGGGTCAGACCTGCGGAAAGGGGCACACTGAGTATAAGTGCTTCGGCTGTCTCGAGGATGCCTAGGTGGCTGAGTACAGTGAAGAGCAGGTTGTGCCCAACGGGCTGCAGCTGATCGGGATGGGAGTAGATGTGTATGCTCTTGACTTTGCCAAGATCAATGCTGCTATCTGTGCTATGTATGTTGCTGAAATTAGTGTTGAGGGTGCGTGTTACTTCTGTGTGCCTTGCGATGCTGGTGTCGATGCTGCTGCTCTAGGTGCTAGTGAGTATGCTGCCACTCTAGGTGCTAGTGCGTCTGCTACCACATGTACTAGTGAGTATGCTGCCTCAGCTGAGGCCCTGCACACTTTCACACTTGACCCAGGCGCGTCTCGTTGCTTCTTTTGTGACTGCACCACAGTCACACCAATTGCCGCACCGGTCCCAGTCTCACTGGCTGACCCCTCAGGGGGCCCAGTAGTCGCATGAGCCTCCACTGTCCTCTCCTGTCCGGCAGTCCCCTCTGGCTCTCTTTCTAGTCTCCACCTCCCCTCGTCACGGACTGGCCGTCACCTTTCTACGTTCACTCGGCAGCCTGGGTCTAGTCTGTACACGCTGACCACTGCGTCTGCACAGGTGGCTGCATCAGGTCAGGTGGCTGCGTCAACTCAGTTAGCTGCTTCTTGCTCATGTCGGCTACTCACGCACCCAGCTCAGCTTTGGCACCACCGTCTAGGCCACCCCTCCCAGCAGCATCTGCGCAGCATGCACTCTCGTCTCCTTGTCTCTGGTCTTCCCAGGTCCCTGCCCCCCCTCCCGCGCTCGCCTGCCCCGCCGTTCCTTCCCTGCGTCGAAAGGTGGCAGCGCGCCGCTCCTCACTCCTCCTCGTTTCCTCCAACCACTGCTCCTCTGCAGACTCTCCACATGGACGTGTGGGGCCCCGCCCGCGTCCGTGGTACGGACCAGGAGCGCTACTTCCTGCTGGTCATTGACGACTACTCGCGCTACACCACGGTCTTCCCCTTGCGCAGCAAGGCGGCCGTCAGCGGTGTTTTGATCCCCTGGATCCACGCTACTCGTCACCAGCTGCGCGAGCGGTTTTGGCGGGACCTTCCAGTCCTACGTCTGCACTCTGACAAGGGCGGTGAGTTCTCTTCCGGCCTCCTTGAGGAGTTTTGTCGAGCAGAGGGCATCGTCCAGTCGTTCACGCTTCCGGCCTCTCCGCAGCAAAATGGGATTGCTGAGCGTCGCATTGGCTTGATCATGGAGGTTGCTCGTACCTCCATGATCCATGCGGCTACTGCGCATCTGTCGACGCATTGGCTTGATCATGGAGGTTGCTCGTACCTCCATGATCCATGCGGCTACTCCCCATTTGCTGTTGCCGTTTACGGTCCGATACGCCGCGCATCAGCTCAACCTCTGGCCCCGTGTCTCTTTGCCAGAGACCTCCCCCACACTCCGTTGGACGGGGAAGGTTGGTGATGCGTCGACGTTTCAGGTCTGGGGCGCGCTCTCCCTTGTCCGCGATACCACCGCGAGCAAGCTCTCTCCTTGCACTCTCCGTTGCGTCTTGCTTGGCTTCCCCAACGACGCCCCGCCATGGCAGTTTTATCACCCTGCCTCGCGTCGACTTCTGTCCTCCCAGGACATCACCTTTGACGAGTCGGTCTGCTACTACCGGCTCCACCCGCACGCACTCCACCCGGTCCCCCCGCCGCCCCTCTTCCTGGTACCAGCCCCCCCCCCCCCCCCCCGGTAGACACCCTCCCCCCACAGGGTCCTGCTCCCTCATGTGTGTCTCAGGTAGACCCACCCCCCTTGGTTGAGCCTTTGGAGATCTCTTCTGACTCCTCTGGCCTAGCTGAGGGGGGTGACCCAGCCGCTGACGACACGGCGGCCACTTGCCGCTCTCCTCGCTTGGAGACCCCCCCGGGTTTTCCGCCTCCGCCGTCTTCGCCGCCTCCGCAGCCTGCTGCTGTGGACTCTGGAGCTGAGACTGCTGGTGATGAGCCTGGGGGTGCTGAGCCTAGGGGTGCTGAGCCTGGGGGTGCTGAGCCTGGGGGTGCTGAGCCTGGGGGTGCTGAGACTGGGGGTGCTGAGACTGGGGGTGCTGAGACTGGGGGTGCTGAGCCTGGGGGTGCTATGAGTCCTAGTGGTGGTGGAGCCGTGGGTGACCCTGCTGGAGGTCCTGGAGTTGGACAGCCGCAGCTGCCTAGTCGACTCGAGACGCTCTTGTCGCAGCAGATTCGTGAGTGGATCGTTCAGCGAGGCCGTCCTGGTGGTGGAGGGTATGGTGTTACAGCTTCTGGAGCTACTGGTGCTGGAGGTGCTGGAGGTGCTGGAGGTGCTACTGGTGCTGGAGGTGCTGGAGCTGCTAGTGCTGGAGGTGTTGGAGGTGCTGCTGGTGCTGGAGGTGCTGGAGGTGCTGGAGGTGTTGCTGGTGCTGGAGGTGCTGGAGCTACTAGCTCTGGAGGTGCTTCTGGAGCGCTTCGTCACCTTCTCAGTCTCCCGCCAGCTGCTACTGAGTTCCCTGTTGCTGGTACTACTCCTCCGTTACTGTTTACACCGATGGACGAGACTGAGCCACAGCTACTGCCTGGCTCCCCGCTACCTTCTCCTGCTCCTTACACTGAGGTGACAGAGTTCTTGATTGAGCGTCGAAAGTATGTGGCTCGTGCTTCCACTCCTGAGCATCAAGAGCTTGAGACTAGAGCCTCTGTCCTTGCTCGTGTTCGTCGTGTTCCTCGTCCTCGTGCTCCGGCTGTTCCAATCACTCATGATATGACACTCCGTCCTTCCTCTGTTCCACAGCGTGTTGTCCTGCTACTGTCCCCTCCTGCGTCCTCTCTTCCTCACGTGCCTGACCCTCCGTCTGACCTTGTTCGTGCTGCCAGTCCGACTGTCACTCGTTTTCTTGCCACGTGTGTGACAGACCCTTCGTTTTCGTCTCCTGCTGCGACTGCCTTAGTAGCTGAGCTTGTTGACTTTGCTGCTATGTGCCGTCTTACTACGCTGCGCGTCTTGTCTTTAGCTCTGACTGCCCTCCGTCCGTCGGGGGTGAGATTGCCCTTGGCTGTCGATTTCCAAGCACGGCCTACGTCACTGACCTGGGTAATGCACAAGTAACGCAGCACCCTCCTGGCAGCTTCCCTGTGCTCCTTCCGGTGTCGACCGGGAGCAACGTAGCAAGCCAGGAGGCTGAGAGGGTAAGCGAGGTCAGGTCGTGTGCACGTCATTAGGTACATGAGGCAACTTACAAGCTCTGGATACGGACCACTCGGCTCTACGGAATCGTCCGAAGGTGGAGCTGAGAGCGAGTGGCCTGTAGGCAGAGGAGTGGGCTGTGGCGAGGAGAACCGGAAACCAAAGCGCTGAAGGACCTGGTGCACCATGTGTGACTGAGTCGGCGTGATGGTGCGCCTCGCTCTGTCCCGGGTGATCTGCAAACCAAGATAACTTTGCAGCTCACCCAAGTCAGTGCAAGTGTGTCTCTTCTGCAGCTCCGACTTCACAAGAGCCAGTGCCTCAGTGTCAGCAGTAGCAAAGACCAAAACGTCGACGCATACGAGGATGTAGAACGACGGCAGAGAAGTGTCCGTGCGCAGAAACAGCGACGGGTCAGCAGTCGAGGGAGCGAAGCCAAGAGCCGCAAGTGTCGTCCTCAGTGTGTCGTGCCACTCTCGGGGCGCCTGACGTAGTCCGTAGACTGGCCGCCGTAGGCTCCACTAGGTGCCCTCAGGAAACGACCCAGAGAAGCCAGGTGGGCGGCGCAGCCAGATGGCCTCGTGGAGGCTGCCCTGTAAGAAGGCAGTCGAGAAGTCGAGAGAGTGCAGCTCGTAGTCATGCTGTACTGCAACGTGCAGCAACACCCGAAGAGTGGTCATCTTCGGGGTAGGAGAGAAGGTCTGAAAGAAGTCGACCCCCTATCGCTGACTGAAGCCTCGCGCAACGTAGCGCGCCTTGAAGGCATTTGGAGAACTCAGTGGCCGCTTAACCCTGAAGATCCACATGCCATCGACAATGTTCGCCCCAGGAGGGGGGAACTCGTCAACGTAGGTGCCTGTGGACTTCAAGGAAGCCATCTCTGCGTCCATGGCTGTCTGCGACCACACGAACGACGCGAGCCTGGCCACGCTGCTGCAACTCACGCAGAAGGAAGTAACGGAGATGGATGTGCTTCGCCTTCCCAACCAGTCGGGGCTCCTCGCACAACAGGACAGCAGACCTGTTGTCGGCGAACAAGACTGGGGGAGAGCGAGGCCGCTCACCAAGGTCGGTGAGGAGGAAAGACAGCCAGCGAAGCTCCTGGGCAGCCATGGCCGCAGCGTACACCTCTGCCTCACAGCTGGACCCAGCGACAGACGACGCCCGAGTCGACCGCCACGAAACGGCTCCGGTCCCGAGGCTGAAGCAGTAGCCCTGTCAAGACCTGTACGGCTGACCACAGTCGGCGTACGACGAGTCCGAGAAACCTGTGAGTGTAACTGGCTGCTTCCCTCCAAGGACAAGTCCCATGCCTGATGTGCTCGCCACATACTTCGCCACCCTCCTAGCAGCCAACCAGTGAGAAGGTCGGTGTCTCCCAGGCGCAACAAAGCGCGCAAGGACACTGAGAGGGAAAGCCAAGTCTGGGCGAGTACATGTCATGAGGTACATGAGACAACCCACCAACTTAGGATATGGACCACTGGACTCAAATGACTCGTCCGAAGGTGGAGCCGTGAGCCCATGGTTCACACCAAGAGGGGTGAGCTGTACCTTGGAGAACGGGAAGCGAAACCGCGTGAGGATCTGCTCGACCATATGCGACTGCGTCAGCGTAATGGTGCGAGCTGCCCTGTCCCTGGTGATCTGCAGGCCAAGGTAGCGCTGCAGCTCACCAAGGTCAGTGCAAGTGTGTCTCCTCTGCAGTTTCTCCTTCACGGAGGCCAGTGCGCGTGGGTCGGGAGTGGCGAAGACCAGGTCGTCAACGTAAACCAGAACAAAGAACGGAGTCGAGCCACGGCGAACGAAGGGCGCCGGATCGGCAGACGACGGAAAGGAACCAAGTGCTGCAAGAGTCGTGCGAAGCGTGTCGTGCCACTCGCGAAGAGCCTGGCGCAGGCTGTAGACCGGTCGACGCAGCTGCCACTGGGTCCCAGGAGGGAAAGAGGTAGTGAAGCCAGGCGGGCGACGCAGCCAGATCTGCTCGCGCAGGCTCCCCTGAAGAAACGCTGTGGAGAAGTCCAAGGAGTGTAACTCGTAGTCGCGCTGAGCTGCAATGTGCAGCAACACCCGAAGAGTGGTCATCTTCGGGGTGGGAGCGAAGGTCTGGAAGAAGTCGACCCCCTCTCGCTGACTGAAGCTTCTCGCCACATAGAGCGCCTTGAACACCTGTGGTGATCCAGGCAGCCGCTTCACCTTATAGAGCCACCTGCCACTGACGACGTCCGTCCCAGGTGGTGGGACTGCGTCGACGTAGGTGCCTGTGGACTGATAAGATGCCATCTCTGCCTCCTCAGCTGCTATCCAGTACGGGGCCCAAGGTCCCGAGACCGCCTCCGCGTGAGTGCGAGGGATCGGGATGTCAAGGGCGTCTGGATCCCCCTCAGGGGCAAGCAGCATGGCGCTGAGATGGGGAACGGCGGACGCAAGGAACTCCAGCTCAAACTGCATATCCTCCAGAACCCCCAAGGGAAAGACCGGTGCACCCCCAGTGGTCGGAGAACGGGCAGGTCCACCCACCAGGTGAGCGGCGTAGTCAAGGCGAAGGGACGAAGCAAAGGCCCTGACAGTGGCTGCAAGAGCTGAGACAGACGATAGAAGAACAGACGGGTGCGTGACCAACGAGGACAGAACACGAGGGACGACTGGACGAGCATCGCGGCGGGAGTCTGAGACCGGGTCTAGGAGAACTGGAAGGGACGACGCAGGAGGCAACGGAAGACTCAAACGAGGTGGGACACGAGGGCGGAGAGGAGACGGACGGTCGGCACGGTAACGAGACGAACGAGACTCTGGAGACACAGCACGACTGAGAGGAGAGCGACGAAGAGTCCAGTCGGACTGGGAGGGGAACGAGGCAGGGGGAACAGGAGGAGTCGGGACGAGACGGACAAAGCGCGCAGGTGCGGGGTCAGGTAGCCGGTCAAGGTGCTGCTGCTCCGCCTCCTCTGGCGTCAGCAGTGGCTGCACCTGCTCCCGCTCCTGCTCCTGCAGCTCCAGTAGCGAGCGCACCTGCACCGGCTGCTGTGGCTCCTCCTCTACCCTCTCCTGATGTGGCTCGAACTGTACCCGCTGCTGCGGCAGTGGCTCCTCCTCTACTCTCTCCTGCTGCTGCTGCAATTGCACCTGCTGCTGCCGGTGTGACTCCTCCTCCACTCTGTCCTCCTGCTGCGGGTGCGACTCCTCCTCTACTCTCTCCTGCTGCTGCGGGTGTGACTCCTCCTCTACTCGCTCAAGCCGCTCCTGCTCCTCCCTCTCCAACCGTGCAAGACGATGCGCACGGGTCTGGAAACGTACAGCACGTGGTGTAGGTACCAGAACCAGAACCTCCACCAAAGACCTCCTCAGTGCCTCCAACACCTCCCACAGGAACACCCCCAGGCTCCCCAGTTACTGACCGCAGAGACGAACGAGGGGGAAACTGCGGAACGGACGGGAAGCCAGGGGGTGAGGCTGGGCGAGGTCGCCGACTCGAGGCAACCGTGTCCTCGACAGGAGGGGCCTCTACGCCCACACCCACTGCACCCCCAGGGCATGCACCACCAGCTCCAACAGTCCCAGTACCCTCACCCTCCACAGCTGCACCTCCTGCACCCCCAGACACGACAAGGACTGGACTCTGCGGGGGAGACAACTGTGGAGTGACGTGCGACACACCTGACGGGGCAGGACGTGAGGGGGGGGGGCTATCGGGGGGACTGGAGGGGGGACCGGGGTGAGGAACAGAGGGGGGGAAAAGGCCTGAGAACCTCGGTGGGGACGGCTCCTATAGTAACAGACCGACTCGTCGAAAGTGGCGTCCTGGGAACTGAAGAACTGGTAGGTGAGTGGGTCGTAGAACGCCCAGCCGGAGGCGTCCTGGGGGAAGCCAAGAAAGACGCAGGCACGAGTGCGCATAGACAACTTGTTCGCGCCAGGGGCGCGAACGTGAGCCAGGGAGCCCCAGACTCGGAAGTCAGCTGCTACTCCTCGAGACCCCGTCCAAAGGAAGACCGGTGTCACCCATGGCCGTGCGTCAATGGGCCACAGGTTCAGCTGGTGCGCGGCGTAGCGGACGGCCTGGGGCCACAGGAACTTGGGGGCACCAGCATGGCACATGGAGGAACGAGCAACCTCCATGACCAGGCCGATGCGTCGCTCAGCTACCCCATTCTGCTGTGGCGAGGCCGGTAGTGTGTAGGACTGGACGATCCCCTGAGCCCCACAGAACGCCGACAGACGCGTGGAGTCAAACTCACCACCATGGTCGGAGTGTAGACGGAGTCCACAGAGGCCCTGGGCGCCACCCCTCGCTAGGAGCCACGGCTCTAGGACGGCAAGCACGTCGGCCTTCCGTTGCAAGGGAAACACCGTGGTGTAGCGGGAGAAGTCGTCCACCACAATCAGGAAGAAGCGCTCCTGACACGGGCCAAGGACCGGGGACGGGCCCAAGACGTCCAAGTGCAGGGTCTCTAAGGGAACCATGGTGGGGGGGGACGAGGAGGAGTGAGGGGCAGCGCGCTGCCGACCCTCGACGCAAGGAGTGCACGGCGGCGCAAGCGAGCGGGGAAGCGGAGCGAGCGACTCTGGGAGACCTGAGACCAGACGGGGACGTACCATCCTACTGAGACACGGGAAGGACGGGTGACCTAGACGGTGGTGCCAGAGGACCGACGGGTGGGTGAATGACCGACAGTCGCACGACACAGCAGCTACCTGACCTGACCTGACCTGACCTGACCTGACCTGACCTGACCTGACCTGACCTGACCTGACCCAGTGTGGTGGGACCCCGTGTGGAGTGAGTACAAACCAGAGCCCGGCTCCCTGGGAAAAGTGGTCAGAGGGGCCACAGTGACACCGTCTGTGCAGGAGGCAACTGACTCCTGTAGGGGAAAAGTGGTGACTACTCCGAGGTCGTGGAGGTGGCTGACACCCACCAAGTTCCTAGAGAACGAGGGGGGGTAGTAACCTGTGAGGACCCCAGAGGGAGCCGCCGGACACGGGAGAGTGGTGGTGCTGTGGGCAACCACCGCTCCCACTGAGGGGTCAGCCAAGGCAACAGTGACTGGAGTGCGCAGTGGCGTGAGGTCGGTGCAGTCACGAAAGAAACAGCTGGACGCCCCAGAGTCGAGTGTGAACGACAGGGACGCAGCCTCGGTGGTCGGACCTGGGCAAGCTACACTAGCAAGGAAAGCACTAGCAACCTCAACATCACCTAAGCTAGTCAAACAGGGGTAGTACTCAGAAGGGTCAACACTAAAGTCATCAGCATACATCACAGACACAGATCGTACAGCCTCATCTAACTCTGCTGCAGGCATGCGATACAACTGCGGGCCAACGGTGCGGGCCAGTGAGGCCCAGTCGGGGACAGTGCGGGTGGGGCCAAACTGTGCGCGGTAGCGGTCAGTGAGCTGCGCAAAGCACTGACCCGGGGGGTGGAGGCGGCCACAGGGGCCGCCGCTGCGCGGTCCAGTCTGCACCCAGTACTGGCAGGGGGAGTGCTGGGCCGGGCCACGCGACGCCCAACTGGGCGGGCCGCTGCTGCTGACTGAGCTCCCTGGTCCAGTCGGCCTCCACTGCTGCTGCTGGGTCTGCTGGCGCTGGCCCTGGAACTACTGCTGCCGCTGCTGCTGGTGCTGCTGCTGGGGCGCCCCACTACCTCCTCCTCCATTGCCTCCACCTCCACCTCCACCGCCACTCCCACCCCCACCGCCACTCCCACCGCCACCGCCACCACTCCCACCCCCTCCGCCACCTCCACCGCTGCTCCCTCCACCACCCCCGCCGCTGCTCCCACCGCCACCTCCACCACCGCCCCCTCCACCACCGCCCACTCCACCACCCCCACCACCGCCCACTCCACCACCTCCACCGCTGCCCCCTCCGCCACCTCCACTACTGCCACCACCTCCTCCCTTCTTACCACCCTTCTTGCCCCCTTTGTTGCCGAGGGCAACGGCTGCGACCTCGGATGCAGTGGCAACGGAGGCCGAGTCGAGAGAGGAAGCAAGGAACGAGGGGGAACACCCCTCAAAGATGGGGGGGGGGATAGTACTAGAGGCAGCAGCAAGGGAGCGGGCAAGGTCCTCCACATCAGTGAGATGTTTCTCAAAAAGGTCAATGGTGAGGGACATGGGGTTGACAGTGAGGAAGTAGTCACAAGCAGGGACAAAGCGGTCAGGGAGGCGGGTGGAAAGAAGGTACAGTGTCATCCACATGGGGGGGGGGGGGGGGTGGCAAGTAGGTCTGGATCGGGAGCGGCAGAGCGGAACTGGGCATCAAGCGAGCGAAGATGCAGGACACGATCGGGAACGCGGTGAAACGAGGGCATGTCAGGGAAAAGGAAGGGCAGCACAAGGCGGCCGAGGGACGCAGTGGTCGGGGTGGATTAGCGTTTGACTACAGCATCAAACAAGCCCTTGGCCGTCACCTCCTGGTCGAAGTGGGGCTACTCAGACATCGGCAGGAGGTCGGTGATGCAAGCACGGTAGCGTCGTCCCGCGCCGCCCAGCGACTGGCCGCCAACTGCAGCTTCTCAAAGCGAGCCTCCTCCACATCCGTCGGGGAGTCACCTAGGGGGTCGGGATCCTTGGGGGCGACGAGCTTGCCACTGGCGTGCTCCAGCAAGCGAACGTCGTTCTCGATCCTAGACCCTAGGTACAGCTTAAGTTTGCGAAGCCATCCTGGAAAATCGACCGGGCGACACTCCGGATCAAACGTGAGAACACGTGAGGTAGACATAGCCGGGTACGCAGGAACAACTAGCGTGGAGGGGTACTGACTGGTGCGGTCTAGTACAGTTGAGTGCGGTTCTGTGCGGTTGAGTGCGGTTGAGTGCGGTTCTGTGCGGTTGGATGCGGTGGAGTGCGGTTCTGTGCGGGGGTGCGGTTCTGTACGGTGGAGTGCGGTTCTGTGCGGTCAGGGGCTGTTCTATGGTGCGGGTGACCGGTGGGGCGGCGGCTAACTGGTGGGACAGCTTGTGGGGCGGCTGGTTTCAGGTGAGGCGGCTGGTTTCAGGTGGGGAGGCGGGTTTCAGGTGGGGCGGCGGTTTCAGGTCGTGAGGCGGCGGGTTTCAGGTGGGGCGTCGAGTAAGGCAGCGGTAGACGAGTGGGGCAGCGGGTGGGGCGGCGTGTAACTGGTGAGGCGATGGGTTTCAGGTGGAGCAGCGGGTGAGGCGTCGTTTAACTGGTGGGGCAGCGGGTGGGGCGTCGAAATGCGGGTGGGGTGACTGGTAACAGCAGGTGGGGCGGTGATTAACGGGTGGGCCGCGGGGCCTGCTAACGGGTGTCGCAGAGTCCGTTAAAAATCGGGCCGCAGGGCCTTCTGTCGTGGGCCGCAGGGCCGTCTGTCGTGGGCCGCGGGGCATTCTAACAAAGGGGCCGCGGGGCCCGCTAACGAAGGGGCCGCGGGACCCACTAACGAAGGACCACGGGGTCCGCGACGAAAAACCTCGAAGGCGACAGGTAAGGGAAAACGGCGACGGGCGACGGGCGAGCTAGTGGCGACGGGCGCGTTACAGGCGACGGGCTACGGGCGAGCTAGTGGCGACGGGCGAGCTAAGGGCGAAGCGCGGTGGGCCCATGGCGAGTGAAAATCGCTAGGGTAAACCTAGCGAAGGGCAAACCCTAGCTCTATACCATATCACGAAATGAGAATGTAAAGATTGACTAGAATGGAGAGTACAAGTGAATACAAACCAAACCTAGGGCAAAACAGAAACACCTAGACTAAAACCAGATAAACTACATAAAATATAGTTTCACACCATGCTGAATCACCCACTCACGAAGCTGCCGAGGGGTGCGTGGCTCCTGCTGGCGTAGCTGCTGCTGCTGCCCACCCTCAGTGCATCCGCCGCCACTAGCACTTCCAGTCGCCGCCCCATAACCTCCGCCCCGGCCAGCTCCAGAAAGGCCGGCTTGAGAGCCGCACGGTAGCGAGCGTCACTAGAGCGAAGGTGGGTCATGAGGTCAGCGACAGTGTGGAAATCAGACAGCTCAGGATGGAGGTACGGCAGCATGATACGGCCTAGGGCAGCAGTAGAGGGGGGGGAGTAACGAGCAACTACAGTGTCATAGAGTTCCTTCGCCGTACTAAGTTGGCCGAAATGAACTCCATCCTCAGGCGGGAGGGCATTGCGGACAGAAAGGTGGGCGTCAGCATCGCGGGTGTGCCACTGAGTACGAAGTGCACGGGCAGCTGAATCCTCAGGGGCAGGGCAAGTACCGGACGTGTGCTCTAACAGTGAAACGTCCTCCCTAACCATGCTCTGCAGGTACAGCTGGAGATCGTCGAGCCAACAGTAAAAAATAATCGGGCGACCCTCCGCGTCAAAGGCAAGGACATTAAGAGTAGCCATCGTGAGCAGCAGTAGTAGCAGCAGCAGCAGTAGCAGCAGTAGTAGCAGCAGTGCGGCAGTAAAGGCAGGTCCGCCGGGCAGCTAGGCAGTGCGCCTCGGATCGGCAGTGCTGCGGCACGGCGGCGCGGCTCGGGCAGTGCGGCGCGGCTCGGGCACGGCGGGGCAATGCGGCGCTGGCAGCAGCAGCGGCTTAGCAGCAGCTGCAGAGAGTGCAGGGGGCGTGCAGGCAGCGCGCTTAGGGGCGCGCGCGGGCTGTGCGGGCAGAGCGCGAGCAAGGCGGGATCGCGCGGGCGGCGCTAGCGGCGTGCGGGCAGTGCACGGGCAGGGCGCGCGGTGCGCGGGCAGGGCGCCGGCTGTGCAGGCAGCGCGCAGGCAGTGCGCGAGCGAGGCAGGCAGCACGCGGGCAGGAAAAGCAGCGCGGAGGCAGCAGCAGCAGCAGGCAGCGCAAGCAGTGCGCAGGCAGTGTGCGGGCAGGGCGCGCGTAGGCCTCAGGCAGTGCGCGTGCAGGCAGCGCGAGTAGGGCGCGAGCAGGGCAGCGAGCAGGTCGCACGTTAGGCAGCAGGCGGGCAGCACGACGGGCAGGGCAGAGCGCGTGGGGCAGCGCAAGCAGGGGAGGGCAGTACGGGCAGTTCGGGCAGGGCAGTACGGGCAGTTCGGGCAATTCGGGTAGGTCTAAACTAGCGGTGGGCCCTAACGGAGCGGTCCTACGGAGGATGGACCCGCTCTGAATACCATGTCAGAAATAGAACGTAGGAATGACCTAAAGTGTTGTACTCCTTAGAGTATGCCCCACCACAGCCTAGAGATAACAAATGCAATTTGACACTACTCGGTCGTCGTCTATGGCACAGTCTAGCGAAGAGGCAGAGATCTACGCCGGTGCCATGACTGCGCAGGAGCTTCGCTGGTTGACCTTCTTGCTCTCTGACCTTGGTGAGCGGCCTCGTTTTGCACCGACCTTGTTCACTGAGAACAAGGCCATGATCCTCGTGTGTCGAGAGCCTTGACTGGAGAGCAGCGTGAAGCACATCGGCGTGAGGTACTTTCTCCTGCAAGATTTGCAGCGACGTGGCCAGGCGCGCTTGGACTTCGTGGCCTCAGCGGCCAACGCTGCGGACATCTTCACCAAGGCTCTTCCGCCTAGTGACCACCACAGGTTCTGTCTGCAGCTAGGGCTTGTTGAGGTAGGCCCTCGGTTGCTGTGGTGTGGAATCTTGTTTCTTGCTGTACTTATAAATTTATATCTCTGTAAACTCTTGAACTGGCTGTGTGGCCCATTGCTTGTGCTTAGAATGTGTGGTGACTTCGTGATCCACCCTGAGCTTGCTGTGTTCCTTCTATTGACTGGTCTTGTGACCACATGCCTGTCATGGTTGTTTTGATGCCCCTCACTTAGCCTATGGGGGTGTGTCACACTATCTTTGTAGAACTATATATGCTGTAGTGAGTTGCATGTTACAGGGTACAAGAACTCTATCGACACTTTGCTTGTATCCCCCCTCCTCTTGACCTAATGCATTCATTCCTCCCTAAGTCTCTAGGCTAGTTAGTACTTGACATTGTGCCACATTTGGTTTTCTTGTATGTGATGTCCCCTTTGACTTTGTGCTGTACTAGATGCCCCCCCCCTCTGTGTCTCTCTTACAGGAAAATATTTTTACGGGTAAACATTTTCAATGACTTAGTGATTTTTCCAACAAACAGTTCAGGATTTCACGTGAGTTGAAGGGACTTGGCAGTTTCAGCAGATCAGTTAACATTTCTAACATGCTTGGGAGGTTGTCACTAGGGAATACGGTATTTGAGTGGGACAAATTTTCCAGCACGGCGCTTCTAGAATCGAGCTCAGACAAAGCATGCTTTCACAGTCTGGTTAAACTGATAAAGCAGGCTGAGTTTCTTATTTTCCAGCCATGTCAACGCTGGGCAGGGTGGTACATGCGACGGATGTTGTTTTAGCAGTATGGTTGTCAAAACTCACTCTGAAACACATGCTAAACAGGGTAAAACGCCCTGCAATCCAGAGGCCGGGTGGGGAGTATGGAGGGACAAGGGTGACAGAGTGGTATCGAGGAGGGCGAGGAGGATATGAAATTGCAGAGGAAGAGGGGGAGTTGGAACAGAAAAAGGATGGAGCAAGAATGGAGGGTTGAGGAGACAGGATGGTTGAGGTGGGGTGATTATGACTAGAGAGGGGAAGCGAGCATGATGGGTGAGCGAAAAGGGAGCGAGCAGGAGGGGTGAGTGAAAGGGAGAGCAGGAGGGGCGAGTGTAAAGGAGAGCGAGCAGGAAGGCTGAGTGAAAGGGAAAGGGCGCAGGAAAGGGCGAGCGAAAGGGAGAGTGAGCAGGAGGGGCGAGTGAAAGGGAGAGCGAGCAGAAGCGGTGAGTAAAAAGGAGCGAGCAGGGAAGGTGAGTGAAAGGGAGCGAGCAGGAGGGGTGAGTGAAAGGGAGCGAGCAGGAGGGATGAATGAAAGGGAGCGAGCAGAGCAAGAGGGGTGAGTGAAAGAGAGCGAGCAGGAGGGGTGAGTGAAAGGGAGCGAGTAGGAGGGGGATCCGAGGGAGCATCACCTGGTGCACATCTAGGTCGACTATCGCCACTCGCAGCACTCGCTTCATCGCCGCCCTCTCGCCCCCGCCACCGCTCTTGGCTCCCTCCAGCAGCCCTCTCCACACGTACGGCTGATTGCCCTTTCTACATGCGCTTGCTGCTGAAGGTGATTCAGGTAACACCAGAAGCAGTGGTGGGCCATGTGCCTGTTCCTGTGCCTGTGCCTGTGCCTGTGGTTACAGTGATGCTGCTTGGGTTGGTGACAGCACTTCTGCTAGTGGTGGTGGCAGTGACGGTGGCAAGGTGGGTGGTAGTGACGATGGCAGGGTGGGTGGCATCGAGGCCATGGCAGCAGGGAGGAGGCGGTTAGGGCAGTGGCCGTAACAGCAAGGTCGTTCAGAATGAAGTATCCCAACCTGTGGCCCTGAAACGCATGGCCTGGTGGATGGGTGAGTTGAGGTGGGCGATAAGATTGACACCACAATGGTGCATGCCAAGGTGGATACCATGGTCCTATGGTCTAGTGGTTATGACGTTAGACTCTGAATCTGAAAGGCCGAGTTCAATTCTCGGTAGGACCTGTTCTTGTTACCATTCTCAAGAAGTGCACTCTCACCTCGTCCCCATCGACCCAATACTTCCCAGCACCTACCATATCAAACTGCCTTTAAAACCCGGGGGCCAAGAAGGCCAAATTTGGTTCATCCTTCCTAGTGATGGTTGGATGTCCCAAAACGCCTGTGATTATTCCCTAGTTTTGAGCCCCCGACCAACATTTTGGACACTCCTATTGGACACTCCCAACCAACCTTCCTAAGGTTGAACTTCTTGGCCCCCGGGTTTTAAGGAAAATTCCTTTTCCTTACTTCGTGCCCCTGCATAACGCGTACACGGCGGTTCCTGCCAATGGCACCCAACAGTGAAACGTTACCCGCTCACGACACTCGACTCGACCATTGCTCCCGCCAATGTACACCTCGCGACCCAACCTCACGGTTCGGTTGGTAACCCGCGCTTCGGTCCTCCGCCTCGACAATTCCCAACCTCGGCACTAGGCCCGTAGCGCACCCCATTTTCTCAACGTTACCGTTTCTACGCTAGCTTCGCTATATATTGTTCGCTCATGCCTTCGCTCATTGGACTGTTTCACTCAATTGCACTCGTAACACTACTCCACATTCATCTGGACTCGAATGACACGCCACCCACTTACGCCACAATTTCAAAAGCCACACAGCTGCCACCCGTGCACATCCCCACCCCATCCCCTCCCATTCTATGCTACAGGCAACTCCCTCTATCACGTGACCTGATACCTTCCCCGTGTTCCATTTGAGTGACCTAAAAAAGCATGACAGACTTGCCGCCTCACCCTCATGCACTGGCAATGCAACTCTCGGTTATCGACACGTCAACCTGCTGTGTGGGCCGCTGTGCCACCCACCCGTTCACCGCGCACCCTAAACCCTAAACCCTAAACCGCGCAGCATGACCAGTTCGATTGCACGGTTGGCAAACGACCTACCCGTTGCAGCGTTGAAGTGCCAGTTGGAACCAAAGCGGCCTGTTTAAAACAACATATTAACAAGAGACAAACAATACAGGATGCAGACAAGTCAGGTGCAATGATGTAACAAAGGGTTATGGAGGAACACAAAGCATGACACACGTACCATGAAGGTAGAAGAGGGTCCACTTCGAAGGTGACCTGCTGCACTGCGACGCCACTCCTTCGTCCGCCAACTCCTTCCACTTACTCTCTGGGACGCACCCGCCCGGGCCGCGACCGAACACCTTGATTTCGGCGTTGTAATTGCTCCGTCGCTCAGACGCCTTGCGCATGGCCAGATTCTCCTTTCGAGGGAACATGCAGATGCCGTAATAGAATACGTCCTTCCCCACGCCAGCTTCCGCGTACTTCTCTGACAGCATCTCTCTCAGCTCGGGCCAAAGAGGGTAGAACTTCATCCACCAGGCAGGCGCAGCGGACGTCATGAACGTGAATGCCTCGATAGCCTTTTTCTGCAATCAGGGTATTCCGTTTGAGGGGAACAATGATTAGGGCAAACGAATATTGATACAAATACAGTTTGTATCAAAAGGGCAAACGAATACAAATACAGTTTACGTACTATAACATCCAATGTCAAAACAAAACAGTGAATATACTGACCGAGAACAAATGGTCTTGTTCCAGTGTCGTAGGAAGCAGGATGTTGCCGTTCGGGTCACGTGGTAGCAGTTGCAAGTCGAAACTCGGGATGAGGGCCAAGTTAAGGGTTTGCCTCTACTCCTCGTCGTTGTTGATGATTTGCTGCCGAAGTGCAACGACCAGCGCGGACAGCTCGTCGTTGCGCAGATTGAGCGCTGCGTAAGCAGCCTCCTTATCGTCCAGCGCGATTTGGAGGTCGAGTGCGCGCTCCTGTGTAAGCTTGAGCGTCGACGCCAGGTCTTCGTTCTCAGCACGAAGACGAAGCTCTGCTTGTGTATGTCAGAATTAGCAGTAGAAAGTAAGAATGAAGAAAGGAGGATGTTCACTAGCAAGCAGTTGAGTACATATAGGAAACCCTAGATTGGGCTGTACTCGCTATAGAGTACCCCACTGCAGGCTAGACAAATACAACATTCTGACACACCCCCATAGCCAAAGTGGGGTGTAATCAGCACAATGAGCAGGTATAGCAGGAGTTCACAATAAGAAGCAAAGCTAGAGGTAATCACAGCGGGCAAGTGAGGAGGAGGAGGGACTGTGAGAGGAGAGAAGATGAGAGACGGCGGCTGAAGCTGCAGACACACGGGCAACAGGAGCTGCTGGCACAGTGGCTACCGGGACAGTGCGCCCCGGACTACTGGAGTAACTGGCTCACGGGCTACGAGGAGCTACAGGAGCAACGGACCCTCGGACGACAGGCGCAGCAGACTCTCTGGGCTACCAGGACAGTGCGCCCCGGACTACAGGTGCTGCGGACGACAAGACAGCAGCCTCCGCTCAACCTCCTCCAACTGTCCCACACACCCCCCACACACCCACTGCTTCACTCCTAACTCCACTTGCACGTCACCCCCCTAGTACCACTCCTTCGGCTCCCACACACCCACCCCCCTCAGCGGCAGCTGCAGCACTGGGAGACGGAGGAGGAGGAGGAGCAGGGGACGACGCACAGAAACTGCACCCCCATACCCCCCACCCCCAAACCCTAATTCAGGAGAACGGGCAGCAGCAGGGGTGGGGCGCCGTCAGAAGCACGGGGGACAGCGGGCAGCGCAAGGGAAGAGGAAATAGGGCGCCCACGGGCCTGGCGCAGCCCGTACGAACCGCGTGCGGGCGGCCCGAGGCGCGCCCGGGCCTGGCGCAGCCCGTACGGGCCGCGCGCGGGCCTGGCGCTGCCCGTACGGGCCGCGCGCGGGCCTGGCGCAGCCCGTACGGGCCGCGCGCAGGCTGTACGGGCCGCGCGCGGGCCCTACGCAGGTCGCGCAGGCCGCGACGGGCGACGGGGGGCGACGCGCGGGTCCCCGTCGCCCGTCGCAGCGCCTCCCGGGAGCGACGCGCGGAGTGACGGGGCAGAAAGCCGCCGCGCGCCTCGGGGCGCACGGCGGGCAGAAAACCGCCGCGCGCCTCGGGGCGCACGGCGGGCAGAAAACCGCCGCACGCTCCGAGCGCGCGGCGGGATGAAAAATCCGTCGCACGCCACGGGGCGTGCAACACACAGAGTAGCAGTAGCAGCGGAAGCAGTGAGGTGGTGGGCCCACCCACAGGATCGACCCAAGGGGATCGACCTGCTCTGATAGCATGTCAGAATTAGCAGTAGAAAGTAAGAATGAAGAAAGGAGGATGTTCACTAGCAAGCAGTTGAGTACATATAGGAAACCCTAGATTGGGCTGTACTCGCTATAGAGTACCCCACTGCAGGCTATACAAATACAACATTCTGACAGTGTACGCACCGACGGAAGTTCTGTTTGTGAAAATAAAAAAACAAGCGAACGAGACGGGTGCGACATTGGGGCTTGGGCGAGAAACAATACTAACATTACATACAACAAGCGTCGTCAAAGGCATAAGCGAGCAACAATCTAAAATCGCTATATACGATACTGATTAAAAAAACCGGTAAAAATATGACTGCGCGGTTCATACCATAGCGTGCACGAGAAACAACTGGGAGGCCATGAGCGTTAAGATGCTCCACGGCCTCCGTGGCGCCTTCCGCTGTGTCTTCTAAGGGTCCGGTCAGATTAAGCGGCGTGGTTAAAATGTCGGGGGAAGGAAGAGCAGCCGCAGTGACTGGCTGAGCAGGGGAAGGAGTTGCTGTTCTAGGGTTGTTACTCGGCTCTACCATGTTGCCCTTCTTTTGTTTCTTATGCAACAACTCAGCAGGCAGGATGCCATGTGCCTTCATGAGTTCCATCCACGCGACGAGCTCATGGAGCTTCGTGACATGATCGCCGGCGTCGCTATCGGTCGCCGAGTCGTCCACCACTGCACCATTTCGGCCGAGTGTAACCAGACCAGTGGTGTCGTCCGGTGCCAGCGTTCGTTTCCCGCCACGAGCTGTGGCATGAATGCCGGACATACTTACGCGTTTGCGATTGACAAGAGTCGCAGACGATAGATGCAGCAGTTTATGGTTGGTTGATGACCAATTTTTTTCGGCCAGCATTGCCACCCAAATTCCAATTTTGCGCCAGCTGGCTGATTACATTCGCGATGATTGGTCCATTCATGATGTTGCGGAAACACAGCGTCGTGGCGCTGCGTCGCGCTGCGACGTGTTTGCATGGTCCCGTGTTGGCAGTCACGGTTTGTAACTGTTTCGATTTTTTGTTTTGTTTTGCAGCAAGGCATCCCTGCCCGTTTTTTTACAGCATGTCAGATATGTCGATTTTTTACCAGCTGGGCATGGTTATGTTGTCGTTATGTAATGTTTGTCATGTAACACGATATTACTTTGCAGAGGGAATCGCGGAACGAATCGGATTGATCAACAAAATACGCTGCGCGCTGATGGCGCGAAGTGTAAAGAAACAATCTTCGCCCACAGTCATGACCCACTGCAGCCCCAGCGGCAGCAGCATTGTGCAACACGTCGCGACAGTCCGTCGATCACAGCCACCCACCGTGCTGAAATATTACAAGGTGCGTGCCACATCTACATGCCTTGGGATGAAAGCCATTGTTTAATATTTTTGTTATTTAATTGGCTTTCCATTATTAAGAAGCAATATAGGTCTGGTTTAGTAAGTCCACTATAAAAACATCGGAACATCTCGACTTGTATTATATGAAGATTGGTTCCAGGTAAAACATTGAAAGTACGCATTTTTTTACTATCCGTAGTGTAGAGTCCACTCGGTTAGTAGTGGCCTAACCCATAAACAATTGTATCATTTGGATAGTAAGTCTAGAACATGAAGCGGTTAACAAGCCATACATCCTCGTCTGGCGCTGTCCTTACCGATTCTACTGCCCTTAGAATACTATTTACAGCAATCACACGATAGCGCTCACCAGCGGCTTCCCATCGTAGTGTTTTGCCACCAGTTGCACCGTCTTTGGTGGGAGCTAAGTCGTAATACTTAATGAAAGCATACGGCACCAGCAACCTCCCAATGCGGACCTGGAAGAATATGAGCAACTTGGCGTACCATTCCTCCTCTGTCCCAGCATCATCCTGTCCTACAACTGCAATGTTGGAGTACCAAGGCTGGCCATGAAAGATCGGAGCTGCACCGGCGTGATGAGGTAGCCGGCTGAATGCAGCATCAACGGCAGCAGGCATTGCCAATCCATTATGAACCTGGTAGTGGCAGGTTGTGTGGGCAAAGGGAAGCATAGATTGGGTTGTGAGGTGAGGTTGAGGGTGGCTGCCAGGAATGATCCAGAGAAGGGTAAAGGGGGTGTGGTTGAGCATAGACGCAGCCAACGCGACAAGGGGCAGCCAACGCACCCAATCTCAAGGACATTACAATTGTGTGAGCCATGATATCTTACATGTATTGTGTCGATCGTGCGCCCCGAGCAGGCAGGGGCATTGTTAAGTGCGCCGCGTAGGTAGGGTAAGTCGGCAGCTACCGCGTTGGTGAACTCCATATCTCTGCCGATGTCAGGTGTCAATGGCACAACGTATGGTGCCTCACGCCGGTTTTGAGGCACCAAGAGCCTCCAACTCTCGCGAGTCAACACACGTTCCCCTGTCCTGGTCAAGAATGGATGGATTAGTGCTTGCAACAAGGAGATAATCAAGAGCGTCCTGGTTTTTTGCAAGGCCATGCTCACCTCAACCATTCAATGTGTCGTATTATTTTCGCTTGCCGAGAATAGGAGCAATCGACTCTAGCCGCAAGCGCATCACCTCGCTGTTCATGATCTGTGACGTTGCTGTACGCCTATTCGAAGCGCAGTACGGGTTCTTGATGTACTCTATGTGCAGGTGCTCGAACATCTGTGTGGAGTAGTGCTCGGGCAATCCCGCTCGACGAATCGAGTCTATGTAGTGGCTGATGAGGTGCATCTTAATGAACTTCCACTTGGAAGTTTGCGTTGGAAACGTCGTCACTAGAGCAGTGATCATCCTGTCAAAGTAAACACAAGGATTTCAAGGGTGTCTTAGATCGACTGAAACATGCGATTATGGACACACATGGACGATACTTCCCAAGGTTGTGAAGTGGACGAGAGTTTGAGGCGAGGACTTACCTCTCAGCCTTATGCTTCAAATCACGCAGTGTCGCTGTCGTGTGCTCGCTCGTGCGTGCACAGAAGGTGTTCCAGTCGATGTACGTTGCGATTGCATTCATCTGTGCATGTGGGACTGTGGGCTCAAATCCTCGCACAAGAAAGGGAAGGACTTGCATAACACTTCTATGCTCAAATGCCTGGTAGCTCGCCCCCGTCGACAAATAATCGCCACCAGGCAGCCGCATGAAAGGATTGCGGTTGTGCAATCGCAGGTGTGCAAGCCTATCGTCTGCCCGCCTTTTCTGGGCGGTCGAGAGAGTCACACGCAAAATGTCAATAATGTGCACAAGAATCCCCAAATCTGCCTGGTGCATGATAACAGGCATAACGCATAAGTAGGGGTTCAAGATGGGAATCGATTCCCAACGCCAACCCCACAAAAAACAATTCACAGGGTGTGTAAAAATGCTCGACAATCCGTCCGGGTAACTCTTGTTTTGCAACACGGCGGTGATTCCCTTTTGCACGAGTGGCGTGCGAGGGATGATGCGATGGACAAGTTTGTTGGTCTGCGCAACAGGAACGGTGCACAACGAACACGGATGACTTGTGAGGGCCCCCGATTTTGTGCACGTCACCTTGCATGACTCTGGATAATCACAAGCGTACGCATATAATACAGGGTAAGCGGCGTACGTGGCACCACTCGGGTCCTGCACCCTCACCCCTGTGTGTGAGGCTTTCCTCAATGGTTCCATGACCATGGAGAGAATGTGTTGGAACACAACCAACTTATCGACAGAGTCGTACTCGGACGTGAATTCCGGTAACAATGCGAGCAACACGTGACCCCATGCCTGCCAACGGTCATGCGTGTCTATGTTACCCAATGTTAGGTAGACAGGATGACCTTTGGCTTTGCCACGTTGGTCCACATGTGTCTCGTCCCTCGTCAGGATCAGTGCAACAACCACACCTTCCGGGCCCACTTTTTGGACCTCATCGTGGAGTGTGAACCACCAATCCCCCGTCTCGGGTGATGAGTATACATGGGTCTCACCCGGGCTGCGCGGTGCAGGTTTCAAAACTAGCTTATCTGCGCTTTTTGGGTGCGTCAATAGATCGATCATCCCAATGACACCGTCGCAGAAAAAAAACTTTAAAGCTTTTTTTGACTGTACACGCACGACTCCACGTTTCCAATTCCGATGGGGGTCAGGAACGCGCTCATCGACGTAATTTTCAACGTCTCGCGCAGTGCGGAAAACAATCACGTCATCATTGAACTTTGAGCCAAGGTTCAAGATGCGTAACAACTTATCAATTGCACCTTTGGACAGATTGGACGTCATGAGGAAGTGCGCGAATGCATCAGCAGAATTGAACGCCTCGCTCTCACCTTCATCGCACGCCACACCACCACTTACACCCTCATGTTGAGCCCTCTTCTCTGTTTGGGGGTCGGGCTGTGTGTTGGTGGGGAGTGGGTTTTCAGGAGGGGGGGGATGAGTCTCATGCACAGGAGATCATGGGGTGCTTATGGACAACGACGGGGTGGGCATGGTGGCTTGTGCTGTGCGGGGTAGATGCATGGTGCGCGTCGAATTCTGATTCGAACTGCGATTGGCAGCGGTGATTCTGCACGTATCACCGTGGTGGTTTTTTAGGGGGCCCCGGCCAGAGAAGCCTTCAGGCCCAAATATTGTGCAAATATAAGCCATCCTGCAATGGGGTAAGAGGAGGGGGGGGGGAGAGGGAGGGGTGAGGTAGGGCTGAGGGAGAGATAAGGGGGGGTGGACGATGGGGGACGAGGGCGGATGGAGGAGGGAGGTTGATGAGGGAAGAGACCAGAGGGATGCGGATGAGATGGAAGTTCGAGAGATGAGGGGGGATGAGAGAGACGGGATGGGGCGGGGGTGAGAGCGACGAGGGGGGGAGGGGATGATGAGGGGATGATGCAAGGCCGGGGGTAATCAAAGGCGACGGGGGAAAGCAAATGCGACCGTGGGATGCAAGGGCGACGGGGGGAAGCAAAGGCTACGTTGGAAAGCGAGGGGGACGGGGCAAAGCAAAGGGTGACGGGGGGAAGCTGAGGTGACGCGGGAAATCGAGGGGGACGGGGCAAAGCAAGGGCGATGGGGAGAAGCGAAGGCGACGAGAGAAATCGTGGGCGACGGGGCAAAGATAGGGCAACATGGGAAGTAAACGCGGCGGGGGAAAGCGAGGTGAGACGGGGGAAAGCATGGGCGGAAAGCGTGGGCAACGGGGGGGGGCATAGGTGACGAGGGGAATAAAGATCGACGGGGGAAAGCGAATTCTACGGGGAACGCGAATAGTTCGAGGGGAGGGGAGGGAAGGCCAAACGCGGGAGGCGATGGCGACGGAGGAAGCGAATGCGACGGGGGAAGCATAGGCGACAGGGGAAATCGTGGGCGACGCGGGAAATAGAGGGCGACGAGGGAAGCGTGGGCGACGGCGGAATGGATGGGCGACGGTCACAAAGAATGGTGAGAGTGGGAAGCAAGAGCGACGGGGGAAGCAATGGCGACAGTAGAAATCGATGGGGACGGGGGGGATGCGTGGGCGACGGGGGAAAGCGGCAGCGACGAGGGAAGAGGATGGCGACGGGGAGAAGGAATGGTGACGGTGAGGACGGGGGGGATACGTGGGCGACGGGGGAACGCGACAGCGACGAGGGAAGAGGATGGCGACGGGGAGAAGGAATGTTGACGGTGGGGACGGGGGGAACGCGTGGGTGACGAGGGAAAGCGAAAGCGACGAGTGAAGCGTGGGCGACGGGGAGAAGGAATGGTGACGGTGGGGACGGGAGGAATGCGTGGGCGACGGGGGAACGCGACTGCGACGAGGGAAGAGGATGGCGACGGTGAGAAGGAATGGTGACGGTGGGGACGGGGGGAATGCGTGGGCGATGGGGGAACGCGACAGCGACGAGGGAAGCGTGGGCGACGGTTGAATTCGTGGGCGACATGGGAAAGCGTGCGACGTGGAAAGCATAGGCGACGAGGAGAAGCGTGTGCGACGGGGAAAAACGACCACGACGGCGGAAATCGTGGGCGATGGGGGAAATTGCGGGGGCGGAGGACAGCGTGTGCGACGGGGATAAGTGTGGGCGATGGGGGAAATCGTGGGCGACGAGGGAAAGCGTGGGCGACGACGGGAGCATGGCCTAATAACGGAATCGTGGGTGACGGCAGTGTGCGAGAGCGACGGGGGCACCCGAGAGTGACGGGGGAATGCGAGAGCGACGGGGTAAGGAGAGGGCGACGGGGGAAAGCGAGAGAGACGGGGTGAAACGAGAGTGACAGGGGAATGGGGGGGCGACGGGGGAATGCGAGACCGACGGGGGAAGGAGTGGGCGACGGGGGAAAGCGAGTGCGACGGGGGGAAACGAGAGTGACGGAGGGGGGATGCGAGTGTATCCTCGGGTGGTAAAATGTAGCTAAGTAACACACCTTGTGAGATGGCCACTTCAAGGTGAGTTAGCCGCTGAATCGAGAATAATCTAGCGGATCTCAGTACTTTAAGTGCAGGTAAGCGCAAGGATTTGTCGCAGATGAAAGCTTGAGTATCAGAAAATCCAAGATTATGGAATTCGGAATTCCAGATACAAGACGTTGAGCAGACTCATGACAGAGTTCATTGCCGCACGAGCAGCGGCTGTCGATAGGTTTGGGGCCAAAGCGTGGGAGTCTGTGGTGCCTAAAACTTTGCCCTTAACCCGAAGGGCTGAGGCCAAACACAACTCTTAAATTCAAGGTTAGAAAATGAAACGCACCCTTGCTAAGAAAGTACACATGGTGCATGTAAACCTCATCAACCATAAACAGTGGCAGGGTGGGATACCAGTTCGCTGGGAAATGCGATAGGGCCATAACTAATACTATTCATCCAAGTTAGGCAGCTAAACATCACTTTAGGCGTACGGGCCACCCACTCGAAACCAACCCGGGGAAACTTCAAACTGACCCGCGACTCACCCTGAATGTTACGAAGCGACACGGCTGGTCAAACGCAGGCGAACGAGTGAGAACGCGCCAAATCACCCAAATGCGAATTAGCGCGCTTCGCAAAAAGACGCGCAGAGGAAAAAAACCGCATTGACTACATTGTGGCGGGAAACACACGTGTCACCCAACATAATCAGCCGACTCGTGTACGACAAACCAAACGGAAGCATTGCTTATTAACATACTGTATGCACAACAGGACAACCATACTAGTTAAATCACAAAGACTATATCTTACAATATTGCAAGAACACCTTCACAGCAATAAATGGCGTACATGTTGACATGTCAATAACGCAAAGTGATCAGTCATAATGTGTATACATATAAATACAATCACTAAGAATACCATGAAAAGTATCTGAACAAGTCTGACAAAACATAAAACACAATATACCAATTACATAAATATACGCAATAAACACTAAGCCGAATGTGGAAAACCATTGTGTAGCGTCCAGTAGTTTAAACCGAAAGACCTCCCTAAAAGCACAGTACATATATCAAAATGTAAAACAGAAACCCAGAACACAAGTACTGTGAAGAAATGAGGAATGAATGAACTAGGAAATTGTTGGGTACAAATATGAAACCCTAGAAACTTGTACCCCTTAGTGTCTAACCCACTATAGCCTACACAGGCTAAGTCATATATGTCTGACACACCCCCATAGGCAAAGTGGGTGAGAACAAGGGGTCACAAGACCAGTCAAGCAAAGCAAAGCAAGCTCAGGGTGGATCACAACGTCACCACACATTCCGAGCACAAGTTCAACGGCCACAAGGCCAGTTCACATGCAGGATTATAAATCAAGGTGAACAAGCAAGACAGTGATCGCAACCTAGCAAGGGTAAGCATGCAGGTGCAGGTATATATAGATCACAGTACAAGTAAAGTCAAGAGGTAAGCAAGTGAGGCCAGGTAGGCACAAGACCTAACATAGTACAGAACCGTTGATGATCACAAGGCTGAAGTGCATTGGTAAAGATATCAGCAGTGTTGGCCTGAGAGGCCACGAAAGCAAGGCGCAGCTGGCCACGCTGCTGCAGCTCACGTGCAAGGAAGTAGCGAAGAGAAATGTGCTTCGTTCTGTGCTCCAGTCTGTGCTCCTGACACAAGGCCAGCATGGCCTTGTTGTCTACGTACAGAACTGGAGGAGAACGAGGCGGCTCTCCCACGTCGGTCAGCAGGTAGGTGAGCCAGCGTAACTCCTTTGCAGCCATGGCCCCTGCGTTGATCTCGGCCTCACAGCTGGAGCCGAGAACAGAAGACGAGCGGGTAGACCGCCACGAAACAGAGCCGGAACCAAGGCTGAAGGTGTAACCCTGTGACGACCGCTGAGTAGCCAGGTCGTCAGCCCAAGAGGCGTCTGCGTGACCAGTGAGGACAACTCGAGCCCGTCCTCCAAGCACGAGCCCCATGCCCGACGTACTGCACAAGTAGCGCAACACCCTGTAAGCAGCATCCATGTGCTCCTTCCTGTGTCGGCCAGGAGCAACATAGCGTGCTAGGATGCTAAGAGGGTAGGCTAGGTCAGGTCGAGTGCAGGTCATCAGGTACATGAGGCAGCCCACAAGCTCTGGATACGGGCCACTCGGCTCTACGGACTCATCCGAAGGCAGAGCTGAGAGCGAGTGGCGGGTAGGCAGAGGAGTGGGCTGTGGCGAGGAGTACGTGAAACGGAAGCGCTGAAGGACCTGCTGCACCATGTGTGACTGAGTCAAGGTAATGGTGCGCCGTGCTCTGTCCCGGGTGATCCGCAAGCCAAGATAGCTTGTCAGCTCACCCAGGTCTGTGCACGTGTGTCTCTTCTGCAGCTCCGACTTCACGTGGGCGAGTGCCTTAGTGTCAGCAGTAGCAAAGACCAGGTCGTCTACGTACACTAGAACGTAGAACGGCAGCAGAGTGGTGTCGGTGCGTAGAAACAGCGACGGGTCAGCAGTAGAAGGAGCAAACCCAAGAGCAGCAAGAGTCGTCCTCAGTGTGTCATGCCACTCACGGGGTGCCTGGCGGAGACCGTAGACTGGCCGCCGGAGGCTCCACTGGGTACCAGGAGGAAATGACCCAGTGAAGCCAGGTGGGCGGCGCAGCCAGATCTCCTCGTGCAGGCTGCCCTGTAGGAAAGCAGTGCTGAAGTCAAGAGAGTGAAGCTCGTAGTCACGCTGAGCGGCGACGTGCAGCAGAACCCGAAGAGTGGTCATCTTCGGGGTAGGGGAGAAGGTCTGGAAGAAGTCAACTCCCTCTCGCTGACTGAAGCCTCGTGCAACGTAACGCGCCTTGAAGACAGGCGGAGAACCCGGCGGCCGCTTCACCCTGAAAATCTACATGCCACTGACGATGTTCGCCCCAGGCGGGGGAACCTCGTCGACGTAGGTGCCTGTGGACTTCCAGGAAGCCATCTCTGCGTCCATGGCTGACTGCCACTGAGAGGAGTAGGGACCCTCTATCGCCTCTGCGTAAGAGCGCGGGGTCGGGATGTCTGGTGCATCCGAGTCTCCCTCAGGGGCAATCAGCATGGACACGAGATGAGGTAAAGCAGCGGCAAAGCACTCAAACTCCTCCTGCCTGTCCTCAAGGACGTCCGTGCCAAGAGCACACTCACCCCCGACGGACGGAGGACAGACAGACTCAGACTCAGCAACTAGACTAGCGGCGTAGTCGAGACAACAGTGAGCAGCAAAGTCGACAAGCTCAGCAACAAGAGCCGACGCAGACGTAGTCTCAAAGGAAGGGTCAGTGACAACAGTAGCGAGAAGACGCGTGACAGTAGGACTGGCAGCGCGAGCAAGGTCTGACGGCGGGTCAGGGACGTCAGGAAGAGAGGACGCGGGAGGAGACGGCAGAGGGACACGCTGTGGAGCAGTGGAAGGACGAAGTACCATCTGGTGTGTGCCGGGGACAGGAGGAGGACGCTGACGCGGAACACGACAACCAGTGCGAGCAGCACGAACAGGCGACGCAGAACGAGACTCAGGCGACGCAGGACGAGACTCAGGCTCACGACGCTCCGTAAGACCTCCTGTCGGACCAGTGTAGGGAGAAGGACCAGGGAGTGGCGAGGCAGGCTGCAACTGTGACTGCGACTGGACAGGCAGAGGACATGCTAAAGAGGGAGTAGGACCGGTAGCAGGCGGGAGACCAAGAACCTGCTGAAGGAGCGGAACGAAGTACGGCCGCGGCCGCGCAGCGCCTCCAGAACCAGCAGAGACACCACCAGTACCCTCAGCTCCAGGGTCTCCAGCTACAACTCCCGCAGCACCACCAGCAGCTCCAGCAGCTCCAGCACCTCCAGCTCCAACTCCCACAGCAGCTCCAGTACCTCCAGTAGGTCCAGCACCAGCAGCACCTCCAGCAGCTCCAGCACCAGCAGCACCTCCAGCAGCACCAGCACCAGCAGCACCTCCAACAGCACCAGCACCAGCAGCACCTCCAGTAGCTCCAGCACCAGCAGCACCTCCAGCAGTAGGCCCCCCAGCTCCAGCAGCACGGCTACAGCGCCGAGCGTACCACTCACGAAGCTGCCGTGGAGAGAGAGGCTCCCGTCGCAACGGGGCACTCGGAGGACCCCCAGTCTCAGCTCCCCCAGACTCAGCAACCCCAGGCTCAGCATCCCCAGGCGCAGCACCCCCAGGCTCCGCACCCCCAGGCTCCGCACGCTCAGGCTCAGCACCTCCAGACCCAGCACCCGCAGGCTCAGCACCCCTAGCAGCACCAGAGTCAACAGCTACCTCAACAGGCTCGACTGCGTCTACCTGGGACACACCTGAGGGGGCAGGACCCTGAGGGGGGAGGGGGTCAACCTGGGGAGGACAGACGCAGTGCGGTAAGGAAAGAGACGGTAGTAGGGAACCGACTCGTCAAACGTGACATCCTGAGAGGACAGAACACGGCGCGAGGTGGGGTGGTAAAACCGCCAGCCAGGCGCGTCAGGGGGGAAGCTAAGGAAGACGCAGGGAACGGCACGGGAGGACAGCTTGTCCGCCGACAAGTCGCGGACGAAAGCTCGAGATCCCCAGACACGGAACGCAGACGCATCGCCAACCTTCCCCGTCCACCGCAGAGTGGGGGAGGTCTCCGGCATGGAGACCCGGGGCTGGAGGTTGATCTGATGCGCCGCGTACTGAACCGCGAACGGCCACAGAAAATGGGGAGCAGCCGCATGGATCATAGACGTACGAGCGACATCCATGACCATGCCAATGCGGCGCTCGGCAATCCCATTTTGCTGTGGAGAGGCCGGAAGCGTGAACGTCTGGCGGATGCCCTCCGCCCGATAGTAGGCCTGCAGAAGGTCGGAGGAAAACTCTCCACCTCTGTCTGAGTGCAGACGCACAACAGGAAAGTCCGAGCCAAAACTCTCTCTGAGCTGGAGACGAGCAGCGCGGATCCAGTCGATCAACACCTCAGTGACCTCACCCTTGCGGCGCAAGGGGAAGACTGTGGTGTAACGCGAGTAGTCGTCAACGACAAGCAGGAAGTAACGCTCGTGACCCTGTCCACGGACGCGGGCTGGGCCCCACACGTCCATGTGAAGAGTCTGCAGTGGGGCCTCTGTCGGAGGAAACTCGGAGGAGTGAGGAGCGGCGCGCTGCCGACCCTCGACGCAGGGAACGCAAGTAGGGGCAGGCCCCGGAGGAAGGGGAGGGAGGGACTCAGGAAGACCCGAGACCAGGACACGGGAGGCCATGCCTCGAAGACGAGGCAGGGAGGGGTGACCAAGGCGGTGGTGCCTAAGAAGATTCTCGTGGGCCAGGAGGCGACACAAGCAGGGGGTTGACTCAGGGCCAGACCGGGACGCTGCAGCAAACACCTGACCCGACGCGGCTACCTGAAGAGGAGGAGACTCAGTGGTAAGGGTGTACAGGCTGGACCCCGGCCTACGGGTGAACGTGGCCAGGTGACGACCCGTCCGAGCACACGTGCAGTGCGTCACACGCTGGTGGGCAGGGGTGAACTGGTGAACACCCCCATCCTGTAGATCAGCACCCGCCACCAAGTTCGTAGAGAACGAGGGGAGGTAAAGACCAGACAGCGAGCCGGACGGAACAGCAGGACACGGGAGGACAGTGGAGGAACTGGCCACAACTGGTCCCCCAGAGGGGTCAGCCAGAGAGACTGCCACCGGCCGACTGAGCGGCGAGAGGGTGGTGCAGTCGCGAAAGAAGGAGCGGGAAGCACCCGAGTCAAGGGTGAAATTGTGCAAGACCTGAGCCGACATGGTACCTGAGAGAGCAGTCTCACCAGCACCTGGAGCAGCACACTCACTAGCACCTAGAGCAGCAGCCTCAATGCCCGGGTCGGGCGGAACACACAGGTAACAGTCACCCTCATCACTAATAGACACAGCATACATAGCAGCAAGGATAGCATCATAGTCAAGATCAAAGATAGCAACCCCCGACTTAAGCAGAATATCCGAGCGAGGGATCTCCGAGGAGCCAGGGAACTGAGTGCGCCAGGCATCAGTCAGGCGACCGAAGCAGCGTGGTGTGGTGTGCGGGCCTCCGCACGGCTCTCCACGGCGGTCGCCGGTGCGAAGAACGTAGGTGCAGGGACCAGCACCCCCAGACGTCCCACGCCCAGCGTACCACTCACGAAGCTGCTGAGGCGACGGGGTCTCACCGGAGCGCTGCTGCTGCTGGCGCTGGCCACCGCCAGGGCCTCCCCGCTGCCCACCACCACCCCCGCCACTCCCATCTCCTCCGCCGCCGCCGCTACCTCCACCCCCACTCCCGCTGCCTCCGCCGCCTCCACCTCCACCGCCGCCGCTTGCCACTAGGGGCAGACGCAGTGCCGACCGACTCGGTGCCAATGAGGTCGACAGCAGCAGCAGAGGCAACAGAGGGCAAAAGAGGGACGGGGGAGCACCCCTCAAAGAAAGGGGCACGGGGGTCACCCTGATCCTACAGAGGACGGCAGGTGACTACGCACAGCAAGGCGAGCAGCAGCATCGTGCGTGGTCCAGACAGAGCGAACAGTACTAGCAGCATCAGCAGCAGGGGCAGCAGAGGCACCAGACGTGAGATCGAACAGTGAGAGGCCGTCTTTGCTATCGCACTGCAGGAAAAGCTGCAGATCATCTATCCAGACCTCAAAGTCTACCGCTCGACCCTCAGCATCAAAGGTAAGAACGTTGGGACTAGCCATGACAGCAGCAGCAGCAGGCTAGCAGCAGCAGAAAAAGAAGCAGGCATGCAGTAGCAGCAGCAGGAGGGGCGCGGCTCGGCGGTGCGCTTACCAGGGGCGGGTGGGTAGAAGTCCGCAAGTGGTGGGGCAGGGCCGAGGTGCGTCGGTAGGATCAGGGCCGCGACAGGGCGGCAGGGCAGGGCCGCGACTCGGCTGCAGGGCAGGGCCGGGACGGCGGCGGCGGCTGTCACGGCAGTGGAGCAGCAGCGGCGGCAGCTGTCACGGCAGGAGCAGCGGCGGCTGTGACGACAGCAGCGGCGGCGGCTGTCACGGTAGAAGCGGCGGCGGCGAAAGGTCGTGGCGGAAGCGGCAGCGGCAGCAGGCGCGACGGCAGCTGCTGCTGGGGCGGCAGGGCGGCTACGGCGGGCCGCGAAGAGCCGCGGAGGGGCCGCGAAGGGGCCGCGAAGAGCCGTGGAGGGGCCGCGGAGAGGCCGCGAAGGGGGCTGCGAAGGGCCACGAAGGGCCGCGAAGAGGCCGCGAAGGGCCGAGAGGGGGGCCGCAAATGGCCGCGAAGGGGCCGCGAAGGGCCGTGAGGGGGCCGCGAAGGGCCGCGAAGGGGCCGCGAAGGGCCGTGAGGGGGCCGCGAAGGGCCTTAAGAGGGGCCGCGAGGGGCCGCTAAGGGGTCGCGACCGGGACCGCGAAGGGGCCGCAAAGGGGGGCCGCTAAGGGGGGCCGCGAAGGGGCCACTAAGGGGCCGTTAAAGGGCAGGCCACTAAGGGGCCGCGAAATTTTAGGGCAGGATGTGAAGCGCGTTTAGGGCAGGCTAAAAAAAAAATTCGAAGGTGGGCCCAAGGAAGAAACGGTCCACTGGGGAACCAGCTCTATACCATGTGAAGAAATGAGGAATGAATGAACTAGGAAAGTGTTGGGTACAAATATGAAACCCTAGAAACTTGTACCCCTTAGTGTCTACCCCACTATAGCCTACACAGGCTAAGTCATATATGTCTGACAAGTACAACATCCAAATTATATCGACTATATATATAACAGAGAACCAATGAGTCCGAAAACAAAACTCTATGTACCAACACTACAGGACAAGGGCACATGCCACATGTAACGAAATGGGAAACTTGTAACCAGGTCGCGACAGCCGCGACTGCTAAACAAAACCGCCCTGAATGGGCAAACAGTGGCAAAGTGACGAAGGGAGATTACGTGGCACAACCCTTGAACAATTAATGGCTGTGTCTCATCCAAACCAGCTCGACACCGACGAAACCCTAAACTGTCGACAGTCAGCCCGATGAATGGTAGAAAAACACAGAAAATAAACGATTGGTCGACAGTTTCGACACATCTAGCAGTAAACCTACGGTTTCCATTTGACCCCCCTTGTCAGATGACGCATGGGCAAATCCTTCGAGCATGTGTTTGGCTAACCAGGGATTTTTCCGATGTTCCTACATCAATGCTCATCCCGTCAACTGACTCGCACCTTCCTACTGCCCCCATTCAACTTCTTCCGCAACCGCTCCCCCCACGAGTATCCCCACTCCCCTCCTCCCCCCACCTTCCCTTCCCCTTCCGCCGCCCCCATCCACTGCGCGCGGAACTTGCCTGCGCGGGTCGCACCACCCCCTCCCGCAGCAGCATGTCGTGAATCGCCTCGAACATGCACGTTGGAAACCGGTGCGCCGCCGCCAGTTGCGGCGCGCTGAACAGCGCGTGTCTTAAAGTAGCCTAGGAATCAATGTCGAGAGAATTGTGTCAAGGTTTGGAGTGAGAGAGATACAAAGAGTAACCTAGGAATTGTTGTACCCTCTAAGGGCAACTCACTGTAGCCTAGAAGTCTAACAATGGATATGAACATTATTTGACACACCCCCATAGGCTTAGTGAGGTGCACCTAACAACTAGCAAGGGAAACAACACTTACAAGACCAGTCAAGAGCAAGCAACAAAACAAGGCTCAGGGTGGCGCTCAGAGTCACCACACACTCTGAGCACAAACAAGAGGCAACAAGGCTAGTTCAAGAGTTCACTAGGATAAAAGCAACACAAGCAGAGCAAACAACAAAGCTACAGCAACCGAGGGCCTACCTCAACAAGCCATAGCTGCACACAGAACCTGTGGTGATCACCAGGCGCCAAAGCCTTGGTGAAGACGTCTGCAGTGTTGGCCTCTGAGGCCACAAATTCCGAGTGTGCCTGGCCGCGTCGATGCAACTCTCGCATGAG
Source organism: Closterium sp. Naga37s-1 (assembly GCA_947471745.1). NCBI lineage: Eukaryota > Viridiplantae > Streptophyta > Zygnematophyceae > Desmidiales > Closteriaceae > Closterium > Closterium sp. Naga37s-1. The sequence goes on along the minus strand of CANJKZ010000139.1, from coordinate 403,541 downwards.
AAAGTACCTCACGTCAATGTGCTTCACTCTGCTCTCTAGTCGAGGCTCTCGACACAGAAGGATCATGGCCTTATTGTCAGCGAACAAGGTCGGTGCAGAGCGAGGCCGCTCACCAAGGTCGGTGAGCAAGAAGGTCAACCAGCGAAGCTCCCATGCCGCCATGGCAACAGCGTAGATCTTTGCCTCTACACTGGACGAAGCCACAGACGACGACCGTGTAGAACTCCACGACACAGCGCCAGCACCAAAGCTGAAACAGTAACCCTGAGTCGAACGCTGAGTCTCCACGTCGTCCATGTAGGAAGAGTCGCAGTGACCGGTCAACACAACTGGCTGAGTCCCTCCAAGCACAAGCCCCATGCCTGATGTAGTCGCCACGTACTTCGCCATCCTCACAGCTGCTGTCCAGTGAACAGGACAGTGTCTCCCAGTCGCAACAAAGCGAGAGAGGACGCTGAGGGGAAAGGCAAGGTCCGGCCGAGTACATGTCATCAGGTACATGAGGCAGCCCACAAGCTCTGCGTAGGGACCACTGGACTCAAAGGGCTCGTCGGGAAAGGGGCCAGTGAGTCTGTGGTCAACGGCAAGAGGAGTGGGCTGTGTGGTGGAGAACTGAAACTCGAACCGTCCAAGGACCTGCTGCACCATGTGTGACTGAGTCGGTGTGATGGTGCGAGTGGCTCTATCCCTGGTGATTTGCAGGCCAAGGTAGCGCTGCAGCTCACCGAGGTCAGTGCACGTGTGTCTCTTCTGCAGTTCGGATTTCACCTCAGCCATAGCTGCCCTGTCTGCTGTAGCAAAGACAAGGACGTCGACGTAGACCAGTAAAAAGAAAGGAGTGGAGCCAGCGCGAACAAACAGCGACGGGTCGGCAGAAGAAGGACGAAACCCAAGGTCACGAAGCGTGGAGCGAAGAGTGTCGTGCCACTCACGGAGCGACTGGTGGAGACCGTAGACTGGTCGCCTCAGGCTCCACTTGGGTCCCAGGTGGGAAGGTCGCAGCCAGATCTCCTCGTGTAGGCGGCCCTGGAGAAACGCATAGGAGAAGTCGAGAGAGTGCAGGTCGTAGTCTCGCTGTGCAGCTACGTGCAGCAACACCCGAAGAGTTGTCATCTTCGGGGTCGGGGCGAAGGTCTGGAAGAAGTCAACTCCCTCACGCTGACTGAAGCCCCTAGCCACGTAGCGCGCCTTGAACACAGATGGTGAACCAGGCGGCCGCTTCACCTTGAAGAGCCGCATGCCATCGACAACGTTCGCCCTGGGAGGGGGATCTGCGTCGACGTAGGTGCCTGTGGATATCCAAGAAGCCAACTCTGAGTCCATGGCCGCTTTCTACTGAGAGGCCCACTCCCATGACACTGCCTCACGGTACGTGCAAGGAGTCAGTATGTCAAGGGCGTCAGGGTCTCCCTCAGGGGAAAGCAGCATGGCACAAAGAGAGGGAGAAGCGGCTGCCAAGTACTCCAGCTCAAACTGCCTGTCGTCTAGGACGTCACAGCCAAGGGCAGACTCACCCCCGACGGACAGAGGACGGGCAGCTACCACACGTGTGGCATAGTCAAGGCGGCGGGTGGTGGTAAAGTCACGGACAGCAGCAGTAAGAGCCGAGACCGACGACGGAGAGGCACGAGGGTCAGTGACAAGAGAGGTGAGGACACGAGAGACAACAGGGTGAGCAGCATGTTAGTAGTCAGAGATAGGAGTAGAGGAGACAGGGAGAGACGACTCAGGAGGTGACGGGAGAACAGACGCAGGTAGAGAACGGCGACAAGAAGAACAAAAAGGGCAGTGCGGAGGTCGTCAGTGGGAGAGGAGGGACGAGCACGCGGAGGACAGGGACGGACACGGTAGTGCAGGACAACGGGAGGAGGAGACGGGGACCGAGGAGGAGGGGAAACAGCGGGTGACGCGTCCGGAGGAGGAAACGTAGGACCGAAGGCAGGGGGAGACTGGGAGCGGACAGGAGAAGAGGAGGGAAGACCAAGGGCCCGAAGGCCACTTACGGCTGGGAACAACTGCCGCACAAGAGGCAGCTGCGGCGGCTGCTGCTGCTGCTCCTCCTCCTGATGCTCCTGCAGGCCCAACTACTGCAGCTCCCGCCTCTCCTGCTCCAACCGCTCCTGCTCCTCATGCTCACGAAGACGAGCCGCCTCGAGACGTGTGTCGTGGTGGTGGGGAGGCGCAGTAGTAGTGCCGTCAACGCTAGTCTCCTCAAAACTAGCACCACCAGCTCCAGCACCCCCGGAACTAGCACCTCCAGTGCCAGCACCTCCAACTCCAGCACCTCCAGCTCCAGCACCCCCAGAACTAGCACCACTAGTGCCAGCACCTCCTGCTCCAGCACCCCTAGAACTAGCACCGCCAGTGCCAGCACCTCCAGCCCCAGCACCCCTCAAAAGAGCACCCCCAGACCGAGTACCTCCAGTGGCAGCACCTCCAGCGCCAACACCCTCTGAGTCCACAGTAACATGTCGCGGAAGTGCCGAAAGCTGCTGAGGGGACTGTGAGGAGGACTGCAGGGAGGGAGACGCTACCTGACGCGCGACCGAGGGTAGAGGGGTAGTGTGAGACACACTTGACGGAGCAGGACCAGGGAGGGGCGGGGGTACCGGAGGAGCGGGAGCAGGAGGAGGAGTGGGGGCGAGAAAAAGAGGAGGGGGGGGGAACCGAGAGACCTCGACAGGGGTACCGGGTGCAGTAAGACACAGACCCGTCAAACCGGACGTCACGGGAGTCGAGGAACTGGTGGAGGGGGGGGTGGTAAAACTCAAAGTCAGAGGATTCCACCGGGAAACCAAGGAAGACACAGGCGCGAGCTGAGAGCTTATCCGCAGAGGTGTCGCGGACAAGCGCAAGGCAGCCTCAGACGTGACACTCCGATGCAACACCAAGAGTCCCGGTCCAAAGACTGGTCGGTGAAGCCCCTGGTCGTGAGACACGAGGCCAGAGGTTCAGCTGGTGGGTGGCGTAGTGAACCGTGTAGGGCCACAGAAAATGGGGCGCACGGGCATGGATCATGGAGGTGCGGGCGATATCCATGACCGAGCCAATGCGGCGCTCAGCAACCCCATCCTGCTGTGGGGACTCTGGAAGCGTCCAAGACTGTGTGATGCCCTGCTCGCCGCAGAACCCGGCAAGTACGCCTGAGCAGAACTCACCCCCACGGTCGGAGTGGAGACAACGGGCACGACTACCACGAGTGCCCTCAGTGGCCAGAAGCCACCGGATCAGCGTAAAAGTCACCTAAGAATTATTCGCAAGAGGAAACACCGTGGAGTACCTGGAGTAGTCGTCAACGACCACGAGAAAGAAGCGCTCCCGCTCAGGCCCAGCACGAGCGGCTGGGCCCCAGGCGTCCAAGTGGAGGGTCTGGAAGGGAGCGGTGGCCGGACGAAGGGAGGAGGACTGAGGAGTGGCGCGCAGCCGACCCTCGACGCAAGGAGTGCACGGCGGCGCAGGCGAGCGTGGAAGCGACTCTAAGACACGAGGGAGGTCAGAGACAAGACGCTGGCTAGCCATGCTGCGGAGGCGTGGGAGGGACGGGTGACCAAGACGGTGGTGCCACAGGACTGTCGGGTGAGAGAGTGAACGGCAAGAGCAAGACGCAACAACCAAACTGGACACCGCAACCTGACTGGACACAGCAACTTGAGGGGACGCAGGGACCTGAGAGCACTCAGTGTGCAGAACGTAGAGACCGGAGCGAGGCTCCCTGGTGAACGTAGCAAGAACGACACCGGTGGCAGCGTCCGTGCAGACCGCAGTCCTCCCGCCCCCGAGAAAGGTAACTGTGATCCCCCTATCCTAGAGGTATCCAACACCCACCAAGTTCCGAGTGAACGAGGGGATGTGGAGACGCTATCGGCGATTATAGGCAGGTTTGGGCGGCTACGGGCGGCTACAGGCGGCTACGGGCGGTTACGGGCGGCTGTGCGCGGAGGCGCGCAGCTGTGCGTGGCTACGCGGCCGGTGGCAGCTGTCACGCGCGGCTGTGCGGTGGCGCAGTCGTGCGCAGCTCTGTTGGCCGCAGCTGTGCGCTGCCGTTTGCTCCTGCATGCGCTGCGCGCAGCTGTGCGTGCATCGCGCGGCTGTGGCGTCGTGCCCGGCTGTGCCGTCTAGAGCGCGGCGAAACGGAGCGGGGGGGGGGGGGGGGTGGGGGTTGGGGGTTGGGGGAGAGGGGGGGCGTCGGGAGCGAGACGAAACGAAGCTCCCGCGAGGAGGGTGGGGGGGGCTGTGAGCTCGACTAAACAAGCCCGCGGGGGGGGTTGTGAACGCGACGAAAACGAGGCCCGCGGACGGCCGTCGTACCCGCGACGAAAGGGACCCTAGGGGACGGGCGCCTCGGGAGCAACTAAGGGAGGGAGCGGAAGCATGGGAGGGAAAAAAATAACCTACTCTAATACCATCTTAAAGTTTCCTAGGAATCAATATTGAGAGAATTGTGTCATGGTTTGGAGTGAGAGAGATACAAGGAGTAACCTAGGAATTGTTGTACCCTCTAAGGGCAACTCACTGTAGCCTAGAAGCCTAACAATGCATACCGTATGAACATTATTTGACAGCGTGGTGCACCACCGGCAGCCCTGCGTAGTCCCCCTCGCGCGAGCGCTCGTCCGCTCCGCCTCGACCCTCCGGCTCAGGACTGCGGACGGGCGGAAAAACAACGCGCAGGAGCAGAGCGGCGCAGCAGAGGGCGTGGGCAACGCAGAGAGGACGGGGTCGGTGGCGTGCGGGCATGGCGGACTGGCGGGATGGAAGTAGCGAATTGGAGCCCACGGCTGACGTGGCCATGGGCGCGACGTGCACGAGCAGCGAGGCGACGGGCGGAGATTGCGAGAGTCGCGGTGCTGCCAGCATGGTTGGCGTGGGAAGAGTGGGGAGGTGAGGTGAGCAGGTGCGTGCTCTGGGCTGAGAAAGCGCGCAACATGCTCTTTGTCGTGGTGAGTGAACATCGTGGATACGCGGTACAAGCTCGCTGGGATTGAACCAAAATAAGTCAACCCGTGGAAAGAATATTACATTACAACCACTACCACAAAGTGTTTCTAGCTTTCATTACTCTTCTCACCAACCTGAACAGTAATGCATGCACTGCCAAGGAACCCTCGTCACCTAGTAAATAACTTTTCAATCAACAGCAGGACTATACGGTACCCTATGTACCATCGGCTTGCCTCAGCCTGCACGCCAGAAATGAATCTCATACCCCCGCCATGAGCACAGCCGCCAGCAGCGGGAGAACTGCAGCAGCCAGAGAGGCTCCACTCGGCCCAGCAGCCTTGGGGGGAGGAGGAGAGGGGCTGGGGACAGTGGGAGGAGGAGAGGGGCTGGGGCTAGTGGGAGGAGACACAAATGGGGGTGACGGAGACACGACGCTTGGGGGAGGAGCACCGGTAATGGGTGTTGGCGGGGAGGAGGTAGGCGGAGAAAGGGCAGGGGCAGGAGAGGCGGGCACAAGAACAGGAGCGGGGGTAAGGAAAGACGTCAAAAGACTCGGGGAAAGGCCGGGTGGCGTTGGAGTAGGGAAAGCCTGCGCAGATGGCCGGGTCGAGGGGGCGGCCCGACACGCCCTTGGCGGCCGTCATGTTGACCGCACCGGGCGGGCAGGTGGCGGGGATGGTGAGCGGGTCGCAGGACAACGGGATGACCGGGATCACTGTGGGACCCCCGTAGCACGCTGTATCCTGCACCTGGTGGTGGGTGGTGGGCATGGAAAGTTCAAGAAGCAGCAGCAGTGAGCAGCGGCACACGGAAGAAGCTGACAAGAAAAAGGAGCGCGCGTGCAAGCTGCTGTGATGTGAAAGCGAGCGCCCAGGTTGACTACCCTGGAGCGCTCTGACTTGGGGGCGACGCTCTGACTTGGGGGCGACGCTCTGACTTGGGGGCGACCCGCAAATGGACTCACGGAGAATGTGGCGTTGAAGCCGGGGATCTGCTGCGCGATGAGCGGCACGATCATCAGCTGGAGCATGTCCTCGGAATATCTGCTCACGTCGCCCAACAAGGAACTCCCCACTGCACGCGAACGCCACAACAAAACGGAATTCGACAAGAGATTGGAGATCACTGTAGCCATTGTAATTTCGGAATGGAGATTGGAAGGAAAATTCCAAAGGGTGGAGCAAAACCACTGTAATTTCGGGATGGAGAGTTTATAAAGGAAAGTCGAAAAGCGCGACAGGAGCGAATCTACTGTAACACGGGAACGTGTAACGCGGATCTGACATGATATCATTGAGCAGGCGTTGGAAATCGCCGTGTAGTAGTCGCCGCCGCAGATCTGCAGCATGTACTTGCCGGGCTTGCCCGTGAGGTAGTTGCCCGAGTCAGCCACACACGCCGGCGAGAACGACGGAGCAGAAACGGGGGATGCGGAGGGGGGGAAAACGGCGAGGACGAGGGGGAGGCAAACAGCTAGCGGGTGCGAGTTGAAGGAACGAGTGGGGTTCGTAGAACATGCACTGTTTAGGTTAACGTTGGTTTGGTGTGCTGGCTATCTGTCTCACCGGGATTGCACTGCACGGCACAAGCGAGTTGCTCGACGATGTGCGCGCAGATATCATTTCCCTTCATGAGAGTACCGATCTGCACGCACGAAACGCACGCGAGCACGCGAAACACTCTCACATACAAAACAAGACTGTTAGGAACAATTTTGCAGAGCAGGTGCAGCGTGTAAACGAACGCAGCCCAGAATGCAGGCAGGCAGGCAGGCGGCACTGATGCTTCGTCTACATTGAAACATCGATTTCCTTATCATCGCGCGACCACTCACGCTAGCCGGCACGAAGATACCGGCGATATGCCCCACACCGGGCAACACCGCGGCGGTTACGTTAACGGCGAGCGCCTGAACGGCGAAGTTAAGGTCGGCGCAGGCATCGGGGCAGCACGACATGCGCGACGCTCCCACACACCGCGTGGGGGGCACTGCTGGCTTCGTCGGTGGCTTGCCGGTCAGCGGACAGTTGGGGTACGCCGTCGCTGCATTGGTTGACGGCAGCAGAAGAGTCGCCGCCAGCAGCGCCGTGAGGAGCATCGCCGCGATGAAGTGACTAGAAGTCTTCGCCAGCGAAGTGGCCATGATGGCGAGAGCTGTGAGTTGGGCGACGCTCGCTGGCGAGCAGCAACTGGCACTGGAAACTACTAGTTCCACACCGCGGCTGGAACAGAACTAAAGAGGGAGCGCGGATCAGGCTGACTGCTGTTTCTAGGTTGCACTTGAACTTGCGTATGCTCATGGTGGTGTAATCGCGTCGCGTCGCGATAAGAGAATCTCGTGTAAGGGGCACAGAGAATCTGGGGCCGGCAAGGCACTCCGACCGAACCGCCAAACTTATCCACAGCCCTACTGGGGACTCGTTAGACGAACCACCTTTGCCCTCAAATGGAGGGAACCTCGCAACCTTAGCTAGGAAAAATGATAAGGGCAGTGTTTCAGACGCTCCTTCAAGCTGCGTCGGAATTGTGTATAAACGAGGTAAACATTTGCAAGGAAAATGTATTAAATTATTATTAGAGAAAGCAATGTACTATTCTCATCCCATATATTAAAAAAGCTTGCATCTTCATTCAACAGCGTTATTACATGTGGAATTCAAATATTCAGCAATGCAATTCAATTCAATGCAACAGACTAAAATGCCAAGCACAAGGGAATGTCGCTCCTTGTCCAAAACCTGAACGTTGGCCTGGCCTGCCACCACGCCTGAATTGAATCTCACACCTCCGCCATGAGCACAACCATCAGCAGCGGCAGAACTGCCACAGCCAGAGAGGTTCCACTCGGTCCAGCAGCCTTGGGGGGAGGAGAGGGAATAGGGCCAGCGGGAGGAGGAGAGGGGATAGGGCCAGCGGGAGCAGAAGACACAGATGGGGGTGACGGAGACACAACGCTTGGGGGAGGAGCACCGGTAATGGGCGCTGGCGGGGAGGGGGTAGGCGGAGAAAGGGCAGGGGCAGGAGCGGAGGGACCAGGAGCAGGAGCAGGGGGCGTAGGAGTAGGAGTGTAGGGGTAAGGAGCGTTGACGTCGCCATTAGCGTCAGGGAAAGGCCGGGTGGCGTTGGAGTAGGGAAAGCCTGCGCAGATGGCCGGGTCGAGGGGGCGGCCCGACACGTTCTTTGCCGCCGTCATGTTGACCGCACCGGGCGGGCAGGTGGCGGGGATGGTGAGCGGGTCGCAGGACAGGGGGAGGACCGGGATCAACGTGGGACCCCCGTAGCACGCTGTGTCCTGCATGTGGTGGAGGGAGGTGGGAGGTGGGTGGTGGGCATGACAAGTTCAAGGAGCAGCAAGGAGCAGCAGAGCAAGGGAGAGGTGGGCGAGGAAGCCTTGCAGCATGTGCATAACGGGGGTGGTGTGGTGGGTGGTTGAGTAGTGGGAGGTGGGTGGTGGGAGGTGGGAGGTGGGAGGTGGGCATGGAAAGGTCAAGCAGCAGTGAGCAGCAACGCACGAAAGAAGCTGGCAAGAAATAGGAGCGCGCGCAAGCTGCTGTGATGTGAAAGCGAGCGACCGAATAGACTACCCTGGAGCGCGCTGACTTGGGGTCGACCCGCAAATGGACTCACGGCGAAGGTGGCGTTGAAGCCGGGGATGTGCTGCGCGACGATCGGCACGAGCAACAGCTGGAGCATGTCCTCGAGGAACGCCTCGGTCAATTGGCCTATCACGAGTTGCCCCACTGCACGCGACACGGAACGCCACAGCAACACGGAATCGGACAGGCGAATGGAGATCGGAAGGATATTCTAAAGGGTGGAGCGAAACCACTGTGATTTCGGGATGGAGAGAATCTAAAGGAAAGTCGAAAAGCGCGACAGGAAGGAGCGAATCTACTGTAACACGGGAACACGGATCTGACATATTATCCAGTAGCAGGCGTTGGTAATCGCCGTCAAGTAATCGCCACGGCAGACGTGCAGCATGTATTTCCCGGGCTTGCCCGTGAGGTAGTTGCCCGAGTCTGCCACACAAGCCGGCGAGAACGCGGGGGCAGAAACGGGGGGTGAGACGGGGGGAATACGGCGAGGAAGAGGGGGAGGAGGGCGGGGAACGGGCGCGGTGAGGCGCGGGGAAGGCAAGCGGTTAGCGGCTGCGAGTTAATTGCTGCAGAGTGTTGAACGGAAGGAGTGGGATTCGTTAGGTATGCAGTGTTTTGGTTGAAGTTGGTTCAATGTGATGGCTATCTCACCGGGATTGCACTGCACGGCGCAGGCGAGTTGCTCGACGATGTGCGCGCAGATCTCATTACCCTTCATGAACGTACCGATCTGCACGCACGAAACGCACGCGAGCACGCACACATAGTACACGCACAAGACAAGACTGCTTGCTTGGTTCCTTCCCCAGAGCGGCAGGTGAAAGCGTGTAGACGAACGCTGACCAAAACGCATGCAGGCAGGCGGCACTGATGCTGCGTTTACATTGAAACATCGATTCCCGGTGTATCATCGCGCGACCACTCACGCTAGCCGCCACGAAGGAGACGTGGTCGATATCAGCCACCTTGGGCCACACCGCGGCGGTTACGTTAACGCCGAGCGCCTGAACGGCGAAGTTAAGGTCGGCGCAAGCATCGGGGCAGCACGAGAGGTTGGATGCTCCCACACACCGCGTGGGGGGCACCGTTGGCTTCGTCGGTGGCTTGCCGGTCAGCGGACAGTTGGGGTACGCCGTCGCGGCATTGGTACTAGACGGCAGCAGAAGCGTCGCCGCCAGCAGCGCCGTGAGAAGCTTCGCCGCGATGAAGCCGCGACTCGAATTCTTCGTGACCAGCATGATAGTGGTCATGATCATGGCGAGTGCTGAGAGCTGGACGACCCTCGACGCAGGTCAGCTCAGCAGCAGGCGGCAAACAGAAACTACTACCACACTTGGACAGAAAAAATAGTGAGTCGACATGAGGGAGGGACCGCGGATCTGGCTGACTTTGCCGGGTCGTAGCGTATGTGCTGCTCATAATGGGCGAGGTGAGAGCAGCCCAGGGCCGCACTGACAATATGAGCCGGCAAGGCTCTCCGCCGACCGAACCGCTGACAATCTTATCCACGCCCTACTGGGCGCTCGTTAGTCGCACACTGCCTTTCCCTTATCGAATCGACTGAACCCAGCAGGGGCTTTTCGCCTACCTCGTTACCTTCGCCTCGGGAAAAAAATGTTCAGCAACTCAGTAATTGTTGTCCCACCTGGAGTTTCCTTGTCTGTGATCATCCCCTTCGACCCTGTGCTACTCGCTGCATGCCTCTCCCTCTGTGTCACTCTTACGAAAAAAATACTTTAACGATCTCAAAGTGATTTCTTGGCTAATTTCCGATCAGACAGCTCAGCACATCACGTGGGCTTTGGGACTTCACGACACGACGTTCCAGCAGATCAGCCAAAAAAAATAGCGTGCTTGGGAGGTTGACACTAGGGATTTTTTAGAGGGACAAAACTTTCAGCAGTGCGCATCTAGAATCAAGCTCAGACAGGGCATGGTTTCACCGTCCGGTTAAACTGATAAAGCAGGCTGAATCTCTAGCGATGAGAACGCTGGCCATGGTGGTACATGCGACGAATGTTGTTTTAGCAGTATGGTGGCCGAAACTCACTCTGAAAAACAGGCTAAACAGGGTAAACCGCCCTGCAATCCAGAGGCCTGGTGAGGTGGGGAGTATGGTATGGGGAGGTGACGGAGTGGTATAGAGGGAGGAGGAAGAATAGAGAAGCGAGGATATGGAATTGCAGAGGAAGAGGGGGAGTTGGAACAGAAGAAGGATGGAGCAAGAATGGTGGGAACAGGTGCGCAGAGAGGGTCAAGGTGCGAGACAGGATGGTTGAGGTGGGGTGATTATGACTAGAGCGGGGGAGCGAGCAGGATGGGTGAGCGAAAAGGGAGCGAGCAGGAGGGGTGAGTGGAAGAGGGAGCGAGTAGGAGGGGTGAGTGAAAGGGAGAGCGAGCAGGAAGGTTGAGTGAAAGGGAGAGCGAGCAGGAGCGGTGAGTAAAAAGGAGCGAGCAGGGGGGATGAGTGAAAGGGAGCGAGCAGGAGGGGTGAGTGAAAGGGAGCGAGCAGGAGGGGTGAGTGAAAGGGAGCGAGCACGAGGGGTGAACGAAAGGGAGCGAGCAGAGCAAGAGGGGTGAGTGAAAGAGAGCGAGCCGGAGGGGTGAGTGAAAGGGAGAGAGCAGGAGGGGTGAGTGGAAGAGGGAGCGAGTAGGAGGGGTGAGTGAAAGGGAGAGCGAGCAGGAGGGGTGAGTGAAAGGGAGCGAGCAGGACGGGTGAGCGAAAGGGAGCGAGCAGAGCAAGAGGGGTGAGTGAAAGAGAGCGAGCAGGAGGGGTGAACGAAAGGGAGCGAGCAGAGCAAGAGGGGTGAGTGAAATAGATCGAGCAGGAGGGGTGAGTGAAAGGGAGCGAGCAGGAGGGGTGAGTGAAAGGGAGCGAGCAGGAGGGGTGAGTGAAAGGGAGCGAGCAGGAGGGGTGAGTGAAAGGGAGCGAGCACGAGGGGTGAACGAAAGGGAGCGAGCAGAGCAAGAGGGGTGAGTGAAAGAGAGCGAGCCGGACGGGTGAGTGAAAGGGAGAGAGCAGGAGGGGTGAGTAAAAAGGAGCGAGCAGGGGGGTGAGTGAAAGGGAGCGAGCAGGACGGGTGAGCGAAAGGGAGCGAGCAGAGCAAGAGGGGTGAGTGAAAGAGAGCGAGCAGGAGGGGTGAACGAAAGGGAGCGAGCAGAGCAAGAGGGGTGAGTGAAATAGATCGAGCAGGAGGGGTGAGTGAAAGGGAGCCAGCAGGAGGGGTGAGTGAAAGGGAGCGAGCAGGAGGGGTGAGTGAAAGGGAGCGAGCAGGAGGGGTGAGTGAAAGGGAGCGAGCACGAGGGGTGAACGAAAGGGAGCGAGCAGAGCAAGAGGGGTGAGTGAAAGAGAGCGAGCCGGACGGGTGAGTGAAAGGGAGAGAGCAGGAGGGGTGAGTAAAAAGGAGCGAGCAGGGGGGTGAGTGAAAGGGAGCGAGCAGGACGGGTGAGCGAAAGGGAGCGAGCAGAGCAAGAGGGGTGAGTGAAAGAGAGCGAGCAGGAGGGGTGAACGAAAGGGAGCGAGCAGAGCAAGAGGGGTGAGTGAAATAGATCGAGCAGGAGGGGTGAGTGAAAGGGAGCGAGCAGGAGGGGTGAGTGAAAGGGAGCGAGCAGGAGGGGTGAGTGAAAGGGAGCGAGCACGAGGGGTGAACGAAAGGGAGCGAGCAGAGCAAGAGGGGTGAGTGAAAGAGAGCGAGCCGGACGGGTGAGTGAAAGGGAGAGAGCAGGAGGGGTGAGTAAAAAGGAGCGAGCAGGGGGGTGAGTGAAAGGGAGCGAGCAGAGCAAGAGGGGTGAGTGAAAGAGAGCGAGCAGGAAGGGTGAACGAAAGGGAGCGAGCAGAGCAAGAGGGGTGAGTGAAATAGATCGAGCAGGAGGGGTGAGTGAAAGGGAGCGAGCAGGAGGGGTGAGTGAAAGGGAGCGAGCAGGAGGGGTGAGTGAAAGGGAGCGAGCAGGAGGGGTGAGTGAAAGGGAGCGAGCACGAGGGGTGAACGAAAGGGAGCGAGCAGAGCAAGAGGGGTGAGTGAAAGAGAGCGAGCAGGAGGGGTGAACGAAAGGGAGCGAGCAGAGCAAGAGGGGTGAGTGAAATAGATCGAGCAGGAGGGGTGAGTGAAAGGGAGCGAGCAGGAGGGGTGAGTGAAAGGGAGCGAGCAGGAGGGGTGAGTGAAAGGGAGCGAGCAGGAGGGGTGAGTGAAAGGGAGCGAGCAGGAGGGGTGAGTGAAAGGGAGCGAGCAGGAGGGGTGAGTGAAAGGGAGCGAGCAGGAGGGGTGAGTGAAAGGGAGAGAGCAGGAGGGGTGCGTGAAAGGGAGCGAGCAGGAGGGGTGAGTGAAAGGGAGCGAGCAGGAGGGGTGAGTGAAAGGGAGCGAGCAGGAGGGGTGAACGAAAGGGAGCGAGCAGAGCAAGAGGGGTGAGTGAAATAGATCGAGCAGGAGGGGTGAGTGAAAGGGAGCGAGCAGGAGAGGTGAGTGAAAGGGAGCGAGCAGGAGGGGTGAGTGAAAGGGAGCGAGCAGGAGGGGTGAGTGAAAGGGAGCGAGCAGGAGGGGTGAGTGAAAGGGAGCGAGCAGGAGGGGTGAGTGAAAGGGAGCGAGCAGGAGGGGTGAGTGAAAGGGAGCGAGCAGGAGGGGTGAGTGAAAGGGAGCGAGAAGGAGGGGTGAGTGAAAGGGAGCGAGCAGGAGGGGTGAGTGAAAGGGAGCGAGAAGGAGGGGTGAGTGAAAGGGAGCGAGCAGGAGGGGTGAGTGAAAGGGAGCGAGCAGGAGGGGTGAGTGAAAGGGAGCGAGCAGGAGGGGTGAGTGAAAGGGAGCGAACAGGAGGGATGAGTGAAAGGGAGCGAGCAGGAGGGGTGAGTGAAAGGGAGCGAGCAGGAGGGGTGAGTGAAAGGGAGCGAGCAGGAGGGGTGAGTGAAAGGGAGCGAGCAGGAGGGGTGAGTGAAAGGGAGCGAGCAGGAGGGGTGAGTGAAAGGGAGCGAGCAGGAGGGGTGAGTGAAAAGGAGCGAGCAGGAGGGGTGAGTGAAAGGGAGCGAGCAGGAGGGGTGAGTGAAAAGGAGCGAGCAGGAGGGGTGAGTGAAAAGGAGCGAGCAGGAGGGGTGAGTGAAAAGGAGCGAGCAGGAGGGGTGAACGAAAGGGAGCGAGCAGAGCAAGAGGGGTGAGTGAAATAGATCGAGCAGGAGGGGTGAGTGAAAAGGAGCGAGCAGGAGGGGTGAACGAAAGGGAGCGAGCAGAGCAAGAGGGGTGAGTGAAATAGATCGAGCAGGAGGGGTGAGTGAAAGGGAGCGAGCAGGAGGGGTGAGTGAAAGGGAGCGAGCAGGAGGGGTGAGTGAAAGGGAGCGAGCAGGAGGGGTGAGTGAAAGGGAGCGAGCAAGAGGGGTGAGTGAAAGGGAGCGAGCAGGAGGGGTGAGTGAAAGGGAGCGAGCAGGAGGGGTGAGTGAAAGGGAGCGAGCAGGAGGGGTGAGTGAAAGGGAGCGAGCAGGAGGGGTGAGTGAAAGGGAGCGAGCAGGAGGGGTGAGTGAAAGGGAGCGAGCAGGAGGGGTGAGTGAAAGGGAGCGAGCAGGAGGGGTGAGTGAAAGGGAGCGAGCAGGAGGGGTGAGTGAAAGGGAGAGAGCAGGAGGGGTGAGTGAAAGGGAGCGAGCAGGAGGGGTGAGTGAAAGGGAGCGAGCAGGAGGGGTGAGTGAAAGGGAGCGAGCAGGAGGGGTGAACGAAAGGGAGCGAGCAGAACAAGAGGGGTGAGTGAAAGGGAGAGAGCAGGAGGGGTGAGTGAAAGGGAGCGAGCAGGAGGGGTGAGTGAAAGGGAGCGAGCAGGAGGGGTGAGTGAAAGGGAGCGAGCAGGAGGGGTGAACGAAAGGGAGCGAGCAGAGGAAGAGGGGTGAGTGAAATAGATCGAGCAGGAGGGGTGAGTGAAAGGGAGCGAGCAGGAGGGGTGAGTGAAAGGGAGCGAGCAGGAGGGGTGAGTGAAAGGGAGCGAGCAGGAGGGGTGAGTGAAAGGGAGCGAGCAGGAGGGGTGAGTGAAAGGGAGCGAGCAGGAGGGGTGAGTGAAAAGGAGCGAGCAGGAGGGGTGAGTGAAAGGGAGCGAGCAGGAGGGGTGAGTGAAAAGGAGCGAGCAGGAGGGGTGAGTGAAAAGGAGCGAGCAGGAGGGGTGAGTGAAAAGGAGCGAGCAGGAGGGGTGAGTGAAAAGGAGCGAGCAGGAGGGGTGAACGAAAGGGAGCGAGCAGAGCAAGAGGGGTGAGTGAAATAGATCGAGCAAGAGGGGTGAGTGAAAGGGAGCGAGCAGGAGGGGTGAGTGAAAGGGAGCGAGCAGGAGGGGTGAGTGAAAGGGAGCGAGCAGGAGGGGTGAGTGAAAGGGAGCGAGCAGGAGGGGTGAGTGAAAGGGAGCGAGCAGGAGGGGTGAGTGAAAGGGAGCGAGCAGGAGGGGTGAGTGAAAGGGAGCGAGCAGGAGGGGTGAGTGAAAGGGAGCGAGCAGGAGGGGTGAGTGAAAGGGAGCGAGCAGGAGGGGTGAGTGAAAGGGAGCGAGCAGGAGGGGTGAGTGAAAGGGAGCGAGCAGGAGGGGTGAGTGAAAGGGAGCGAGCAGGAGGGGTGAGTGAAAGGGAGCGAGCAGGAGGGGTGAGTGAAAAGGAGCGAGCAGGAGGGGTGAGTGAAAGGGAGCGAGCAGGAGGGGTGAGTGAAAAGGAGCGAGCAGGAGGGGTGAGTGAAAAGGAGCGAGCAGGAGGGGTGAGTGAAAAGGAGCGAGCAGGAGGGGTGAACGAAAGGGAGCGAGCAGAGCAAGAGGGGTGAGTGAAATAGATCGAGCAGGAGGGGTGAGTGAAAGGGAGCGAGCAGGAGGGGTGAGTGAAAGGGAGCGAGCAGGAGGGGTGAGTGAAAGGGAGCGAGCAGGAGGGGTGAGTGAAAGGGAGAGAGCAGGAGGGGTGAGTGAAAGGGAGCGAGCAGGAGGGGTGAGTGAAAGGGAGCGAGCAGGAGGGGTGAGTGAAAGGGAGCGAGCAGGAGGGGTGAGTGAAAGGGAGAGAGCAGGAGGGGTGAGTGAAAGGGAGCGAGCAGGAGGGGTGAGTGAAAGGGAGCGAGCAGGAGGGGTGAGTGAAAGGGAGCGAGCAGGAGGGGTGAACGAAAGGGAGCGAGCAGAGCAAGAGGGGTGAGTGAAATAGATCGAGCAGGAGGGGTGAGTGAAAGGGAGCGAGCAGGAGGGGTGAGTGAAAGGGAGCGAGCAGGAGGGGTGAGTGAAAGGGAGCGAGCAGGAGGGGTGAGTGAAAAGGAGCGAGCAGGAGGGGTGAGTGAAAAGGAGCGAGCAGGAGGGGTGAACGAAAGGGAGCGAGCAGAGCAAGAGGGGTGAGTGAAATAGATCGAGCAGGAGGGGTGAGTGAAAGGGAGCGAGCAGGAGGGGTGAGTGAAAGGGAGCGAGCAGGAGGGGTGAGTGAAAGGGAGCGAGCAGGAGGGGTGAGTGAAAGGGAGCGAGCAGGAGGGGTGAGTGAAAGGGAGCGAGCAGGAGGGGTGAGTGAAAGGGAGCGAGCAGGAGGGGTGAGTGAAAGGGAGCGAGCAGGAGGGGTGAGTGAAAGGGAGAGAGCAGGAGGGGTGAGTGAAAGGGAGCGAGCAGGAGGGGTGAGTGAAAGGGAGCGAGCAGGAGGGGTGAGTGAAAGGGAGCGAGCAGGAGGGGTGAACGAAAGGGAGCGAGCAGAGCAAGAGGGGTGAGTGAAATAGATCGAGCAGGAGGGGTGAGTGAAAGGGAGCGAGCAGGAGGGGTGAGTGAAAGGGAGCGAGCAGGAGGGGTGAGTGAAAGGGAGCGAGCAGGAGGGGTGAGTGAAAGGGAGCGAGCAGGAGGGGTGAGTGAAAAGGAGCGAGCAGGAGGGGTGAGTGAAAAGGAGCGAGCAGGAGGGGTGAGTGAAAAGGAGCGAGCAGGAGGGGGATCTGGGGGGGCATCACCTGGTGCACGTCCAGGTCGACTATTGCCACGCGCTGCACTCGCTTCATCACCGCCCTCTCGCCCCCACCACCGCTCTTGGCTCCCTTCAGCAGCCCTCTCCACACGTACGGCTGATTGCCCTTACCACATGCGCTTGCTCCTGAAGGTGAATCAGGTAACACCAGCGGCGTGGTGGGCCCTGTGCCTGTGCCTGTGCCTGTGCCTGTGATTGCAGTGATGCTGCTTAGGTTGGTGACAGCACTTATGCTAGTGGTGGTGGCAGTGGCGGTGGCAGGGTGGGTGCCTTTAGGCCATGGGAGCAGGGAGGAGGCAGTGAGGGCAGCGGCTGTAACAGCAAGGTCTTTCAGAATGAAGTAGCCCAACCTGTGGCCCTGAAATGCATGGTGCATGCCTGGTGGATGGGTGAGTGGAGGTGGCGATAAAATAGACATGAGCATCAGGGGTAGGAGGGCGCCTATAAGTCATATGTGTTTCGCACACAGTGATACCATTGCTATGGTCTAGTGGTTATGACGTCAGACTCTGAATCTGAAAGGCCGAGTTCAATTCTCGGTAGGACCTTTCTTGTTACCATTCTGAAGGAATGCCCTCTCACCTCGCCCCCATCGATCCCATGCCTCCCAGCACCTACCATATCAGACTACCCCACTTTCAGCTGGACTCTTGGACTACCCACCTACGCCACAATCCAAAAGCAGCACGGCTGCCGCCCCCAACCCTCCTCCCCCTCACATTGCCCCGCACATATCCCAACTCCCATTCTCTGCTACAGGCCCTTCTCCCTCCATCACCTGACCTGGTACCTTCCCCAGTCAATGCAGTCAAAAAAAGCAGGCTCAACAGTCAATGACAGACTTGCCGCCTCGCCCTCATGCACTCGCAATGCAACTCTCGGTCACTCGACAGTCAACCTGTTGTGTGTGCCACTGCCGCCTCCCCACTCCCCCCCAGAGCTGCATGCGCACATGCTCCCCTGCGGCGCTGTCAATCAATCAGCCAGCTGTATTTGAAGAATCCTTACCAAACCCCTTCCTCCCCACCCCGCACTCCCTCCCCCCTCTCCTCCTGTGCAGCCTACCTCCTGCCGTGCTGCATACAGGCCCGTGCTCCAACGCCAGCTGTGCCGTCTCCAACATCCCTGCCACCTGGGGGAAGGCGGAGGGGAGAAGGGCAGGAGGGAGGGAGGAGAGAGGGAGAGGTAGAAATCGAGGAGGAAAAGAGGTGGGGAGGAGAGAACAGGAAACGAGGAAGGAGTGGAGAGGAGATGGGAGGGGAGAGAAGAGCAGCTGAGACAAGGTTAAAGAAGCTCTGTGTGAGAAAGCATAGAGACTGGTGCATGGTTACGTGAAGCAGGAGGCAGAACATTGCACACACATGCTTCAAACCGGAACAGCAGCGCTTTAGCACCCTCTCACCCATGCAGCCCTCGCACCCACACCACACCAATACCAACACATACTGCGCCGCCCGCCCGCCCAACCCACTCCCCTACCCCAGCGCACCTCAGCGCACCTCGGCGAGAGTTCGTCTAGCGAGGGTGGGCGACCAGGGGAAGCCAATGCGGCGCATGGCAGCCGAGGGGAGCGCGCCCTGGCAGACCTGCGCCAGGTACTGCGCACAGTGCACCTGGGGGGCGGGGGAAAGGGGAGGGGGAAAGGGAGGGGAAGGGGGGGGGGAGGGAGGGGGAAGAGCGGAAGAGCGAAATGGGAGGAGGGAGGAGGAGTGGAGAGTGGGGAGGAAGGAGGGGTGGGTTGAAAGAAGTGGTTTGGACAGGGAGAAGGGGAATATGGTGCACGGTAAACATAGAAGGGAAAGATGGTACATGGTAAGACTAGAAGGGGAATATGGTGTATGGGAGTGACAATGCGCTACGGGCGACAGGGTGGAAGGTTGCACGGAAGAGGGGTTGACAGAGGGGGTGGTGATGCCGTGCCGGTGTAGGGCGTGGAGAGCACGGTCGTATAAGAAAGAGATGCACTATCGCCATACATGTGGCGTGCATGTGGCGTGCATGTGGCGTGCACGTGGCGTGCATGTGGCGTGTGAGGGAATGTATGGGAGGGGAAGGAGGAACGGGGGAATGGAGGGGAGGGAGGGGTTGGACGGACTTACTCAAAGCAGGTCGGAAGCGAGAGGCGTTGGGTGGGGGGTGACCACCTGGGAGGGCAGAAGAGGGCGAGTGAGAGCGATGATAGGGGGAGCACGGGTCTATAAACATGCAGGGTAACGAGAAGAAATAGGGATATAAGGGGAAGGTGGGGGTGCACATATGCAGGTGCGAGGGCGAAAGGGCTGGGAGATAAGCATTGAGCAGCGCATTGCAGGTACGTCCGTCCACACACCCCTCCCCGTCGCAGTCCCTTGCTGCCCCCTTACGGCTTACCCAACCACACCACCTCCCCTCCTGTCCTCCCCACACGGATGCTCCTCCCGTCCCGTCAGTCGACTCGCACGTGCCTGCCTACTGACCCCATTCACCCCTTCATGCACACTCACCCTCTTCACCACCTGGGAGGGCGCAGGAGGGCGAGTGGGTGCGAGATGAAATATGGGTAAGAAGGGGTACGTGGATGGGGGGATACACCTGCACGTGGGAGCACTCATTGAGCAGTGCACTGCAGGTTCTTCCAACAACCCCTCCCTCTGCCATTCCCTCCCTGCCCCCTACGGCTTACCCAACCACACCACCTCCATCCCATCCTCCCCAACATAGATGCTCCTCCCGTCAATCCACTCGCACCTTCTTATTGACCCATTCACCCTTTTCCCGCAAACCCGCCCCTTCTCCCTTCAATCCCCCGGATTTTCCGCCGTTTCCCTTCCCCCTCCGTCGACCCTCCACTGCGCGCGGAACTCGCCTGCGCGGGGCGCACCACACCCTGCGCCCATCTGCGCAGCCTCCCGCACCCCCCCCCCGCCCCCTCCGCGCGCGCGCCCATCCGCTCCGCCTCGCCCTGCCGGCTCCGCGGGCGACGACTACGGACGCGCGGAAAAACTCCGCGCAGGAGCGGAGCGGCGCAGCGGAGGGCCTGGGGGACGCGAGGGGACGGGGTCGGTGGCGTGCGGGCTTGGCGGACTGGCGGGATGGAAGTATCGCTAGTAGCGACTCGGAGCCCATGGTTGATTGCGCGCGTGGCCATGGGCGCGGCGCGCACGAGCAGCGCGGCGGCGCGCGTGGATCGCAAGAGTCGCGGCTGACGTGGGAAGAGTGGGGATGCGAGAAAGTGCGTGCTCTGGGCTGAGAGCGCGGCCTCGACGGCAGTTACTAAATGAACTGTGTACGCGGTACAAGCTCGATACACAGAATAATTTAGCCATGCTGCCCATTTACAGTTCATGATTCGTGGCTCAGGACGGTTCCACACGGTGGAGCGGTTTTCAAGGTTAGATCGCAGAGAGCGTAGATGCAGGAGGTGCATGCGCGTGACCACTCAATGGGATAGGGATGAAAGCAATTGATTGGTTGGTGACCGAGGTCCACCTGTACAGTATTAGGGTGCTTCGCTAAGAAAGGCCCCTGTTTGTGGCCTGGCCACTGAAAGGGCGACGAAAGGGCCAGCGACCAAAAATAGGATTTGTTTAGGGAAGCGACAAATGCAATTCTGTCGTATGGCCCTGGCTGACCAGCAGACATGAGTTTACGGACATGCTTCACCAATCTTGCATTCTCATTCAATAGCATGCTCATAAGGTAGTTGGATATCAAAGCAACCACGAGTCTCAAAGCAAACCACAGAGCATTACAACGCAATAGGCCACGATGTAAACCACAGTAGGTCAGACTCAAGAGGCATTCCTTGTGGGCTACTGGGCCTAAACTCAGACCCGTGAGCATGCCTCACAGCCTGCACGCCAGAAGTGAATCTCACACCCCCGCCATGAGCACAACCATCAGCAGCGGCAGAACCGCCGCAGCCACAGAGACTCCACTCGCCCCAGCAGCCTTGGGGGGAGGAGGAGGGGGGCTGGGGACAGGCGGAGGAGGAGATGCAGATGGGGGGGGCGGAGACGCGGTGCTTGGGGGGGGAGAAGCGGTAGTGGGGGCTGGCGCAGGGGCGGAGGGTGAAGGAGTAGGAACGGGAGGCGAAGGAGCAGGAGCGGAGGGGGTTGGCGGGCTGGCATTGGGGGGGAAGGGCATGGTGGCGTTGGAGTAGGGGAAGTCAGCGCAGATGGCCGGGTCGAGAGGGCGGCCAGACACGTTCTTGGCGGCCGTCATGTTGACCGCACCGGGCG
The DNA here is from genome assembly GCA_947471745.1 of Closterium sp. Naga37s-1. Taxonomy (NCBI): domain Eukaryota; kingdom Viridiplantae; phylum Streptophyta; class Zygnematophyceae; order Desmidiales; family Closteriaceae; genus Closterium; species Closterium sp. Naga37s-1. The sequence goes on along the minus strand of CANJKZ010000139.1, from coordinate 382,872 downwards.
GGCAGGTGGCGGGGATGGTGAGCGGGTCGCAGCAGAGAGGGGTGACTGGGACCATTGTGGGACCCGAGTAGCATGCGGTTTTCTGCATGGTGAGGGTGGGGGGTGGGAGGTGGGTGGTGGGCACGACAAGTTGAAGCAGAAGCAGTGAGCAGCAGCGCACAGGAGAGGGAAGCAAGGAGACGTTGCAGCATGTGCGTGGCATGGCCGAGAGAAACGAGCGCGCGTGCCAGCGCTTCGGCGTGAAAGCGAGAAACTGGGTTGACTTCGTTAAATCGATGTGACTACGGCTCAACGAGCGCGCGCATCGCACCCGGCGTTGTCTCATCGTCAAATGGACTCACCGTGACGGTGGCGTTGAAGCCGGGGATCTGCTGCGCGACGAGCGGCACGAGCAGCTGCTGGATGATGTCGTCCGGCGTGGTAAAAAAGTCGGCCACCACGATCCCCGCCACTGCACAGCACTCGCGCGCGCGCGCACAACACAGCACACCGCACCATCACGACGAAAAGCGAATATGCGTGTCAGAAAGATACCGGGATGCAGCGATTTGAAGGAGAGACGAAGTGGGCGACAGGAGCGAGTCATGGAAGACCGTTACATGGGAGCGCGGGTCTGACCTTCAAGCGAGGAGCACGCGTCGTAGATGGCCTGCCCGTGGTCCGTGCAGATCTGCAGCATGTACTTGCCGGGCTTGCCCGTGAGGTAGTTGCCGGAGTCTGCCACACACGCCGGCGAGAACGAGGGAGCACACGCGGCGGGCGTGACGGGGGGGAATACGGAGGGGAAGAGGGAGAGGAAGGCGGGGAACGACGGGGGAAGACGGGTGGAAGGCCAGCGGCAAGCGGTTAAGCGACGCAGCAGAGCGCTGAAAGGAACGAGCAAGATTTGTTGGGTATGCACTGTTCTTGTTAAACTTTATCGGATGTGCTGGGTGTGTCTCACCAGGGTTGCACTGCACCGCGCAGGCGAGTTGCTCGACGAGTCGCTCGCACATCTCATTACCCTTCATGATAGGACAGATCTGCACGCACGCGAGCAGACACGCATACATACACACAACGAGACTGCTTGGTTCCTTTTGCAGGGCAGGTGCGTGTAAGCGAACGCCGACAAAAATGCACACATGCACCGATACAACGTTAAATCAATATCGCGGGACCACTCACGCTACTCGGCACGGTAGAGACGTCGATGAGACCCTGCGCAGCGGCTTCCACGGCGGCGGTAACGTTAACGGCGAGCGCCTGAACGGCGAAGTTAATGTCGGAGCACGCGGCGCAGCACGTCAAGTTGGACGCTTCCACACACCGCGTGGGGGGCACTGTTGGCACCGTCGGTGGCTTGCCGGTCAGCGGACAGTTGGGGTACGTCGCTGCATTGGTTGACGGCAGCAGAAGAGTCGCCGCCAGTAGCGCCGTGAGAAGCTTCACAGTGATGAAGCCGCGACTCGAAGTCTTCGCCAGCAAAGTGGCCATGATGGCGAGTGCTGGGAGCTGGGCGGACCTCGCTGGTCAGCTGCAGGTGGCACTGAAAACAACCACACAGCAGCTTGAACACCAAGGCAGAGATTACTAGTCACACTGCACAGACGACCGCGGATTAGACTGACTGATGCTGGGTTGCACACATATGTATGCTCATGCACTGTGTGTGCCCTCTCCGATTGAAGCACCAAGGCATGCGTTGCAAGGGGCACGGAGAATCTGGGACGTGTTCGCATGACTCTCCGTTTGAACCACCGAACCTACTCAGCAATTCCTTATTTGGGGTTTTGAAATGTGGGGCAGCCCGATTTTCTGCAAGAGGCAGCCAGGGACATCCCTAGTGTGTTGGTCTGCTTAGGTTCATGATATAGTATGAACCAGCGCAAATCAAGTGGAGATTGGTTCTGGGAATATCTTGGGCCAGCATAGGAAAGAACTTTGAGTCGCGAAAACTGTATCCAATGTATGTAATGGTGACAAGAAAGGCTGCCAAGGTTCGAAGCAATGCATGACCCCTTCAAAATCATTATATATATGGTTATCGTAATTTTGTTCTTGATAAAAAGAGCATATTAGCGCATTTACTTCATATAAAAAATGTAATTGCTTTTCTCATACCAGACTAGTTTAAAAATTGGTTCAATGAGCCAACATGCTCCTTGATTATGTCAATGAAACAGAACACAAATTTATTTTACAGTGCTGATTTACGAATGATCAATGTGTGTTTTTTTTTATTGCATTTCCCTTAGAATATTTAGGCAATATATGTGTAATAGAGGTGTCAAGAATAACCATTCTTACGCTAATGGTCGTATTATTTGTACATAACCCAACCCCCTTGCATATATTATCTCGATATATGCTGTAGTAAACATCACGCAAGTCTAAACAATACCGTAGATCCGACATACGTAAGTGGGAAAAAAATGTATAAACTATATGTTGTTGATTGCGAACCAAATATCTCGTTACCGATTGCGCTATTTTGAACAAACAATTAAGCTAAGAGACAACGGCGACCTTTAGGTTGGACCATTGTTTTTTCAAGCGCCTATGCTTCTAAGTCCAAGCATACTGGTAAACATTATATATATAAAACTCCAAACTTGATGAATGCATGTGTAAAAGTACAAACTAGACCTCGGTAGGGCCAACCGTTTAGTGTCTCCAATTGTTAGAGGAGGATGCCGAACAATCCCGTATGCAATTTGCGACCAAGACATGGAAATGTTTGGCCTAGTTCCGTGAACATCTCGCATTCCGTTAGTGTCATGTAATTACTGGACTATTTTTATGCCTCTTAAAGAGCCATACTTTGTTTAAACGGCTTCAAACAAATCTCTGACATCAATTTGGAGTGTTGCGTTGACTCGTATAGGGTTTTATTGCTCGAAAGATTTGGGATGCGCTGAACTTGTGTAGGCAAACCTTCCATTAAAGTGGAAGTACATCTTCAATGTTTTGTTGTTGGGCGAAACAGGTTGGGGTTTGGGGAAATAAAAATTCCCGGGGTAAAGGGAAACCCGCTGCAAAATGGAGGCAACTGACTAGAAACAAAATAGTGTCCTTGCTCGTTCGTCCATTGTTCGAATTTCATATGATTCTCTGATCGCCCGAACCATTCAAGGCACTTGGGTATCTCAGGTCCGATCGGGTCTAAGCAGACCAAGGGCCCGCCGAACAGGGTCTACGGACTTCCCACCTCACCGCAAATTCGAGCCTACCGCGCGGAATCCGGACTAGTTGGACCAAGTCAGACCGACTTCCACGAATCACCACAAGGAAAGCACCACCGAATAGCTACGGGAGAAAACAACGGTAGCCCCAACGTGGCCGAATCGGATTCATTTTGTTGGAGGGAAAGTTTGCCGAACCTCTTTTTACTGGTCTGGGAGCCTGGTTAGCAGCCAAGACCCAAATTTACTCAACGCTGGTCAATACGATATAACCTAGGTTCAAAAGACAGCGGAGGTTAAAAACAATCGCGAAAGCAACTGTTGACGAAGCTCGCCTGCAAAACTCACCACACGCAAACAAGGGTTTTGACAACGATTGACACATTCCCATCCCAGTAAGCGACAGGTAAAAAAACCAAGGCGTGTTAGCGGGCGCAAGAGAGCAACGTGAGAATGGTGGGATTGCCTCGCGCGGAATGCGCTGGTTATGAAGGACAACGTCCCAACCTGGCGCTAGAAATGGTGACAGGGCTCTAAAAGGCGACAGAACAGGCTTAGCGACACTAAAAACCATGGGAGGAGGCAACAGGGTGCGCAAAGGAATGAGAGGTGACGGAATACGGTATTGAAGAGGATTGCCCCATGGAATTGGCCGACGAGAGGTCGTAGCACAGCCGAATGAGTGTGTGCGGCGCGGGATGATAGGAGGAAATACGGAATGAAGTTTGAACGGGAGGCGCGGGATGAGAGGAACAATTGCGGTACGAGTGTGTGAGGCGCGGGATGAGAGGTGGGAAATGCGGAATGGTTGTGTGGCTTGCGGGATGCGAGGGGGAAACGCGGAAGGGGTTTGTGGGGCGCGGGATGCGAGAGGAAACCGCGGAATAGGTGTGTGGGGCGCGGTATGAGAGGAGGAGCCGCGTAAAGGGTGTGTGGTGAGAGGGATGAAGGGAGGAAACGCGGAATGGGTGTGTGGGGCGCGGGATGAGAGGAGGAAACGCCATGTTTGCAGAAGTATTTTTCCTGCTTGCGCTCAGATTGCCCCTCATTTTTTCATCTACTTTGCCTTTCATTCCCAAGCTTACCACCATTTTCCTCTCTTTAATTATCGCCTTACTCGCTTCAGTTACCCCCCTTCTCGCTTTAGTTATCCCCCTGCTCCGTTCAGTTACCCCCCTGCTGCCTTCTCCTGGAAACCCCCTGCTCCCTGCAGGTTCCCCCCGCTCGCTTAAGTTTCCCCCCTGCTCTCTTCACTTTCCCCCCTGCTCCCTACAATTTCCACCCTGCTGCCTTCTCCTGAACACCCCCCCCCTCTCCCCGCATGTTCCCCCCTGTTCCTTTCAGGGTCCCCCCCTGCTCCCTGCAGTTTCACCCCTGCTCCTTACAGTTACCCCCCTGCTCCCTTCAGTTACCCCCTGCATCTGCTGCTTCTCCCTGCGAGGAAGCTGCAAGGAACCTTCGTCCCAGCTTGCTGAGGTCCTCGTCGTCCATTGTATCGGAGCGGCTTAAAAGGAGAAACGGGTGGTTGCACACATCATGGTGCGTGGGTGGGATTGAGGGGAGGGAAGTAAGGAGGACACGGAAAACGGCATGCACATCATGTTGAGGCGTCTCAGATGGTCCAAATCCCCACAGGAAACCCCTGTGTTCCCTTCCTCCCTTCACACTCCTCCCCTCCCATTCTGAGTCGGCCTCACCTCTCACCTTTCCTCCATCCTCCTTGTCTGAGTCGGCGTGTGCAACTGCACTTGCGGCACGGATGGTGCTGTTCATGCGGCTGCTGCTGCGCGAGCGGATGCAGCAGGGCAAGCGGCTGCTGCTGCTCTCCCCCCCCCTCTTCTCCCCCCCCCCCCCCCCCCCACCAAATCGGTCGTCAGTCAGCTTGTGCACAGCCGGCCGCGCGCAGCCAGCCACACTCGCATCCATCTGCACGCGCAGTCGCCGCGCGCACGCAGCCGCGTGCAGCCAGCCGCACACGCAGCCGCGCACACAGCCGCTAGTCGGGAACAGGAGGGGGATGGGCGGGTTGACGGAGGCTCTAGGAGCGGAATCTACCTAGGACAAAGGCAGCCTAGGAACTAACCCGAAGGATACCATCTTAGAATGTGCAAGCGGAATGTGTGTGAACTAGGTAGCATGAGATGAGATACTATGAACCTAAGTTAAGGTGTTGTACCCACTACAATGTACCTCACTGTAGCCTAGCAACCTAACACAATTATATATATTGTTCAACACCAGTTTAACTCCCATCTTTTGCATTGAGAAAATAGTAGAAAAGAAGCACCACATGCTGTAACATTTGCATTGAGTGTCTAATGCAACATTTGCATTAAAGCCCGCGGCCCAAATTCCTGACCGCGCAGGTCAAGTTTTTAAAACTTGACGAAGTGGGCTGTGCAAGCTTTGAAAAGTAGCGCAGCTGCAATTTGGGACTTTCGAAGTCTGAATTTGGCTAGGTTTGGCAAAAAACGCGGGGCTGGCTAGGTTTGGCAAAAAAAACGAATTTCACGAAATCAGAAACACTCGCCAAAACCCAAATCAGTCAAACTCCCTCTCATCATCTTTATAAAACTTGTGCAATTTGGGCCAACGGCTTTAAGGTGTTGTACCCACTACAATGTAACATTTGCATTGAGTAAATAGTAGAAAAGAAGCACCACAGGTACTAAAAACGCACTTGGCGAAATGAAGGTTAGTTATTCAGATATTACACACTACAATGTAGGCAAGTGCTACTTCGCGGCCTTGGCCTTCTTGGCTGCACGTTTCTTCACTGGAGACTTCTTGGTGGCCGAGGACGCTTCTGCGACTGCCTTTGGTGCCTTCTTCTCTGGGGTCTTTGCCTTTGGTGCCTTCTTCTCCGGGGTCTTCGCCTTTGCAGCAGTCTTTTTCAATGCCTTGGGCTTGGTAACCTTCGGAGCCTTCGCAGGAGAAGTCTTGGCAGCAATTGACTTCGCCTTGGGCTTGGCAGTGACCGCTGCAGGCTTTGCCACCTTGGGCTTCGCTGGTGCCTTAGCCGCAGCCGGCTTAGCAGCCGCAGGCTTTTTCACCGCTGGCTTGGCTGGCTTGGCTTCTTCGCCCAGCTTGTAGCTCGCCTTCACCTTCGTCAGCTTGCCAGCCTTGGTAAGATTCTTCAGCTGGACGCTAAGAGTCTTCTTCCAATTGGCAGGAAGGTTCGGATGGTTTTGTTCAATATATTTTGTGATGGCGTGAAGGCTGGAACCGTTTCTCTCCTTCAACGATGTGATTGCGTCGCTCACCATCTGAAACAGTGAAAACCAAATACTTCAGTCACGATAGCACAAGTGGAAAAATGGAGCAGACAGAAACTCTGCGAGTGGACAACGAACCTCAATATACTTCGGGTGGTCACTCTTCGTCCTGGCTTTCGCTCCTGCAGGTTTCGCCGCCTCTTCAGCCTTCGCAGCCTTCGGTTTCGCAGCTTTCGTAGCTGCTGCCCTTGCCTTGCCAGTCGCCTTAGGCTTCTCTGCCTCGGCCTTGTTATCCGGGGATGGCTCCTCCATGGTTTCCGGTGGTGCCTCGGGCGCTGCTGTCTCAGCCGGAGCAGGCTCTACTGATTCTACAGGCGCCTCAGGCTCAACGGCCGGGGCGACTGGAGCAGGCTCCTGATTAACCTCTGTGGTAGCCAGATTGGATTTCGGAGCAGACATAAAAGACTAACGGAGCAAGTTTGGTAGGAGACTTCTGAGGTAGATGGACACTAAAGTGAAAGAATAGTTGAAACCCCACAATGCAGTGGAAAAGAGCGAGCAACGGGAGAATGGTTGGGAGGATATGCTTGCGAGGGGCAGTTTGTGCTCAACTCCGCTCCAGTGGAAGGGCTGTGGTCGAATTGGAAACACAGCTTGGGAAATCGGTTTTGCGAGGAGTCCCTGCATCCCGCAACTGACGGTGCCTTATCGACGGCCACGAATCTTTATGACGAGAGGTCGCTCGTTCCCTGATCTGCATAACTAGTTCCGGTAATGTCAATAACTCATACACTAACATAAAACAAACTTCGTATAAATTGCTTAACAGTCCGATTTACAACTTTCACGATTTTTGTGATGCTGGGTCCATCAAAATGCAACATATAATCCATATATTGGGCAATACCAATCAATTTATTTGCATATAGTGATCATCAATCGCAATCAGTTATTGTTCCATTTAAATGTGCCAATTCTTGTTCACGCCTTCTACAACTCTCAACTGATCAGTGGTAAACCATTACACAGGTGTCATCTATTGAGTTTCTGCACACTGTTGCATGATTTGAGCATTGGTTTTAACTAATTTCATCTTGGAAAAATAGAGCCGAGTCACGGTTAGCTGTAGTCGTCAGCTCCTAGTTTTTAGGGGGGGGAAAGGACATAAAATACACCTACAGAACCTAGCAAGAGCTGGTCTTCGAGCACTGCCACAATAGCTGAAGCAGGTGAAAGATAAGCAGAAGCAGCTCGCAACCGCTGCTGCTGCATGTTACCCAGGTGTACGCGAATGTTCAACCTAGCCTGGCTTCACGAGCCAACACCTGTGGGGTGAAGGGGGAAAGGCGGGGAAAGGGCAAGGACTGAACATTAGGGTGCGGAGGAAAGGAACTGCAGTCATGTGTCACTCTAGAGTTGCTGTTAGAGAGGAGGAGAGATGGGAAAAGAGGGCGAGATATGGGGGGGCAGGAGGAGGGGAGGGGGAAAGAGAAAGAGGCGTGGGCGATTGGGTAAGTGTGGGAGGATGGGAGGGAGGAACATGAGGAGGGAGAGTTGGAAGTGTGTGGGAAACGAGGCCAGCAGTGAACCAGAAGAAGAATCAAATCCAGGGGGGTAGACGTTAGCCAGTGTCAAAATAGTGGGGGGAATTGACAGCGGATGAGCCTTAATGAGTGCGGTGGGTGGTGGGGGGAGTGGAATATGGCAGCTTAAATGTCTTCATCACACTCTCGTGTGAGTGCTGCACTTTCCCTCCTCCCTCCAACCCTCCCTCCCGAAGCATGACGAAACCATGTAAGGCGAATTTACAGCCAAGGAAGCGATGATAATGACGGCTGGGGATAAAGTCATAGGTTCAACTCAACATTTCCGGTTTCCCAATTCCAGCTTGCCGCTTCAGTTGCATTCATGGAAGGGACTCCAGGTCCTGCCTCCTGACCATTCTATCAACTCCTCAATTTATGTCCTGTCTGTGGGCAACCATGCTTTGGCACAATGCTGTGCATTGGGGTGCAGAGGGGTGAGGTGCGGTTACGGTGGGTGCATGCGCACCTCGTCGGCGAACTTGATGAGGATGGTGGTGCGTGGCCGTTGCTGCCCCTCCACCTGCACGTAGTGAGCTGTCACTCGCGCCGGGAAGCCCGCATTGTCCAGCACGCCCTGTGCACGTGGGGGGAGGGGCGAGGGGGGAGGGGGGAGGACGGAGGGAGGCCGAGAAGAGTTTGGTCCGGTGGAGAGCGGCACAGAGGCATTGAGAGGCACAGGGCAGTGAAGAATGAGGCGGGTGCTGGTGATGGAATGTGGTGATGCACAGAGAGGCATGCGGGGGTGAGGGCATGGGGAGTGAGGGCATGGGGAGTGAGGGCATGGGGAGTGAGGGCATGGGGAGTGGAGGCCACAGGAGTGAGGCACCTGTGGCAGACACTACAAGTTGAATGGATCGTGCTGTAGGGACACCGCAAGATGACTTTTGAGTGGACTCAAAACACTACAAGAGACTACCACAAGGTGCATGCACCATGACAGGGGTCACAGGGGCAGATTGCTTGCTCTGTAAGAAGGAGTGTAGGTTGGTGTGCAGGAGTGAACGGTGAGGGAAGGGGCCATCGAACCTTGACAATGCCTGCAACGAAGGCGCCACAGTTGAACGCACCCATGTCTCTAGGCACTGAGATGAACCTGATGCCCACGCACACATGCACACATGCACGCAGACAAACACACGCACACACATGCACAGGCGAGCAGGCAGGTGTGCAGTGAAGAGTGAAGAGCAAGCGGGGTGGAATGGAGAGAGCGAAGGGCCGAGGACGAGAGCGAGGAGTGAGAGAAAGAGGAATGAGAGTGGGGAGCGCGAGAGCACGAAGGGAGCGAGAACATCGAAGAAGGGCTTTTCATGGGAACGAGCAGGGCACGAGCAGGGCACCTGTTGACGAGCAGCTCTTTCTCGCTGATCATGTACTCGTCCTCATGCTCTGTGCTCTTCTCCAGTGAATCCGCCACCTGCCATGCAGTGCACCGCCACACAGACCATTGCGCACATACTTCCGCGTCACCCAACATGAGCGCACGCACAGATGCATGCACGCAGTCTCGCGTAAACGAGCTTTCTCCGACTATTCCTTCATGCACCCTGACTGCCACGTTGCCACTGCACTGATTCCTAACCCCACGAACAAACCCTGCACCGCTTCATGTGGATCGTGCTGCACTCTATTTCTGCCCACTACCATTTGACACACGAACCCCACACACTCTACCCCACCCATTCCTCTCCACACACTTTACCGCCCATTCAAATTCACGCACAGCCCCCTGCAGTGACCGCAGAGCCTCACCCCCAGACGCACCTTGCCAAAGAGGGCCTTCCACACCGTGCTGCGCACAAAAGAGAGTGATGATTTTTTGAGTCGACTCAAAACACAGTCCCGACCCCCTACCCCACCCCCACCCCCAGGCGCGCGCACCTTGCCAAAGAGAGCCTTCCACACCGTGCTGTGCACAAAGGACAGAATGCCCAGCACCCGCGTCTCCCGCCTGTTGCCCTGCCACGGGGGAAGAGGCATGCAGCAATGGGGAAAGAGGGGGGCGGGGAACGGAGACGAGGGAAGGGCAAGGCTGTTGCGGTTGGGACAGGCAGGCGGGCAGGCAGGCGGGCAGGCGGGCGGGCAGGCGGGCGGGCAGGCGGGCGGGCAGGCGGGCGGGCAGGCGGGCGGGCAGGCGGGCGTGCGGGCGGGCGGGAACGCAGGCATGCAGGCAGGCGAGCAGGCTGGCGGGCAGGAAGGTGGGCACGAAAGGGGCCTGAAAGTGCCTTCAAGAACGCCCTTGGGGTTCAAGAATGGCCTGGGCCCATCGTTGTGGTGCACGGCGATGCAGGACACCGCACATAGGAGAATTAGTGACAACATAACATATGGCCCATTGTTGTTCCGCCAGGCCATTACTGGCTGGATGGATGGATGGACGGATGGATGGACGGATGGACGGACGGACGGACGGACGGACGGACGGACGGACGGACGGATGGATGGATGGATGGATGGATGGATGGATGGATGGATGGATGGATGGATGGATGGATGGATGGATGGATGGATGGATGGATGGATGGATGGATGGATGGATGGATGGATGGATGGATGGATGGATGGATGGATGGATGGATGGATGGATGGATGGATGGATGGATGGATGGATGGATGGATGGATGGATGGATGGGTGGGTGGGTGGGCGGCTGGGTGGCTTAGGGGTGGGTGGGTGGGTGGGTGGGTGGGTGGGTGGGTGGGTGGGTGGGTGGGTGGGTGGGTGGGTGGGTGGGTGGGTGGGTGGGTGGATGCATGCATGATGAACACATGGACCGTTAAATGCCCAAAACAGGCCATTATCAGCCAACCCTTCCACCTCCTCGCCTGTGCAACCCCTATCATCCATTCTCCCATCGAGCCCTCCCCCCAGTCCCCGTGCCCACCTTCTCGCGCTGCACCAGCAGCTCTAGCATGCGCAGCCCTATGCCATACCCCAGGTCCTCCAGCCTGCAGGGGCGCGTGCGTTGCGTGGGGGGCGTGGGAGGGAGGAGGGGGAGTGAGGAAAGGGAAAATGCACGGAGATAAGTCGGAGGGGAAGGGAGGGAAAATGGGGAAATGAGGAGGACAGGAGGGCCACGGGAAGAGGGATTCTCAAAGAGGATTTGAAGAGGTGGAAGGGAGGGTGTGTGTGTTGTGGTAGTAAGCGCAACCGAAGGGTGAAACTAGGGGCAGGAGGCGAGTGGCACTAAGGTGCGGAATGCGGTAGAGTGCGATGGGAGCAGCAGCGTGGGTGTGTAGTGGTGTGCAAGCAGTGAGATGCAAGTAGGAAAGGGCAATGAGAACGAGATATGCTGCCGCAAAAAAGCAACGGACAGCAACGGACAGCAACGCACAGCAACGGACAGCAACGGATAGCAACGGACAGATGCAGGGGCCACACACACAGAGAGCTTGCTGTCTCTTCCCACTCACTCACTTCCTCTCAAGCTCTGCAATGTTGTTGACCCGCGTCTGGCTGTACTGCACCATCTCCGAGAAGAGAAACGCCAGCGCACTCAGACTCACCTGCACGCACCCATGGAGGGGGGATGGGCGCATGGCACAGGGTGGCATGGTATGGAGTGAGCGGCATGGCATGGGGCAACGAGCAGTGGTGGACAGATAAACGGAATGGCAAAGGAGGAGGGGCGGCACTTGAGTGAGAAAGGGTGAGCCAGAGGCAGATGGAAAAATCGTCCAATTTAGGGCTCGAGAATGGCAGAGCAGGAGCAGCGCAGAAGGGGGCGGGTGGAAGGTGGGGCGACGGAGAGCGCCAAAAGTGGGTGGGGGAGGAGCAAGGCAGCATGAGGTCGGGCGGGGAGAGAAGAGGCGGGGAGAGGAGGCGGGCACATGGATAGGAAGAGGAGAAGAGGCATGAGTAGGAGGAAGAGGGGCGGGCAGCTGCCTACGGCCCAGTGGCGAGGAGAGGGTGGCAGGGAAAGGCGATGTGATACATGGAAGCTAAGTTGCCAAATACGCTAGGGACACTTAGCGTTTAGCGAATATACGCTGGCGTTTACACACTAAACGCTAAACACAAGCAAATATGCTAAACGCTCGCAAATATTTTTTTGGGGCAGCCCGACCGGAAAAAATGTGAATATGCTGAAAGTTGCAGAACTGGACGACGAGCATTTTGCCGAAGTCGAAATGCACGTCCGCGACAGTCATGTGTGTAGGAGTGGTAATCTTATAATGGGGTAAAAAAATACCTCTGAAACATAACACCCTAGTTTTCCCCCCTATGATAGCCCTGGCGGTTTTTTTTCCCTGCCTGGGAAAGTTTTTTCCCTGCCCAAAAAAGCGTATGTCCATATCGCCCCCTAAGCGGATAGCGCATATACACTAGCGTATATACGATAAGCGTATATACGCTATAAGCGTATTTGGCAACTTAGCATGGAAGGAGGTGTGCAAGGCGGAAGGGGGAGTGTAAGGGGGAAGGGGGAGTGGGAGGGGGAAGGGGGAGTGGGAGGGGGAAGGGGGAGTGGGAGGGGGAAGGGGGGGTGGAAGGGAAAGGGAGAGAGCGAGGGGGAAGGGGAAGTGCGAGGGGGAAAGGGGAGTGTGAGGTGGAATGGGGAGTGTGAAGGGGGGGAAGGAGAAGTGTGCAGGGGAAGGGAGAGTGTGAGGTGGCAAGAGGAGTGTGAAGGGGAAGGGGCAGTGTGAGGGAGAAGGGGGAGTGCGCGGGCGAAGGGAGGGTATGAGGGGAAAGGGGTGTTTGGGGAAAAGGGAGGGGATGGGCTACAAAATCGGTTAACAAGTGAGATTTTCTTGTTACTGTGAACGCGGAAAGCAGATGGCAAGCACAGCAAGGGCGGTTAACGGGAGAGGGGAGGGATGGTGGGGGGGCTTGAGGGCCGGGGCGGTATGGCAATCATTGGGAGGGAGGAGCGTCCATAGCTGTGGAATGCGGTGGAGAGGCGAGATGGGAGGTGGAGAGGCGAGATGGGATCAGCTCAGTGGTGGAGGCGCCGATACCGCCGTCACTAACCCGTCTGTACTGCCCGCACCGCCGCACTGCCCGGAAAGCAATACTGCTTGCCCGTACTGCCCGGTTGTGCTGCCTGTATGGCACCTCCCGCTGCCTGCCGAGCGATTTGGTCGATGCGCCGACCGGCAAAAGTGAGCGCAAACGCGGAGCGCTGAGCGGCAGCGAAAACGGGACTCCGGGATGGGATGGGATACGACGCAGGGGGGAGGAGGCGGGAGGGGCGGGGAGGGGCAGGCGAGGAGGCGCGTAACCGCGTGGGGCGCGTGAGGTGCGTGAGGCGCGCGAGTACCTCGGACTTGCCGCGGCTCATGGGGCGATCCACGATGTTCTGCAGCTGCTTCGGCCGCGACGCGCCTCCGATCATCATCTTGGCGGGCGCGAAAGAGGACCGTTGGAAGATTACGTGCCGAGTACGGGTGTGCCAGGCTAAGGACGCGGCGCGATGAAGCAGGGAGGAAGGCAGGGTAAGAACGACCCACGGATTGGTCTCTGATCGTTTGTTACACAGGGCTTCGAATTGTACGCGTTTCCAATATTCCTTACTTCGCAGCCGGCTCCAACGCGTACAAAACTGTGCATGAGCTTACCTCGTAACGGACTGGTAACGGGCAAAGTAAGGATCCTATACTTCGTACATTACTGTGCACCTGGCTGGTAATGGGAGAAGGTCGAGGGGAGACCTGAAAATGGTAAGTGAAACTGGTTTCATTTGGGGGGAGTATGTACGATTGTGGCTCAATTGGGCTTCGTACGATATACAGAGGTTTATTCAAAAGTCAGAATGGTTGGGTAGGGTTATTTGAAACAACAACACTTCCAAGTGTGGGCCAACAAAACTCAGGATTGAACCTGACGTAAATCGAACAAGCAACCTTCTGATCTGGAGTCAGACGCGCTACTACGGGCCCTCCAAACTGGTATATGGCAGCATCCCAGTGTTGGCCGTCACAGTATCTTTGCCGCATCAGTGCAATCCTCCCTTTGCTTCTCCATTGCACTTTTCACATGCGTTTACAGTTTTCCAAGGGCACTCTCTAAGTGAATGTTATTGTCAGAATCACCCAAAATGAATCCCTGCACGATTAAAGATAGCTAGTAGATGCACAAAGTCATCTTCAGACAGCTTGGACGACCGCTTGTCCTCATACCCCTCCGCCTTGAGCACATCCAACACCTTCTCCTTGAACTCGGGCAACGGCCCTCCCCTCCCCTTCCCTCCCTTCCCTCCCTTCCCTCCAGTCCCTCCACCCCCCTCTCCCTCCTCCTCCATCGCTTCCACACCATCCTCCTCCTCCCCCTCCTCCACCTCGCCCTCCTCCCAGTCATCATCTCTCATGAACACATCAGCAGCACGTCCCTGCACTGCACCCTGCCCCTGCCCTGCTGCAGCCACCCCACCGGCAGCCTGCAGTGCCTGGAAGGTGAGCATGTTTTCATGCAGCAGGTTCAGAACGTTCTTCTGGCGGAAGATGGCGCCTAGGGTTTTGTTCTTGCGCGAGAAGCACAGGCGCAGCAGCCCGTCCCACTCCTGCAGGTTGATTGGTGGCAGCGGGTGCCGTGGCTCGATGCGCACTACACTTGAGTCCACCTTGGGCGGCGGGCGGAAGTTATTGCGCCCCACCTGGTGCCGGGGGAGGGGTGAAACGGGTGAAACGGAGCAGTGAGGGGACGGGGTGGGGGTGGGAGGGAGACTGTTGTGCGCGGTCAAGCTGGGACAGGTACCGCTCCTGGTGTGTGAGGAAGGGGAATGGACATTGTGTTGCCCAGCATAAGTGTGAGAACATGCTGGGCAAGACGTGCACATGCTGTGGGGAGCATAACATGGGCAGCGCACACACACAGCAGGTATAATTTGTTACACGCACCCACGCACCCGCCCACATACCCATCCCCACACCCCCCCCACACACACAGCATGCACACACGCACACACACACACACACACGCACACACACACGCACACACACGCACACGCACGCACGCACACACGCACGCACGCACACGCACGCGCGTGCGCACACACACCACCACCGTGACACCCCCATCACCACACCCACCCACCCACACACATCCACCACACACTCACCCACCCATCCCACCCCTTCCCCCTCCACCCCTCCATCCCCCCCACACATGGTGATGCTGCTGCCACGTGCCAAGCACCATGCCTTCTCACCTTGAGCAGATGGTGAATGCGCGCGAGCAGCTGCGAGTTGGCACTAAGGCGACAGTACAGGTTATCCCCCGGGCGTGCGAGCAGGCGCAGCGCAAACTCCTTTTGGAACATGATGATGGCGGCGCGGAAGTGCGGGCGGTGCGAGAGCAGCTTGAACACGATGGGCGAGGAGATCTGGTACGGGATGTTGGCCACGCAGATGTCAAAGTACGGTAGGTCCACCTTCAGGATGTCGCCCTGGATGATCTGCAGGAGGGGGGGAGGGGAGGGGGAGAGAGGAGGGGGGGGGGTTGAGGATTTCTGCGGGTTGCTACAGGGAGAGATCTGAGAGGAGAGGCAGGGATGTTGGCCACGCAGATGTCAAAGTACGGCAGGTCCACCTTCAGAATGTCGCCCTGGATGATCTGCGGGGGGGAAGGTTGCGGGTGGGGGGTTGAAGGGTTGGGGGTGGGGGTTTGGAGGATTGGGAATGGGAGGTTGATGGATTGGGGGTGGGAGGTTGATGATTGGGGGTGGCGGGTTGAAGGATGGGGTGAGGGCGTTGAAGGATTGGAGTTCGGGGTTGGGGGTTGACAAAGGGGGAGAGCGTGGGAAAAGAGGCAGGTTCCCCTTGAGGATGTCTCCCTGGATGCCCTGTGAGGGAGACTTAGGTTGGCTCTGGGGATTGACGCGTTGCGGTTGACGGTTGACGGGTGGAGAATGGGAAAGGATGGAAGCGGTGTGTGAAGAGAGGGAGAAAGAAGGAGGAGGGGGGGGGACGAGGGGGGTTCGTAGGGGACGGATGTGAGGAGAGGGGCGGGGTGGCAAGGGCAGGTGCATGCGAAGTGTGTCGACCAGGAGGATTAGCTGCTGGGAACAATGGGGGATTGAAGATAGGAGAGCGGTGGAGAGTGGGGTGGGAACAGCTGAGAGGAGAGTCGAGGAGAGGAGGGGAGAGGAGAGGAGAAGATAGAGGAGGAGGCGAGAATTGATGAGATGGAAGAGGGAAGTCGAGGATAGGAGCGGGGAAGGGGGGAGAGGGGAGGGGAGGAGAGGGGAGGGGAGGAGAGGAGGAGAGAAAAGGGGAGGTGCGGGTAGGGGAGGGGAGTAAGGGGCACATGCACGTACCGCCCACATGCACGTACCGCCCACATGCACGTACCGCCCACATGCACGTGCCTCACACGTGCACGCGCGTGCCCACCCACCTGCAGCTTGTTTTCGAGCGGCGTGCCCTGCACGCGGCGCGAGAGCTCCTGCACCATGCGCGGATCCAGCTCCACCGCCACCACGCGCTTCCCCGCCTCCAGCAGCTTCACCGTCAGGTTGCCTGGGGAGGGAGGGGGGGGGGGAGAATGGGGGAGAATGGGGGGCGGAAGGGGGGAGAAGGGGGAGGAAGGGTGGGAGGTATTAAGGGGGGGACGAAGGGAAACGGCTACTTGGTGGGAAGATAGCGGAGATATAGTATTCGAGTGCCTAAGAGAGAGAAACGTAATGAGTGCGACACACGCGGCGGTAAGCGGAAAGGATGCACGATGAAAGACACCCGCGAGTGCAGCCACTTCCCGGGCTCAGGATTTCACACGAGACACGACACACGGGAGAAGCGTGGGGGCAGGCAGCGAGGCAGAACGTTCACCGCCCCGCTTCCCCCCCACGGAAAGCTCCGTCTCGTTCCGATACGAAACCGCAGCACCCCTTCACGCGCCGCAACCCCGCACATCCCAACAACAACTCGCCTCTCCACCATGAAAACCTCACCCGCGCTTTCAATAGCTAACTCAATTTTCCGCCACGCTGCCGGCTTCAATTCTCACCCGTTCCCGGGCCCATTTCGAGCACGGTGCGGAGTTCAACGCTCACACGTCCCGTTCCCAGGTGAGGGTACAAAACCCTCACCCGCTCTTTCAATCGCAGACGCACACCGACACGTCATCAGCTTCGAGCCTCACCCGTTCCGGGTCCGATTTCGAGCACGGTGTCGGTAGACTTGACGCCGGCTTTCTGCACGATTGACTGCACCACCATGGGATTCTTCAGAATGTGCTGCCCTTTGCTCTTCTGAAACTCGATTCCTTGGAATCTCCGCGACGCGCCCTCCTTGCCCTTTCGAGGAGCTTTCCCGCCCGCCATTCGCGCTGCGGTGGCTAAGTCGAACGGTTCGGTGATTGGTTCGGTAGAAGCGGGCCCGGTGCTGCGCGGCGACGCGAGACAATTTAGAGACGCGACGTGGAGCGGGCGGCTGGCGAAAGAAAGTACAGATTCGCAGAGCGAGTTTGCAAGCGATCGTTCGTGAAAGTTGGTCGCGAAGGTTGACGCGGATGGAGACTCGAATGCTCCTCGGATTAACTCGGACGGCAGAGCACGAGATGATGCTCCTCCAGGTAGTAGCGCCGAGGCCGAAGATTCAAGCGCAGGAAACGCAGCTAATGGGTGGAGCTTTCTCGCGATTGCGCGATTTCTTGCTGCTCGTGCTGCTGTGGCTGCGCTGGCAACAAGCATATCGCGGGTTTCAGGTTTGAGAAGGGTTTTGCCAAGGACTAGGGTTTGATGACCTGGGTAAGGGTCCCAATCAAAGGAGGAAATGACGGATGGCCCTGCTCTCGTGTTTCCGATTCCTTTGGGCAGCGGTTTTGACAGCCCCTTGCTTCTCTCTCGCGTCAGATTCCTTCGGGCATATATTTTCGCCATTTCCCTTTTTAACTCCAAAGTCTAGGATTTTTTTTTTCGTTTACGGGATATCCGAAATTATATCGTCGTGTCAATAACAAGAAGCTAAGGAAAACAATATATACCCTTCTTGGATGGCATGCCATGTAAAGGGCATCAACCCTAAACACCATAAAATGTGTTTGGGAAATGGCGAGATCAGCTGCCTCAAGGAATCGGCGCGAGCGCAAAGCAAGTCGCTTTCAAAACCATTGCCCAGAGGAATCAGAAACAAGAGCAAGGCAATCTGTCCCCTCGAGTTAAATGGGTGTTTATAACATGAAACTGCGCTAACTACATAAATTTACGCTCATGTCATTTCCATCTAGTGAACAAAAAAATGATGCAAATAGCCATTAATAGTTAAAAAAAAAAGAAACAAATGCCAAAATAATGCACAAATATATATATATATATGTGTATATATATATTATGGTTTTAATTTTCGTTATGATTAAGACATACAAACAAATGCAATTCATAGCATGCGCCCTACGTTACCACATTAACGGACTATTTCCCAATTTTTTTGTCCAAACCTCGCTGCCATAAGAGACAAACGGAAAGAAATCATGCTCGCGAACGTACCCCGCTCGTCCCCACACTGCAACATCAACTCGCTTCCCCGGCAGCAAGGCAGTACCAAGGCATGGCCTATGTATAAAAAATTTTGGACTTGCATGTAAGATGCAATCAGGACCTCTGGTTGTGCTTCGTGAACTTACAAGCTAGCTCACAAGTTGGGCTGGCTGGGATTCCATTCACAATCTAGAGGATGCTGACATCAGACGTAACAATAACAATGCACCTTGCTAACAATGCACCTTCTAATGTACTACATGTGTTGTAATGCGCCCCTTTGTGTGATGCTTATGCCGCACAGCCAAGACACGAATATACACTTCTGGTATTCACAACTTATTAACTGAGCATCATCACATGGATGGCTTCGTACTTGAGCCTAGGGACACACATTTTATTATAATGCTAATGAAACGATTGAATAGGATGAGCCATAAGGTGACTTGAGTGGACCTTGTCATAGTGAATGTAAATAACAACATAATTAAAAAATTGCTTTATATTCAAACATAGTCAGCCATGTACTCTCAAAGGTACATTCCCTTATTTAACCGTATTACATATATTGGTTGTGAGAAACTGAACGAGAATAAATTGACTAAGGGAAAGTTGGGTACAAATACAAACCCTAGAAAACTGTACCCCATATGTGCTACTCCACTATAGCCTACAGTAGCTATGTCATATAAATCTGACACACCCCCATAGGCAAAGTGGGGAAGAACAAGGGGTCACAAGACCAGTCAAGCAAAGCAAAGCAAGCTCAGGGTGGATCACAAAGTCACCACACATTCCGAGCACAAGTTCAAGGCCACAAGGCCAGTTCACATGCAGGATTACATATATATATAAGGCTAGACAAGCAAGAGCAGGTGTATATATATATGCAACAGTACAAACAAGGTCAAGGGGTGAGCAAGTGAGGCAAGGTAGGCACAAGACCCAGCTGAGTACAGAAGCGCTGATGATCACAAGGCGCAAGTGTCTTGGTGAAGATATCAGCAGTGTTGGCCTGAGAGGCCACGTACGCAAGCCGCCGCTGACCACGCTGCTGTAGCTCACGAGCAAGGAAGTAGCGGAGAGAGTGGCTCCCGCCGAGACGAAGCACCCGGAGAACCTCCAGGCTCAGCACCGCCAGACGCCACACAAGCAGGCCCAGCTCCCTCAGGCTCCGCACCCCCAGGCTCAGCACCTCCAGGCGTAGCACCCCCAGGCTCAGCACCCCCAGGCTCAGCACCCCCAGGCTCAGCACCCCCAGTAGTAGCACCTCCAGGCTCAGTACCCCCAGGCTCAGCACCCCCAGTAGTAGCACCCTCAGGCTCAGCACCCCCAGAGTCAGCACCCCCAGGCTCAGCACCCTCAGCAGCACCAGAGTCACCAGTAACCTCGACAGGCTCGACTGCGTCTACCTGGGACACACCTGAAGGGGCAGGACCCTGAGGGGGGAGGGGGTCTACCGGGGGGGGACCTGGCACAAGGAAGAGCGGTGGTGGGGGGAGGGACGGAGTGCGGTAGGGGAAGAGGCGGTAGTAGGGGACCGACTCGTCAAACGTGACGTCCTGGGAGGACAGAACACGGCGAGAGGTGGGGTGGTAGAACTGCCACCCTGGCGCGTCAGGGGGGAAGCCAAGGAAGACGCAAGGAGCAGCACGAGGGGACAGCTTGTCCGCAGACAAGTCGCGGACAAACGTCCGAGATCCCCAGACACGGAACGCAGACGCATCGCCAACCTTCCCCGTCCACAGCAAAGCTGGGGAGGTCTCCGGCCTGGAGACCCTAGGGTGAAGGTTGATCTGATGCGCCGCGTACCGAACCGCAAACGGCCACAGAAAATGGGGGGCAGCCGCATGCATCATGGACGTACGGGCGACGTCCATGACCATGCCAATGCGGCGCTCAGCAATCCCATTTTGCTGTGGAGAGTCCGGAAGCGTGAAGGTCTGGCGGATGCCTCGTGCACGACAGTAGGCTCGCAGAAGGCCAGAGGAGAACTCTCCACCTCTGTCAGAGTGCAGACGCAGAACAGGAAAGTCCAAGCCGAAGCTCTGCCTGAGCTGGAGACGAGCTGCGCGGATCCAGTCGATCAACACCTCAGTGACATCACCCTTGCTGCGCAAGGGGAAGACTGTGGTGTAACGCGAGTAGTCGTCAACCACCAGCAGGAAGTAGCGCTCGTGACCCTGTCCACGGACGCGGGCCGGGCCCCACACGTCCATGTGAAGCGTCTGCAGCGGGGCCTCTGTCGGAGGAAACTGGGAGGAGTGAGGGGCAGCCCGCTGCCGCCCCTCGACACAGGGGACGCAGGTAGGGCCAGGCCCCGGAGGAAGGGGAGGGAGGGACCGGGGAAGACCAGAGACAAGGACACGGGAGGCCATGCCTCGGAGACGAAGCAGGGAGGGGTGACCAAGGCGGTGGTGCCAGAGGAGAGTCTCGTGAGACAGGAGGCGACACGAACAGGGGGCAGACTCATGACCAGACCTGGACGCTGCAGCAAACACCTGACCCGACGCAGCTACCTGACCAGACGCAGTGACTGGAGGAGACGCAGTGGTCAGTGTGTACAGGCTCGACCCCGGCCGACGTGTAAACGTGGCCAGGTGTCGGCCTGTCCGAGCGTCCGTGCAGTGGGTCACCCGCTGACTCGCAGGAGTGAAATGGTGAACCCCCGCATCCTGTAGGTCAGCACCACTCACCAAGTTCGTAGAGAACGAGGGGAGGTAAAGACCAGACAGGGTGCCAGAGGGGGCCGCCGGACATGGGAGGACAGTGGAGAAGTGAGCAAGGACAGGACCCCCAGAGGGGTCTGCCAGAGAGACTGCAACTGGCCGGCCAAGCGGCGTGAGTGTGGTGCGGTCTCGAAAGAAGGAGCGAGAAGCCCCCGAGTCAAGGGTGAAGGTGTGGGAGGCCGAAGCCGACGCATTACCTGAGAGAGCAGACTCACCAGCACCTGAGGGAGCAGACGCACGAGCACCTAGAGCAGCAGCCTCGCTAGCACCTAGAGCAGCAGCCTCACCAGTACCTAGAGCAGCAGTCTCAATGCCCGGGTCGGGCGGAAAACACCGGTAACAGTCACCCTCATCACTAATAGTCACAGCATACATGGCAGCAAGAATAGCATCAAAGTCAAGGTCAAAGACAGCTACACCCGCCCTAGACAGTTCGCCCAAGCGGGGGATCTCAGTGGCCTCAGGGAACTGGTGACACCAAGCGTCCGTCAGCCGGCCAAAGCAGCGCTGGGTGGAGTGCGCACCCCCGCACTGCTCACCCGCCCGGTCGCCGGTGCGTAGGACGTAGGTGCACGGACCAGTACCCCCACCCCGCTGGCATGCAGCGTACCACTCACGGAGCTGCTGAGGGGGGGGGATGTCACGAGTGCGCTGCTGCCGCTGCTGCTGCTGCTGCTGGCGCTGACCACCACCGGAGCCGACCCTCTGCGCAGCGCCACCCCGACCAGCTCCACCTCCTCCGCCGCCGCCTCCTCCACCGCCGCCACCTCCGCCACCTCCGCTCCCACCGCCACCGCCGCCGCCGCCTCCGCCTCCACTGCCGCCACCGACACCTCCACCCCCGCCACCACTCCCACCACCACCCCCACCCCCTCCACTGCCTCCACCGCCACCTCCGCCACCCCCGCCAGCCCCTCCAGCACCCTTGCCCCCCTTGCCCTTGCCGGTGCGGCGTCTCCCGCTCGGGGCAGACGCAGCGCCGACCGACTCGAAACCAACGAGGTCGGCCGCAGCAGCAGAGGCAACAGAGGGCAAAAGGGGGAGGGGGAACACCCCTCAAAGACGGGGGTGCGAGGGTCACCACGAGAGGCTCCTACAGCGACTATGCTCTTCTCTGCTGCTAGGAGGGCCTTCTCGAGGAGGTCAACGGTGAGAGTGGTGGGGCAAACTGAGAGGAAGTGGTCCCTGACTACGCGAAGGGAGTCAGGGAGCCGGGTGACTATGTAGTAGAGGGTGATGTACATGGGGGGGGGGTTCTTGGCGCAGAATTCAGCAGGAAGCGCAGCGCGGTAGCGAGTGTCACTAGTGCGGAGGTGCGTAATGAGGTCAGCGACTGTGGGAAAGGCAGCAAGGTCAGGGAAGAGGTACGGTAGCATGAGGCGGCTCAGTGCAGCAGTGGCAGGGGAGGAGTAGCGCGCAACTACAGCGTCGTACAAGGTCTGAGCACTTTTGTACTGGCTAAAGTGCGCACGCTCAGAGGTAGGCAGGTGGCGACGCACAGCAAGACGTGCAGTAGCATCGCGTGTTGCCCACTGTGAGCGAACAGTGGCGTCGGCATCAGCAGCAGGGGCAGGAGAGGCACCAGAGGTGAGGTCAAAGAGGGAGAGACCGTCTGCCCTATCGCACTGTAGGAAAAGCTGCAGGTCATCTGCCCAGACGTCAAAGTCAATGGCCCGACCCTCAGCGTCAAAAGCGAGGACACTAGGGGTAGCCATGACAGCAGTAGACTAGCAGCGCGAACAGTAGGGTAAGGGCAGTGCAGTGACAGAGGCGCTGCTCTTACCGGACAGGGCGGCTCGGGCGGCTCGGCGGCTCGGCGGCTCGGCAACTCGGCGGCTCGGGCGGCTCGGGCGGCTCGGCGGTACGGCGGCTCGGCAGCAACTGCGGCTCAGCGACTCGGCGGCTCGGGCGGCTCGGGCGGCTCGGCGGTACGGCGGCTCGGCAGCAACTGTAGCTCGGCGGCTCAGCGACCCGGCGGCTCGGGCGGCTCAGGTGGCGCGGCGGCTCGGGCGGCTCGGGTGGATCGGGCGGCTCGGCAGTAGCTCGGCGGCGCCGGCGGCTCGGTGGTGACGGCCGCGTGGGGACGGCGGCGGGGCCGGGTGGAGCGGCGGCGGGGCCGGGTGGAGCGGCGTCGGGGCCGGGTGGAGCGGCGTCGGGGCCAGTAGAGGCGGCGCCGGGGCCGGGAAGGGCAGCTCCGGGGCCGCAGGGGTAGGCGACGGGGCCAGCAGAGGCGGCGCCGAGGCAGGGAAGGGCGGCGCCGGGGCCGCAGGGGTAGGCGACGGGGCCGCTAGGGCGGCTAGGAGGGGGGGGTCGCGAGGGCGGCTTGAAGAGGCCGCGAGGGCGGCTAGAAAGGGCCGCGAGGGCGGCATGAAAGGGCCGCGAGGGCGGCGCAACGCGAAGGAGCCGCGAGGGCGGCGGATCGGGGCCGCGAGGGCGTCGCGACGCGGCCGCTAGGGCGGCGCGACGTGAAGGGGCCGCGAGGGCGACGCGACGGGGCCGCAAGCGCGACGCGACGGGGCCGCTAAGGCGGCGCGACAGGGTCGAGAGAGGGGAGCGCGACTCGGGCAGTGTAGAGCGCGCTCCGGGCAGGAAAAAAAGGTGGTGGGCCCTAGGAACAGTTCCCACAGGGGAACCTGCTCGATACCATGAGAAACTGAACGAGAATAAATTGACTAAGGGAAAGCTGTACCCCATATGTGCTACACTGCCCTAGAAAACTGTACCCCATATGTGCTACCCCACCATAGCCTACAGTAGCTATGTCATATAAATCTGACAGGTTGCAGCGCATGATTCGGTTGGGATCCAAAGCATAATTTTGCCTAGTTTTGTTGAAATATTTATACCCAACTGAATATAACTGCCTACAGCATAGGAGCTAGTGTAGAATTATGTATCCATCTGTTGGAGGTGCACCACACCAGATACCTAAGCATGGTAACAGAGGTTGGTTCTTGCTCCTAGTACCTTTACTACGTTGCTGAGGTGGCGTTCCCTCATGGCGCCATCACTATGCTGGCACAAAGTCTGAAGTTGGGCGCGATCACACAGCGCGATCGCGCTGGAGCTGCGCGACGACCGCGACCTGAAGTGTGGCCATCCGTGCTCCTCCAGGATGCGCACTGTTGTGGCCCCATGCACCTGACGTGCCAATCGCAACTGCATCCGCCGCACCTGCCGCGCCATTGCAACACCTTTCGCGCCTGTTTCACGCCTGTTCCGGGCAGGGCAGGGCTCGCGGCGGCGCGGCGCGCGGGCAGGGCAGAGCGCGCTGCAGCAGGCGGCGCGCGAGTCAGCAGGGCGCGCTGCAGCGAGCGGCGCGCGGGCAAAGCAGTGCGCGCAGCGGCGGGCGGCGCGCGGGTAAGGCAGAGCGTGCGCAGGCAGCGCGACGCAGGGCAGGGCAGGGCAGGGCGGCGCGATCACAGCGGTGCGACGGGTGGGGTAGCGCTACTCGGTGGGCCCTAAGAAACCGGTCCTAGGCTAGGACCTGCTCTGATACCATGTCAGAATAACGAACGAGAATGGATTGAACTAGCAGCAGGGTGGGTACAAGTAGGAAACCCTAATTGGGTTGTACCCCATATGGGCTGACGTGCCAATCGCGCCTGCATCCGCCGCACCTGCCGCGCCATTGCAACACCTTTCGCGCCTGTTGCGTGCCCTGCCGCGGCTGCCGTTGTGGGGGAGAGGCAGCACCAGCCGCCGCCCAAAATGTCCGCGTCTGCCTCATCCGCCACATGCATGACGCGTGCCCTGCCGCAGTTGTTGCTGTGGAGGGGAGGGTCTGGGGGTCGTGGCCATGACAGACAAAGGGCGAGCCCCCCGTTCCTCCTCCACCTCCGCCTCCTCTCTCTCTCTCTCTCTCTCTCTCTCTCTCTCTCTCTCTCTCTCTCTCTCTCTCTCTCTCTCCTCCTCCTCCTCCTCCTCCTCCTCCTTCTCCTCCTCCTCCTCCTCCTCCTCCTCCTCCTCCTCCTTCTCCTCCTCCTCCTCCTCCTCCTCCTCCTCATCATCATGCTCGCCACTGAGCAACTGCCATTACTGCACGTGCCGCCGTTGCACCTGCCGCTGCCGCACTTGCCGCCGCCACACTTGCAGCCGCTGCACCTGCCGACGCTGCCCCTTGCAGCCGCTGCATGTGCCGTCGCTGCACATGCCGCCGCCGCACCTGCCTCCGTTGCACATGTTGCCACTGCATCTGCCATCGCGACACCTACCACCGCCGCACCTGCACTTGCCTGCCGCCCCATCTTCCACTATGCATAACTCCAACTGTGCCTCCTTTGTACTCGGGCGGTGTACCCCTTCAGGTAGTGTTCTTGCACTAGTTCTTGCTGCAATACGTTTAGGGGGTACGTCAAAATTATAAAGTGCTCCGACTTAGACTAACGTAGTATTTTGTTACAACTCTTCGTGGTGCACCTTGGCCTACACCTTGCCCTTCCTTGTATTTCATGCCCTTCCCATTCAAATTAATCCCTTCATTCTCTTGTATCTTTCCAACCTCGATACCTCTTAGTTCCTCCTAAGTTTCAACCTCTCTACCTCCTAATCTCCTATCTTGACATGGTATTCTTAGCGTTTGGCTCACGCCCCCCCCCTATGAGAGTACGCCATCCGTTCCACCTTAGATAATCTTATTCCTATTTTCTATTTCGTTTTCAGCACTTCGTTCCTATTTCGTTGCTTTGCTTTTGTGTATTTTAGTTTATGTAGTGGATATGATGGTGTGCATCGTACTTTACCATTTTTCTAGATTTCTCTTGCGTGATCTAGTGTGGGCGTGCTTATCCACCGAATGCCGCTACCCGATCCGGGAAGGCTCAATTCCCTTCTGTTCTAGAGCCTCGGTACCTTCTAGCCAGGGTTGCCTACCTTGTATTGTGCCAATATATATAGCCATGACCTTGTACACATGTGATCACTAGAAAATTCTGAACTGAGCATTTGATCCTCTCACACCCCCAATCCTCTCATGGTGCCTCCTACGCGGCCCTCGCCCATTCCGCTCATGCCTCGTGACGTCGCTCCGCGCTCCTCTAGCGCGCTATCGCGACCCCTCCCTGAGCACCCCCACTCGGGCGCCCGGCTTAGCGTGCAGGCACCTTCTGGCGTGCAAGCGCCTTTTCTGGTGTGCAAGCGCTGTCACAGTTGCGCAATCACTGCTGCTGGCATGCAAGCATACCCCTTGGCGCACGGGCGCCCGTGATGGTGTGCAGGCTTTTGCGCCCCATTGCGGCCGCTCCTCGTCGCGCCCCCCGTCGTGCCCCCCGTCGCGCCCCATCCTGCCCTGTCCTCGTCGTCACCCCGTCGCGCCTGTTGCACCTGAAACGCGCGCCCTTGTCGCGCCCTGTCTCTGCGGCAGCCGCCGCACGCGCTGCAAGCCTTACACGCTCCATACCACGGCTGCCGCCGTGGGCGGAGTTTGGCAAGACTTCCACTAAGGAAATTGAGAAGATGATTACAATGAGTAATGCAAGTCGATATAGCTAGAATGGCATTGCAGCACCTAGCAAACCGAATGCAGGGCGAACTTTGCTAGCGCAGCAGAAAAACGGTTTGCCAGCGCTGCAACAGGGCAACCTACCAGCGTGCACCGCAGCGGTCTGCCAGCACTGCAGGCGTAGGTGAGCTTTGAACTTGTGCGCATATGCGCACCTACCAAGTAGGAGCAGGTAGGCAGTCGCGCCGCCAGGCACATTGCGCAGGTGCCAGGTAGAACACGTGGCGACGGTTTTGCCAGCCATGCACCGTCGAGCACGTGATGCCGTTCTGCAGGTCGACTTCGCGAAAACCTCCTAGGCGACATTTGCCTGCACGTCAGATTTCGTTGTCGAGCGACTTCCACCGACCAGCTCGACGATGCTCCGTCGAGCAATGTTCGCCGAGACGAGCTCGTCGAGCAGTGCCCGTCGACCAGCGCTCCACGACGGGCCTCGTCGACCAGTACCTCTCGACGAGCTCGTCGTCGACCAGCATACTCTGCCGGCGATGTCGACCGCATCCCGTCGAGCAGGGTCTGCTCGACCGACGCTTCTGCAGATCCTCGTCGACCAGGTAACTTGGCGGGTGGTAGAAGCTCGGCAAGTGCTGCACAAGCTCATCTACCGCCTTGGTCGACACCGTCCGCCGACTTTCCCAGATCGGCATCCTCAAAAGTTGACGAACTCCATCGTAGACCACCCAGGTCGAAGTCGGCCGCCGATCTCCCTCGTCTGCGGCTTCGCAGTTGTCCAGCGCAGGTCGACCAACTTCGTCGACCTGCTTGCTTAAGTCGGCGTCGACTTGTGCGGGCAGTCGGCTGCACCTCCCGCACACCCGACTGCGAAGTCCGCTTCGCCCAATCAAGTGCGGGGCCATTTCCCGTCAACAGGGCGTGGCTGAAAACATTCCTTAGTACCCTTCCCCTCCGTGTCGCGTCCCTCCTCCTCCTCACTCATGCTTCTTCTTTCTTGCAGCTCGCCTGCCGCACGCCTGCCGCGCATCCTCCGCAGTTCGATTGCTACACGTCAGTCGTTGCGGTGCAGCCGATGTACGGCAGGCTCTGGGCGCGAGCAGTCACTGTCATAATCCCAACCACTAGACCATTGGGATAAAAGGGCTTTTTAAGTAGCGGGTCAGTGCGCCCATAACCCCCCAGGCCAGCGAGCCTGTAACCCTTCCCTAGGATCAATCGGGGATCACCAGTGGACCTCTGACACCCCCCCGCACTTGGATGCCCGAGGTGCACACACTGGGATTCGCACTGGGGGGCTGTCGAAAAAATTGTACACAAACGTATAAGTGCGTACAACATAGGAGCTAGTATGTAACTTTGTATCCATCTATTGGTGGTGCACCACGTCATGCCCTCGTCTTGCTCTCTTGATTGTATTTCATGGGTTTTTGCCCTTAATAATGCTAATATGCTACCTCGCTCTGCGTGGTGCGCGTCGGCACGCGCCAGTGTGTGCGGGATTTGCTGCTCCACGTACAACCGCAACTCTCGTACATGCACGTTCGGTCGATTTCATCGACAGCAAGGCTGCCTCGCGTCGCCTGCGGCACCTTTTCTTTGCCTGAACTGCACCAAACCTCGCATTTAGAAAGCTTGCTTTCTTTCATGTAGCAATGGCATCGTCTAATTTCAAATGGCAATGGCATCGTCTCATTTCAAATGGGTTTAGTACAATTTGAAATCCAAGCAACCTATCAGACTAATGTGCTAACACATTTGAAGGGGTGGGTGGGCGGGAAAATCGGCTAAACCGTTTGAAAATGAGAGACGTGGGTGGAGGGAAATGACCTCCAGCCTACGTTTTGTTACGATATGAAGTTTTATGAGAAGGCATTCCTGTATGCTGCAGGAGCCGACTCTACCGAGTACGAAGTCGAGGAGTCAGAAGAGTCGAAGCGACGCAGCAACCGTCTGACCAAGACCGATGCAGGCAGAAACATTTGAAGTGAAAAAGGCGGGAACAGGTTTGAAACGGGTTCCCGCGCCGCACGGTTTGAATTCGGTTGTAATAAGGGAATGTACCCCTTAGAGTACATGGCTAGTCTAGGTCTTTTCGTATTCCCTTGTATTCTTATATAAACTCGATGTATGCATGCTATCATCAACTCAGTCATTTACATTCACTCTGACCTGAGATTCAAACTTCCGCTGCAACACTACTCTGCGATCAACCCTGAGCGATCCTTCGCTAAGTCCCTTTTGGGATTGTAACATGGTATGAGAGCTACTCAGGGATTCTTCGCATCATTACTTCCTTGAAATTCGCCGAACCAAGATCTGGCGAGCGGCACACGCTCCAAGACCAAGATGGCCGGAGGATCCGGAGGCCAAGCAAATCTGACGGCTGAAGGACAATCCAATCCGGCTGCGACAAATGAGGCGACAACCACGATCGGCACTGCCGCCCTCGAGCAACTTTTCGCTCGACTTTCTACTATGGAGAAAGAACTCCAAGATCTGCACAAAGGCGATGCGGGAACCTCTTCCCAACCAGGACAACCTGGACAACCGGCTGAGAAAAGCCGTGATACCGCCGCGCACACCTTCTCCCTCGACATAGACAAGTCAACAACAACTGCCCCCCGTCCAAGTGATGAAGCTATCAACTCTGCGCAAGCACGCTTTCTTAGCGTTTCAAAAATCAAAACTACTGCCGCGTTTGACGGCAAGGATTTCTACACATGGAGTTTTGAGCTTGAGCTCCTCCTACAAACGGCGCAGATCTACCATTACTTCGACGACACCTATCCTAAACTGGTGGAAAACACCGAAGTCGCCAGGGCTTAGTACTACAGCGAGTCCCTCATGGCCTACAGTGTGCTGCTACGCAACATGACGCCTGCGGAACAACTCAACATTCGCTCCTACAAAGAGAGCGACGCTCCAGCCTTGGAAGCATCTCGTTGAAGTTTATCAGCCGAAGGACTCGGTCACCGCCAGCAGGCTTCTGCAGCAACTCCTGGAGATAAAAATGGGGCACGGGGAGAAAGCGAATCCTTATATTAACCGCTGTCGTAACATCCGTGATCAGATCACGAAGCATGGGAGTACGATCTTGGAAGAGATCTTCGTCAATATAGTCCTCCAAGGACTCGGGCCAGAGTGGAAGCCCTGTAAAGCACTACTCCGACAGCGAGGGATAATTTCAGAAGCCGCGCTATGCGCCGCACTCCTGTCCGAACAGCAGGACATGGACTCGAGCAGAACAAGCTCCGCGCCGCGCCGAGAGCGCCTCGCCTTCTACGCGGACAACCGAGAAGAGCGACGACAACCAAGGCGCCATTATTGCAAAATATGCAAAGTCTTCGGACACTCAACGGATCGATGCAAGTCCCGATCCAACTATCGCCACCCAAATTCCACTCACCACAACAACTGGGTCGACCGACAAGACACCCGTCATCCTCAGTCTCAGCATCAGACACCTCGTCCTCCTGTGCAACATCAACATCAGCAAGGAACTCAAGGACCTCCATCAGGAGCTCCCAGGAACATCATCGCGAACATGACGACGCGCCGACGTCGCACTGCTGAACCTGACGAGGAAGACGAGATTCAAGGAAGACTCCTTGAACCAGAAGAGGGATGGAATAACCCCCTCACTGAAAATTACTATTATCAGTATGACGAAGACGAGCAGGATTGGAACCTGCCAATCACCTTGCGGGAAAGCCCGCCGCATGACAATCAACACTACGTACCGGTGGGATGGAAGGAGGACGAAGACCCTCACTTCCACATGCGCTAAAAGGCAACCCTGGTGACTCCGCGATTGGCGCTACTTCTGCGCAGGAGCAATACCGACAATTACAACACGTGGTACCTGGACAGCTGCTGCGGACAGCACATGGTGGGATCCACGCGATACGTTTCGAACCTGAGTCGCGCCCCCGCAACCTACGTCACCGTTGCCAACAACGAGCAGCTGCGCGCCAACTCACAAGGCATTGTCGTTCTGCAAGCACGAGATAGCAACACTCACATCTCATTCAACGACATGCTCTACGTTCCGAATCTCCGCTTCAATCTGCTCTCGATTGGACAACTTCGCGACTGCGGCGTCATTCTCACCACGGACCTCGCCACACGCGATCTCATTCTCACATACGCTCCGCCAGATACCCCTCCCGAATCGTTCAAGTATCTCGGACGAGCCCGATCGATCAATGGGATCTATGTCCTGGACTTCGACGTACCACCCTGCCAAGCGTCATCAGACGAGCTCGTGGACCTTGTTCCTCTTGAGTTCGCCTTCACGAACAAGGAATCCTGGGAGCATCCGGACGGACGACCATGGGTTCGACACAGTCCACATCCCCGCGAAATCAATCTGCACGAACCAGACATCAACGGACTGTGCACAACATGCCACACACCCACGGCGAGCCGCGCGGAGCAAGTTGAAAGAGAGTACGCAGCAATTCAGGAGGCGGAGAATGCCGAAGCAGAACCCACAGGCATGACACGTGAAGAACTCGCCGTGTCATCTCACCGCATCTTCGGTGAGCGAACGAGAAATTCGGACAGCAGCGGGAGGAGAGACCGAGGCCCTATTCGGACACCCTCCAGTTTATCCTCCAAGCCAACGCGCGCACCCTCGACAAAGAAGAACGACCGCGCCCGTACACTCGCGAAGTCTACCGCCGCGAAATTGACCTGGCTTGGAAAGATCCTGACGCACCAGAGGAGCTCAGCGTCAAGGAAGAAGAAGACAAAGCCCGGGCGGAAAAGAAACAGAAACTGTTTGAGGAACGAGTCGCGGCTGGATGGGACGAGGAGTTAGCACGACGTGGCGCATGGGGAGATGAAGATTACGAACCAGAAGAAGGCGATGGAGCAACCTGGGGATCCGCCACTGGAGCATGGGGAGCTAGCGCCAGCGGCGCGGTCACCACGGGAGGATGGGGCAACACCGGCGGATGGGGAGAAGACGAATACGCGGATGCTCCACTCACCAAAGAAGAAGAAGAAGAGATCGAACGGGAGATGAAAGCTGAGCGTGGAGAACCATCCCCTCGTGTCGCCATTCCACTCGGACGACCCCCACGCACCCGCTCACCTCCCTCCTCCCCCCATCGGTGGCGCGATCGTTGGTCGGAGATTGAGGAGGGGAACGTACCGCCAACTCCTCCGCGGGACTCACTTGGTCCAATCTCTCGCCCAGATCCGTTTGCTCGCTTCATCGAAGGCACCACGACCCCGCTCACCATCATCCCCGACCGTGAATTCCTCGCGCTCTATCTCACAACGGCACCTGCAGAAGGGGAGGCAACGGCAGAATCAGAAGCAGAGGAGCCGGCCAGCGAAGCAGAACCAGGAGAAGAGGAAGAACCCCCACTCCAGATCCCGCAACTCACGGCGGAAGAGGAAGCAGAGCATCACACCCGTTACAAGCGTACCTCTGGCATCCGCGCCGAAGATGATCTCTGGCACCAGCGGATGGGCCACCCCTCGCGCCAGACACTCGCCAACTACCTCCGCGCCAAAGTTTTTCCGCCAGGAGCACTGCTGCGCCCCGACGGAACAGAATTACAGCACAACACCCCTCACCCGACCACCTGCACTGTCTGCCCCACAGCCGCTCTCTCTCACAGCGCCTACCCCTCCCTGGAACCAAGCACCAACCGCTACAAGAAGTTGGAAAAAGTATACAGCGACTTCATTGTGCTCACCTTCGACGGCATCAACGGCGAGAAATATACCCTCACCTTCATCGACGCCTACTCACGCCATGTGTGGATCGCCAACGTCGACGCTCGCTCCAAAGCTCCAGAGGTGTTCCGCATCTTCCTCGCGCACGTGCAGCGATAGTCAGGAAGGAAGCTGAAGATCTGGCAAAGTGATGGGGCCAAGGAATTTTGCAGCAATGAGCTGGAGAGTGTCCTCACCGAGAAGGGGATTAAACACGAGATTTCTCTCCCCTATGCTCACCAGCAGCAAGGCGTCTCCGAGAGGGTCAATCGCACGCTCATGACCAAAGTCCGCGCCATCATGAACCAGTCCGGCCTGCCAAAGAAGTTCTGGCCGTACGCCATGAACCATGCGGTGCGCCTGCACAACCTCCTCTCCACCACCGCCAACAGGGATAACCTGTCCCCTCACATGAAGTGGACCGGCTCAAGGGGAGACCCCTCCATGCTGAGGGTTTGGGGGTGCATGGTGCAATACCGGCCGACCTCGGCCACAATCGGCAAGTTCGTTCATCGCGCGCGCTGGGGTATTCACTTGGGCCTCAGCAATGAGCACAAGGGTTGGCTCATCCTCGACATGGACAGCAAGGAGGTTGTTCCCGCACGCGATATCCTCTTCTACGAACGACTCACCCTGAAGCAGTGGATCGAGGACGAGCGCCGAAACCAGGCACGCGGCTATGTCAACAGCGGCCGCAGCTTTGCGACTCCAGAAGATGCAGCAGCAGCGGCAGTACTGGACCGCGACGACACCGACGAACATCCCAGCATCCCACCTCGCCCGCGCGACGACGACGACGATGACAGCGATGACGACCCCGCGCCAGGACCATCACGGCGCCAAGCAAACCCAAGCACCGTAGCACCCGGCTATGAGAGCGGAGACGACGACGTGGCCCCACCAACACAGACACCACCAATGTGTCAGGCCTTCAACTTCTCGGCCTACACACATCCGTCTCTACCCTTGCACGGGCCGTGGAGCCAAAGAATCCTCGGCAGGCCCTAACCGGCCCTCACGCCAAGGAGTGGCGTGATGCGATGGATGCGGAGCTCAAGGCGCTGGAATCACGTGACACCTGGGTCCTAGTCGATCGTGCAGCAGTGAAGGGGAGGAGGGTGCTCAGCGGGAAGTGGGTCTTTCGCCTGAAAACTAACGCTGACGGCACTATCGAGCGTTTCAAGGCACGCTGGGTCGTACGCGGGTACGATCAGCGCCACGGCATCGACTTCGATCAAACCTTCGCTCCTGTCAGTCGCCACACCTCAGTCCGGATTCTACTCGCTATTGCCGCCGCGAAGCACCTGCCACTGCGACAGATCGACGTGAAGAACGCGTTTTTGTACGCGTTGGTGGATGCCACCATCTTTGTGGAGCAGCCGCACACCTACGGAGAGGGTGATCCCAGGGTCTATCAACTGAAGAAGTCTCTCTACGGGATCAAGCAGGCGCCTCGCCTCTGGCAGCAGCATCTGCACAAAATCCTCCTCGAAATCGGCTTCAAACAGCTCCCGCACGACCCGGGAATGTATCGCCTTCACTTCAGCGGCGATTACATCCTCCTGACAGTCTACGTCGACGACCTGCTGTACACGGGCACCTGCAACAAACTCCTCGATCAGTTTCAGGAGAATCTGGCACAGCGCGTGGATATTACCATCAACCTCGAAGTGAAGCAGTTTTTGGGGTTAAACATCTCTTACGCGCCAGAAGCAATTCATCTGTCAGCCTCCAAGTACGCGGAACAGCTAGGGGAACGCTTCAACATCTCCCCGGCACCGCTTTCAACTCCCTACCGCAACCCCAGCGCCAACTACAAACCGGACAACAAACCTCTGTCGCCTGCAGGACTCCAAATGTACCAGCAAAAATTGGGGTGCCTGCTATTCGCCTCTGTCACCTGCCGACCCGACCTTTCGTACATCGCCAGCCAACTGGCACAGTACTCTCGCAAGCCAGTAGCTGAGAACCAGCTGGACCTGGAGCGCGCCCTGCAGTACTTCATCTCCACTCCTGACATTGGGCTCTCCTACTCCACGCTGACGACCACCTCCTTCAACCTCAACGGCTACGTGGACGCAGATCATGCAGCTGACCCTGCAAATCGACGGTCCCGAACCGGCTTCGTTTTTCGCTTGGAACCAACTGGGCCAATCTCCTGGAACTCACAGAAGCAGGAGCTGGTTGCCCTGTCATCGGCTGAAGCAGAATACATCGCCGCGACAGCAGCAGTTCGCGAAGGCCTGTACCTACAGGAGCTGCTACAGGAGGCGAAAATCCCAACTTCGCCTACCTTTCGCCTTCACTGCGACAACCAGAGTGCCATCAGGATCGCGAACAAGCCAGGATTCGTGAATCGCACGAAGCACATCGCACTTCGGTACTTTTTCGTCAAGGACGAAATTGACC
Organism: Closterium sp. Naga37s-1; assembly: GCA_947471745.1. Classification (NCBI taxonomy): domain Eukaryota; kingdom Viridiplantae; phylum Streptophyta; class Zygnematophyceae; order Desmidiales; family Closteriaceae; genus Closterium; species Closterium sp. Naga37s-1. The sequence goes on along the minus strand of CANJKZ010000139.1, from coordinate 348,171 downwards.
AAGGAAAAGTTGACCTCGCCTACTGCCCGACCACTGAGATGGCAGCAGACTGTCTCACCAAGCGCCTGCCACGTCAGCAGTACAAGCACTGCTCTGACCTTACCGGAGTAGTCAAGCGAGTCAGCTCCACCCGCGCCCAGGAATGAAGGGGAGTGTTACGATATGAAGTTTTATGAGAAGGCATTCCTGTATGCTGCAGGAGCCGACTCTACCGAGTACGAAGTCGAGGAGTCAGAAGAGTCGAAGCGACGCAGCAACCGTCTGACCAAGACCGATGCAGGCAGAAACATTTGAAGTGAAAAAGGCGGGAACAGGTTTGAAACGGGTTCCCGCGCCGCACAGTTTGAATTTGGTTGTAATAAGGGAATGTACCCCTTAGAGTACATGGCTAGTCTAGGTCTTTTCGTATTCCCTTGTATTCTTATATAAACTCGATGTATGCATGCTATCATCAACTCAGTCATTTACATTCACTCTGACCTGAGATTCAAACTTCCGCTGCAACACTACTCTGCGATCAACCCTGAGCGATCCTTCGCTAAGTCCCTTTTGGGATTGTAACACGTTTTATATTCCAAAACGGGCGTTTAGCGCGGTTCGCCGCTGCCCATTCCTACATTACAGACTGCTTCGCTTTCCAAGTACGAAATTTGAAAAGTGTTTCACTTTTTAAAACATTCATATTCCCAATGCTCCTGCATATCTAGGTTTGCTTGCTATATCTTATCGTGAGTCCATATTGTCACATCTTATGTTTTCTTTATGCAGTGCAACTTTCCTGAACAACGTATAACAACAGCAGAAACACGCTTGAGGTGAATGATTGAGTCATTCCAGCCTTGTCAACAATGAGCGCAACTGCGCCGTTTGTGACGTGGCGTCAAGCCTTATTGGATGGCGAGGAAGCTCACCTCGTTACTGGCTCCTTCGCTTAATTCCTTTAGAGTCTCCCGCGTCGAGTTTTACGCGCCCGCTCTCCCGCTCCACCAAGAAGCCATTTTCCCAGGGCCCTCGTTGCAATTCACCGTTTTGCACCGTAGAGAACGTACAAGAAACGTACGACGTGCGGATGTAGTTTCGCGCAAACACACACCCCAAGCACTGGCGCATAGGTTTCCCGCCCTCCACACCCCACCCTTCCTCCCTCCGTTTTGCGCAAATCTGTAGACGTGTAGGGCCAGTGAACGAATCTCGAGGTGTGGGTGACTGAAATGATTGAAACGAGGAAACCCATCAACTAGTTACTGTTACTGTACCAAACAAATATGAATCCACTTCTGCTGAATTCTCGACTGGGCTGCGAATTCGATTCCTTAGCTAATCTGAGTTGCTCCTACGTTACACCCTTGTGACGACGACTTACATCTTAGCCAATCTTCCCGCCGTTATCTCAAACGGGGGGTGTGTCTGTCGACCTACGCGGGTCTGTCGCCCGTTCCCGGTGACGCGCTGCGAGCGGCTAGCTACAGCCACGGGGAGGCAGAAAAGCACCACGCTTAGAGTAGCTTTTCAGGCTCGTTGCGTATGTTCGCTCTCGATAAACTTAGGCTATCCTGTATCATAAAGCTCCCGTAACAGTAGTCCTAAACCACTTACGTCACCCCTTGCCACATACTGATTGTTCCAACCTCCACACTACCAGCAGAAAAAATATCTCGTTTTTTTTCTCGAAAAATCAGCTCAGACTCCACAGCCCGCGCAGATGCCGCTGCTATACACGATCGTGTCGCGGGGAACTACCGTGTTGGCAGAATTCAGGTGATGCCTTGCCACTCCGTGATTGCCTCCTCACTGTCAGTTCAGTCGCGTATTGTTAGCTACCATCCTGCATGACACGTGTCGTTCTCAGAGACGCTAGCACTCTTTTGTGCCGTACTATGGAGCGCTTTTGTTCTGTCTCATCCGATTCTGATGCTCAGCCTTTCGCTTCATACCCTATCTTCTGATCCACCACATGCATACCGCCTCCTGCCCTCGTCATCTCTCCCATCATTATTCCACATCATCTCTCCCATCATCTCTCCTATCACCACTCATATCATCTCACCCATCATCTCTCCCACCTTCTCTCAAACCATCTCTCCCACCATCTTCTCCCACCATCTCTCCCACCATCTTCTCCCACCATCTCTCCCACCATCTTCTCCCACCATCTCTCCCATCATCATCTCCCATCATCTCTCCCACCATCTTTCCCATGATCCTTCCCACCTCCTCGTTCCTGTCTTTCACTCGCCGTGCCATGCAATCTCCATCTCATGTGATTCTCTTCCGTCTGTCCTTCCCGTCTATACCAACCCTCTTCCATGTCTCATCCTCCTCCGCCTCCTGCTTGCATCTGCGCCCTCATATCTGTTGAATTCCACAGTCATCTCCCCCTCTTCCTCTCACTCACTCTCCCTCCAGCCGGCCGCCACCACCACTCCTTACACACCTCCTCAAAATCTCCCCTTTGATTCCCAACCACATACCCACTGGTAACAAATCCGCCGCAACAATCAACCAGCAACCACCCTCCACCTCCCGCATTCCCTCTGACAACCCGCCTGTCACCCCTCCTCTCCTCCCACCACCTTTCTCCCCGCCTCCCATCCACTCACCCATCCCCGCTCCCCACTCAACCCCTTTCACCCCTGTGCTGCTGCTGCTGCACCCGCCACCTCCCTCCCTGCAGCGTGGCAGCGGGCAATGCGAATGCGGTGGCGAGGAGAATACTGGAGAAGCTGCCAGTGGACGGGGACGCGCGTGTGTCGTACACGCACGACCGCCATGTCTTCCACATCCTGCGCGCTGATGGACTCGTGTTCCTCTGCATGGCCGACGCTCCCTTTGGACGTACGCTCCTGTGCTCTCGTTGCGTGTCTCTTCCTCCCGAGTAGCGGTGGCAGGGTGGAGTGGTCTAGGCTGTTGTGCGGCTATGGGATACGTTGATACAGGCATGCATGCACATGCACCGTGGGAATCATGGATATGCGCATGCAGCCATGCCTCAATGCCCCCATGCCTCAATGCCTCCATGCCTCAATGCCTCCATGCCTCAATGCCTCCATGCCTCAATGCCTCCATGCCTCCATGCCCCCATGCCTCCATGCCTCCATGCCCCCATGCCTCCATGCCTCCATGCCCCCATGCCTCCATGCCACCCCCCCACTTTCTCTTCTTACTCCCGCACACACCACAGACGCCCTCCCTCTCCTTCCCCCCTTTTCCCCCGCTTCTCTGTATTGCCCCAGGGGCAAGTGCGATTCAGGGGACAATCCAGACCAGTAGGACACGCTCTGTCAGCACGAGACATTCACCACGCTCGCAGACACCCATTCCCTTCCGCCCCTCGGCCCCACCCTCTCCCGCTCATCCACCCATTCCCATCCCTCCTCCCGCATCAACAACATCCCACCCCGTCCCTTCCCCCTTTGATTCCTTCCCTTTCCACGTGAATTTCTCCATATTTGTAGGCAAGTGCCATTTGCACATCTGGGGGACCAGGACATGCTGTGCTGCCATCTGAATCGACTCAAAAGTCTTCTTCCCTATCCCCTCTGTGTCCACCTGGATCCCCCCAGGGCGAGTACCATTTGCATATCTTGGGAACGCGCACATGCGGTTCATGAAGAGGCTTTTGAGCCGCCTAACAAAATCCCCCCTTCATTCTCTCCCTCTCCACCTGGATCCCCCCAGGCCGAGTGACATTCGCATACCTGGGGGACGTGCACATGCGGTTCATGAAGAGAGTTTTGAGTCGACCCATAAATTTCTATTCAATCCCACCTGAATCCCCCCAGGGCGAGTGCCGTTTGCATACTTGGAGGACGTGCACATGCGGTTCATGAAGACGTACGGGCGAGTGGCGGCCACAGCACTCGCATACGCCATGAACGATGAGTTCTCGCGCGTGCTCGCCTCACAGATGGAGTTCTTCTCCTCCAACCCCAACTCTGATACCATCAGCCGCGTCAAGAATGAAATCAGCGAGGTTGGTACTGTGTGTGCGCCTTGATCAGGCACGGCGAAATGAGCGTTAATGCTATCTGTCCTTTGTTCTTGATTTTTCTGATCCCACCCAGCACCTTTTTCATCGCGCTCCCTCGGTTGTTGGGACCATTTGCCCTTCCCCTGCACCACTCTTTTCATCGTATCCCCTTGCCAGATTTCGGTGTTGGACCGTGGTAACCACATAGAGCCGCTTTTGAGGCTCCTTAAAATGCGTCTCTCATTCCCCAATTTCCTCCTAATTCCTCTCCCCACTGCCCATGCTGCCACGCCAGGTGAAGTCAGTGATGGTGGAGAACATAGACATGGTGCTGGACCGCGGTAACCGCATAGAGCTGCTAGTGGACAAAACTGCCACCCTGCAGGACAACACGTTCCGCTTCAAGAAGCAGGCGCGCGCACTCAAGCGGGCACTGTGGTGGAAAAACACCAAACTCATGTGCGTGTGGGTGGGTGGGAGGGAGGGACTGGCAGGAGGCGTGTGGGTGGCAGAAGATGGATGGGAGGTTGTGGCATGAGGAGGGGGTGCATGGCAATGGAGTTACCCCCACCCCAGCGCATTGCTCCTTCTTACCTTTCTTCCATGTTGCGTCCATTTACCATCCATGTCCACCTGTATCCCATTTTGTCTTTCATTGTGCTGCTCCCGCTGCTGCTTCCAGGATTGCCATGAGCGGGGTCATTCTTCTTGCGCTGTACCTTTTCGTGGCCCTGTTTTGTGGGGGTCTATTTCTTCCGTCTTGCCATTCGTAATGGGCCTCGAACTTCAATCACTAAATCTGCTATCGAAGTAGTCAATCACTATCTACATGTACGTAGACACTTCTCTAATGCATGACATACCTAACATTATGGCGTTGTAAATTTCTTGCTTTGAGTTTGTTGTGTGTAACGTGTAACTTTCAACCCTATGCTCTTGCCAAGCACATTGCTTCCTACGCACTCGCGCCTAACAACAAATAGTCGTAATCGTTCCCAACGTCCGATGCGTGACGCGTCCCAATCACGTGCTGCTATGCGCGAACCAGACAACGCCTTTTTTCCTTTTTCTAGAAGCATCCATCTCTATCCACAGGCCCATATGGCTTGAGATTTCGTGTCATTAGCGAGCACGCACACGCAATGAATATTCCACTGTCAAAGTACAATCTTACTTGTAGGCTATAGTGGGGCACTCTTTATGGGGTACAGCACTTCTAGGGTTAGTACTTGTACCCCAACTCTTGCTAATCCAATCATTCCTGCACAGTGATTCTGACATGGTATTCAGAGCAGGAAACCTGTTAGGTTTTTAGGGCCCACCGATAGTTCCGCTCTCTCCTGCCCGAAGCGCCCTTGCGCTGTCCGGCCCTGCTCGCTCAGTGTCGTGCTGCTCTGCAGCTACTCGCACTGCCTGCCCTAGCGCGCTGCCCAGCTGTCACGCGCGCCCCTCCTGCTTGCGAGCGGCTACTGCCCCGCGCGCCCCTACTGCCCGCGAGCGGCCCTTGCCTCGCGCGCCCTATTGCCCGTGAGCAGCCCCTGCCCCGCGCGCCACTGCTGCCCGCGAGCAGCCCTTGCCCCACGAGCCCCTGCTGCCCGCGAGCAGCCTCTGCCCTAGCGCGCCCCAGCAGCCCAGCGCGTCGCGCCCTGCTGCAGCCCGCGCGTCGCGCTCTGCTGCTCCGCGCGTCGCGCCCTGCTGCAGCCCGCGCGTCGCGCCCTGCTGCAGCCCGCGCGTCGCGCTCTGCTGCCCCGCGCGTCGCGCTCTGCTGCCCCGCGCGTCGCGCCCTGCTGTAGCCAGCGCGTCGCGCCCCGCTGCCCCACACGTCGCGCCCTGCTGCAGCCCGCGCGTCGCGCCCTGCTGCCCTGCACAGCGCGCGCCCTGCTGCCCGCACCGCCCAGGCCGAGCCGCGCCGCCCAATCCGAGCCGCCCTGCCCAACCCGAGCCGCCCTGCTGCTACTACTGCTGCTGCTGCTGCTCGTTCTACTGCTGCTGCTGGTGGAGGTGCTGCTGGGAGTGCTGGAGGTGCAGCCACCCAGCCCCACCGAGCCGCCCTGCTGCTAATACTGCTGCTGCTGCTGCTCGTGCTACTGATGCTGCTGGTGGAGGTGCTGCTGGGAGTGCTGGAGGTGCTGCTGGTGCTGGAGGTGCTGGAGGTGCTGGACCTACTACTGGCCGTCACTGCCTGTCATGGCCACTATCGCGGCAGTTGCAGTGGCTAGGGGTGGACAGCAGCGGTTACTGCCTCTCCCGGACGACCCCACCCCTCAGCAGCTTCGTGAGTGGGTTTTTCAACGAGGCCGTCCTGGTGGTGGAGGTTTTGGTTTTATGTGGCCTCAGCGACCTCCCGACTGTGCTTCTCAGCGATGCGTCCCTGGTTGTGTAGAGGTTGCTGCTCTCGGTTCTAGTGAGTCCGCTGCCGCTCCAGGTGCTGGTGAGTCTGCTGCAGCTCTAGGTGCCCGTGAGTCTGCCGACGCTCTAGGTGCTAGTGCGTCTACTGCCACAGGTCCTGCCTCAGCTGAGGCCTTGCACACTTTCACGCTTGACTCAGGTGCGTCACGTTGCTTCTTTCGTGATTGCACCACAGTCACACCACTCGCAGCACCTGTCCCAGTCTCACTGGCTGACCCCTCTGGGGGCCCAGTAGTTGCGCGAGCCTCCACTGTCCTCCCGTGTCCAGCAGTCCCCTCCGGTTCTCTGCCAGGTCTCCACCTCCCCACGTTCTCGACGAACTTGGTGAGCAACGCTGCCATTCAGGATGTCTGGGTTGATACCTTTATTCCTGGAGGGCAGCGTGTGGCGATCTGTACGTGCTCCCGGACTGGCCGTCTCCTAGCTACGTTCACTCGACAGCCTGGGTCTAGTCTGTACACACTGACCACTGCGTCTGCACAGGTGGCTGAGTCAGGTCAGGTGGCTGCGTCGAGTCGGGTGTCTGCGTCGGGACAGCTAGCTGCGTCTTGCTCGTTTAGAGTACTCACGCACGAGACTCAGCGCTGGCACCACCGTCTTGGTCACCCCTCCCTGCCGTGTCTGCGCAGCATGCACTCCCGTCTCTTTGTCTCTGGCCTCCCCAGGTCCCTGCCCCCCCTGCCGCGCTCGATTGCTCCACCGTGCCTTCCTTGCGTCGAGGGGCGGCAGCGCGCCGCTCCTCACTCCTCCGAGTTTCCTCCGACCACTGCTCCTCTGCAGACTCTCCACATGGATGTGTGGGGCCCGGCCCCCATCGGTGGAACGGACCGGGAGCGCTACTTCCTGCTGGTTGTTGACGACAACACACGCTACACCACTGTCTTCCCCTTGCGGCGCAAGGCGGACGTCAGCGGTGTCCAGATCCTCTGGATCTGTGCTACTCGTCTCCAGCTGCACGAGCGGTTTCAGCAGGACTTCCCAGTCCTGCGTCTGCACTCTGACAGGGGCGGTGAGTTCTCTTCTGACCTCCTTGCGGGGTTCTGTCGAGACGAAGGCATCCGCCCGTCGTTCACGCTTCCGGCCTCTCCTCAGCAGAATGGGATTACTGAGCATCGCATTGGCTTGATCATGGAGGTTGCTCGCACCTCCATGATCCATGCGGCTGCTCCCCATTTTCTGTGGCCGTTTGCGGTCCGATACGCTGCGCATCAGCTCAACCTCTGGCCCCGTGTCTCTGAGCCAGAGACCTCGCCCACACTCCGGTGGACGGGGAAGGCTGGCGATGCGTCAGTGTTTCGGGTCTGGGGCACGCTCTCCCTTGTTCGCGATGCCAAAGCGAGCAAGCTCTCCTCTCGCACTCTCCGCTGCGTCTTCCTTGGCTTCCCCACTGACGCCCCGCCGTGGCAGTTCTACCACCCGCCCTCGCGTCGAGTCTTCTCCTCCCAGGACGTCACCTTTGACGAGTCTGTCTGTTTCTACCAGTTACACCCGCACGCATCCCACCCGGTTCCCCTAGCACCCCTCTTCCTGGTACCAGTCCCCCCCCCCGGTAGACCCCCTCCTCCCACAGGGTCCTGCTCCCTCAGGTGTGTCTCAGGTCGACCCACCCCCCTTGGATGAGCCAGTGGAGATCTCTTCTGACTCCTCTGGCCCAGCTGAGGGGGGTGACCCAGTTGCGGACGACACGGTGGCCACTCGCCGCTCTCCACGCTTGGACTCCCCCCCGGGTTTTCCGCCTCGACCGTCTTCACCGCCTCCGCAGCCTGCTGCTGTGGACTCTGGAGCTGAGACTACTGGTGCTGAGACTGGGGGTACTGTGCCTGAGGTTGCTCGCTCTCCTCGCTTGGAGACCCCCCCTGGTTTTCCGCCGCGGCCGTCTTCTCCACCTCAGAAGCCTGCTGCTGTGGACTCTGGAGCTACTGTTGGTGGTGACACTGGGGGTGCGGGTTCTGGTCGTGCTGCGACCGAGGGTATGGGTTCTGGGGGTGCTGCGACTGGAGGTGCTGACTCTGGGGGCCCTGCGAGTTCTAGTGATGGTGGAGCTGTGGGTGTCCCTGCTGGAGGTCCAGGCGCTGGTCAGCCTAGTCCACCTGAGGCGCCCTCGCCGGAGTGGATCCGTGCGTGGATCGTTCGGCGTAGCAGTCCTGGTGGTGGCGGTTACGGTCCTGTTGCTACTGGAGGTCCGGCTGGTGCTGGAGGTGCTGGAGCTGCTGGTGCTGGAGGTGCTGGTCCTGCTGCTGGTGCTGGAGGTGCTAGAGGTGCTGCTGGTGCTGGAGGACCTGGAGCTGATGGAGCTGCTGGTGCTGGAGGTGCTGGTCCTGCTGCTGGAGCTGGAGGTGCTGGAGGTCCTGCTGGTGCTGGAGCTGCTAGTCCTGCTGCTGGTCCTGGAGCTGGACAGCCTAGTCCACCTGAGGCGCCCTCGCCGGAGTGGATCCGTGTGTGGATCGTTCGGCGTAGCAGTCCCGGTGGTGGAGGTTACGGTCCTGCTGCTACTGGAGGTCCTGCTGGTGCTGGAGGTGCTGGAGCTGCTGGTGCTGGAGGTGCTGGTCCTGCTGCTGGTGCTGGAGGTGCTGGAGGTGCTACTGGTGCTGGAGGACCTGGAGCTGCTGGTGCTGCTGGTGCTGCTGGAGGTGCTGGAGCTGCTAGTGCTGGAGGTGCTGGTCCTGCTCCTAGTGCTGGAGGTGCTCGAGGTCCTGCTGGTGCTGGAGCTGCTGGTCCTGCTGCTGGTGCTGGTGGTGCTGGAGGTGCTACTGGTGCTGGAGGACCTGGAGCTGCTGGTGCTGGAGCTGCTGGTCCTGCTGTTGGTGCTGGAGGTACTGGAGATGCTCGTGCTGGAGGTGCTGGAGGTGCTGGAGCTGCTGGTACTGGAGGTGCTGGTCCTGCTGCTGGTGCTGAGGTCCTGCTGGTGCTGGAGCTGCTGGTCCTGCTGTTGGTGCTGGAGGTGCTGGAGGTGCTACTGGTGCTGGAGGACCTGGAGCTGCTGGTGCTGGAGCTGCTGGTCCTGCTGTTGGTGCTGGAGGTGCTGGAGGTCCTGCTGGTGCTGGAGCTGCTGGTCCTGCTGCTGGTGCTGGAGGTGCTGGAGGTGCTACTGGTGCTGGAGGACCTGGAGCTGCTGGTGCTGGAGCTGCTGGTCCTGCTGTTGGTGCTGCCAGCCCGACTGTCACCCGTTTTCTTACTACGTGTGTGACTGACCCTACGTTCTTGTCTCCTGCTACGTCTGCCTTAGTCGCTGAGCTAGTCGACTTTGCTGCTACGTACAACCTCGACTACCTTGCGAGTCGTGACCAAGGATAGATAACATGGAATCTCTCCCAACTGTAGGGCAGAGGGAGACCTTCTTCATCAAACGCTCCTGGTCCAATGCGCATCACGTGCTTCTATCGATCTTTCGCAGTGCGAGCATTCAGGGGAAGTTCTTGGTTGGTAGAGAGTGAGTGCAGCCGCTAGCTCTGGGTTCTTCATTCCATAGGGGTATGGGGTTTTCCACTGCACTTCCTTGATGATCTTGGATTCTACCACTTTTATACGAGTGGTTTTGAGCAGCCAGCTCTGGGTCCTTCAATCTTCCCCTTTTCTTTCTTGTCGGCCTCCCATTTTCGTTTGTTAGCTAAAGCTGTTGTTGAGGCGGTGGGCGTGCAACAATTGCGGCAGAGCCCGTCAGGTCTAGAAGCGTGGAGATCAAATTCCTTCTGGTGAGCATGATGCTTGACCTATGGACGTCGACCGGTATTGAGGAACGAGGTCAAAGAAGTCTGTTTGGGATGTCGAAGTCTAGAATGTAGACTCCGTTTTCGGGTCGCGCCATCCCGAAGTATCCTGCGGGGAATTATGTATTGCCACGGCACTTGCTTTCTCTCTAGTACGGTTGGATGCAACGTATTTTGATATATGTTCATATTTTCTCTCCGTTCTCGATTAGCTCCGAAGCCGACATCATGTTGAACCTCAGGAATTTTACGATGAGGACGTCGTTCAAGGTAATGCGTAGGTTGCTATCACGGGCTTTTCGGACGACGATGTCGCATGCTCTTACTTCCAGCTTTTGATTGTTGGCTATGGTGTCGATAGTGGGATGTGGGATTGGTCGCGCATTCGAGATGTAACAGCCTGACCCCACCATGTGTTGTCCACAACAACTGTCCAACTACCAGGTGTTGTATGCGTTGTTTCTGTGCTATGCAGCGAGGCTGGGGGTGGTGATGAAAGGGATGTTGCTCATCGCGCCTATAATAATATTGTCGACTGTCGGTAAGATGACAAAACCTCTTTCGTATGGGGGTGATTCCAGGAGCGGACTTGGAAGATTCCAGTCTTGATCGTATTTTTTTCGTTGAAGAAGTCGTCTTCTTCAGTGAATAAAGTGTTGTGGCTCATTGACATCGCTGGGTTTCCTGGTGGTGGTGGTGGTGGTGGCGAGATCGGTCGTACGTGTCGTCGATTGGTTCGTCGCGTTCTGTGGTAAGTGCGCATCGCCGCGTTTCCAATGGTATGACGTGTCAAATGTTGAACATTGATATGATAGGCTGTAGTGAGTTGCACTGCAGGGGGTACAGTTTCTAGGGTTGCTTATTTGTACCCCGTTCGTTTCTATTCCAGACATTCCGTTGCGTTCACTGTTTGAGATGGTATCACGAGCAGTTACGTTCCTAGCCTAGCACTCCGTGCGCCTAGCGCCCTCCGCGCCCTCCGCGCCCTCCGTTGCGCCTAGCGCCCTCCGCACACTCGCGCTCCTAGCCCGCGCCCCTCAGCGCGCCCCTTAGCGTGGCCCTCAGCCCGCCCCCCCTCGTCGCGCCCCTTAGCGCGACCCTCGGCCCGCCCTTAGCGAGCCCCTTCGCGCGGCCCTCCGCCCGCCCTCGGCCCGCCCCTTCGTCGCGCTCCTTCGCGCGACCCTCGGCCCGCCCTTAGCGAGCCCCTTAGCACGGCCCTCCGCCCGCCCGTGACGCGCCCCTTCGCGCGGCCCTCCGCCCGCCCCTCCGCGCGCCCCTTCGTCGCGCCCCGTAGTGCGGCCCAAGGCCCGCCCCTCGTGCGCCCCTTAGTGCGGCCCAAGGCCCGCCCCTCGTGCGCCCCTTAGTGCGGCCCCCCGCCCGCCCCTCCGTGCGCCCCTTTACGCGGCCCCTCGCCCGCCCCTTAGCGCCCCTTACGGCCACCCCACCGCGCCTCTGCACCTCCGCACCTCCACCTCCGCTCGCGCGCGCCCCTCGGTTGCCCCCTAGCCCGCCCGATCCGCACCTACCCTCGGCACGTGGCCGGTTTCACCCCTTCCTCCACCCTGTTTCCCGGGCCCTCCCCATTCTCCCGGTCACTGGCCTTCACCTCAGCGGCTGGCAGCCGCTCATACCTCCGGTAGCTAGCCGTAGCGCCATATCCTCCCTAGCTCCTAGTCGCTCCGTCCCTGGCGTCTCTAGCCGTTCTCCGCCTCACCTAGTTTACTCCCTCCACTACCAGTTCTCTCGTAGCTTTCCAGCTGGCGTCTGTCGCCCTCAGTAGCCGTCCTCCTCGTTCTTAGCTCAGCCTCCGCCGTGCTCCAGCCGCCTCGAGCATGTCTTCCGTTATGGAGTCCCGTCGCCTCCGCTTCGACGCGGAGGGACGCCCGATAGAGTTCGGTACCTGGCAGCGCCAGACCACGCGCTTCCTCACCAGCCAGCAACAGGACGGCGCCACTCTGTGGGCCCACGCGTCTGGTGCCCTTCAGGCCCCCCCGTCCCCCGCCGCCCTGCGGACCGCCCCGGAGCCGACCCCTACGGCCCAGGCGGACTACGACCGTCGGGTCCTAGCCAGGGACGTGTGGCTCTCGCGTGACGCCGCCGCCGCTCTCACTCTGTCGGAGCTTCTCCCCCCGACTGAGGCCGCCCACTTTGACCAGGTAGAGACTGCACAGGGGGTTTGGGAGGCTATTGTTGCTCGCTACTCCACCCCCTCCTCTGCCTCCCTCAGTCGCCTCCTCATGCCGTTTGTGTTTCCCGACCTAGGCTCGTTTGCGACTGTTTCCGACCTAGTGACTCACCTCCGCTCGCTTGACGCCGGTTTCCGCGCTGCCTGTACCGACGCACAGCTTCTAGTTGCTCCCCCCCCCATGTGGCTCACTGTTCACTAGTTAGTCACCCGCCTCCCTGACCGCCTTGCCACTGCCCGCGACGCTCTTCTTCAGAAGCACCCCACTGAGCTCACTATCGACCTCCTAGCGACTCCTCTAGGGACCATTGAGAGCAGTCTCCTCACCGTTGCCTCCGCCACTGATGCGGTGGCTCCCCGTCTCTTTGCGGGGTGTGCCGCCCCTCAGCTTCCCACTTTCACCGCTACCCGCGCTTCTGCTGCTGTGTCGGTCGCTGAAGACACTGCTGCCGTTTCTGCCGCAGACTGGCAGAAACGGGGCAAGAGTGGCAAGAAGGGCGGGAAGGGGGGAGGTGGGGGCGGTGGAGGCGGGGGCGGAGGTGGTGGTGGAGGTGGGAGCGGCGGTGGTGGCGGAGGCGGCGGCGGCGGCGGCGGCGGTGGTGCACCAGGGGGAGGGGGCCTTGGAGGAGGTGCTGGACAGACAAGCCCACCCACAGGTGGTGGCCCGACCGGTGGGGGCGTTCCCCCCCTGCAGCAGCAGCCACAGCAGCACCTGCCACAGCAGGGACAGCAGCAGCAGCAGGGACAGCAGCACCAGCAGGGGCCGCAGCAGTTCCAGCAGTGGGGGCCCCCGCTGCAGTGGGGTCCGCAGCAGCACTGGGGTCCCCCGCCGCAGTGGGGTCCGGGAGGCCCTGGGAGCACCAGCCGCAGCAGCAGTACTTCCAGCTGGGCCCCTCGCCCCCCTCGCCGTGACGCTGGCCCGTGCACCCACTGGTGCGTCACCGGGCCGGGTAGCCCCTGTCTTTGTGGTCGCGACGACCACTCTGCCGCGCGGTGCTTCCGCCGCCTCGACGACCTCTACCGGGCTCGTTGGGGCCCTCTGGCGGTCACGCCTCGCTGGTCTCGTCTGTTAGCCCGTAAGATTGATGTCTTTGATTTGTCCATGGACGATGCGCGTCAGCATGCTTTGTATGTTGATGCTGACTTTAGTGCTGATGGATCTGTGTGCTCGCGTGTTCGTAGGTTAGCCTGCTTGCCTCCTGCTAGTGTAGCCTTGTGCCTGTCTAGCTTAGGTGCTTGTGTTGCTGCTCTAGGTGCTTGTGTAGCGACTGGGTCAGGTGACCCTCCGGCTGAGGCCTCTCTGTCGTTCACGCTGGACTCGGGCGCGTCTCAGTGCTTCTTCCGCGACCACACGACCCTTACACCACTCCTCACACCTGTGTCGGTGGCTCTGGCTGATCCTACCTCTGGACCAGCCGTTGCGCGCAGCTCCACCACCCTCCCGTGCCCTGTGGTCCCCTCTGGTGTCCTGCGCGGCCTCCACATCCCCTCGTTCACTCGGAACTTGGTGGGTGTTGGATACCTCCAGGACAGGGGGATCACGGTTACCTTCGTGGGGGGTGGGCGGACTGCAGTCTGTACAGACGCTACCACAGGTGCTGTTCTGGCCACGTTCACCAGGGAGCCCCGCTCCGGTCTCTACGTCCTCCACACCGAGCGCTCCTCGGTCGCGTCCTACCCTCAGGTCGTTGCGTCCCCTCCGGCCCAGGTCCCCAGTCCGGTTGCTGTGTCTAGCCAGATAGTAGTGTCCGGTCCGGTCGCTGTGTCCAGTCCACTCGCTGCGTCTTGCTCCTGTCGCTCTCTCACCCACCGCACTGTCCTGTGGCACCACCGCCTTGGCCACCCGTCGCTCCCTCGCCTACGTGGCATGCTCAGTCAGGGACTTGTCTCAGGTCTCCCTCGCACCTTCCCGTCGCTCCCTCTCTCGCTTGCCCCTCCTTGCTCTCCGTGCGTCGCCGGTCGCTTACGCGCCACTCCCCACTCCTCCTCCCTTCGTCCGGCCACCGCTCCCTTCGAGACTCTCCACTTGGACGTCTGGGGCCCTGCCCCGACGCCGGGGTCTGGGAGGGAGCGTTACTTTCTGGTGGTCGTCGACGACTTCTCCAGGTACACCACGGTGTTCCCTCTTGCGAAGAAGTCCGAGGTGACTGCTACGCTGATCAGGTGGCTTCTAGCCACTGAGGGCACTCGTGGTCGTCGAGTCAGTTGTCTCCACTCCGACCGTGGGGGCGAGTTTCGCTCCGGCATTCTCGGCGGATTCTGCGGCGAACAGGGCATCACCCAGTCCTGGACGCTGCCAGAGTCCCCACAGCAGAATGGGGTTGCTGAGCGCCGCATAGGCTTGGTCATGGACATCGCCCGCACGTCCATGATCCATGCCCGTGCGCCCCATTTTCTGTGGCCCCACGCGGTTCGCTACGCCGCACACCAGCTGAACCTCCAGCCGCGTGTCTCGCGGCCCGAGGCTTCACCGACCAGTCTTCGGACTGGTTCCCCTGGTGTCGGGTCGGCCTTTCGAGTCTGGGGCTGCCTTGCTCTTGTTCGCGACACCTCCGCGGACAAGCTCTCGGCACGCGCCGTCCCCTGTGTCTTCCTTGGTTTCCCAGTGGACTCTGCCGACTGGTCCTTTTACCACCCTCCCCTCCACCAGTTCCTAGACTCCCGTGACGTCCGGTTTGACGAGTCCGTGTCCTACTACACCCGGTACCCCTGTCGAGGTCTCCCGGTACCCCCTCCCCCTCTTTTCCTTGCACCCTCTCCTCCTCCTGCTCCCGCTCCTCCGGTACCCCCGCCCCCCCCTGGTCCTGCCCCGTCTGGTGTGTCCCACGTTACCCCCCTACCCTCGGTCGCGCGTCAGGTAGCGTCTCCCTCCCCGCAGTCCTCCTCACAGTCCCCTCAGCAGCCTTCGGCACTTCCGCGACAGGTTACTGTGGACTCGGTTGGTGTTGGAGCTAGAGGTGCAGCCACTGGCGGTGCTCGGTCTGGGGGTACTCAGTCGTGGGGTGCTGGAGCTGGAGGTGCTGGCGCAGGTGGCGCTAGCTCTGGGGGTGCTGGAGCTGGAGGTGCTGGCGCAGGTGGCGCTAGCTCTGGGGGTGCTGGAGCTGGAGGTGCTGGCACTGGTGGTGCTAGTTCTGGGGGTGCAGGAGCTGGAGGTACTGGCACTTGCGGTGCTAGTTCTGGGGGTGCTGGAGTTGGAGGTCCTGGCACTGGAGGTGCTGGTTCCGGGGGTGCTGAGTCTGAGGAGTCTGACCCTGGTTCTGCGGAGTCCACTCCGCCTCCCCACCGCCACGACACACGACTTCAGGCTGCCCGCCGGCGTGAGCAGCAGGAGCGGTTGGAGAGGGAGCGGCAGGAGCTGCGGGTGCTGGACCTTCTGGAGCAGCAGCGGCAGCAGCAGCAGCAGCAGCAGCAGCAGCAGCAGCAGCAGCAGCAGCAGCAGCAGCAGCAGCACCAGCAGCCGCAGCAGCAGCCGCAGCCGCAGCCGCCGCCGCAGCAGCAGCAGACGCAGCCGCCACCGCAGCTTCCTCTAGAGCGGCAGTTGTTCCCACCTATGAGTGGCCTGCGGGCCCTTGGCTTTTCCTCCTCTCCTCCTGTCCGCTCCCAGTCTCCTCCTATGTTTGTTCCTCCGTTGCCTCCTCCTGACGACCGTCCGGCGGTCTGGTCTTCTCCTCCTCCCCAGTCTCCTCCTCCTTCGGTCCGTCGAGACTTGGTCACTCGTTGTCCTCCGCGTACACGTCACTCGTCCCCTGTTACTGACCTCCACACTGCCCTACTTTGTACGTCTCGTCGTCGTTCTCCTTCTCCTGTGTCCGTTCTCCCGTCTCCTCCTCCGTCCTCTCTCCCAGCCCTCCCCACTCCTATCACTGACTACTACCGCACTGTTCGTCCTGTTGCCACCCGTGTGGTGCCAGCTCCTCCCTACCGTCCTCTGTCCGTCGGGGGTGAGTTTGCCCTTGGCTGTGACGTCCTAGAGGACAGAGAGTCTGAGCTGGAGTACTGGGCAGCCGCTTCTCCCTCTGTGTGTGCCATGCTGCTCTCCCCTGAGGGAGACCCCGACGCCCTTGACATACCGACTCCTCGCACTTACCGCGAGGCAGTGTCAGGGGCGTGGGCCTCTCAGTGGAAAGCGTCTATGGACTCAGAGTTGGCGTCTTGGAGATCCACAGGCACCTACGTCGACGCAGTTCCCCCTCCCAGGGCGAACGTAGTGGATGACATGTGGCTCTTCAAGGTGAAGCGGCCGCCTGGAGCACCGCCGGTGTTCAAGGCGAGCAACGTGGCTAGGGGCTTCAGTCAGCGTGAGGGAGTTGACTTCTTCCAGACCTTCGCCCCGACCCCGAAGATGACTACTCTTCGGGTGTTACTCGACATAGCAGCGCAGCGAGACTACGAGCTGCACTCCCTCGACTTCTCCACTGCGTTCCTCCAGGGCCGACTGCACGAGGAGATCTGGCTGCGCCGTCCTCCTGGCTTCACTGACACCTTCCCACCTGGGACCCAGTGGAGCCTGAGGCGACCAGTCTACGGTCTCCGCCAGTCGCCCCGTGAGTGGCACGACACTCTTCGCTCCACGCTTCGTGACCTTGGGTTCAGCCCGTCCTCCGCCGACCCGTCGCTGTTTGTTCGAGCGGGTTCTATTCCCTTCTTTATCCTTGTCTACGTCGACGACTTGGTGTTTGCTACAGCAGACAGGGCAGCCCTGGCTCAGGTGAAGTCCGAACTGCAGAAGAGACACAAGTGCACTGACCTGGGTGAGCTGCAGCGTTACCTTGGCTTGCAGATCACCCGGGACAGAGCCGCTCGCACCATCACACTGACGCAGTCACACATGGTGCAGCAGGTCCTTCGGCGGTTCGACTTCCAGTTCTCCACCACACAGCCCACTCCTCTTGCTGTTGACCACAGACTCACTGGCCCCTTTCCCGACGAGCCTTTTGAGTCCAGTGGTCCCTACGCAGAGCTGGTGGGCTGCCTCATGTACCTGATGACTTGTACTCGGCCGGACCTCGCCTTTCCCCTCAGCGTCCTCTCTCGCTTTGTTGCGACTGGGAGACACCGTCCTGTCCACTGGACAGCTGCTGTGAGGGTGGCGAAGTACCTGGCGACTACATCAGGCATGGGGCTTGTGCTTGGAGGGACTCAGCCAGTGGCGTTGACTGGTCACTGCGACTCTTCCTACGCTGACGACGTGGAGACTCAGCGTTCGACTCAGGGTTACTGCTTCAGTCTGGGAGCTGGTGCTGTGTCGTGGAGGTCTACACGGTCGTCGTCTGTGTGCAGAGGCAGAGATCTACGCTGGTGCCATGGCGGCACAGGAGCTTCGCTGGTTGACCTTCTTGCTCGCCGACCTTGGTGAGCGGCCTCGCTCTGCACCGACCTTGTACGCTGACAACAAGGCCATGATCCTCCTGTCTCGAGAGCCTCGACTGGAGAGCAGAGTGAAGCATATTGACGTGAGGTACTTCCTCCTGCGAGAGCTGCAGCGACGCGGCCAGGCACGCCTGGACTTTGTGGCCTCAGAGGCCAACACTGCAGACGTCTTCACCAAGGCCTTGGCGCTTGGTGACCACCACAGGTTCTATGTGCAGTTGGGGCTTGTTGAGGTAGGCCCTAGGTTGCTGTAGTCCTGTTGCTTTCTCTGCTTGTTGTGCTTTGTATTTATATGCTAGTGAACTCTTGAACTGGCCTTGTGGCCGCTTGCTTGTGCTCGGAATTTGTGTGGTGTCCTTGAGATCCACCCTGAGCTTGTCTTGGTTCTTGCTTTGACTGGTCTAGTGACCGTTTGTTCACCTTGCTTGCTTTGATGCCCCTCACTTAGCCTATGGGGGTGTGTCAAATGTTGAACATTGATATGATAGGCTGTAGTGAGTTGCACTGCAGGGGGTACAGTTTCTAGGGTTGCTTATTCGTTTCTATTCCAGACATTCCGTTGCGTTCACTGTTTGAGATGACGGATGTTATCACCGGTGGGTGGTCTCTGTTGGTGAAATTCCAACGTCGTAGGCGGGTGCGAGACTGTCAGAATCTAAACCACTAACCACTGGGATAAAAGGGCTTGTTTGTATAGTGAGTGCGCCCATAACCCCCCAGGCCAACATGCCTGTAACCCTTCCCTAGGATCAATCGGGGATCTCTAGTGGACCTCTGATACCCCCCCGCACTGGGATGGCCGAGGTGCACACACTGGGATTCGAACCCGAGACCTTCGCTCTGATACCATGTTATAATCCTAACCACTAACCACTGGGATAAAAGGGCTTGTTTGTGTAGCGGGTGAGTGCGCCCAGGCCAACGTGCATGTAACCCTTCCCTAGGATCAATCGGGGATCTCCAGTGGACCTCTGACAAAGACATGCTAGTGGTCCGTGGACGGTGCCGATGTCGAGGCTTGTCTGACACATCGGGGTGAAGCTCTTTGGCTTCTGGTTTGGCAACAAGGCAACGCCATTTCTTGGACGGGAGCGACATCGTTCAGTCTAGTGACTGAAGATCTTGCAGTGTTTGCAGTAATGTTGTCGGGAGAGAGAGAGTGTCGTGACGTTGCTTCCTGTTAGAGCAGAAGGCGATCCTTTCGCGCTGTGCAAAGAACAAACCAACCCTTTGCAAGAGAGCCGTCTCATATACTTCTAAGCTTTTAGTGCTGGTGCTGGGTGGGTTTTGAATGACAAACTTTAGAGTTGTTCCGTCGGCGATGTCGTTTTTCCATGTCCGACGATCGAAGTGCTAGGCAAAATTTGCCATGACAAGGTGAAATGAATGTTTATAACGACCACACGTTAGCGATACACTTTCGTAACCAGCGAGTCACCTCCATGAAGTCAGGGCTGACGTGGGGGCAATTTCGTTTCACGAGGGGAAGCAGATAGGATAGACCAGCGTTAGCTCAGGCAGTACGATGATGCCACGTCACAATGCGCGAATTAGTCGCGAAATCCTCGGAGCAAGTAGCATCATCCATCGGGGTTGGCTGAGCACCTCGCTCCGCTGCCCTCGGGAGTTGGGGCAACCGCAGGGAGGACCCGCCAGGAGCCTCGCGCGATTCCACACGGGTCCCAGCATCGCTCCTGCCTCCCTCATATCCTGTCAGTCTGCAGTTTGGAAGAGCCAAGCCAAGCTCTCCAACCAACCCTCCTGTGTTCGAAGTGTGCCACTCTAGCCTTCCACTAGCAACCATGGCTGCCGTGGCATCTTCGTCCGCTGTCCTCAGGAGCTCGTTCCTTGGCCAGAATGTGGTCGCTCCCCGCGTGGAGTCCGGCTCCCGCACGGTGATGACCCTCGGCAAGAAGAAGGCCGCTACTGCCAAGAAGGCTGCTGCGCCTGCTTCCCCCATTGATGCCGAGCTGGCCAAGTGGTATGGTGAGTATGAGCAGCGGCCATCCGACCAGTCAAGAATTTCAAGGTTTAGCCTTCGATTTTTCCTAGCAGTTGATTAACAACCACGTCGGTATTGCAGGCCCCGACCGCAGGACCTACCTCCCCGAGGGTCTCCTCGACAAGTCTGACATCCCGTCGTACCTGACTGGCGAGGTTCCCGGCGAGTAAGCACCAGCCCCTTACCCTACGTGCAGTCCTAATTGTAGCTTCATGGTTGCTTTCGCCTCCGCAATTTCCTCGTGCTAACGGTCCTTTCCCTCTACAATTTCGTGCTATCCAGCTATGGCTACGATCCCCTGGGTCTGAGCAAGAAGCCCGCCGACTTCGAGAAGTACCGCGCCAACGAGGTGATCCACGGTCGCTGGGCCATGCTCGGTGCCGCCGGCTTCATCCTGCCCGAGGCGTTCAACAAGTACGTGCCCGGCGTGTGCGGCCCCGAGGCTGTGTGGTTCAAGACCGGTGCTCTCCTTCTCGACGGTGACAGCATCCAGTACCTGGGTGCCACCATCCCCGTCAACCTGGCTATCGCCACCATCGCCGAGGTCGTCCTCGTCGGCGGTGCTGAGTTCTTCCGCGGCAAGAACGCCTCTCCCCTCGGCACCGTGAGTACATGACCAGAATAACCCATCGTCGCTTCGTTGCCGCTGTGCATTCACCTGGTTCTAAATGGTCGTGTCTCTCGGCTGTTTTCTGTTTTACATTTCAGGACCTCGACACCCTGTACCCCGGCGGATCCTTCGACCCCCTTGGCCTCGCCTCGGACCCCGACACCCTGGCCGTGCTCAAGGTGAAGGAGCTGAAGAATGGCCGTCTCGCTATGTTCTCGATGCTCGGATTCTTCATCCAGGCCAAGGTCACCGGTGAGGGCCCAGTGGAGAACCTGACCACCCACTTGAGCGACCCCTTCGGCAACAACCTTCTGACCTCGCTCGGCTCTGCCGCGGACCGTGTGCCCACCTTGTAAGGTGGAGATTTCAGTCTTCTAGCCGTATTTACAATGAGCGCGTATGCGCGATTTTGATGTAAAGGTCTTACGGTGATAATGTGAAAAGCTTCAACCACCATGACTTTCTATAGACGGCAAAAGACAGCTGACTAATTTCGAACAAGATTTAATATCGAAAAATATTTCCTTAGTGACTGAATTATGAAATATGCTGGCTGTTAGTTCTAAACCGCTATCTACCAACTATAAACAGAAGTTAGTTTCATAATTATGCTAGTAGCTGGGGTGCCATAGCGTGGAGGTAATGTTGCAGAATGAGCGTCACTCACATGCATATTTTATGCAGAATAAATACAGGGTTGTCTGAGACTCCCCATACCTTAGTACCAGAAACTTGTGTTTATACAAGAGTTTGTGTGCAGGGTTGCTTTTCAACACTTACCGTAACCCAGATCCATTTTTCAATCGCGTACAGTCTTTCTACTTCGCCTGGCCTTGAGATTCCTGGTCAGCATGGCTGATCCCAGTGGAATGGCTTTCCTGTGACAAGCTCTCACACAGACTAGGTTACCAAGTTTCTTGACGCGCTCAGTCGCGGGTGATCTACGTGGTGAATTTACTGCGTCTTCTTCCTGCCTTCAGCTTTCTCACCATACACCTTCTCACCGCTCCGTACCGAATCCCGTTTCCGTGCAATCCTCCACCGCTTTCCCTTCGTCATACCTTGGCCCACACTAATCCGCTCACCTGGCGAAATCGAGATTCGTCCAGACTCCCTCGTCCTCTGCTTTCTTCCCGATCATCTCATATGTTCATACGGAGTACGGACCCATCCTTGGAACTCATTTCACACACCAACCTTCCGCAGAGCCCCATGCGGTCCCCCGCGTGCGGCGCAAGCGGAGCAGGTTCCGCTGCGGGTGCAGATCCTGGGGAACGGGGGAGCGCAGAGGCGCGGGGAGACGGGGCTACCCTGGGGGTAGCGAGAGAAAGGGGAGGCGCGGAAGCCGTGATGGGGGAGGGGAGCGGGGAGGGGGACGGGGAGGTGGCGCAAGCCCGCGCAGGGGGAGATGCGGACGGGGGAAGGGGGAACATGGCGGGGGAAAGGGGGGAACGCGCAGCGGAAGCGCAATGCGAAGCGGAGAGAGGGGGCGGCGCTGGAGGTGGGGTAGAGACGGGAGGTCGAGAGGAAGGAGAGACAGGGCCGGTGCGGGAGGGGGAGGGGGAGAGGAACGGGGAAGGAAGGGGAGCGGGAGCGGGATCGCGAGCGGAGGCGGAGGCGGAGGCGGAGGCGGGAGCGGAAGAGGATCTGTCGACGATAGACCCGTGCCATATCATCAGGCTCATCCGCACACTGCTGGAGGAGGCGGGGGGGGGAGATGCGGAGGGCAGGGGAGGGGGAGGCGGGGCAGAGGGGGCAGAGGCGGTAAGCGAGGGAGGGAGGGGTGGGAGGGGAACAGGCGGGGAGGGCGGAGTGCGGGGAGAAGCGGAAGAAGCAGGGGGGGTTGGAATGGACGAGGGTGGGGAGGCGGGGGCGGGGGAGGCGGGTGTGCGTGCTGGAAGGGGGAGAGAGGGAGAGAGGGGGATCGCAGGTGGGGAGGTGAGAGAAAACGGGTTGAGAGGTGAAGGTAGAAGCGGTGGTGGTGGTGGTGGTGGTGGTGATGATGATGACGATGGGAGGGGGAAGGAGGGCGCATGGGAGGGGGAGGGAGGAGGCGCGAGGGAGGGCGGCGAGGGGAGGAGGGAGGAGGCAGGGTGTGTGCTGTGGGACCTGGCGGCTAGTGAGGAACATGCAGAGCTTATGGTGGGTGCTCCATACTTGCAGACGCGTGTGTACTGTCTGTGTGAATGGCGTGACCTGACTGTCTACCATTCTACCACTCTACCATCCTAACAGAGTAGCATGGATGGTAGAGTGGTAGAATGGTAGAATGGCGTGAGTGACCTGACTGGTAACCGTCGTATTCTTTAGAGGTACAGCCTGCTCAATTCAAATATGAGGCGTGGATGGTGGGCACATGCACACATCTAAGCTCCATGCAGATTCGCTGTGCGGTGCGGGTTGACACGCTGAGTTGAGTCATTGCGTTGCGACGGATGTGCACGCCCTTGCCATGGGCGCGTGCGCATGGTTGCCCATGCCATGTCATGCCAATGCCAACTCATGCTACGCCATGCCATGTTGTTGGTGGCATGTGTGCGTGCATGGCAGGTGCGCAGCCATGTACTGGACGTGGTTCTCTCTGTGCTCGCCTCTCCTTCATCACCACGACTCAAGGTCTGCCCTGCACGTCACTGCCCTGCCCTGCCCTGCCCTGCACCACTACATGCCCGCGCTTCCCATGCCTGCATTGCCTCACTCACTCACACTCCCATGTGCACCCACAAAGGATGCAGCCAGCACGCGTCTTGCTCCCGCACTACTTATTTTCCCGCTTCTGTTCATGATTGCTCGTGCCTTTGCAGCTGCGTGCACTGTATCCGTGTGGTATTCACAATAGCTTCCTCGACCTACTTTCTACTTTGTACATCTCCGTGCAAGCATTTAGCTATTGCATCTCAGAGCTCTAGGCATCAGATCCCGTTGTACCATCTCGCGTTCTCTCTCATACCCCCCCCCTCTTCTGTCTCTCGCTGCGTGCCTCCCCTCCAATACACTACTCTCCGTCGCCTCACTTCACCCCTGTTCTCGCCCATGCTCACCGCCACTCACTCATTGCTCCCTTATTCGTCTCAACCCATTCACCACGCATTCCCATCCCTCCCCTGTCCACGTCTCCCGCCCACGCCCTACACCACTCCCCCACACCCTGGTCAGGAGATCTGCATGGGGCTGCTTGCCAACCTGGCATGCCACGTGGCGCCAGCACACAGCATGGCTGCCATGGGCATGGGCGGCAGCGACAGTGCGGCGCCCAGCAGCATGATGCATGCGGTGGTGGGGGTGCTGATGGGGGAGGACGACCCCCCCTGCCTCACTGAGACCTGCCGGTATGCCTCATACGTGTGTCGTAATGGTGAATGGTGAATGGTGAATGCGAGAGGGTCAATCCATGGTCAATGGTCAATGCCAGTGTGTCGCCTTCCCTTTGCAATGAGTGTAACCGTGTGCACCCATTCCCACGACTCGCACGCCAGGCTGTTAGGCACGGTGCTGCGCGGTGCAGAGTCAGAGGCATGGGCGACATTCCTGGCAGGCTCTGCTCCTGACTGCCTGCCGCGGGTGCTCTGGATCGCTGCCAACACCCTGCACCCACAACTGCTGCGCAAGGTACGCGGTGGGTGGTGTGGAGTGGGGTATGTTGGGATGGCTGTGATGTGGTGGAGTGCGGTGAGGTGGGGTGGGGTGGGGTGTGGCATGGCAAGATATGGTGTGGTTTGATGTGACATGACTCTTTGTCTCAGCCGTGAACGGCTTGTTTCGGGGGCGCATAGATGCACTACTGTCATTTCAAATATGTCTGTACTTCAGATTAGCAGTTTACACCAGGCATTCATTCTCAAGACCAACCAACTCTGAAAGAACCGTGATCCCAGTGTTATTCAACTCGAATGAATCACCACTGTGGAATTTTCTACCCGCCAGCTTGTCTGGTGACTTGTCTTGCCTGTACCTAATTGAAACGCAACAGTCGCCATCAGTAAACGTTCCCGGTTCACCATCGTCTTCACCAACCCCCCAACCATGCACACACACAGTGCACGGATCTGCTGCTGGCAATGGTGGATTCCTCCCACCTGCCATCATGCGTGCTGCTCTGCTCCTCTTGAGCTGACGCAAAAATCCATCCTTCTGAGTCAACTGAACCCCATCCACCCCCCCCACCCCCTTTCCCACTCCCTCCCACCCTTTGCAGTGCACGGATCTGCTACTGGCAATGGTGGACTCCTCCCACCCGGCATCACGCGTGCTGCTGCCTGCGCTGCTCGCCCTGCCTCTGCTCTCCACCCTCGCCGACCTCATTGCCTCTGAGATGGACCGACTCGCAGACGGCTCCAGAGATGAGTGAGAACTCGCACTGGCACCGCTCCACACCGCTGCACCTCTTATTCCATGCCCCCTGCCCCTCCACCACGCGCTCATTTTTTTGTTCCCCTCTCTTCTTTCTCAACCACCAACACCTACGTGGCACTTTCACCTGCCCGTCTCCCCTTCCCCCTCTCCGTCCCCCCTCTCCCCCCCCCTTCCCCTCCCTCCCTTCCTCTAGCCGCTGCACTACACTTCACTCCCTGTAATAATCCAAAATGCACACTGCCGATTGTAATCCTCATAGGATGGTAAGAGGAGATGCCAAAAAGATGTGCCTGAATGAAGTCGCACGAATGTCTTGTTCTTTTATCTGTGATGCAGAACCAATCCCACCCGTCCATCCGACCCATCCCATCCGACCCATCCCATCCCACACGTGCCGCCCACCAGTGACGACATCCTGGATGCGCTCCTGCAAGTGCCTGAAGCCATCTATCTCAAGGATCCAGGCTCAAAATGGAGTAGCAGCAAACCCACCCCATACCGCCCACTCCATCCCCCCCATCCCATCCCATCCCACCCCATGCCGCCCACCAGTGAAGACATCCTGGATGCGCTCCTGCAAGTGCCTGAAGCCATCTCTCTCGCGCCCGGCCCTCCCTCCGCCCTCCTCGCCGCCCATCCCCACATGCTCCCCCTCGCTGTCTCTGTCGTCGCCTCGGCTCCATCCCATGCTGTGAGTCTGCTGTGCCGTGATATACTCGCACCATGCCCATGCCCATGCCCATGCCCATGCCCATGCCCATGCCCATGCCCATGCACATGCCCATGCCCATGCCCATGCCCATGCCCATGCCCATGCCCATGCACATGCACATGCACATAGCCATGCTTATGCCATGCCACACCTTGCACTGCACTGCAGTCCGATGGTATGCTGTGCACTGCATGTGTACCGCCCGTCTGCTTCGATTCCCCCCATCCCTTGCAGTTTTAGTCGCTCCGTGTCCATGCCAATGCTGAAAAGAAAAAGGTCAAAGGTCACTCTCCTCCCCCATTCTCCTCTCCACATGTCATGGCCTGGTCCTTCCACTCACCTCAAACTCCTTGTACTGCCTCACGTCCCTTCCTCTTTTCCGCTGCCCTCCCTGCCCTGCGCCCTTTCACAACATCACCATGGATGTTCCTGCAGGTGGCGGCAGCAGCAGTGACAGCAGCGGTGCTAGCAGCCAACATCATAGAAGACGACCCCTCTCTCATCCCTCACCTCACTGCAGGTCTGCCCTCGCACCCCGCCCCCTCGCACCCCCGCTCCTTGCATCGCCACCCCTTGCACCTCAGTCCCTTACATGCCTCTCTTTCTTGCATGGGCTCCTCCTGTGTCATGCAGTCTCCGTGACTGCCCATTTGCCGCCTCCATGCTGCTCCTCCATTCGTCCCTGTACCTTGAATTGGATCCGACCATTTTAGAGGTCTGATGCGATTGGAGGTCCGATGCGATTAGAGGTCTGATCGTTGTTGTACCTGATGGGGATGGGTCACCTCCCGTCCTCCTCTTCTCTCCTCGTTAATTACTTTCCCACCTTCTTTCCCCTCCTCCCCCACTCCCTGCACCCCCACCCCATCTACCTTGCCGCACCCCTCTCCACCTCCTTCCCATCTCCTCCGCACCTCGCAGCACCGCAGTTTGTGCCGCGCCTGCTGGGCCTGCTCCCCTTGGTCTCAGACGACGAGGGCGCGCGCACTGCTGCGTGGTCCCTGCTGCACGCCCTCTGCTCCCACGCCCTCGCACGTGGGGGGGAGCCTGCTGGGCGCGAAGCAGGGGAGAGGAGAGATGGGCTTGTGGGGGAGGAGGAGGCGGAGAGAGGGATGGGGGATTGTCCTGAGGGGGGGCAGATGGAGCGGATGCAAGAGGATGAGGGGAGAGGTGAGGGGGAGGTGGGAGGAGCGGAGGGGCAGCAGCAGCAGGCACGTAATGCAGGAATGGCTGAAAGTTCTGATAGAATGGAGGGAGGAGGAGCAACGGTAGCGGCAGCATCGGTGGTTGTGAGCGCAGTGGTGTCAGAGTATGAGAGAATTGTAGATGACTTGCAGGAGCATGAGAGGCAGGAGAGCAGCGTGTGCCTGGGCGAGGGGAGTGGCCGTGACACGAGTGAGAGGGGCGCTGACACAAGCGCGAGGGGCGGTGACAGGAGTGAGAGGGGAGATGACGCGGGCGAGAGGGGTGGTGAGGAAGAGAAGGATGGGCATGTAAATGGAGTGGAGGGGAGGGCAGGGGATGCGGATGTGGATATGGGGGAGGCGGGGATGGGGGTAGGGGAGCAGAGGAGGGACGGCGGAGTGAATGGTGGTTGTGCGGGTGCTGCACTGGGAGCTCACACACAGGGCCACAAGGCAACCGTATGTGTCCGTGTGCTTCCACTCTCCTCCTTTCTTTGTACCTCTTCTTGTCCCTTCTGCTCCCGTCTCTACTCCCCACTTCCTGCCTTTCTTCTAGCTTGCCTTTCTTCTAGCTTGCCTTTCATTTTTCCCAATTTGTAAGCTACTTTGGTGTTAATGCCCTTGGAAGGAAGCAAGACTGTTACTGAGGATTGTTTTCATCCTGATCCCACCACTTACATGCAAACAACTCTATGCAATGCCGTTCCTTGCTGTTAACCCACCCTCTCACTCTCTTGCCTTTGAACACCCAGGTATTGCTGCTAATTCGCCTCCTTGAGCAAGCCACTTCACTCCCCCCACCAGCCCCTAACCACGGGGGCCCTTCATCAATGGTAGCAGCGGCCCCACAGGCACAAGCAGTAGATGCAGCACAGGCTGATTCAAATGCCACTAGAGCAGTATTGCCATCATCACATGCACTCGCACATGCACATTCCATGGTGTTGGAATCCAGCCAGCCCATGTCATCTTTGCACACCCATTTTGGAGGGGATTTGGATCGGGCACGAGCGGCTGTGGCTGCCTTGCGACAATGCATTGGTGTGTGAAATTGTGTGATAGTGCAGAATGCAAATGCCTTCGATTCCGTTCCCATGGGCTACGCTGGTAGCCATTTCACCAGGGATCCCATACGGCTACCAGGGACACGAGTGAAACGATTGGCATACATTGGCACTTCTAGACAGACCCTAGGGAGGGCCTTACAAGTTCATAACGGTAAAGTGGAGTGTACACTAATCATATTCGCCAAAATTGTATACTGTACGCGCTTCAAGACGGGGTTCGGTTGGGGTGTCGAATCCGAAGGTGCTGAGGCGAACGATGAGTGTGGTGCGTCTCGTTTGTACGCGACATCCGCGTGTCTCTTTCGAGATTTAGACGTAGGCGTGTAGTCACACCTGTCACACAAGAAAAATATCCTCCCTTTCAACCAATCCAAGCGATCCGCGCGGAACTGCCAGAAGAAAGCTACCTGCTTTTTCCGGTTCGAATCCAGACCGGCGGCGAGAGGTTCGGTTCGGTTCGGCTCAGCTCGAAAAATATCCTCCCTTTCAACCAATCCAATGCGATGGCACAGCCGTCGCTTTGCCGTTCAAAGGGGATTGGTGGGAAGGTGGGGACGGAGGTTCCCGATGCGGTTGCGAAATTTCGCAACCGCAGGCGCAGAAGTTTCTTGAACGGCATTAAAGCTCGCGTCTCCAATTTCCAAGCGTTTAATACTTGGTTGGGTTTGCAGGGATGGGATTGGGTGACGAACGACGAAATTTGTGACGAGAATGTGAAACAAATAAAGCGAACTCCAAAACAGCCGAGGCCAAGACAAACCAAGGTGGTCAGGTTTGGAATGTGGACGAGCCTAAGGGGACAGGGTTCGCCCAGATCAAGCCCTGAACGACCCACCTCGACGACTACAGCATGTCGCACGAAAACAAAACTGAAGTGTCTCAAACAGAGTGCAAACTCAACCAATTCCAGGGTCCCGTCACTGAGCACCTTCCCAACCGCCACAGAAACAAGGTATGCATTCGAGAGCACGCTATTATTAGGGACGGGCAGAGATAGGTTAGGGATAGGCGAGGTAAGAGTAAGGATGGGCGGAATGAGGGGCGAAAGAGCGGAATGCGATAAGTAATTGCGATATGAGAGCGTCAAGTGCGGAACAAAAATATAAAGGGCGAAATGAGATGACGACGGCGGAACGCGAGTCAGAGAGGCGGAATGGTCCCGCATGACGGGCGGAAATATGTGTATACGGGTTGAATGGGAAGAAAAAGGGAGGAAAGGGAGGATGAAGGGCGGAATGACAATAGGGAGCGCGAAACCGTCGTAGCAACGGCGGAATGAGAGTAGGAACGGCGGAATGAGAAAAGGGACGGCGAAAAAAGAGAAGGGCTTAGTGGAATGAGAGTAGGACCGGTGTAACTAGAGGGTGAACGGCAGAAAAAGACCTTGAACGGCTAGAACCAGTAGATGAACGGCGAAATGAGATGATGAATGGCGGATTATAGTAGGGATGTGCGGAAGGAGTGGATGAATGGCGGCATGGGAGAAGGGATGTGCAGTGTGAACTCGGAATGACGGGCGGAAAGGCGATAGAGGGCGGAATGACGGGCGGAAAGGCGATAGAGGGCGGAATGACGGGCGGAAAGGCGATAGAGGGCGGAATGACGGGCGGAAAGGCGATAGAGGGCGGAATGACGGGCGGAAAGGCGATAGAGGGCGGAATGACGGGCGGAAAGGCGATAGAGGGCGGAATGACGGGCGGAAAGGCGATAGAGGGCGGAATGACGGGCGGAAACGCGATAGAGGGCGGAATGACGGGCGGAAAGGCGATAGAGGGCGGAATGACGGGCGGAAAGGCGATAGAGGGCGGAATGACGGGCGGAAAGGCGATAGAGGGCGGAATGACGGGCGGAAAGGCGATAGAGGGCGGAATGGGAGGGGGAGATGGTGGAAGAGGGCGGAATGACGGGTGAAATGGCGTCATAGTGCGGAATGGGAAGCGGAGTGGCGAGAGAGGGAGGTTTTGCTGGGCTGAAAGGCAGCCCTTGGAAGTAGGCGAGTCGGGATGACATGCGAGGGCAGAAAGGGAGGGGGAAAGGCGGTAGCGGGCGGAATGGGAGGCGGCATGGGAGGCGGACAGGCGGTAGAGGGCGGAATGGGGGGGTGGAATGGCGATAGAGGGCGGAATGGGAGGGGGAAAGGCGGTATAGACCAGAATGAGATGCAAAATGGCGGGTCCGGGAGGAATGAGATGGCTTTACATGTAAGGTTGGGCGAGGCGGAAAGGCATACTGAAATCGAGAACGAAAAACACGTTACGACAGAATGGGAGGCGGAAAGGCGGTAGATGGCGGAATGGGAGGAGGTTTTGTGAGGCGGCGCGAGAGGGGTATAGGGTAGGAGAAGACCACGGAACGAGCTGTTGTCCAATAACGGGGACGGACGTTGCGCTCATGTGGGAAGAGATATATTGCTGTAAGGGGAAAGGAGGAGTGGTGAGTGGGGGAATGGAGGTGGTGCTATAGGGGGAATGGAGGTGAGGAAAGGAACGGAGGTGAGGTGAGAGGGGGGAGGGTTGTAAGGTCGGGGGGGAAAAGGAGGTGAGGTCAGAGGGGGGAGGGATGTCAGGACGGGGGGGGGGGAGGGAGGTTATGCTATAGGGGGAAGGGAGGTGAGTTCAGTGGGGGAAGGGAGGTGAGGTCAGATGGGGAAGGGAGGTGAGGTCAGATGGGGAATGGAGGTAAGGTCAGAGGGGGAAGGGAGGTTATGCCATAAGGGGGAGGGAGGGTGGTTCCGTGGGGGAAGGGAGGTGATGTCAGAGGGGGGAGGGCTGTAAGGTCAGGGGGGGAAGGGACGTGAGGTCAGATGGGAAAGGGAGGTGGGGTCAGAGGGGGGATGGAGGTAACGTCAGAGGGGGGAGGGATGTGAGATCAGAGGGGGGAGGGATGTGAGGTCAGAGGCAGGAGGTAGGTAAGGTCAGAGGTGGGAGGGAGGCAAGGTCAGATTGGGGAGTGATGTGAGGCCAGAGGGGGGAATGGAAGGTGAGGGCAGAGGGTGGAGGGAGGTGAGGTCAGATGGGGGAGGGAGGTATGGTCAGTGGGTGGAGGGAGGTAAGGTCAGAGGGGGGAAGGAGGTAAGGTCAGAGGGGGGAGGGAGGTAAGGTCAGAGGGGGGAGGGAGGTGAGGTCAGTGGGGGGAAGGAGGTAAGGTCAGATGGGGGAGGGAGGTAAGGTCAGAGGGGGGAGGGAGGTGAGGTCAGTGGGGGGAAGGAGGTAAGGTCAGATGGGGGAGGGAGGTAAGGTCAGAGGGGGGAGGGAGGTGAGGTCAGTGGGGGGAAGGAGGTGAGGTCAGAGGGGGGAGGGAGGTAAGGTCAGAGGGGGGAGGGAGGTGAGGTCAGTGGGGGGAAGGAGGTGAGGTCAGAGGGGGGAGGGAGGTAAGGTCAGAGGGGGGAGGGAGGTAAGGTCAGAGGGGGGAAGGAGGTAAGGTCAGAGGGGGGAGGGAGGTGAGGACAGAGGGGGGAGTGAGGTGAGGTCAGTGGGGGGAAGGGAGGTAAGGTCAGATGGGGGAGGGAGGTGAGGTCAGAGGGGGGAGGGAGGTATACGTCAGTATAGGGAAGGAGGTAAGGACAGATGGTGTAGGGAGGTAAAGTCAGATGGGGGAGGGAGGTAAGGTCAGTGGGGGAGGGAGGTAAGGTCAGTGGGGGGAAGGAGGTTAGGTCAGATGGGGGAGGGAGGTAAGGTCAGTGGGGGAGGGAGGTAAGGTCAGTGGGGGGAAGGAGGTTAGGTCAGATGGGGGAGGGAGGTAAGGTAGGATGGGGGAGGGTCGTAAGGTCAGATGGGGGAGGGAGGAGAGGTCAGATGGGGGAGGGAGGTAAGGTCAGTGGGGGGAAGGAGGTAAGGTCAGATGGGGGAGGGAGGTAAGGTCGAATGGGGGAGGGAGGTAAGGTCAGTGGGGGGAAGGAGGTTAGGTCAGATGGGGGAGGGAGGTAAGGTCAGATGGGGGAGGGAGGTGAGGTCGAATGGGGGAAGGAGGTTAGGTCAGTTGGGGGAGGGAGGTAAGGTAGGATGGGGGAGGGAGGTGAGGCCAGATGGGGGAGGGAGGTAAGGTCAGTGGGGGGAAGGAGGTAAGGTCAGATGGGGGAGGGAGGTAAGGTCAGCGCGGGGAAGGAGGTTAGGTCAGTACGGGGGAGGGAGGTAAAGCAGGATGGGGGAGGGAGGTAAGGTCAGATGGGGGAGGGAGGTAAGGTCAGATGGGGGAGGGAGGTAAGGTCAGTGGGGGGAGAGAGGTAAGGTCAGATGGGGGAGAGAGGTTAGGTCAGATGGGGGAGGGAGGTGAGGTCAGATGGGGGAGGGAGGTAAGGTCAGTGGGGGGAAGGAGGTTAGGTCAGATGGGGGAGGGAGGTAAGGTAGGATGGGGGAGGGTCGTAAGGTCAGATGGGGGAGGGAGGAGAGGTCAGATGGGGGAGGGAGGTAAGGTCAGTGGGGGGAGAGAGGTAAGGTCAGTAGGACCTTACCCCCGTCCCCCAATCTCCCATCCCGCCATCCTCTTCGATCACCTCCCTTCCCCGCTCTCTTCCCAACATAACGCCCAGTCATACCTACCTCTGCCCCGTCCTATGTCCTCGTCTCCAGGTCCAAGGAAGATGTATCGGTGGGATTCTCGACGGCGTCGTCGGATCCGGCTGGGGTTCAGGATGGGAGTTGAAGGAGAGGAGGATGACGAGGAGGGTATGGAGGGACAGGCGGGATCAACCTCTTCCGTCCCATCCCGAACCGCAAGGAACAACAATGGTGTACCTGGTCGCTCGGTAGTTGCCAGCAGTTGGCGGCCCGTTGAAAGGGTGACCCGACGTAGGGTTGTACAGCCAACTGGGTTGCCGCCACAGCTTTTTTATCCTAAGGAACGTTGGTCCCTGTCTGAGTTTGCCATCGAATGTCCAAAGCAAAGCTCTGTGCTTGAACAGTGGGCCATAAACGAGCTCGGTCTGGGGCAGGAAAGTGGTGATACGGACGAGAGGGTTACTGTTGAGAGTGTCCTGCATATCTGTCTTGGAAAGAACACGCTGGAGGATGCAGATGGGCAACCAATAGTAGCAAAAAACCACCGTTTCCGTTGCTACGTCGAGTACTCCAAACTGGTAAGAAACCACCCTTTTGCACACGTTACATTGCCATGGCTTGTGTACGTAGTCATAGGGTCACTTTACCCAGAGCTTTCAGATGAAGGTTACGTGGGGTGTAGCCAGGCAGATGTAGACTGGTTCACGTCTTGGACAATCCCTAGTGAGATTGACTTCACCATGCGCAGCCCCCCGGTGGGCGCGGATGTAGCGAACATGGTCGAGACACAAGAGTCGCGTGTTGTGTGAATATGCATGTTGTAATCCTTGTGTGAGTAAATGCTAGCCATCACGTTTGCTAGTGTGTATGCCACTAAATTGTAGCAAAGTTTGCTCTTCGAAGGAGCAAAGAACATGTATCACTACATCATTACACCTAAACCAGTCAACCCATGCTTGATGTGATGCAGGGTACCACCATGGGGACACTTAGACATACGCAGCTCTCTGCAATTCTCTCCCCCTTGATAAGTAGCGCCGTGCGTCGCACTCTCCCCAAACATGTTTACTGTAGCAGCACGAAGCCACATGACAAAGTTGGTTCCACGCGTAATTAAAACTAGCTTAGCAACTGTTTTGCGTGGTTGTAACACTATAACCGTACATGGGTCCGTATTTCGCCAGCGCCCTCTCTCCTACCACACTTTCACCAACGCCGTTCTCTGCTCCCTCTGCTCAGTTGCCGCCAACGCTGCGAGAGGTGATGGCGGGGGGAAAGGGGGGAGATGGCGAAGGGGGAGGTGGGGTCAAAGAGTAGAGTTGGTCATAAGGAGTCCGGGAGGTGAGTATAGAGGGGGCTTGCTGCCGATGGGTCAGACATGAAAGGGTTGGTGGGTCAATTTGGAGGGGGGGGGCGGGGTGCTGCGTGAGGGCAAAGGGGGTTCTGGCAGGGAAGAAATATGTGGTGGCATAGGGGAAAGTATCGTGAGGTCAGATGGGGAAAGGAGGAGAGGTCAAAGGGGGAAAGACGATGGGAAAGAGAAAGGGCGAGATGTTAGCAAAGCGGAAAGGAGGAGAGTTCAGAGGGAGAAAGGAGGAGAGAGCAAACGGGGAAGATAGGTGCGTAGGGGGATGAGGTGGCATGGGGGGACGGCATAGGAGATGGGTTTAGGGGAAAGGGAGGTGCTGAGATGAGGGGAAAGAGAGCACATGGCATGCGGTGCAGAGGGGAGGAGACGAATCGGGGGAAAGGGTGGAGATGGAAAGGACAGAGATGGAAAGGGGAGAATGGAATTTCTGGCAGATGGTGGAAGGGGTGTGAAGGCATGGATGAAGGGTTCACACTGCACAGCAAATAGGATGAATTGAAAGAGGGGGAATGGAGGACAGGCCAGAGAGGGGAGGGAGGAGAGTTCAGCGGGGATGTGTGGTGAGTACAGCGTGGGGAGGGGAGGTGAGTTCATCGGGGGAGGGAAAAGGAGGTGAGGTCAGAGGAGGGAAAGTAGGGTGGTTCTACATATGGAGGGGAGGTGAGATCGGATAGAAAATGAATGTGAGGGAAGGGAGGGGATGAATGTGAGGGCAGAGGGAATGAATGTGAGGGAACGGAGGGAATGAATGTGAGGGAAGGTAGGCAACGAATGGCACGGCAGAGGGAATGAATGTGATGTAAGGAGGGAACGAAGGTGAGGACAAAGGGAATGAATGGGCGGGAAGGGAGGCAACGAATGGCACGGCAGAGGGAATGAATGTGATGTAAGGAGGGAACGAAGGTGAGGACAGAGGGAATGAATGGGCGGGAAGGGAAGGGAGGCAACGAATGGCACGGCAGAGGGAATGAATGTGATGTAAGAAGGGAACGAAGGTGAGGACAGAGGGAATGAATGGGCGGGAAGGGAGGGAATGAATGGGAGGGCAGAGGGTATGAATGTGAGGGAAGGGAGGGAATGAATGTGAGGGCTGAGGGAATGGAACTGAGGGCGGAGGGAATGAATGATGTGGCAGAGGGAATGAATGTGATTGAAGGGAGTGAAAGAATGCGAGGGCAGAGAGTATGAATGTGAGGGAAGGGTTTGAAAGAATGTGAGGGCAGAGGGACTGAATGAGAGGGCATAGAGGGAATGAATGTGATGTAAGAAGGGAACGAAGGTGAGGACAGAGGGAATGAATGGGCGGGAAGGGAGGGAATGAATGGGAGGGCAGAGGGTATGAATGTGAGGGAAGGGAGGGAATGAATGGCACGGGAAGGGAAGGGAGGCAACGAATGGCACGGCAGAGGGAATGAATGTGATGTAAGAAGGGAACGAAGGTGAGGACAGAGGGAATGAATGGGCGGGAAGGGAGGGAATGAATGGGAGGGCAGAGGGTATGAATGTGAGGGAAGGGAGGGAATGAATGTGAGGGCTGAGGGAATGGAACTGAGGGCGGAGGGAATGAATGATGTGGCAGAGGGAATGAATGTGATTGAAGGGAGTGAAAGAATGCGAGGGCAGAGAGTATGAATGTGAGGGAAGGGTTTGAAAGAATGTGAGGGCAGAGGGACTGAATGAGAGGGCATAGAGGGAATGAATGGGTGGGACTTACTATTGGACACCATGCAGGCTCGGTGATCCCCGAGTGAATTTAGGGTCCAAGGTCATGCGTGAAGTCCATAAATCTGTAGTTGGAAAAGAAACGTTCTCAGAGCGATAAAAGAACTAGAGGTTAGCTTTGAACAATAGTAGTGTCATGCCAACAGCATGCCGTAGGTTCATACCGCGAGGGGATTTTGCGTTGCCTTTTGCATTGAGCCCACTCATCTCGTACATTCACTTCATGCTTGCGGTGGGTGGGACGTGACGCCTGAATTGGGGAAGGTATGATCACATAGCACAACGATCAGCAAACACCTTACCAAACAAAATGACATATATGCAACCATATGAACCAAAACAGAACCGTACCGACTACACGCCCCAACACTGACCAAGCGGTAGCGTCCGCCTAACTCGGGAGGGGCGCGCGTTGCTGCGGGTACGACGTCGTGTACGTGCCCCCGTAATGGAATCATTATTGCTTGCAGGGCTCGTGAACACGAATGCATCGGATGTGGGGGTCAGCGGAGAAAATGGCGTGCGTGCCGGAGCGCAACTGCCGGCGCGGGGTGGCGTCGAGGGAAGTCGAATGGGAGTGGAGCTAATATGAGGCGCCTCGTTCTCATCTCCTTCGGATACTCCCAACCTCACTACAGCCTCCTCTGCCATCTCGGGGGCCCCCTCAACTTCTACCACGTCCTCTTCGCCCTCCCCCACCCCGTCATCAGCCTCGTCCTCCACCTCCTCCTCCCCATTCACGTCCCCTTCACCTTGCTCCTCGGATCCTATGCTCCCTGCTTTGCCCCCACACGCCCTGATCTTTCCCCATCGCTCCAAGACCTCATCCACCCAACGCCAATCCATCGGACCAAGCACCCGATCTTTCGTCCCACGCCGCACTCGTGTTACCTTGCGTACGCGTGTCCGCCACTCCCTAACAACCCTCTCCACCGCGTGATTCCAGTGCAGCACACTCAACGCCACCCGAGCCGGCATACTGCCAAGGAACGCTATACGTTTCGGCGCGTACTTCGTGATCAACGAGTGAAATGACTCGTTCATCCAGTTTGATGCACCTAACACGTATGCTGCCATGGGACCTGGCCCACAATGGACGGACAACCACTCTTTGAACGCCTTGTGTGTCGCTGAACCCGGTTCATACAGCGCACTTTCCTCCCCCCAACCTTCCCTAACACAACGTGGGACCACACCATCACGCTGACAACCAGCGTGTATGCCCGCCCAATGGTCTCCGCACCCCCCAATCTCATCAGACACTTCTTGGGGAGTCATTGGATGACCTGCTTCTGCCTTTGTTGCAGCGCGCATCATGCAATGGTGGAAATGAATACAGAAGCGCTGACCAACAGTCACATCGGCCACTTCACCCTCCGTGTCCTCACTGCTACACCCCTCTTGAGCACATTTTCGCTTCCCAGTTTTCCTCTCCTGCCACCTTGGGGTACGACGTGAAGCGGCATTTTCCAACGGTCCAGGCTCCCCCGCCACGCCTTTCTCCCCCAACACTACTGGCTCCCCCGCCACTCCAGGCTCCCTCGCCACTTTAGGCTCCCCCTCTACTCCAGGCTCCTCCGATGAACCACACTCCCTAGTCTCTAGGGCCTCCCCCCCCACTCCAGGCTCGACCCCCACTCCATGCACCCCCCCCACTCCAGGCTCCTTCGCCACTCCAGGCTGCCCCGCCACTCCAGGCTCCCCCGCCACTCCAAGCTCCTCCGCCACTCCAAGCTCCTCCGCCACTCCAAGCTCCTCCGCCACTCCAGGCTCCTCTGATGATTCAGGCACCCCCGACACTCCAGGCTCCGCCGCCACTCCAGGCTTTCCCGCCACTACAGGCTCCCCCGCCTGCCGATCTCGCCCCATCTCTGGATCGCCTGACTCCACTTCGCCTGAATGTGTTCAAGAAAATGTGCAACACATTAGAGACAAAATATTCATTCATCTGCGAAATGGAATTTGCAACTGTTGGAATGCATCAAACTGAATCGTCCCCAATTTCGCACACACATGGCTGATCAGTGTTTTTTTAGCGGACCGCGAACTCACACCTTTCCCCACACCTCCCTTTAGCGTCAACCACTCCCACAACTCCTTCTGTGTGACCGACCACAACTCGGAACATGACTTGGCCTTATCCACTGTCATAGTACCCACTTGTGCCTCCACAAAGGCCTTCACAAACAGTCGTGTCAATGCTCGACCTTTGTGCCACACGTCCATTTGATGGTTGATACCCGTACCAACTAACGCCTTTTTGAATGACCCTCCATCGTCACTTATGATCCCGGTCACATTGAATCCCCACTCTTTCAATTTCGCCAAGCCAAGCTTGAATGCAACCCTTTCTAACTCTGTCGATGACTTTCCCTCTTCTTTTTTGCATACGGTGACAGTCAACAGCATCTTCCGTGACCGTGGATCCATGAAAGTGACAGTGCACCACTGCGCCTCCCTTGCCTGTGACCAACGCCCATCCACGCAAATGTACCCATCCCCCTCTTTGCGCAACTGCATGTCTGCACGGGCTCTAGCCATGCTCTCTTCCCCGTGGACGATGATAGCCTCCCACAAACCGTACGGCTGTCGCATGTAACGATAGAAGGTCTCTTTCCCGATAGACTTAAACCCAAGGGTCCGACTAACCTCCGACAGCTGCTCCCTTCCCCCACCCACAGCATCTCCCTTCCCCCTCTCACAGCTCCTCCCTTCCCCATCTCACAGCATCTCCCTTCCCCCACCCACAGCATCTCCCTTCCCCCTATCACAGCTCCTCCCTTCCCCCTCTCACAGCTCCTCCCTTCCCCCACCCACATCATCTCCCTTCCCCCTATCACAGCTCCTCCCTTCCCCCTCTCACAGCTCCTACCTTCCCCCACCCACAGCATCTCCCTTCCCCCACCCACAGCATCTCCCTTCCCCCTCTCACAGCTCCTCCCTTCCCCCTCTCACAGCTCCTCCCTTCCCCCACCCACATCATCTCCCTTCCCCCTCTCACAGCTCCTCACTTCCCACACACAGCATCTCCATTCCCCATATCACAGCTCGTCCCTTCCCCCTCTCACAGCTCCTCCCTTCCCCCACCCACAGCAGCTCCCTTCCCCCTCTCGCACCTCCTACCTTCCCCCTCTCGCTGCTCCTCCCTTCCCCGTTCCGCCTCTCATTCCGCATCTCAAGCCGCCTCTCCTTCCGCCTCTCATTCCGCCCCTCCTTCCGCATCTCACTCCGCCTCTCGCGTCACCTCTCATTCCGGGTTTCTTTCCGCCCCTCATTACGCCTCTCATTACGCCTCTCATTACGCCTCTCATTACGCCTATCTATTCGCCTCATCCCGCCTCTCAATCCGCCTCTCATCCCGCCTCTCACGCCGCCTCTCGTTCCGCCTCTCGTTCCGCCTCTCATTCCGCCTCTCGTTCCGCCTCTTTTTCCGCCTCTCATTCCGCCTCACATTCCGCCTCTTATTCCGCCTATAATTCCGCCCCTGCTTCCGCACTTCACACCGCCTCTCAG
Organism: Closterium sp. Naga37s-1; assembly: GCA_947471745.1. Lineage (NCBI taxonomy): Eukaryota > Viridiplantae > Streptophyta > Zygnematophyceae > Desmidiales > Closteriaceae > Closterium > Closterium sp. Naga37s-1. Next base: position 309,502 of record CANJKZ010000139.1, on the reverse strand, counting down.
TGCGTCTCTCATTCCGCCGCTCATTCCGCCTCTCACACCAAGTCTAATTCAGCCTCTCATTGCGCCTCTCCTTACTCCGTATTTAGTTTCGCCCCCCGTTACGCCGCTCAAAACGCCTCTCATTAGGCCGTGTAAGGCCACTTATTACACTACAGCCGTTCACTTAGTGCTCGTAAGGGCCTCGTACTGCGCGGGCCTACGATGTCGACGCGATTCTAGGGGCCCACATTTCTGGCGGGGTAATCTCCCGCAAATTGATTAGGCTCACCTAATCAAGGGTCGGGCGTTTGGGCGATGAAAGCCGGTTCGGGGCAGCGCGGCGTGGGCTGTGGATTGTCTAGGGATAGAGATGGCGGTCTATAGTCTATGACAGGTCGCGTTTTTGTCGAATGCGAATGAGATTGTAGCAGTGTAGGTCGTGATGGGCATACGAAGTGTGGGGCATCGAGGTTTTGGGTGAGGCTTTCTAACCACTTTGCGTTCGTCGTGCTCCAGTCGGGGACATGTGTCCAGGGAGGTAAAACACTTGGTGCAGAGTGCCTTTTGAGATATTGACGAGTTCCCAGTCTCATATTTCTGAGCTGTGTAAAATGCTTGGTTTGCAGGGACGAGAGGGCGACGGTCCCGTTGTCGCACGATGAGCGCATTCTCAGCTTTGTTTGTCGCGCAGGTGAGTTTGCCAAGCCAACCTGCTTTGGCGTATTTGCTCACCCAATTACAGTGCACGTTGCAAACCCAAACCACCCCACCCACACTTTCCCGACTCTCAACCCTTGCCTGGGTGTACTTTGCGACAAAGCAGTCTGTTACCCTATATCAAGCGTTTAAAGCGACGGTGCACATTTGCCACCCAAAACCCAGAACCCTGGCGAACTGTTACTGCGGATGGAAAGTGTCCGCACGAAATCCTGGTTTTCGCCAGCCAGCACTTTCGCGCTGGCAAGCCTGGTTCAAAAAAAAAACTTCTGAACCCACTGCCAAAAGTTGCCCGTCGCTTTAACACTTGGATGGAAGGGTGTAATTGGAGACGCGAGCTTTAAGGCCAAACCTCGGAGGTGGGTTCCGCCTCCGTTTCCAGATGCGGTCGCGATGCCGATGCCATCTTTTTCATTTCAAATTACGATTTCCTGGCGAACAGCACCGTTGTCTTGTGTCCAACGTGGTCCGCGGAGGAGCGAGGAACGATGATTCGTGATTCGTGATATCGTCGTCATTGCGTAGCTTCATCATCACACGCGCTGCCCCGCACCGCCATGTCGTGGCCGCTCCTACGGGTTTCCTCCTCTAGCGCGCTCCGCTCTCTCCCGGCCTTCGCTCCGCGAGCGTATTCGCGTCTCGCCACCTTACACGCTTCTCGTTACGTTTGCCTCAGCGTAGCTGCCGTGGACACGTGTCACACCGCCATTGGTCGGTCGAGCTATTTGAGTAGGCCTTTTTGTCCGGTTCTCCGGTTTCCTCCGCAGATCCCGGCGCCGGAAGTGCATTGCGTTCCGATTCGCGGTTACTTGCCGTCGGTCGCCCAGACGAGTCATCGTGCATCGTCTTGCTTCGCGCAGCGACTCTGCGAGTCTGGGCGAAGCGGATTGCGTTCAAGTCGTGTGCGCGGCGAGGGTTCGAATCTCGCCGCCGGCTTTTTCGCCAGGGTATAATCACCTGCTTCCCGACTTGCGCACGTCGATGGATTTAATGAAAGCAGTCGTCCGTAACAGTGCATATATGCGTCGTGCTTTTAGAGACTCGATGATGCGGAATGCGGTATTTCGCATCTGAGACGATGTGATTTGCACTGGGAGCAGATTGATTCGCGATGCATTTTAAATCACAGCGTGTGGAATGGCGCAGACGGTTAGCCACCGCATGCTGTGCGGGACAACACTAGAACCAACACCAGCACCAGCATCACTATCCCAGAAACCCGAAACCTGCGGGCCCGGGTGCGAGGCAAGACTGATAAGAGAATAGTCCCGCTGTGGCTCGGAAAGGCGTGAGAATATTAAAGACGGAAGGAGAGGGAGGAGGGAGGGGGAAAGGGGCTCAGGGTTCCGGGTTTTGGGTTTGGTCGGTGGATCAGGGATGGTTGCTCGTTGATCTGCTTGCTTTCGCCAAGCCGGATCCTCTCTCGTCGCAGGTTTCGTGAATGATATGGCAGTCAGCACGGCAGTTGCCACACGTGGCTGCTCAGCAATTCGTTCAGCGTGAAACCGAAGGGGCCTGTATCTCAAAACGCGGATACGAAGGGACCCGGTAGCAGGCTTCGCGCGCCCGCCCGCCCCTGCTACGTTGCTGCCTGTGGCTCGCTTCGCGTCGTCTCTGGCCTCGTCAATACGCTGCCCCGTTGCCCGCCTCGCTTGTTTGGAGCCGGCTCGGAACACCTCTGGCCTCGTCGATACAGTGCCACATTGCCCGCCTCGCGCCGGCTAGCCCCTCGTGCCCGTGCCTTCCCTTTCAGTCTTTCCCTTCTTTCTCGTGCTTCTCATTCTATCACTCCCTCTCTCCCTCCCACCCCCGTCTTTTCTCCCTCCCTCCCTCCCTCCCTCCCTCGTCCTGTTTCTCGTTGTGTGGACACGTGGCAGACAGCTGGCACCAGCAAGAGGGGGTTCACTAGCAGCAGCGTCAACAGTAGCAGCAGCAGCAGCAGCAGCAGCAGCAGCAGCAGCAACAGAAGTGGTGGTGGTGGGCGCAGCAGAATAGCCAGTCCGATGGCCCTCACACAGGCTACGCCCATGGCTGCCCTGCCGTCTCTTGCCCTCTGGGGACGCTTCGCCACGCCCGTTCCCACCCTCCACACCGCATCCCCCTCCGCCACTTCCTTCCTTCCCCTCAAAAGCCACTGCGCCAGGTCACGTGGTATCAGCACCGCTGCTCGCTGCAGCAGTAGCAGCAGCAGCAGCAGCAGCAGCGGAAACAGCAGCAGCAGCAGCAGCAGGTCTAGTGACAGAAGCGGCATGAGAGGCAGTTCCCCCCCTAGAAGCAGGAGCTATGGCGGCCTGGCTTCTGACGCTGACTCGCCCGCTCCTCCTGCTGCTGCTGCTCCCGCTGCAGTCACTGCTGCGGCGGCGGCTGCGGGTGCTGTTGGTAACGCGAGGCATGCAGGGGAGGGCGCCACAGCGGAGAGGAGACGGAGGAAGAAGGAGAGGGAGGGGAAAAGCGGCGCTGCTTCTCCTGCTGGTCACGGTGCCCGTGCGGGTAGCAAAAGTGCTCGTGGAAGTGGTAAAGGTGGTGATGGCGCTGGTGGTAGCAGTGGTGTGGGTAGAGCAGGGGGTGGTGCGGCCAGCAGCAGCAAGAGTGGGCGTGGCAAGAGGTCAAAAGGCAAAGGGAAGGAAGGAGGTATGACACTGGCGATCTTTGCAACTTTTCCGCTGCTTTCTTGTGTCACATCATGCTCTTTTGTGTGCTCTCCCCTTGCTCATCCATCCCCCACCTTCTCCACCAACCCCCTTCCGTCCGCCCTTTCATGCTCTCTTCCCCCTTTTGCCTTACCCTTTTCCGTCCCCCCCTGCTCGTCCCCCTTGCCCCATTATTTTTCCTTCTTCCTCCCACTTCTCCCTTACTCCTTTTTCTCTTCACTCCCCCCCCTCCCCGTCCCCCTCCCCGCTTTCCCCTTCCCCCTTCCTATCCGCTCCGCCTTACACCCGAGCCCCTGTCCCCCTCCACAGCGCCGGCAGTGGTGCTGCGCGCAGGGCAGCACCCCATGCGCCCGCACCTCATCCCCAGCTTCACCTGGCATGTGCTCCGGGGGCTGCGACGCCACGGTGAGAGACGCTGGGGGGGTGGGAGAGCGGCATGTATGGAGGTAACTTTTGAGTCAACAAGCCGTCTGAGTGGGCAGCTTATAAGTACCTGCTGAGTTCATCCCCAGCTTCACCTGGCACGTGCTCTGGGGGCTGCGACGCCACGGTGAGAGACGCTGGGGGGGTGGGTGGGTGGGTGGGTGGGTGGGTGGGTGGGTGGGTGGGTGGGTGGGTGGGTGGGTGAGTGGGTGGGCGGCATAGGTCACTCATTGACTCACATGGAGTCAACAAGTCATCCGGATGGGCTCCTTGTGGGGTATTTTTGAGAATTCTCAAGGATTCTGGGTCGACTCTTCTGTCAACGAACACAGCTTCACCTGGCACGTGCTCAGAGGGCATTAGACGTCACGGTAAGGCGCGGGGTGGGTGGGAGAGCGGCATGTAGGTGACTTCTGAGTCAATAACCCATCTGAGTGGGCAGCATATAGGTAACTGCTGAGCCCACCTCCCACCCGTCTCTCCCCACCCTCCCACTCCCCACCCAACCACCCCCCCACCCGTGCATGGCAGGGTTCGAGGCGTATCTAGTGGGCGGCAGCATCAGGGACCTGCTGCTGGACGTGCCACCCAAGGACTACGACGTGCTCTCCACCGCCACCACCACTCAGGTGCGCGCTGCTGCTTCTCCCCTCACCGTGACTGCACTGCACTGCACCTCTCTAGGTGACTTGTGAGTCAACTCACAAGCGACCTGCCGCTAGACGTGCCGTGCCCCCCAAGGACTATGACGTGCTCTCCACCGCTACCACCACTTAGGTGTGACTGCGGAGTGGGAGGGGGGGGTGGGGTGGGGTGGGGTGGGGTGGGGTGGGGTGGGGTGGGGTGGGGTGGGGGTGGGGTGGGGTGGGGTGGGGTGGGGCAGCCACCATGCAGGTGCACACGGCACTTGCCACCGTGACTGGTGAGCGGGATAGAGGGTGGGAGGGTGGGGGAGTCACCACGCACGTGTGTGCTTACTGCCTCCTGGATGTGCGGGACAGGGAGGGCAGGGAGGGGACAGGGTGGGTGGGAGGGAGGGTGGGTGTGATGTTGTATTCTGGTATGCTGTGAAGTCACGTGCTTTTGCCCACACTTGCTGAGAAGGTGCGGTGTGGTGTGGTGTGCTTTGTGGTGTCACGTACATGTGCTTTGTGCTTGCCTATCTTGCCGTTATTCACCCCGCTCTGCTCCGACGTGCTCTGTGTGACTACTGGCTTGCCTCTGTCGTCTCCTCTTGCGCTTCTTTTGGTCTCAAAGCCACACCCTGCTCTCGGTTTCTCCCTCGTTCTCTCTGACCCGCACCGCACTACCCCATTCTCCCTCTTCCACCCCGCCACTACCTCTTTTGTCCCCTCTTGCCCTCTCATTCGCTCCCTCCCTCACACTATCCTGCTGCTCCCCCTCGCCCCACCTCGCCCCCCCCACGGTGGTCAGATCCGCAAGTCCTTCCCCAGGGCGCGCATTGTGGGGCGGCGCTTCCCCATCTGCCATGTGATGGTGGGCGGGGAGATCGTTGAGGTGAGGGGGGGGGGGGGGGAGGGGGGGAGGGGGGAGGGGGGAGGGGGGAGGGGGGGAGGGGAGGAGAGGCGGGAGGGGGGAAGGGGTAAAGTTTTGAGAATTCTCCAAAGTTCCCCATCTGCCACGTGATGGTGGGGGGGGAGATCGTTGAGGTGAGGGGGGGGAGGGGGGAGGGGGGAGGGGGGAGGGGGGGAGGGGAGGAGAGGCGGGAGGGGGGAAGGGGTAAAGTTTTGAGAATTCTCCAAAGTTCCCCATCTGCCACGTGATGGTGGGGAGGGAGATCGTTGAGGTGAGGGGGGGGGGGGGGGGGGGAGAGGGGGGGAGGGGGGGAGGGGAGGAGAGGCGGGAGGGGGGGAAGGGGTAAAGTTTTGAGAATGGGAGAGAGTGGGAGTGCAATGGGGAAAGTAACAGCTGCAACACATGCCATGCTCCATGCACCACGCACCACGCACCACACACCATGCACCATGCACCATGTGCCATGTGCCATGCGCCATGCGCCATATACATACCACTTGTCTCCCTCCCCTACATCCTCCTCCGTTGCCATGCCGTGCTGTTCTCCCCCCCGTGCAGGTATCGAGCTTCAAGACCAAGGAGCAGTTACCGCCGAGGCGCAAGAGAACACCAAGACAGCAGCTGAGGATGCCGCCAACCAAGCTGTCTTGGCTCGATGATGACTCTGGGGAGGGCGAGGAGGGGGACGAGGAGGTGGAGGAGGGAGACGATGGTGAGGAGGAGGGTGAGGAGGAGGAGGAGGAGGAGGCGGAGGAGGAAGAAGGAGCGGAGGAGGGGGCGGAAGAAGGGCTGTTGGTGCCGGTGCGACCCCCGCGGGAGATGGTGGAGAGGAAGGAGTGGACTGGCAAGGACTCGGAGCGATGGCTCAATGCTGCCCGCAGAGACTTCACTGTCAATGGGTGCGTGCTCTGTGCTGTGCGAGGTGTGATGGAACCATGTGTGGCGCCATTCTGGTGACAGAACCTGACTGTGCTTCGCCAGAATGGCGCCATTTTGTTGGCGAAATCTGAGCAAGATTGAGCATGCTCGCTCTGCACATACATCAGGCGATGCATTCGAGTGGTCAGTCGGTTTGCACGGGTTGAACCGTCGACGGGCGTGTGATGAAGCTGCGCTGTGTGTGCCCTGGCTCACTTCTGAAATCATATCTGCTTTCTTCATTGCATCTGAACCCTTCCAGTCTCCGTGTCGTATTCTCTCTCATCTCTTTTAATTCCGCTCTCTCTCATGCACTGCCCCGCCCACACTCCCTCCCCCGCCCACATGCATGGTGGGGTGGGGCACATCAGGCTGATGCTGGATCCCTTCAGTGGCACGCTGTACGACTATGTGGGCGCGCTGCATGACATCAAGACCCGCGTGGTGCGCCCTCCCTGCCCGCCTTGCATGCCCTGTTGTTCCATGCCATGCCACGCGATGCTGTGCCGTGCCGGGCCATGCCATGCCATGCCATGCCATGCCATGCCATGCCATGCCATGCCATGCCATGCCGTGCCGTGCCGTACCATGCCGGAATTTCTCGTATGAGCATTGTTTAGCGTGCCGTGGGACACAACGTTTTCATGCATTCAAATGACTGCTTGTGATGTGTTCCGTTTTGCATGTGCCACCTGCCATCCCTGTCTGTCTCTATGCGCGAGTGTGTGCATCCCTGTCTGCACCCAACCCAAGCAAGCATACAAGCAAGCAAGCACGTGTGCATGCATGTGTGTGTCGCATACATACATACCAATGTACCCCTGCCTCATGCGTGTGTGTTCCCACCTCCTCTCTGCATGTGTGTCCCCGAGTCAGCTCAGAACAATACAACCAGCTCTGCCCTCCTTCCTAGATGACCCAGGTTCGTCTCCCTCCGTCACACCTACGTCCCTCCTTCACATCTGCAGTGGTTCTATTTCCACTCGCTGCTTCACATCTGCAGGGCTTTCAGTGACCATCTCTTACAACGCTCTCTGTCGCCGTCCCCCTTCTCACACTCTCCTCGCGCCCTGCCCTACCTTCAACTCCTTTACCTGCCTCTCCTCACCCCATGGATCAGCACGTGCGCTGCGCGCCATCCACATGAGAGGCACTCGAATCAAACTCAAATGAAACTTAAGTGAAAAAAAATCCATACTGAGGAGATTCTGGAGGCGCATTACAAACCTTTCTCCTGTGTGCTCCCCCTTTCCCATCCCATGCAGTGCGTGTGCTGCGCGCCATGCGCATGGCGGCCAAGGCGCGCCTGTCTCTGCATGAGGACATCGTTGCTGCACTGGAGTCGCCCCGCCTCCTCTCCTCCCTCGCGCATGTCAACAAGGTGCGCATGGGGGGCATGTGCAGGGGCGTGTGGTGGGGCACGTGAAGGGGCGTGTGGTGGGGCATGAGGGGGGTTGATATCACACCCCATTGCAGTCGCCCCGCCTCCTCTCCTCCCTCGCCCATGTCAACAAGGTGCGCATGGGGGGCACGCAGGGCATCCGGGGACGGATGGGTTGCACCTGTATGCTTGCTCTCTACCACCCAGGTGCTGGCACTGGCGGATATGACTTTTGAGCCGCCTCAATAGTCGGGAGCAAGGATCAAAATTACGGTAATCGTATTATACGGTCCGTATAATACGGTCGTTTTATACGGTAAATTTTCAAAAAATACGGCGTATTTTTGATAGACTTGTTTTGATGTTTTTTTCCTTCTAACAAGAGAGAGGGGCGGTTGGGGTGAGTGAAGGGTGGGTTGAGTACCTCATTGTGAAGTCTGGGCGTGCTGTGTCGAGTGGGTTGTGGAAAACGGTTGAGATCACGAGGGGTAAGTTGATTGGTTGGGTTGGTTTCGCATCGCGTCTGTTGGGTGTGTCGCGATTGCCAGCGAAAAAGAAATGCGGTGCGCGAAAATCCTGAACGGGCAAAGCGAAACGGGTAAACCTGTGTTTACCGTTCGCCAAATGTTGAAATGTCGCGCCAAGGTTATTTGTACACTTTGCGCTTCGGCGAGTAATGCCAACGAGTTGGCGAAACAGGTAAACTCAACATTCGCCTTCGCCAAATGCCCAAATGTCGCGACTCGAGAAAGTCGTGACATTCGCGACTCGGCAAAATGTCACATTCGTCTGTACGGGTGTGCGAGAAATTTGACTTTGGGAGAAACAGGGGTGGGAAATTTGAGACTTCGATATACACAGACCCGGAATCAAAAATTCGGTCGTAAAATACGACCGTATTTTTGAACCAAACAATAAAAACACACATCCACCGTTTTAAACCGTTTTTTACGGTCGTATAATACGATTCCGTATTATACGGTAAAAAATCAATAATTCGGTCGTAATTTTGAACCTTGGTCGGGAGGGATGGGATGCGCTGATGCACATGCACCTGTGTGCTTTCTCCCAAGCACCCAGGTGCTCGCACTGGCGGATATGGGATCAATCCCCCACACTTCTATCTCCCCTCTCTCCAGCCTCTCCCCTCTCTCCCCCACTCTCCCCACCTGGCTCACCTTCTCTCGTCGCTCCCCCTTATCCCGCATGGGTGGTGGCATCAGGTGCGGTGCGGGTGCAGCAGAAGGTGGCTCTTGCTCTGCTTCTTTCTCTCACGCACCTCCTCTGAGCCTGCCATACGCCTGCTCTGCTCAATCTCTCAGAAGTCCGTTTCCCCTCCTCCCCCAATCTCTCCCCGTTTCCGCTTATCCCGCATGGGTGGTGGCATCAGGTATGGGTGCAGCAGAAGGTGGCGCCTGCTCTGCTTCTTTCTCTCACGCACCTCCTCTGAGCCTGCCGTGCGTCTGCTCTGCTCGCTTCCTCAAAAGTCCTTTCCCTTTCCTCCTCCCCCCATCCCCCCACCACGGTTGGTGCTTGCAGGAGCGGGTGCAGCAGGAGGTGGCGCTGCTGCTCTCATACGGGTCCTCTGAACCCGCCCTGCGCCTGCTCCGTTCAATCTCTCAAAACTCCTTTCCCCTCTCCTCCCCCCGTCCTCCCCTGCACATCAGGAGCGTGTGCAGCAGGAGGTGGCGCTGCTGCTGTCGTACGGGTCCTCTGAGCCCGCCGTCCACTTGCTCTCTGCTCAATTCGTCAAGAGTCCTTTCCCTCTCCTCCCCCCACGTCCCCTCTACGGTTGGTGCTGGCAGGAGCGTGTGCAGCAGGAGGTGGCGTTGCTGCTGTCGTACGGCTCCTCTGAGCAAGCCGTCCGCTTGCTCTGGTCGCACCGCCTCATGCCACTGCTGCTGCCTCTGCACGTAAGGCCATGCGATGTGTGGTGTGGTGTGGTGTGGTGTGATAGTGATGTGTTGTTATTGGATGTGATGTCATGAAATAGAAAGGGTTGCTATGCGTGTTTATACCCCCCATGGCTGTCCCACCACCACCTGTGCCCGTCGTGTCTGCCATTTCCTCCTCCCTGCATTCCTTCTCTTCTCACTCCTTTTGCCCTCGCTGCTTCCCCCCCCGCTCGTTAATTTCTGTATTCCTTTCCTCTGCCAAGTGAAACTCCAAGAATCACACGCCCTTCATTCCCCTTGTTTTACCGATCTCTTACCCTCACACCACTTTTCTCCCTCCTCCCACACTCGCCCCTCCTCTCCCCCACCCGCCTCTCACCCCGCTCATGCCCTTCACTCCCCTAGGTTTGCCACTTGTTTACCCCTCAAACTCCTTCCGTCTCTTTTCTCCCTCTTCCCACACTCGCCCCGCCTCCACCCACCCCACCCGCTCCTCTCCACCCATCCACCAGTCAGCTCGTCTGCTAGATCGCGGTTTCCCAACCTCCCCGGCTGCTGCTGCCACTGCTGACGACCTGCTCTTTGTCAGTACCTGCTGTGCCCTCGTGCCATGCACACATGTACACATGCGCACGTGCATGCATGCACACATGCAGGCAAGCACGAAAGCGCACTCTACTCTCCCATATAGCTTTGCATACGTACACTCATACACTCATGTAGTTCTGTGCATCCACGCAGGCTGCAGTACACTCGAAAGCACTGGTCCGCCCACGCTCGCTGGCACACTCTCATGCACGCGAGTCCCCCGTTCACTCTCATCCACCCATCCACTCGTGCTCACCAATCCACCCGTCCATCCATCCGCCCATCCGCCCATGCACCCACCCACCATGGACACGCCAGGCCATGCTGCGGCAGTTGGATCGCCTCACAGCTCCCAACGCTCCCTGCCGCCAACTCGTCTGGTCAGTTGCTGCTTCGAGCCCATCTCTGTTCAATTGTGCATACTTGCCTTTCCATCCATCCATCCATCCATCCATCCATCCATCCATCCATCCATCCATCCATCCATCCATCCATCCATCCATCCATCCATCCATCCATCCATCCATCCATCCATCCATCCATCCATCCATCCATCCATCCATCCATCCATCCATCCATCCATCCATCCATCCATCCATCCATCCATCCATCCATCCATCCATCCATCCATCCATCCATCCATCCCTCCCTCCGTCCGTCCGTCCGTCCGTCCGTCCGTCCGTCCGTCCGTCCGTCCATCCGTCCTCTCTGTGTGTTTCTGTGCCTAATCCTCCATTTTCCTTCCCCATGCAAGCATCCTGCATTACCCTCCGCCTGTAAACGCTTTCCACTTCCTTACTTCCTCACTCCCTCATTCCCTCATTCCCTCACCCCTCTTCAACTCCCTCCCCCTCCATCCCCCTCCCTCCCACTCATCCGTCCCTCTCAGGGTGACCATCCTATCCCTCTACCTAGCAGCCACGGCCACCACCACACCCCCCGCAGCACTACTAGCAGCAGCGCTGCGCATGCGACGGGGCGGTCTGGAGTGGGACAGAGCAGCAGCGGATGCAGCAGAGGTGGTGCGGAGACTAAGAGCTGGAGAGCCTGTTGATTCGGAGCTGTTGCTGGGGAGTGGGGAAGAGGATGGGGGGAAGAAGGGCAGCAGGGGCAAGAGGAGGACTAAAGGGAAGGGGAAGGGGAGGGAGGAGGAGGGTGCGAGGGACGGGGATGGTGGGGAAGGGGAGGGAGTGGGGGATGGTGAAGGGGAGGAGAGGGGAGCGAGGGAGCGGAGAGCAGAGGAGAGGAGGTTGGTAAAGGAAGCCCAACAGGTATGGTTAAGTACAGCCTGCCAAGGAAGTGGCTTTGGCTGGCATTGGGTGGGAACAGAGCGTCTCGGTTTGTAGATCGAGCATCGAGCATTAAGGCGTTGCACTTGTGTGCTTACTTCTGATTCATTCATTCCATGTTGTCTCCTCCTTCTCCCGCTCCCTCAACCTTTTCCTCCCTCCCCCTCCCCTTCACCCCCCACCCCCCCCGCCCCCTTCCCCTTCCCCTTCCTCCTCCCCCTCCCCCTTCCCCTCCTCCTCCCCCGCGCCCTCTGCCCTCCCCGCCCCCCTGCAGCTACTACCCAGGGCGCTGCGCAGTGTGCTGCAGATGACCCATCCAGGGGAGCTCTCCCGCCACGCACACGCACAGCTCGGCATCTCTCTTCCCGAGCCCGTGTGCCGCTCTCCCTCTCTCCCTCTCCCTCCTCTCTCAGCACTGGTTTGTGTCGATTCGCAACGACTCACATCATCATTCCCAGTTCCCTCTATGCCTTGTAACAAGTTGCTTCCCTTGCACTCTGCCAGTCCCTGGCACCCCATTGTCTCCATCTCCTCATCTAACCCAACCCAAAGCGAACGCCTTACCAAAGCCCCCCCGTTCAATCGTTTTCTCCCTCCCCTCCCCCCAACCCCTCACTCCCACCCCCTCCCCCCTCCTCCTCCTCCTCCCTCCCTCCCTCCCTCCCCTCTCTCCCCACCCCTACTGTCCCTTTGTCCCTTGATTCATCCATCCCATGCCATGTGCATTTCGGCAGGTGCTGGTAACGCGTGCCAGCACGTGTGAAGCAGCGCAGCTGCTGTACCGCTCTATGTCCGGCCGCCAGGTGAAGGACCCGCTCTCCCTCGAATACCTTCTCTCCACCACAGGGCTTGACACTGAGGGTGAGGGTGAGGACGAGGCGGGTGTGAGGCGGAATAAGCAGGCGGGTGGGCGGCACAAGGAGCAGCAGAGGAGGCCGGATGACTGGGGGCCAGGGCAGGTTTCAGCAGAGGTGCTGGATGAGGCGGAGATGTTAGTTTCGTGGGTAATTATCAATTCAGTGCCCTCGATTGTTTAGGGTCTCGGTTGGTGTTGCCGGTATTCCTGACTTGCGCTGTATATAATTCAAGCATACCCTTTCAGTATTTACAGGGCGTACCACCAACCCTCCACTTATCACGTTAGGGAACGACTTGTTTTGCTAGACAATTTGGGTAGGCACAACTAGGAAACCACAAAGAAACCATCAAGGATCCTTTCCAGGCCCTCAGAAGTCAGACTTTTCTCTCTGATTTGCATGCAAAACTCTGAGAATTCAGATTTTTTTTGTAGTGAGCTCTGTTAATATCAGAGCTTTTAGGGCCCCAAATCTGTAATTTTCAGAAAAATGTTAAAGCTGCGGTCTACATTCTAAGTGGTGTTTTTTGGGGGTATTTTTTATGCCCACCCTTTCGTGCGGCCTGATTGTAGAACGAAGTCAGCATGTTTCAGAAACACCGCAGCGACGAACTCAGACAGGAAACACGAATTCAGCCCAACTTCGTGCTGACGCGTGGTTTGGGGGAAGGGTCTGCGGAAGGGCGGGAAACAACCTGGGGAGTTCGGTTTCGGGCGGAAAGAACCCCAACCCCCTCTCTCCACCCCCCTCAACCGTTAGCTTTGCATGAAAGGGGGCTGAGTCCAAAAACGGGTCACCCTGGTTTCAAGTGATAAACTCAGACCTCCCGCTCGTAGTATGTAGACCGCAGCTTTAAGGCTAACTCTGAAATTTCAGAGTTTTCCGGGAGTGTACTCTGATCATTCTGAGTACAAACGCGTTCTTGACTGGTGATTCGGACTTCACGGGTCACAGCAGATTCGCACTGTCAACGCAAAATCGCCTTGACACAGCAAATCCGCACCTTACAGCACAAAAGTTTTGCCCAATCACAGCAAAATCGCCCTGACACTGTCAAATAATTAATATTTGTGTTAACTGCCTGTAGCATAATCTAGTGCAGTCATCCTTCCTATTAGGTGGTGCACCTCTCCTTGTGTTGCCATTCTCCTATTTGTACTGCTCACTCTATAGTGAAACCCCCTTTTTTTTTTGCCAATCCCTCTCGCCATCCTACTCTCGTTCCTAAACCTAGGTTCCATAGTAACCTAGGTTTCTAACATGGTATCAGAGCGGTTCATATCCTAGGACCTGATTTTTTTTTACCATGGGCCCACCACGTTCCTAGTACTCTACTCGCCCGCATGCTGCTGCCCCGTTGCGCCATGGAGGCCCCGTCGCCCCGTCGACCCTGTTGTCATGGCAACGAGCTAGGCGGTTCGCGCCACCCCGTCGCCCCGTCGACCATGCTGTCATGGCGACGAGCTGGGCGGCTCGCGCTGTCCCGTCCCCTCGTCACCTGCCCCGCGCTGCCCCGCCCCCCGTCCCGTTACGAGCAGCCGCAGCCACGCACAGCCGCACGCAGCTGCGTATGGCCGCGTGCAGCCGCGCACAGCCACGCGCAGCCGCGAACGGCCGCGCGCAGCCGCGCCGCTCTCCTGCCCCGCACCTGCTGCTCGTACGCCAGTGAAAGGGGGGGAGGGGGGGGGGGGATGTGGGGGTGGCGCGTGGGTGACGCAGCTCCTGCCGCCGCCCTCCTCACTTGCCCTCTCCCTGTTGCTCGTGCAGCCATGAAGGGGGTGGGGGAAGGGTGTGGGGGTGGCGGGGCTGACACGCCAGCAGCCGTCCCTCCACCTCTCCTCTCCCCCTCCCCCCCCCCCCCTGCTGCTCTCACTGCAGTGGGGTGGGGGGGAGGGTGCAAGGGTGGCGGGGGTGACCAGATAGCGCCAGCCCGCCTCCTCTCTCTTCCTGTCGCCCCTCCTGGGGTGGGGGGGGAGGGGAGGGTAATGGGGGTGGCGGATAGTGGAGGATTGAGGGGGTGGCAGGAGTGAAGTTTCAGCACCAACCGCCCTCCTCCTCCTCTCTCTCCCCTCCCGCTTCTCTCTCTCTCTCTCTCTCTCTCTCTCTCTGCTGCTGTCCGTGCCTTCCCTGACTGCTCTGCCTCTCTCTTGTCACTTCTGCTGCTGTGGGGGGAGGTTTGGGGAGAAGGGGGGAGGTTGAAGGGGGGTGGCCGTCGTGAAGTCTGCAGCTCCAGTCGCCCGTGAGGCGTTGCGCCAGGAGCCTGTGTGCCAGTTGCTCCAGTCGCCCATGGGTCAGTTGCTCTTGCCGGCGAGCAGAGCTAGTTACTCCGGTTGCCCGTGTGCCAGTTGCACCAGTTGTTCGTGCGCCACTCCAGTTTGCGTCGTGTGCTAGCAGCTTCAGCGGCCGCCCACCTCCTCCTCTTCTCTCCTGGTCCGTCCTCCTCACTTGCCCTCTCCTTCTTCCGCTGCACATGATGTACCCCTTCAAGGGGTGTTTCTGCACATGATTATTTGCTGCAGGCAGTTAGGGGGTGCGTCAAATAATTTATATTTGTGTTAACTGCCTGTAGCATAATCTAGTGTAGTCATCCTTCCTATTAGGTGGTGCACCTCTCCTTGTGTTGCCATTCTCCTATTTGTACTGCTCACTCTATAGTGAAACCCCCTTTTCTTTTGGCCAATCCCTCTCGCCATCCTACTCTCGTCCCTAAACCTAGGTTCCATAGTAACCTAGGTTTCTAACAGACACCACAGATTTGCGCCGTCAGAGCACAACAATTTCGCCCAATCACCAAAACAATTCCACTTGACATTGCAGATTCGAAATTTCACACCACAAGATTCGCCCTGACACAAAAATTCGCCCTGTCATAGCATGTTCTCCCGGAAATCCCCTTAGTCTAGCATGTTTCGGTATGAGATGAATGAAACATTGAATACATTTCTAATGAACATTGAATACATTGATTTCGAATGTTCAGACTTGTTTTTTTAGACACTCTGAAATTTCAGCTTTATTTTTATACCAACTCTGAGAGTTTCAGACTAAAACTGTGTACTAGTCTGACGAATCAGACAGGCCAAACACGAATCTGAGGGCCTGGTCCTTTCACCAGCTCCAGGGCCTGTGCTAGGATTTTGGGCATCATGAGCCCTCAGGGCAACTTTTGAAAATTTTCAAGAATGTCTTGATTTGTCAGGGCAAAATTTATGGCCATCCTGAAATTTCAGGGCACCAACAGGAGTTCATCCTGATCTGTCAGGGCAAAAAAATCACAAGACATGAGAGATGTGGAGGGGAAGGCACGATATGAGTGGGAAGCCCGGTGCATGCATGGTACGGTACGATGAGGATGAGGCAAAATCCTCGAGAGGATACAAAACCAGTACACACAACCACCCGCCCCTTCCCCCCTCTCCCCCATCCCCCCCCCCCCCCCCCCCCCCCCCCCCACACCCCTTCCCCTTCTACATACGCGTCAGGGTAGTCCTCGACCTTCGTCCTGATGCTTCAGGGCAAAATCTCACGGCCTTCCTGAAATTTCAGGGCTCAAAAAAAAAAAAATCATGAAGTCACAGGGTAAAATATACCATCATCCTGAAATTGCAGGGAAAATGTCAAAACATGTTTATATAATGTTAGTGATGTTAGGCTGTAGTGGGTTACTCCCTATGGGGTACAACCTTTTGTTAGGGTTGCTACTTGTACCACTCATCCTGCTTTAGTCAATCATTCACTGTTTCCTTATTCTGACAGAAAACTCCTGACACTATCCTGAAATCAGGGTAATCAGTTAATGCATATGTATATGTTGACAATGCATATGTATATGTATATGTTGACACCCCTTACTCTAAGTAAGGGGCAGTCCTTAGAAAATGGGAATCAACTCAGGGCCACACTACTAGCCCAACCTCTAAGACAAACGGTCACAAGGTCTGTCAATAAGTATTACCATATAAAAACATATCAATTACAGTGTACAGAGATCAAGATCCAAGTTGTGTGCAGAGCCGCTGATGAATACGAGCGGGAGCGCCTTACTGAAGATATCAGCGGTGTTGGCCTCTGAGGCCAAGTGTACTACGCGTATCTGGCCGCGCTGCTGCAGCTCATGCAGCAGGAAGTACACCAGCTAATTGTGCTTCACTCTGCCTTCTAGTCTAGGCTCCTGATACTAGAGGATCATGGCCCTGTTATCAGCGAACGGGACCGGGGCAGAGCTAGGCAGTTGACCTAAGTCTGTAAGCAAGAACGTCAGCCAGCGGAGCTCCTGAGCAGCCATAGTGCCAGTGTAGATCTCTACCTCACAGCTGCGTTGTGCCACCGACGACAAGTGACTGGACCTCCACGAGACAGCTCCGGCACCAAGATTGAAGCAATAGCCCTGATAGGACCTGAGAGTCTCGACGTCGTCTGCCCACGACGCGTCTGTGTGTCCCTTAAGTGCAACTGGCTATCATCCTCCGAGCACAAGCCTCATGTCTGATGTACTAGCCGGATAGCGCAATCCACTCTTAGCAGCCAACCAATGTTCAGGTCGGTGTCTCCCAGTCGCAACAAAGCGAGCAAGGATGCTGAGAGGGTATGTGATGTCTGGGCGATTGCAGGTCATCACGTACACGAGGCACCCCGCCAACTCTGCGCACTGACCACCAGGCTCAACAGGAACGTTCAGGTGAGGGGATGAGAGCATATGGTGAACAGATAGAGGAGTGGGTTGTGCAGAGGAGAACAGAAGGCCGAAGTGCTGGAGGATCTGCTGCACCATGTTTGACTGGGTGCGATAATGGTGCGCGCTGCTCTGTCGCTAGTGATCTGCAGGCCAAGATATTGGCACAGCCCACTTAGGTCAGTGCAAGCGTGTCTCCTCAGCAGCTCGACATACGACGAGGCCAGTGTGACTCTGTTTGGAGTAGCAAAGACCAGGTCATCATTGTAGTCTAGGATGTAGAAGAGAGTAGAGCTGGAGCGAACGAAGAGAGATTGGTCAGCAAGGGACGGGAAGAAGCAAAGGTCAGCCGGAGTAGTGGGCAGTGTGTTGTGCCACTTACAAGTAGCCTAACGGGGACTGTTGACGGGCCGTGAAAGGCTTCATTGGGTCCCTAGAGGGACAGGACCCATCGTCAAGCGCGTGAACCTCGTAGTCCCGCTATCTCATGATGTGCATCAGTACCCGAAGAGTGGACATCTTTCAAGTGGGGGAGAAGGCTTGAAAGAAGTCTACCGTCTCTCATTAACTAAAGCCTCTAGCCACGTAGCGCGCCTTGAAGACATGCAGCTCTTCAGGTGGGCGCTTCACCTTGAAGATCCACATGGCATCATCTACGTTCAGGTGGTTAGCCCCAGGAAGGGGAACAACGTCGACGTAGGTGCGTGTAGACCTCAAATATATCGTCTCTGCGTCCATGGATGCTATCGACTGAGAATCCCAGGGTCCCGATGCTGCCTCAGCGTAGGTGCGAGGGTCGGGATGTTAAGAGAGTCTAGGTCACCCTCAGAGGCTAGCAGCATGTCAAGGAAAGCCAGCTCAAACAGTGCATTTGCATGTGTATTCTTAGGCTATGTTGGGTTGCACTCTTGAGGGTACGGATTTGCTAGATACATCCCCTCTGTATGCCCGCATTCCTCATTCTTTCAGTTCGTGACACATACCACCGATGCCTCCAGCGTTTACATGTTCCGAATGCTTGTTCGAGACAATGAGTGTTGACGTATGTGTCCCATTACCCTTTAATTGATGGATGCTTACGTACCTCACATTTGGCCGTATTTAGTACCGATGTTTTATAGGATGCAGACCTTACCAATATGTCTTATAATGCACATGCTCATGATCCTTATCGCTCTTCTTATACCGTAATCTTCCGGATATAAGACCCACCGGAATTACGAAAGTGGGTCTTATATTTTGACAATTTCCACTCTACACCCCCGCTATACATTACAAGAAGCGCCCCCCCCTCTCCCCCCCCCCCCTCCCCCCCCTCCCTAAACTTACGGTAGTGTTTTATGGCTACCAGTATTTGAAGCATATTCATGTATTCTTCCGTCATGACTGGATACACATCTGTACCAATCGTCCTTGCCCGCCACCTTGTTCTCCACTTCCTCCCCCTATTAGCGGGCTTGTGCCCACCACTCTTCACCATCATCGTGTTAGTAGACATGCACTGTGAGATCCCCGATTGATCCTAGAGGGGTTATAGGCATGTTAGCCTGGGGGGGTTTGGGCGCACGGATCCGCATTTGGAACAAGCTCTTTTATCCGAGTGGTCTAGTGGCTGAGATTTTGACATGGTATCAGAGCGGTCTCGGGTTCGAATCCGGGTGTGTGCACATGCAGGCCGTTGCCGCTGTGGCGAGTCATGGGCCTCCCAGTGTGGGGGGGTGTCAGTAGACATGCACAGTGAGATCCCCGATTGATCCTAAGGGGGTTACAAGCATGTTAGCCTGAGGGGGGTTTGGGCGCACGGACCCGCATTTGGAACAAGCCCTTTTATCCCAGTGGTCTAGTGGCTGGGATTCTGACACATCGCTCCACTCCTCTGCACGTCCCATCATGCAGACATTCAAATACACTTTCCGAATTATGTCATGAGATAACCACGGTCGTCCTCGCGTTGTGTCGCTGGTGGTTGCTGACAAGCAAAGTACGGCAGATAATGATATTTCTATGGTCTTGGTGAAGATTTGCCACGCCACGGTAAAGAAAGTTAATGCTCCACTTTGTTAGAATACTAGGAAGTGATGATGTCATTAGGTGAAGGGGGGTACAAGAAGAATGTCGAGAGAAATATTGTACCCCCTAGTGCTAACCCCCATATAGCCTAGATAACCTAAACATGCACATATTGTTTGACACACCCCCATAGGCGAAATGGGGGATAGCCAGAGCAAGCAGTCACAAGACCAGACAAGAGAAGAAACAAAACACAGCTCAGGGTGGATCACAAAGTCACCACACACTCTGAGCACAAGTAAGAGGCCACAAGGCCAGTTCACATGCAAAGATGTATATGCAGCAAAGCACAGTGATCACTACCTAACAAGAGCAAGCATGCATGTATATATGTATAGATCACAGTACAAGCAAAGTCTACAGCAAGTGAGAAAACGTGGGCACAAGGCCTAACAAAGTGCAGAAACGCTGATGATCACCAGACGGAAGCGCCTTGGTGAATATATCAGCTGTGTTGGCCCGAGTGGCCACGTGAGCAAGACGAAGCTGACCACGCTGCTGCAACTCTCGAGCCAGGAAGTAACGCAGAGCGATGTGCTTCGTTCTGCGCTCCTGACACAAGGCAATTGCGGCCTTGTTGTCGATGTACAGCACTGGAGGAGAACGAGGCCGCTCTCCCAAGTCGGTCAGCTGGTAGGTGAGCCAGCGTAACTCCTGTGCAGCCATGGCTGTGGCGTAGATCTCAGCCTCACAACTGGAGCTGAGAACTGAAGACGAGCGTGTAGAACGCCAAGAGACCGAACCAGAGCCAAGGCTGAAGGTGTAACCCTGTGACGACCGCTGTGTAGCCTGGTCGTCAACCCAAGAAGCGTCTGAGTGCCCAGTGAGGACAACGTCACTCAAGCACGAGCCCCATGCCCGATGTACTGCACAAGTAGCGTAGTACCCTCTTAGCAGCATCCATGTGCACCTTTCGGTGCCGACCAGGAGCCACGTAGCGAGCCAGAAGGCCAAGAGGGTACGCAAGGTCAGGACGAGTGCAAGTCATCAGGTACATGAGGCAGCCCACTAGCTCTGGATAAGGACCACTCGGCTCTACGGACTCGTCCGAAGGTGGAGCTGAGAGCGAGTGACCTGTAGCCAGAGGAGTGTGCTGTGTCGAGGACCAGGTGAAGCCGAAGCGCTGAAGGACCTGCTGCACCATGTGTGACTGAGTCAGTGTGATGGTGCAGCGTGCTCTGTCCCGGGTGATCCGCAAGCCAAGATAGCTTGTCAGCTCACCCAGGTCTGTGCACGTGTGTCTCTTCTGCAGCTCCGACTTCACCAGGGCGAGAGCCTCAGTGTCAGCAGTGGCAAAGACCAAGTCGTCGTCGTACACGAGGATGTAGAACGGCGGCAGCGAAGTGTCGGTGCAGAGAAACAGCGACGGGTCAGCAGTCGACGGAGCAAACCCAAGAGCCGCAATTCTCGTCCTCAGTGTGTCGTGCCACTCACGTGGCGCCTGGCGGAGACCGTAGACCGGCCGCCTGAGGCTCCACTGGGTACCAGGAGGGAACGACACAGTGAAGCCAGGTGGGCGGCGCAGCCAGATCTCCTCGTGCAGGCTGCCCTGTAAGAAGGCTGTGCTGAAGTCAAGAGAGTGAAGCTCGTAGTCACGCTGAGCGGCAACGTGCAGCAGCACCCGAAGAGTGGTCATCTTCGGGGTGGGGGAGAAGGTCTGGAAGAAGTCTACTCCCTCTCGCTGACTGAAACCTCGTGCAACGTAATGCGCCTTGAAGGCAGGCGGAGAACCTGGCGGCCGCTTCACCCTGAAAATCCACATGCCACTGACGATGTTCGCCCCAGGTGGGGGAACCTCGTCGACGTAGGTGCCTGTGGACTTCCAGGATGCCATCTCTGCGTCCATGGCTGTCTGCCACTGAGAGCAGTACTCACCCGCGATCGCCTCAGCGTAAGAGCGCGGGGTCGGGATGTCCGGAGCATCCGGGTCTCCCTCAGGGGCAAGCAGCATGGACACGCGATGAGGCGCAGCGGCTGCAAGACACTCAAGGTCCTCCTGCCTGTCCTCAAGGACGTCCGTGCCAAGAGCACACTCACCCCCGACGGACGGAGGACAGACAGACTCAGACTCAGCAACAAGACTAGCGGCGTAGTCTAGACGACAGGCAGCAGCAAAGTCAACAAGCTCAGCAACTAAGGCAGACGTAGCAGCAGACTCAAACGACGGGTCAGTGACAACAGTGGCTAGCAGACGCGTGACAGTAGGGTGCTCAGCACGAAACCGGTCAGACTCGGGGTCCGCAACGACAGGCAGAGAAGACGCAGGAGGGGACGGCAGAGGAACACGCTGTGGAGGAGAGGAAGAACGACGGACTACGAGGTGGGTGTCGGGGACAGCCGGCAGACGCGGACGAGGAACACGACGACCGGAACGACTAGAACAGACAGGCGAGACAGGACGCGACGCAGGCTCACGACGCTCAGTAAGACTCCCTAGCTGCTCAGTGTAAGGAGAAGGAGCAGGCAGCGGTGAGCCAGGCTGTAACGGAAGACCAGTAGACGAAGGGAGACTAAGAACCTGGCGAAGCATAGAGTCAGGCGGTGGCTGAGACGACGGAGACGGTGGAGCGAAGAACAGGCGCGGCTGTGCAGTGACACCAGCACCAGCAGCTCCAGTACCCCCAGGAGATCCAGCACCTCCAGCAACTCCAGAACCTCCAGCGCCAGCACCCTCAGCAGCTCCAGAACCTCCAGCTCCAGCGCCACCAGCGCCAGTACCTCCAGCAGCTACAGAACCCTCAGCGCCAGCTCCTCCAGGACCAGCTCCACCAACAGCAGCACCCCTAGAACCGGCACCTCCAGTCCCAGGGTCTCCAGCCTCAGTGCCTCCAGCAGCAGCACCCTCAGGCTCAGCACCTCCAGCCCCAGCAGCTCCAGTACCTCCAGTACGAGCACCTCCGGGACCAGCACCACTCCCAGCTCCAGTGACGTCAGCAGAAGTACCTCCAGCGGCAGAGCCCCGAGCTCCAGAAGCGCGACCCTGACGCCGACCGTACCAGTCGTGCAGCTGCTGCGAGGTGAGAGGCACACGCGGACGAAGGCGGCTACTCCAAGGAAGCCGCGCAACAGCAGACTCATAACCCTCAGCGCCAGAACCCGCAGCAGCTCCAGAACCTCCAACGCCAGCACCCTCAGCAGCTCCAGAACCTCCAGCTCCAGCGCCACCAGCGCCAGCACCTCCAGCAGCTCCAGAACCTCCAGCTCCAGCACCCTCAGCAGCTCCAGAACCCCCCGCAGAAACAACTCCAGTGGCAGAGTCACCAGCTCCAGCACCTCCCGCAGCAGGGCCCCTAGCTCCAGCAGCGCGACCCTGACGGCCAGCGTACCACTCAAGCAGCTGCTGTGGGGAGAGAGGGAGTCGACGACGAGAGTGCAGCGGCGAGGCACCAGCGGAGCGACTACGGAGACGGCCGCTCCAGGGAGACTGCTCACCAGACGCCTCAGCGCCCCCAGGCTCAGCACCCCCAGACTCCTCACACCTAGGCTCAGCACCTCCAGTCTCCGCACCCCCAGGCTCCGCACCTCCAGGCTCCGCACCCCCAGGCTCAGCACCCCCAGAAGCAGCACCCCGAGCAGGACCAACCTCAGCAGGACCCGAGTCACCAGTGACCTCAACCGGCGCAGTCAAGGGAGGAGGGTCTACCTGAGACACACCTGAAGGAGCAGGACCGGGAGCGGGGAGGGGGTCTACCTGGGGAGCACCTGGAGCGAGGAAGAGCGGCGGGGGGGGGAGAGGGGCAGTGCGGTAGGGGAAGAGACGGTAAAAGGGAACCGACTCGTCAAACGTGACGTCCTGAGAGGGGAAGACACGGCGCGAGGTGGGGTGGTAAAACTGCCAACCAGGCGCGTCAGGGACAAAGCCAAGGAAGACACAGGGAACAGCTCGGGCGGAGAGCTTGTCCGCGGTGGTATCGCGGACAAAGGCACGAGCACCCCAGATCCGGAAACGCGACGCATCGCCAACCTTCCCCGTCCACAGCAGTGTGGGCGAGGTCTCCGGCAAAGAGACACGGGGCCAGAGGTTGAGCTGATGCGCGGCGTACCGGACCGCAAACGGCCACACAAAATGGGGGGCAGCCGCATGGATCATGGAGGTACGAGCGACCTCCATGACTAAGCCAATGCGGCGCTCAGCAACCCCATTTTGCTGCGGAGAGGCCGGAAGCGTAAACGTCTGGCGGATGCCGTGCTCCGCACAGTAGGCTGCCAAGAGGTCTGAGGAGAACCCACCACCTCTGTCAGAGTGCAGACGCAGGACAGGAAAGTCCGACTGGAACCGCTCGCGGAGCTGGAGACGAACAGCGCGGATCCAGGAGATCAAAACATCAGGGACCTCCCCCTTGCTGCGCAAGGGGAAGACCGTGGTGTAACGCGTGTAGTTGTCGACGACCAGGAGGAAGACCGCTCGTGGCTCTGTCCTCGGACGCGGGCTGGGCCCCACACGTCCAGGTGGAGAGTCTGCAGGGGAGCCTCTGTGGGAGGGAACGAGGAGGAGTGAGGAGCGGCGCACTGCCGCCCCTCGACACAGGGAAGACAGGGAGGAGCAGGCGAGGGTGGTAGAGGAGGCAGAGTCTCTGGAAGTCCAGAAACAAGGAAACGGCGGTGCATGCTACGAAGGCGCTGCACCGAGGGGTGACCAAGGCGGTGGTGCCAAAGGAGGGTCTGGTGCGACAGAGCGCGACACGAGCAGGGGGCCGCTAGCTGACCTGACGCAGACGCAGACGCAGCTACCTGAGGGGACACAGTGGTCAGTGTGTACAGACTCGAGCCAGGCTCACGGGTGAACGTGGCCAGGTGCCGACCAGTCCGGGAGCACGTACAGTGTGTCACACGCTGACCTCCAGGGGTGAACTGGTCAACCCACACATCCTGTAGGTCAGCTCCACTCACCAAGTTTGTAGAGAACGAGGGGAGGTGAAGACCTGACAGGGAGCCAGACGGGACCGCCGGACACGGCAGGACCGTGAAGGAGTGCGCAAGGACTGGACCCCCAGAGGGGTCTGCCAGGGAGACTGCAACCGGCCGACGGAGCGGCGTGAGTGTGGTGCTGTCGCGAAAGAAGGAGCGGGAAGCACCTGAGTCAAGTGTGAAGGTGTACACGGCCTCAGCAGGCGCAGTACCAGAGAGAGCAGACTCACCAGCACCTGGAGCAGCAGCCTCACCAGTACCTAGAGCAGGTGGTACGTACAAGGAACAGGCACGGTCAGCACTAGTAGGCAATGCATACATGGCAGTGAGAATAGCATCATAGTCAAGAGCAAAGATATATACTCTCTGTCCAAGCAGCTCCAGCCAGGTGGGGAGCTCAGCCTCGTCGCCAAACTCGGTACGCCAGGCGTCGCTCAGACGGCTGCACGGAGTCAAGGGGCGGCTGCACTAGGGGCGGTTGCTTCAGGGGCCAGGGGCGGCTGCTCTTGGTCCAGAGGCGGCTGCTCGAGGGTCCAGGGGCGGCTGCACCAGGGGCGGCTGGTTCAGGGGCCGGGGGCGGCTGCTCTGGGTCCAGGGGCGGCTGCTCGAGGGTCCAGGGGCGGCTGCACCAGGGGCGGCTGCTTCAGGGGCCGGTGGCGGCTGCTCGAGGGTCCAGGGGCGGCTGCACCAGGGGCGGCTGCTCTGGGTCCAGGGGCGGCTGCACCAGGGGCGGCTGCTTCAGGGGCCAGGGGCGGTTGCTCTGGGTCCAAGGGCGGCTGCTCCAGGGGCGGCGTAGCTGGTACAGGGCAGTGTGCGGCAGCAGCACTGCAGCAGCAGTTCAGGCGCAGCAGCTTGAGTGCAGCAGTAACACGGGCCGCGTGCGGGCCAGGCATGGGCTGTAAGGGCTGCGTGCGGGCCTGGCGCGGGCTGTACGAGCTGCGTGCGGGCCTGGCGCGGGCTGTACGAGCTGCGTGCGGGCCTGGCGCGGGCTGTACGGGCTGCGTGCGGGCCTGACGTGGGCTGTACGGGCTGCGCGACGGCCTGGCGCGTGCTGTACGGGCTTCGCGACGGGCCTACGCGGGCTGTACGGGCTTCGCGACGGGCCTACGCGGGCTGTATTGGCTGCGCGCGGGCCTGGCGTGGGCTGTACGGGCTGCGCGACGGCTTGGCGTGGGCTGTACGGGCTATGCTCGGGCCTACGCGGATTGTACGGGCTGCGCACGGCAGAAAAGGGCAGGGCAGCGCGAAACGCTGGGCAGGGCAGAAACTAACGGTCGGGCAGGTGAAAACGAATGTGGTGGGCCCTTAATTACGGTCCTAGGCTAGGACCGTCCTAGCTCTTAATACCATGTTAGAATACTAGGAAGTGATGATGTCATTAGGTGAAGGGGGGTACAAGAAGAATGTCGAGAGAAATATTGTACCCCCTAGTGCTAACCCCCATACAGCCTAGATAACCTAAACATGCATATATTGTTTGACACACTTCTGTACGAGATGAAAGCTTTGCCCTTTATTCATTTGTATATGTCTGAGCTTGTATTACTGTGCGTGTGTATGTGTGTGTGTATGTTGTCAGATTTATATGACAGAGCTACTGTAGGCTATAGTGGGGTAGCACATATGGGGTACAGTTTTCTAGGGTTTGTATTTGTACCAAACTTTCCCTTAGTCATCATCATTCCTCGTTTCTTCTCATGGTATCGAGCAGGTTCCCTAGTGGGAACGATTCCTAGGGCCCACCACCACGAAAGTTTTTTTTTTCCTGCCCGGAGCGCGCTTCGCTCAGGCCCGAGTCGCGCCATGTGTGCTCTCCCTACCGTCGCGCCCTCGCTAGGCCCCTCACGGCCCCGTCGCGTCGCCCTTAGCGGCCCTCTCACGGCTCGTCGCGCCACCCCTACGGCCCTTCGCGCCGCCCTTACGGCCCCTCGTGCCGCCCCTTACGGCCCCTCGCGCCGTCCCTTACGGCCCCTCGCGCGGCCCCTTACGCCCCTTACGGCCCCTCCCGCGGCCCCTCACGGCCCCCCCTACGGCTCGTCGCCGCCCTCCGCGGCCCCGCCACCTACCTGTGCGGCCCCGCCACCTACCTTTGCGGCCCCGCCACCTACCTGCGGCCCCGCCACCTACCAGCGGCCCCGCCACCTACCTGCGGCCCCGCCACCTACTTGCGGCCCCGCCACCTACCTGCGGCCCCGCCACCTACCAGTGGCCCCGCCACCTACCTTTGCGGCCCCGCCACCTACCTGCGGCCCCGCCACCTACCTGCGGCCCCGCCACCTACCAGCGGCCCCGCCACCTGCCTGCGGCCCCGCCACCTACTAGCGGCCCCCGCCACCTACCTGCGGCCCCGCCGCCTACCTTTGCGGCCCCGCCGCCTCCTCTCAGCGGCCCCGCCGCCTCCTCCCAGCGGCCCCGGACGCCGCCCTCTCAGCGGCCCCGCCGAGCCGCCCAGCAGCCGAGCCGCCCAGCAGCCGAGCCGCCCAGCCGCCGAGCCGCCCAGCAGCCGAGCCGCCCAGAAGCCGAGCCGCCGAGCCGACCAGCAGCCGAGCCGCCGAGCCGCCCAGCAGCCGAGCCGCCGAGCCGCCCTGCAGCCGAACCACCCGAGCCACCCTGTCCGGTAAGAGCAGCGCCTCTTTCACAGCACTGCCCTCACCCTACTGTTTGCGCTGCTAGTCTACTGCTGTCATGGCTACCCCTAGTGTCCTCGCTTTTGACGCTGAGGGTCGGGCCATTGACTTTGACGTCTGGATAGATGACCTGCAGCTTTTCTTACAGTGCGACAGAGCAGACGGCCTCTCCCTCTTTGACCTCACTTCTGGTGCCTCTCCTGCCCCCGCTGCTGATGCTGACGCCACTGTTCGCTCACAGTGGGCCACGCGCGATGCTGCTGCACGTCTTGCTGTGCGTCGCCACCTGCCTACCTCTGAGCGTGCGCACTTTAGCCAGTACAAGAGTGCTCAGACCTTGTACGACGCTGTAGTTGCGCGCTACTCCTCCCCTGCCACTGCTGCACTGAGCCGCCTCATGCTACCGTACCTCTTCCCTGACCTTGCTGC
This sequence comes from Closterium sp. Naga37s-1, assembly GCA_947471745.1. Lineage (NCBI taxonomy): Eukaryota > Viridiplantae > Streptophyta > Zygnematophyceae > Desmidiales > Closteriaceae > Closterium > Closterium sp. Naga37s-1. Next base: position 282,562 of record CANJKZ010000139.1, on the reverse strand, counting down.
CTTTCCCACAGTCGCTGACCTCATTACGCACCTCCGCACTAGTGACACTCGCTACCGCGCTGCGCTTCCTGCTGAGTTCTGCGCCAAGAACCCCCCCCCCATGTACATCACCCTCTACTACATAGTCACCCGGCTCCCTGACTCCCTTCGCGAAGTCAGGGACCACTTCCTCTCAGTTTGCCCCACCACTCTCACCGTTGACCTCCTCGAGAAGTCCCTCCTAGCAGCAGAGAAGGGCATAGTAGCTGTAGGAGCCTCTCGTGGTGACCCTCGCACCCCCATCTTTGAGGGGTGTTCCCCCTCCCCCCTTTTGCCCTCTGTTGCCTCTGCTGCTGCGGCCGACCTCGTTGGGCTTGAGTCGGTCGGTGCGGAGTCTACCCCTAGCGGGAGACGCCGCCCTGGCAAGGGCAAGGGGGGCAGGGGCACTGGAGGAGCTAGCGCGGGCGGTGGAGGCGGCGGTGGAGGCAGTGGAGGGGGTGGGGGTGGCGGTGGGGGTGGTGGTGGGGGTGGAGGTGTCGGTGGCGGCGGTGGAGGCGGAGGCGGCGGCGGCGGTGGCGCTGGGAGCGGAGGTGGCGGCGGTGGAGGAGGCGGCGGCGGAGGAGGTGGAGCTGGTCGGGGTGGCGCTGCGCAGAGGGTCGGCTCCGGTGGTGGTCAGCGCCAGCAGTAGCAGCAGCAGCTGCAGCAGCAGCGCACTCGTGACATCCCCCCCCCTCAGCAGCTCCGTGAGTGGTACGCTGCACGCCAGCGGGGTGGGGGTACTGGTCCGTGCACCTACGTCCTACGCACCGGCGACCGGGCGGGTGAGCAGTGCGGGGGTGCGCACTCCACCCAGCGCTGCTTTGGCCGGCTGACGGACGCTTGGTGTCACCAGTTCCCTGAGGCCACTGAGATCCCCCGCTGGGGCGAGCTGTCTAGGGCGGGTGTAGCTGTCTTTGACCTTGACTTTGATGCTATTCTTGCTGCCATGTATGCTGTGACTATTAGTGATGAGGGTGACTGTTACCGGTGTTTTCCGCCCGACCCGGGCATTGAGACTGCTGCTCTAGGTACTGGTGAGGCTGCTGCTCTAGGTGCTAGCGAGGCTGCTGCTCTAGGTGCTCGTGCGTCTGCTCCCTCAGGTGCTGGTGAGTCTGCTCTCTCAGGTACTGCGTCGGCTTCGGCCTCCCACACCTTCACCCTTGACTCGGGGGCTTCTCGCTCCTTCTTTCGAGACCGCACCACACTCACGCCGCTTGGCCGGCCAGTTGCAGTCTCTCTGGCAGACCCCTCTGGGGGTCCTGTCCTTGCTCACTTCTCCACTGTCCTCCCATGTCCGGCGGCCCCCTCTGGCACCCTGTCTGGTCTTTACCTCCCCTCGTTCTCTACAAACTTGGTGAGTGGTGCTGACCTACAGGATGCGGGGGTTCACCAGTTCACTCCTGCGAGTCAGCGGGTGACCCACTGCACGGACGCTCGGACAGGCCGACACCTGGCCACGTTTACACGTCGGCCGGGGTCGAGCCTGTACACACTGACCACTGCGTCTCCTCCAGTCACTGCGTCTGGTCAGGTAGCTGCGTCGGGTCAGGTGTTTGCTGTAGCATCCAGGTCTGGTCATGAGTCTGCCCCCTGTTCGTGTCGCCTCCTGTCTCACGAGACTCTCCTCTGGCACCACCGCCTTGGTCACCCCTCCCTGCTTCGTCTCCGAGGCATGGCCTCCCGTGTCCTTGTCTCTGGTCTTCCCCGGTCCCTCCCTCCCCTTCCTCCGGGGCCTGGCCCTACCTGCGTCCCCTGTGTCGAGGGGCGGCAGCGGGCTGCCCCTCACTCCTCCCAGTTTCCTCCGACAGAGGCCCCGCTGCAGACGCTTCACATGGACGTGTGGGGCCCGGCCCGCGTCCGTGGACAGGGTCACGAGCGCTACTTCCTGCTGGTGGTTGACGACTACTCGCGTTACACCACAGTCTTCCCCTTCCGCAGCAAGGGTGATGTCACTGAGGTGTTGATCGACTGGATCCGCGCAGCTCGTCTCCAGCTCAGGCAGAGCTTCGGCTTGGACTTTCCTGTTCTGCGTCTGCACTCTGACAGAGGTGGAGAGTTCTCCTCTGGCCTTCTGCGAGCCTACTGTCGTGCACGAGGCATCCGCCAGACCTTCACGCTTCCGGACTCTCCACAGCAAAATGGGATTGCTGAGCGCCGCATTGGCATGGTCATGGACGTCGCCCGTACGTCCATGATGCATGCGGCTGCCCCCCATTTTCTGTGGCCGTTTGCGGTTCGGTACGCGGCGCATCAGATCAACCTTCACCCTAGGGTCTCCAGGCCGGAGACCTCCCCAGCTTTGCTGTGGACGGGGAAGGTTGGCGATGCGTCTGCGTTCCGTGTCTGGGGATCTCGGGCGTTTGTCCGCGACTTGTCTGCGGACAAGCTGTCCCCTCGTGCTGCTCCTTGCGTCTTCCTTGGCTTCCCCCCTGACGCGCCAGGGTGGCAGTTCTACCACCCCACCTCTCGCCGTGTTCTGTCCTCCTAGGACGTCACGTTTGACGAGTCGGTCCCCTACTACCGCCTCTTCCCCTACCGCACTCCGTCCCTCCCCCCACCACCGCTCTTCCTTGTGCCAGGTCCCCCCCCGGTAGACCCCCTCCCCCCTCAGGGTCCTGCCCCTTCAGGTGTGTCCCAGGTAGACGCAGTCGAGCCTGTCGAGGTTACTGGTGACTCTGGTGCTGCTGAGGGTGCTGAGCCTGGGGGTGCTGACTCTGGGGGTGCTGAGCCTGAGGGTGCTACTACTGGGGGTGCTGAGCCTGGGGGTACTGAGCCTGGAGGTGCTACTACTGGGGGTGCTGAGCCTGGGGGTGCTGAGCCTGGGGGTGCTGAGCCTGGGGGTGCTACGCCTGGAGGTGCTGAGCCTGGGGGTGCGGAGCCTGAGGGAGCTGGGCCTGCTTGTGTGGCGTCTAGCGGTGCTGAGCCTGGAGGTTCTCCGGGTGCTTCGTCTCGGCGGGAGCCACTCTCTCCACAGGAGCTGCGCGAGTGGTTTGCCCGGCGCTGGAGGCGTGCTGCTGGAGCTGGAGGTTCTTCGGCCACTGAGGGTGCTGGTGCCGCGGGTCCCGGAGGTGCTCGTACTGGGAGTACTGGAGCTGCTGGGCCTACGGGTACGACTGGAGCTGGAGCTGCTGAGGGTGTTGACGCTGAGGCTACTGCTGTCGGTCCTGGTGGCGGTCCTGCTGGGGGTGCTACTGGTGCTGCTGGAGGTACTGGAGCTGGAGGTGCTGCTGGCGCTGGTGCTGCCGCTGGGGGTACTGGTGCTGTCCCTGCTGTGTCTGGAGTCGCCGCGCGGCCTCGGCCGTACTTCGTTCCGCTCCTTCAGCAGGTTCTTGGTCTCCCGCCTTCTACTGGTCCTCCTCCTCCCTTAGAGTGTCCACAGCCTGTCCTGTCACAGTTACAGTTACAGCCGGCCTCCCCACTGCCCGCTCCTTCTCCCTACACTGGTCCTACTGGAGGTCTTGCTGAGCGTCGTGAGCCTGCGTCGCGTCCTGCGTCGCCTGTCCGTACTGCTCGCGCTAGTGGTCGTGGTTCGCGTCAGCGTCCTCCTCCTGTCCCTGGCACGCACCGGATGTCTCTGCGTCCGTCCACTGCTCCTCTGCGGGCCCCTTTGCCTTCTCCTCCTGAGTCCTCTCTTCCTGCTCTTCCCGACCCGGAGTCGGACTCTCTTCGTGCTGCCAGTCCTACTGTCACGCGTCTCCTTGCTACTGTCGTCACTGACCCTTCCTTTGCGTCCATTGCTGCGTCTGCCCTAGTTTCTGAGCTCGTCGACTTTGCTGCTCGCTGTCGTCTAGACTACGCTGCTTGTCTTGTCGCTGAGTCTGAGTCTGTCTGTCCTCCGTCCGTCGGGGGTGAGTGTGCCCTTGGCACGGACGTCCTTGAGGACAGGCAGGAGGAGTTCCAGTGTTTGGCTGCTGCTTCACCTCATCTCGTGTCCGTACTGCTTACCCCTGAGGGAGACCCGGATGCACTTGACATCCCGACTCCGCGCTCTTACGCGGAGGCGATAGAGGGTCCCTACTCCTCTCAGTGGCAGGCAGCTATGGACACAGAGATGGCTTCCTGGAAGTCCACAGGCACCTACGTTGACGAGGTTCCCCCGCCTGGGGCGAACATCGTCAGTGGCATGTGGATTTTCAGGGTGAAGCGGCCGCCGGGTTCTCCGCCTGTCTTCAAGGCGCGTTACGTGGCTCGTGGCTTCAGTCAGCGGCAGGGAGTTGACTACTTTCAGACCTTCTCTCCCACCCCGAAGATGACCACTCTTCGGGTACTGCTGCACATAGCTGCTCACCGCGACTACGAGCTGCACTCTCTTGACTTCAGCACTGCTTTCTTGCAGGGCAGCCTGCACGAGGAGATCTGGCTGCGTCGCCCACGTGGCTTCACTGGGTCTTTTCCTCCTGGCACCCAGTGGAGCCTCCGGCGGCCAGTCTACGGTCTCCGCCATGCACCGCGTGAGTGGCACGACACACTGAGGACTACACTTGCGGCTCTTGGGTTTGCTCCCTCTACTGCCGACCCGTCGCTGTTTCTGCGCACCGACACCTCTTTGCCGCCGTTCTACATCCTCGTGTACGTCGACGACTTGGTCTTTGCCACAGCTGACACTGCTGGACTCGCCCACGTGAAGTCCGAGCTGCAGAAGAGACACACGTGCACAGACCTGGGTGAACTGCGCAGCTACCTTAGCTTGCAGATCACCCGGGACAGAGCACGCCGCACCATTACCCTGACTCAGTCACACATGGTGCATCAGGTCCTTCAGCGCTTCGGCTTCACGTACTCCTCGCCTCAGGCCACTCCTCTGCCTACTCGCCACTCGCTCTCAGCTCTGCCTTCGGATGAGTCCGTAGAGTCGAGTGGCCCGTACCCAGAGCTTGTTGGCTGCCTCATGTACCTGATGACCTGCACACGACCTGACCTTGCATACCCTCTTAGCATTCTCGCACGCTATGTTGCTCCTGGGAGACACAGACCGGAGCACATGGCTGCAGCGAAGAGGGTGTTGCGCTACTTGTGCAGTACGTCGGGCATGGGGCTTGGAGGGCAGAGTCCAGTGGTCCTCACTGGGCACGCAGACGCTTCTTGGGCTGACGACCAGGCTACGCAGCGGTCGTCACAGGGTTACACCTTCAGCCTTGGTTCCGGCTCTGTTTCGTGGCGGGCTACCCGCTCGTCTTCTGTTCTCGGCTCCAGTTGTGAGGCTGAGATCTACGCCGGGGCCATGGCTGCACAGGAGCTTCGCTGGCTCACCTACCTGCTAACTGACCTCGGAGAGCCGCCTCGTTCTCCTCCAGTGCTGTACGTAGACAACAAGGCCATGCTGGCCTTGTGTCGAGAGCAGAGACTGGAGCACAGAACGAAGCACATTGCTCTCCGCTACTTCCTTGCTCGTGAGCTATAGCAGCGTGGTCAGCTGCGGCTTGCGTACGTGGCCTCTCAGGCCAACACTGCTGATATCTTCACCAAGGCACTTGCGCCTTGTGATCATCAGCGTTTCTGTACTCAGCTGGGCCTTGTGCCTACCTTGCCTCACTTGCTCACCCCTTGATCTTGTTTGTACTGTTGCATATATATATACACCTGCTCTTGCTTGTCTAGCCTTATATATATATGTAATCCTTCATGTGAACTGGCCTTGTGGCCTTGAACTTGTGCTCGGAATGTGTGGTGACTTTGTGATCCACCCTGAGCTTGCTTTGCTTTGCTTGACTGGTCTTGTGACCCCTTGTTCTCCCCCACTTTGCCTATGGGGGTGTGTCAGATTTATATGACAGAGCTACTGTAGGCTATAGTGGGGTAGCACATATGGGGTACAGTTTTCTAGGGTTTGTATTTGTACCAAACTTTCCCTTAGTCATCATCATTCCTCGTTTCTTCTCATATGTGTCTGCGTTTGTATGTATGTATGTGTGTGTGTGTGTGTGTATGCGCGCGCGTGTGTGTGTGTGTGTGTGCGTGTGTATGTATGTATCTGTGTATGTGTGTGTGTGTGTGTGTGCGTGCGTGCGTGCGTGTGTATGTGTGTGTGTATGTGTGTGTGTGCGTGTGTGTGTATGTGTGTGTGTGTGTGTATATGTGTGTGTGTGTGTGTGTTTGTATGTGCGTGTGTGTGTGTGTGTGTCGCGCACGTGCGTCCGTGTTTTCGTGCGCGCACGCGTATGTGTGTACGCGTTTGTGTGCGTGCCTACGTGCATGCATGTATGCGCATGTGTTGGTGTGTGTATGTGCGTATGCGTGAGTGTGTTTGTGCATATGCGCGTTTCTGTATTTGTGTTTGTAAGTATATGTGTATGAGTGTACGTATCTGTGTGCGTGCACGTGTGTATGTGTATGTCTGAATGTGTATGTTTTTTAAAAATATATATATTTTTTTTTATTTTCCAGTGATACATAATTTATGTAATTTGTTTTTATAATTTGCAGCAATATGTGTGCATAACATAGTAGCATTAGATATTGGATGTTTCTTTGAAGGTACTTTGTTGCATTCGAGAAACAAATGTCGAAGCAGCTGCCAGAAGATGCAAACTGTAGACTTCCAGACTTGGTGGTGCACCACCTCCGTGCGTGTTCCTAGCCATCAGCTACAGTAACCATTTCGGGAATCCCCTTTCTCATCTCCTTGCATCCCCCTCCCACTGCCATCTCCTGCTGCATCGCCTCTGTCTGGCCCTCTCCTTTCTCTCCCTATCCCTTTTTCCTCTCTCCCTGCTTGGAGTCCAACCTCTTTCAGTTTTTTTTTCTCGCTGGCTCGTTTCCAGCGCGCAACATGGTGCGTCCGCCTCCCTCCACCGTTTTCAACCATAGTATCATAGTGATTTAGTTATCTGCGGTACGGGTTAGCTGTTGGATTGACGATCGTTGCGCGTGTGCTGCTGCAGGCTCGAGGATTGAAGAAGCACTTGAAGAGGCTCAATGCCCCACGCCATTGGATGCTTGACAAGCTCGGGGGAGCCTTCGTGAGTCTTTCGCTGCCGCCTTTCCCCGCAATAGCTCACTTGCTCCTCGATCAACCCGTTCTTAAGCAGCTCGGTTTAGCAACTTAATTGTGCTTACCCGCGGTTTGGAGTGCGTTCCCACGTCGGCACAGCTCATCGTCTTGCGAAACCGACAGCTTAGTTACGACAGGAATTCTAACATCATTCAGATCAGGCAGCTCTGGAATCGCCACGTCCTGTTAGCACCTCGTGCTGTTACGTCTCCTCGAACCTCTCTATCTTCTCTGCTAGTTCGCCTCGTCGTTCTCTTCGAAAGAATCCGCGTGCCATCTCCCAGCTGCTAATCGCCATAGTCTCCCATATCGCCTTCTGATTTCCCCTCCCCACCTGTCCCCTCCCCACCTGTCCCGCGTGTGCGCATCAGGCCCCGAAGCCGTCCCCCGGGCCGCACAAGGAGCGCGAGTGCCTGCCGCTGGCGGTGATTCTGCGCAACCGGCTCAAGTACGCGCTGACGTACCGCGAGGTGAACGCCATCGTCATGCAGCGCCTCATCGCCGTCGACGGCAAGATCCGCACCGACAAAACCTTCCCCGCCGGCTTCATGGGTGCGTGCCGCCTCCCGCATCCCTCCTAGTGGCTAACTCGTGCTTCTCCCAGGTGTTCGATGCGTGTTGACGAAACTCCCAGGAGACTTGTTGCGGGATCGTGAGTTAGTGCGTGCGCTCGAGCGACAACAGCTCGATTAGACAGGGCAAGTTCTGATTTAAGGTTGCGAGCTGTAAGGAAACCCTATCACTCGTATCACCGCTCATCTTCAGACATTCCAGATCTGCGTTCCTTCCGCTGCTGCCGCTGTAGCCGGGTCCCTGCTACAGTCATTAGGTCTCCTCGAACTCGATTCCAAGGCAGCTAGGGTTTCTGCCGTCATCGTGCCTATTATATTGCAAAGCGGCAGATGCATCAACCCCTAACACTCCCACGCTGCATCAAGGTCTTCGTAGTCGTTTTTTTCTCCGGGTGGGCCTTCCGTCTTTTATCTTAAATTTATAGACGTTTGCAGTTTGTCCACTGTACTAATCAGTTCGACTATACTCAGCTATGCCGTTAACTGTCGGCTTTTCATAAATCGACCGAAGGAGCTAGTTCGAGTTTGCAGGTTACAGATTAGTTGCTGCTTGTTCCGTAGTGCGAGGGAACAGCGACGGGCAACTCCAGTCCGCTGCACTCGTCCAGGACTAGTCAGGGCGCGCACCTTCACTCGCTCGGTCGCTCGTCGGCTGCTGTAATGGCAGGCGGCGTGGTGACCGAGCGGGTGCCGGCAGTGCAACGCCCGTTACATTCCTGGCACATGGACTGAGAGGTTACGTTGCAGCAGAGTCCGCCGCCCCTTCTGGCGTGCGTCCGTGTCTCTGCCTGCTCCATTGGCCTCCTACATCCCACTTGCACCGCAGCACTTGGAAGTCCCGTTTGTCCCTCATGAGTCCCAGAACCTTAGACGCACACGTTCACGTTCCGCTCCGAGCGTCACGAGTCTCGATACACTCCGATTCTGTCACTTATCCCCCATGCTTCCACCCCTACTCAGTTTCTCCATGCGCTGTGCTCCCCCGCTTGCTCTCGTGTGCTTGTTGTGTGCGTATGTCTCTGTGTCTGTGCATGCACCGTTCCCCGTATCGGTTACCGTGCCTGTGTCTGTGCGTTTGCCTTTGCCCCTATCCTCATGTCGGGCAGACGTGGTGTCGATCGCCAAGACGGACGAGAACTTCCGTCTGCTGTACGACGGCAAGGGCCGCTTCACGCTGCACCGCGTCACGCCCGAGGAGGCCAAGGTAACCCCCCCGCTCCCCCCTCCCGAATACCCCATCCCCGTCCCCGCACGCGCACGCATTCTCGCCATCTCTGCTGTTGAAAAGGAGAGGCTGCGAGGGTGTGGGAAGGGGGATTGCGCAAGCGCCGGCGTGTTGGGGCAGGGGCACGGCGCGGGTGGTGTTAGTGCTGGGGTTGAGGAGGAAGGAGGGTTTATCGGCGCGGTATGATAACCAGCGCAAGGTGTTCATGCGGCATGGTAGGCTAGAGATTCCACTGTGGTTGAGGCGGGATACTGTGCCGTTTTCTGGAGCCGTGGGGTTGAGGCTGCGTATGGGTCGCGCCGGATTCAAGGCTCTGAGTAACACGCGTCGTCGCAGAGTTGCGGGGGGTGGAGGGTTATCCTGGTTGCGTACGAGGGGTGTTTAGGCTGTGATACGCGGGGCGGCTGGTGCGGTGGAAGCGCAAGACTGGGCATGAGCGAGAGCGGATACCGCGAAGGGGGTAGTTGTGGTAGTTGCGAAGACGAGAAGCTGAGGCATGAGCGAGAGCGGTGCGGAGGACCTTTCCTGTGTCAGGTGCCGTGCGCGAAGCCGCGTGCGGAGGCTGCATCCTCGTCGTAAGCACTCCGTGCTCTCGCCGTCCCCCGTCTTTGCCATCCCGTCCTAACGCTTCCCCACTTTTGCACCTCCACTCCGCCTTTCCGCTCCCCCTCCTTCTCCCCCCTCCGTTCGCCCCGCTGCCGCGCGCAGTACAAGCTGTGCCGCGTGCGCGCCCAGCGCGTGGGCGACCGCGGCATTCCGTACATCGTGACAAACGACGGGCGCACGATCCGGTACCCCGACCCGGTGATCAAGGTGAACGACACGGTGAAGCTGGACCTGGAGAGCGGCAAGGTCGTCGAGCACATCCACTTCGACATCGGCAACCTCTGCATGGTCACCGGTGAGGACATGGGGGCTGGGGGAGGTGACATCTGCATGGTCACCCGTGAGCAAGGGGGCTGGGGGAGGTGACATCTGCATGGTCATTGGCGAGCATTATAGGGGGAGGTGCTATACGCATGGTCACTGGTAATCCCAGGGTCAGGGGGAGGTGACATCCGCATGTTCACCGGTGAGGACAGGGCAGAGGGGGAGGTGCTATCTGCATGGTCACCTGTGAGGTCAGGGGAGGTGCTATCTGCATGGGTTGTGAGCAAGGAATGATCGTGGTTTAGCATTGACTGCTGCGAAATTCTGCTGGCTCGCAGATACTGTCTTGGTTACCAGGTGCTTAGGGTTCCTCCCCTCTCCATTGGGCAGGTGGGCGCAACAGGGGGCGAGTGGGGGTGATGGAGCACAGGGAGCGGCACAAGGGCAGCTTTGACATCTGCCACATCAAGGACGCGGCGGGCCACCAGTTCGCCACGCGCCTCACCAACGTCTTCCTCATCGGCCAAGGCGCCAAGCCCTGGGTCTCGCTGCCCAAGGGCCGCGGAATCAAGCTCTCCATCGTCGAGGAAATGCGCAAGGCGCGCGCCGCTGCCAAGACCGCCGCTTGATTTAGTGCTAGTGCTGCCTTGCGGACGATGTTTGTGTCGACGGGGTGCTAGTGTTGAGGGCAAGTGGAGAATATGTGATGCTTTGTGTGCGAGTGCAATACAAGCTGTTACAGATGAAATTGCCGTAGATGCAAGTGTTGTAGAGCTCAAAAAGAGTGCGAGTCCTTGGCCTTTCCTGCACAAGCTGATCGGAACGGCATGGTATTTTAGGCAGGGAAAGTGCAGCTTCAGTTCCAGTTTCGTCATTTCCTAGGGTTGTGAAAGGAAGACTGGAGGGTTAGGAGCAGGAGTCTCATTCATCCAAGGCCATGAATACACGGTTTTCACAACCGTGCTAGTTTCGAACCGTAACGGGTTTGGGCTTTTCGCGCCTCGCTGGTTCTCCAACTGTTTCTGAATCTTGGGAATGTCGTCTCGTCAAAACTCTGTACACACCTCAGCCCGAATTGACTGACGAGTCGCCTTGAGAAAATCCCGAGTGAGGTAACACTTTAACTCTGCTGAACCGCACTGCAAACCAGCAGTTGCCTGCCAACATCACGCCAGAGCAACAGCATCAAGTGGGGGAGGAGGGGGGTACAGTTGTGTATTTCCCATGGGAGGGAATGAACAGTGTGGTAACGACGATACAGTACGAGTAGAGGACCTATCCTTCCCCATCACTTGCTTCAGATTTCTTGGTCGTTTGTTCGTTCGCTCGTGCGATTCGGAGCAAGAAAGAAGAGAATCCGGTGCTTGGGTGGATATGCATGTGCACATGGGCGACTGAACTGCACCCGTATCGTGTAGAGAAAAAGAAAGAGCGGTAGAAAGAGGTGGTGTCGAGCGGAACTGCACGATTTCTCTGCAGTACACCGGTTCAGCCGCATCGACATCATGACTCGACAGTCACGTTCGCCGCCGAAGCGTCACGCGGAGTTTCGAGCTTCCCCGAAGGTGGAGCTCGTCGTGTCACACGCACACCGCGGCAGCAGAAACGGGCACTCGCTGCTTATCGACTTCCCTTCCACACATCCACATGACGTTCGTACTAGGCGCCACCATGGGTCTCATATGGCTTGTCTGCCGTGGCAAGTCGGTCTCATCTCAGTCTTCTCCCATCCCATTGGGTCGAGCGTCGCCCGGCGAGCCCCGCCGTCGTCCGACGATGACCGCGCTGGGCAGTCGCCGTCGCCGGAGCCGGGCCGCGCTGAGTCATGGCGGCCGCGGCTCCACGCACATCACACGCGAGCCTCCCTCTTTGTTGGCAAGAGCCAAGATCGTTCGTCGTCCACTGCAGTCGAGGCTCGACTTTCAAGTTTCAGCAAGGCCGTTTGCGCCCTGTCTTCTTTATCTAGTACTAGAGCACGTCTGTGCCAAACGGCGACATGGTTCAGCTGAACCAACACTTCGTTCTCCCCCACCCGCATCGTCCTGCAAGGAGATCAATATTGGCCACTGCTACTACTGTCTCCAGGACCATTACCTCCAAGTCCAGTCGATTTTAAAGACCCTGAAAATCTCTCTAGTGGTGTTGATACTGTGCCCGCCAAGGCGTTAGGACTGCCTAGTATCGACTGCGAGTGAAAACCTTGGAAACGCAGGCCCTTCCCCAGGCGGACTGAGCAAAGCAGCCGTGAGAGCAGCTTTGAGAACTCTCAGAAGTGAAACGACCGTCGCTCCGTCTGCGCGAGTCCGTCACCGCCTCTAGTCGTTGCTCAGCTCGCCCTCCTTATCTCCGTCTTTCCGTCTGGAGAGGCATGGGCGACCGGCGCACCTTCTCCTTCCCTCCGCCGCTGCTGCACCTCCTCCTGCCGCTGCTGCTGCTGCTGCTGCTGGCGGGGCTGCTGCTGCTGCCGCCGTGCCCTGCTGCCGCCACTCGCATCAACGACGCCCAAGGTCGCTCGCTCCTCCTCCTCCTACCTGCACCTCTCCTCGCCTCCCACTCACTCCGACGCGCCCTCCTCTCTTTCCCCACTGTACCCCATCCACACTCTTCCCTTCTGCCGCTAATTTGCCTCCTCTCCCTCCAGTTCTATCCCTCTCCCCCTCTCTCCTTTGTTCTTCACCTCCCCAACCTCCCCCGCCGCTTTCTTCCTCCCCTCTTCTCTCCCTCCTCCCTGTCATGCCCCACACCACAGTCCCCACCTTGATGAACGTTTACCATTCCACTCCCCCACTCCGCTGCTATGCTCCCTCGCTGCTATGCACCCTCGCTTGCTATTCCTTTTTTCCATCCACAACCCAACTCAACACCCCCTCCCCCATTAATTCCCCCTTCCCCCTTCCCCCTCCCCTCCCCTCCATCCCCCATCCCTTCCCCCTCCCCTCCCCTCCGCCCCTATTCCTTCCCCCTCCCCTCCCCTCCGTCCCCCATCCCTTCCCCCTCCCCGATCCCTTCCCCTCCCCTCCCTCCCCCATCCTTCCCCCTCCCCTCGCCCCCCCCCCCCCTGCCTCGCCCCTGGCTTGCCCATGTCTCCCCGTTGTCTCCCCGTTGCCTCCCCGTTGCCTCCCCGTTGCCTCCCCGTTGCCTCCCCGTTGCCTCCCCGTTGCCTCCCCGTTGCCTCCCCGTTGCCTCCCCGTTGCCTCCCCGTTGCCTCCCCGTTGCCTCCCCGTTGCCTCCCCGTTGCCTCCCCGTTGCCTCCCCGTTGCCTCCCCGTTGCCTCCCCGTTGCCTCCCCGTTGCCTACCCGTTGCCTCCCCGTTGCCTCCCCGTTGCCTCCCCGTTGCCTCCCCGTTGCCTCCCCGTTGCCTCCCCGTTGCCTCCCCGTTGCCTCCCCGTTGCCTCCCCGTTTCCTCCCCGTTGCCTCCCCGTTGCCTCCCCGTTTCCTCCCCGTTGCCTCCCCCCTGTCTCCCCAATGCAACCCCCCTCCCTCCCCCCTGCTGCATCCCCCCTCCCTCTTCTATGCCTCGCCTCTCCCTCCCTTATGCCTCGCCCCTCCTTCTCCCCTCCCTCCCTCCTCCCTCCCCCCTCCCTCGCCCCTCCCTCCCCATCCCTTCCCCCTCCCTCCCCCCTGTCTCCGCCTGCCTCCCTCCTGCCTTCCCCCTGCCTCTCCCCTCCTCTCCCCTCTCCCTACCCCCTCCCCTCAAACTGCTTCCCACCCACCTGCCTCCTGCCTCCTCCCTGTCTCCCCCGTGCCCGCACCTGGCAGCGCGGGTGCTGGCGGAGTGCGCTGCAGCATGGGGATTGTCGGCGAGCAAGTGGCGGGTGGGGGGCGACTGTGAGACGGCGCAGTTCATTAAATGCGACGACAACGGGCTCGTCACTGCCATGTGCGCGCCTTGGGTGGGGAGGAAGGGAAGAGGGGAAAAGGGAGGGAGGGAGTGAGGCAGGGAGGCAGGGGGGTAGGAAGGCAGGCAGGGATGGAGGTTGGGCGGGAGGGAGGTTGGGGACGAGGGAGGGAGGAAGGGAGGGAGGGAGGGATGGAGCTAAGATGGGTCCGTACGTCCCTGGACCTACGTAAACGTAATGTTACGCGTAACATTACGTTTACGTTTACGTACACGTAAATACGCGTAACTTAGGTCCGGGCAGGAAAAAAATCCGGCAAAAAATAAAAAAAATCTGTAAATTGGCCCTGGAGAAGAGAGCATCATTGCGGCACAACCGCTCAGGGCAGCACATACAGCTGCGTACGAAATGCTATATTTAGGATTGACGGTTCTTTCATAACCGTTATGCTATATTTAGTGACTATCTACCTCGCTATTTAAATTCGCAGCACCAACCATCTTTTAGATCTTAACTTAGGTCGTACTTAGGAACTCTAGGATCTAGGTTAGAGGATCTAGAACGGAGATCTACGTAGAAGATGTGAGGATTAGGTCGTGGATCTATAGCTCTAGCATCGAGCGTAACCTTCAGAGCCCCGCGTAAGTCACGGGGCTGGAACATAAGGCCAGGTGGGGAGGTCGAAGTGATGACACTGGGGGGGGGGGGGGGGACGTTGACTCGCGATTTTGAAATTGGAGGGGAAGCCCGAAGCGTTTTTGTGCACTAGCAGAAGTAACGCGTCACAAAGTGACGCGCCGATACAAACAATGGTCGGCGACAAAATTTCTGGCTGGAAATTGTATTCTCGTAGCTTGAACCATAACATTATCATAGATAATGTTAATGCCAACTTTCAATCCCAGGGAAAATTTTATGACCCGGGCAGCTGAAAAAAAAAATCTGCCCGGAAACGTAAACTCATTCTGGAACCTTGTACGTAACGTAAAACGTACGTAAACGTAAACGTAAAACGTACGTAAACGTAAGCGTAATATCCAACTTAGGGATGGAGGGAGGGAGGGAGGGAGGGAGGGAGGGAGGGAGGGAGGGAGGGAGGGAGGGAGGGAGGGAGGGAGGGAGGGAGGGAGGGAGAGAGGGAGGGAGGGAGCGAGGATATGGGGGGAATGGGGGAACATCATGGTTGCTGTGGCCCACATAGGCAACTGATATGCTGTCAGTGTGTTGTGACTGTGCTTCACTCTTCTGCTGCCTCTGTGCATGTGTGCATGCGTGCGCGCGCGCGTGTGTGTCTGTGTGCGCGTGCACGCTTGCACTCGCGCGTGTGTGTGAGTTTGCTTGTGTGTGTGTATGTGTGACCTCAACACAACACAACAGGTGGATGGGTATGCGTGGTCTACGTGGCTCCATCCCAACAGCTCTAGGCACTCTTACCTCTCTCACCCACCTGTACGCCTCGCACCTCTCTGAGACTCTGTACGCATCTCACCTCTCTGTACACTTCTCTCACCACCAAATTTTATATAACCCTATGCCTCTCCAAAACGATACTTGCCTGCACTTCGCAGCGCAGCGCCTTAATTCTCTCACCACTCTCTAACCACTTGTGCCGCCCTACACCGCACTGCATGTTTTCACTACAACACTTCATTCTTATACATAGCCCCTACGGCCTCTCCCCTAGGCCCACTGCAAATATCTACCTCCCTTCTCTCCTCCCTCTGCCTGCACGCACCCCATCGCACCCATTCGCTGTGTGGGTGTTTTGAGACGTCTTGAGGCTATTTCTGTATCACACATCTAGGGGACCCTGTGTGTGCCGTAGCCCTTTCCAGGCACTATTCAATTATCTCTTTATTGTCGTGTCTCACCCCATCCTCACTCGCTGCCTCTTTCCACCCTCCCTGTATTATGCTGCAGTCTTTTCTGCAATCTATGCTACAATCTAGGCTGCTGTCTATGCTGCAATCTATGATGCATTCTATGCTGCAACCTGAGCTGCAGCCTGAGCTGCAATGCCTAACCCTCTGCATGCACCACAGTAACCTTCTTGCGTGCTGCAATCCCCAGGAGGGTTCTGCAGTAACCCTTTTCAAGTGCCTCACCAGCCGTACCGCTCCCTGCCGCTGTCCTCTGTTCCCCCTCCCCCCTCACTGCCCCATCCCGCTTTCTGTGTGCTGTGCTGCCACGCGCGCAGAAGCTTGTCCGGCAACGGCCTGGAGGGCTCCATTCCTGCATCTTTCAGCGCGCTCGCCTCGCTCGTCTACCTGTGAGAGGCAGGGGGGCACGTGTCGGGCGGTGGGAGGAAGGGAGGGAGGGAGGGAGGGAGGGAGGGAGGGAGGGAGGGAGGGAGGGAGGGAGGGAGGGAGGGAGGGATGGAGGGAGGGAGGGAGGGAGGGAGGGAGGGAGGGAGGGAGGGAGGGAGGGAGGGAGGGAGGGAGGGGGAAGGAAGGGAGGGAGCGAAGCAGTGTCAACTGCTGTCCCGGTCCCCATCACTGTTGCCAAATCCCGTGCCGCTGGCGGCAAATGGAGGGCAGCGGGCCTCCCCGAAGGCGCAACAAAGGCAGCAAGCTCTTCTACCGCCACCACACAGGGAGGCCGAGGCCTCAAAGCAAAGCTGCTCATCGAGCTTGCCAGCATGGCCTCGTGTCAGCTCTCTGGGATCTCCACCTGCAGGGTTTAGGGTCTTACCCTAAACCCTTAAGGACGTGCTGACACTCCGTCAGCAGCAACAGCCGCTCCAGGGTCTCCATGCCAGCCGAAAGACGGGTGCCCTGGGGTGGTCGGACTGTGTGCTGGTGCCCTGCACTCAGCTGGCCAGCAATGGATAGGCTGGTCGCTTGGCGGCCAGAGCTGGAGTAAAAGTCTTTGGAGGGTGGGAGCTGAGGGCGTCCACCACCCCAGCTCAGGCTCAGGCCTCCTCTCTCCCTCTATCCCTCTCTCCCACTCCCCACCTCTTGCTATCTGATTGGCAGTGATTTGGAGTCCAACGCGCTAAGCGAGTCCATTCCAGATGCCATCTCGCACATGACCACTCTTAGACGCCTGTGTGTGCCATGCCATTCCATTAGAGCCTCACATATCCCTTTTGAGAATTCTCAAATGTCATTTACTTCGCGCCTCACATCACCCGTGCATTCGTTGCACCCACGCTGCATGTGCTCCTATGTGTCACCGTACCTTTTCTCACGTCACGCCATCGCCTCCCATGTCTCATGAATCAATGCATGAACAGCTATGTCATGGTTGTTTGCTCTCACCATCCTCCTTCATGTGCCTTCACAGCCCACCCAGCAGCTTTCAGTGCTCCACCTCCTAATATTGCTCCCGTGCTTCCCTTGCATTTCTCCTTCCCATGCCTTGTCTCACTCCCATGCCATCACCATGCCTCCCTACGTGTAATGTCAATGCCCCTACGGCCCTCCATCTTCGATGTTCCGCATGTCCCCATCGCAGCTATCTCCCCGACAACCAGCTCTCTGGTGCCATTCCCCCAACCATAGGCACCCTCACGGCCCTCCGATCCCTGTAAGTGTGCCAGTCATTTGCAACCGAGCAGTCATGCAGATTTTGTCACGGTTTCTCAACAGTCGCGACGAAGACACTTCGGAAGGTCGGCACTTATAACCTTGGGTGTTTTACTTTGGGTGTGTTGGTGAATGCCCATTGTTTTTCAAACATACCAAAATAAAAGACTCACCCTCGTACTAAAGACCTCGGGGTCTTTCACTGTGGGGGGTCTTCTATCCGGGGGATTACGGTAGTCCTTATGTCATACCATGCTATGGTTCCTGATTGTTCGGATTGCGCGAGTACCTGCAAATTCATTAAGCGAAAATGGTAAAAGATAACAAACGCATGAACACACTGAAGATCCTTCCTTTGGACTGTCTAGGAGTTGTCCACGCACCATCATTAGCCTTTCAAGTTTCAACGAGTGGACTGCATTGGCTGTCAAGAGATTCCGCGACAATTTTGCTGAAGGCGAAAATCACGCTCAAGAAGATGAAGGAACTCGACAGCCAACTAGTAGACATGGGCATTTGGCCCGGACGGGTCGGGTTACCCGACCCGACCCGCCTTTTTGGCTGGGTCGGGTCAGGTATGGTGGGAAGGTCGACCTGCCCGGGTCGGGTCGGGCCTACCCGGCCGGGTCGGGTCGACCCATGACCCGTCAGTGTCATTTTTTCACGGGTATCAGCGACCCGTCCGGTCGGGTTGACCCGACCCGTCCGGGTCGCGTCCCGTGTCAAGACCCAGGGATGCCCGACCCGTCCCGTGCAATGTTTAGGGTACTCTAGGGAACATCAGTTTGGTTGGATGTTGTTTTTTGTTGCTCGACTTCCACTTCCAGGCTCTAGATCTAGTTGAACGCTTACCTACCTACCTTCCCTTTAACTCTCATTCATTCACTTTAGGGTTACTACTCTTCCTTCCTCTCAAATGTAGATCTCATAAGGCCACCATAATCAGCAAGGCATCGATACTGCACCCTCCACGGGCAAAGACGCTGTAGCTGTGAGCGTGACAGTGTTTAGGAAACGTCAGCGAAATGTACCCGGTTTCGAGCGCGCCACTGTTCACCAAATCGCATGCACAACAGCTAACATGCGCGCCCGATTAGGCATAGGCGCGCGCGCAACTTCGCAGCGTCGCGCGTCCAGGGGAGCAGCAGCGCGAGCGCGAACCCGGAGAAGCTCGATCGCCACCAGACAGAGTCGCGGTCACCACCAACAGCAGCGCGAACGCCACCATCAGGGTTGCGATCGCCACCAACAGCTACGCCTGCTTTTAACAATTTCCCTAAACCCTAAATATTTCAGACCCTGCTTTTACCCGACCCGACTTGACCCACCCTATAATCGACCCAGGGTCGGGTCATAGATACCTGTGGACCTTGGGCGGGTCGGGTCCCAAAATCAGGGTCAATCTTGACCCGCCGACCCGACCCGACCCGACGCGTGGCTGTCTCGGGTCGCCCTAGTCGGGACGGGTCGGGTCGGGTCGGGCCAAATGCCCATGTCTACAGCCAACGATGGTTTCCTCTGCAAGGACAAGTCCAATTCATCCATCACAGAGATTTACTTAGGGATTCACTTTATCACCTTGAAGGCTATGGAGTCACGTGTTACAACTTTGGTCCATAAAAGAACCTGAGTGCTAACCGCGATGTATTGGTTACTGATAGGCAGGAGCAGAACACCGAATCAGAACGGATCGGTTTTTTTTCCCCGTTACTCTCCTGGTCGGTTCGAGGTGCGATATATATGGGTCAAATTTGACCTTAACATTCTCTATAGTCATATTTGATGCAATGCTTGGAAATTCACGCCATTCAACCGTGGGAATAGTCTAGAACTTAATGGGAGGGTGCAAATATGTATAACTGTAAGGAAAATTCCTTTTCCTTACTTCGCGCCCCTGCTTACCGCGTACATAACCATTCCCGCCATCAGCACCCAACAGTGAAACGTTACCCGCTCGCGACACTCGCCTCGACCACGACTCCCGCCACGACCACGACTCCCGCCACTGTTCACGATGCGACCCAACCTAACGGTTCGGTTGGTAACCCGCGCTCCGGACCTCCGCCTCGACATTTCCCAACCTCGGCGCTAGGCCCGTAGCGCACCCCATTTTCTCGCGTCACCGTTACCACGCTAGCTTCGCTATATATTCTTCGCTCATGCCTTCGCTCATTGTATTGTTTGCTTCGGTAGTGCAATTCTCGCTCGCTCGCTCAATTGCACTCGTAACATTTGGTATCAGAGCCTACGATCTCTTCTCGGACCGCACCCACACCTTCGCTTCCCCAGTATCTCATTTTTTGGAGGGGGTAGACGTCTCTCAGCGTTCAGGCACCGCCGCTCGAAAGCACGCACGGCCACGACTGAGGCTCTCGCTGAGCTTGCCCGACACCCCCGCCATGGCCGACCTCAATATCGCAACGTTGACGCAGGAGCAACTCGACCGGCTCGTCCGCCAACTCGAGGATTCGGCGCTTGAAATCGCGACACTCACGGCGGAACGTGACTCCGCCCGCCAGCAATCAACGGTGAATGCAACAGCACCAACACAAGCACCTGCAAATGCACCTGCGCAATCGGATGAGCCGATTGTCATCTCATCCGTCACACCGTCACATCACGACAGCGTGGGACAGCGCTCAGGCGCAGCCAGTGATGGCGCCGCCCAATCAATGCCCGGCATGGAGAGAAACAGGGCCGCACCAAGCACGAGCGGGCCTCGTGAAGCCCGTCGTCACGTCGAATTTGCAGCAACAAGCGGTAACGACAACATCGTCGTACCGATGCCGCTCAAGCCGCAACGCCCGCCCTGCTTCGACCCTAGCCAATGTGGAGGTCCGACGGTTTAATCGTGGGTCTTCACGATGAACGTCTTCTTCGACGCGAATTACGTCGAGTCGGACGCAGCGAAGATAGGATACGCCGTTTCGCTGCTACGGGGCCCCGCCATGGACTGGTGGCGAGTCATCGTGACGTCGCCACGCGCCTACGAGTCGCCGTCGCAAGAGGAAGGGCCCACGGGTCCAGCCGTCACCTGGAGTTCATTTTGCGAAACCGCCCAGTACAGCACGTGGGATGCGTGGTGCGCAGGGCTTCGAGCCGATCGCGGCTTCTATCTCAGCGCGTCAGAATCTGCGTACTTGGCGACAACTTGGGTCGGTACAAGATTACACGAGTGGTTTTCTCGCACTATGCGAGCAAGTCGGCTACATGCATGAGGCGGAGCGGGTGGACCGTTACGTCGGAGGGCTGAAGCCGGACATCTCGCACGAAATCATGCTAAGCGGGCTATCGAATTTCAACGAGATCCTCGCGCTCGCCGAGAAAATCGACATTTTGCGCCGTCCGAGACCGGGGTCCTACTACGGACATCGCCCTCAGGGGCCGACCGAGCACGCCACCGTACACGCCGTTGCGGCGAATGCAGCTGCTGCGCCATTCAAGGGGCGCTGCTTTGCTTGCAATAGGTCGGGCCATCACAAGAGTGAATGCCCAGAGGAGCAGAGACGCCGCGGAGCAGAGCAGGGGAGGGAGTCTCAGAGGCAGGGAAACGCCAGCAGTCAGTAGAAAACGGGCCAACTACTGACGAGACAACCTGCTCGCCCAACCTCACCGACCCTCACCGAGTCACAGTACCGATTCACGCCATCGATCGGGCTCGGATGAATAAGGAAGGTACAGCGACGGATTGTCCAATACTGATTTACGAGAAAATACAGGGGACAGCAGTGAAGTTTTTTATAGACGGAGGAGCAAGCCACAGTTTAGTTAATACCGCAACTGCACGGAAGCTGCATCTGCCTCTTAGCCGCTATTTACCGGAGATTGACGCACGTTTAGTTGACGGCACGCCACTGGCAATACGGGAGAAAGTGGAAAGAGTGAAAGTTCGCTGCGGGGGGAACTTCGAGTTTACACAGGAAATGCTCGCGACGACACTGGATGGGCACGACATTCTACTCGTCGGTCGCCGGTACGTCGACAGGATGAACCGCCACGCCTGATGGCCGGCGTCCAGTCGAAGTCGGCACGGCTTCAGGGACATCTGCACCATTGGCGAGCAGCACATTGGCTGCGACGCTACAATCCGCGAATTGACTGGACGACGGGTAGCTGCACTGTGCGAAGTAGTGGTAACTGGGTCGAATTACCTCGCTGGCGGTCACCTGAGTTTTCGACGGTCCACGTCAACGCCATCACAATGAAACGGGCCGTCGCCGCTGGAGCTGACGTGTACGCGGTGGATATCGCATTGGTAGGAGAAGCAGAGCAGCCGAGCGATTTTCAGAAACTGCTGGCAGCCGTACCGCCCGAATTACAGGAACTACTGAAACGGTACCCGGGGATTTTTCCGGACGACTTGCCGGAAGGATTGCCACCTCAGCGAGCACACGACCACCGCATAGAACTAGAATCAGGGGCACAGCCAACCGTACACACAGCGACAGTTCAGACTGACACAGCCCGAGCTCGACGAACTGAGGAAGCAGTTAGACTACCTGTTAGAGAAAAAATTCATCCGACCGAGCTCGTCACCGTTCGCCGCACCGACACTGTTCACACCGAAAAAAGACGGAAGGTTTCGCATGTGTATCAACTACAGACCACTGAACAGGGTAACAATCAAGTCGCGATACCCCATTCCCCGCGCCTACGACATGATAGATCAACTGCGAACATCACGGGTCTTTTCGAAAATAGATTTACGGGGAGGTTACCATCAGATTCGAGTCGAACCATCGGACTGCGCCAAGACGGCATTTAGGACTAGGTACGGGTCATTCGAGTACACCGTGATGCCATTCGGGCTGACCAACGCACCGTCGACATTTCAGATGACCATGAACGAGGCATTTAGGCCACTCTTAGATAAATGCGTGATAGTTTACCTCGACGACATCCTAGTCTACAGTCGCGATAAGCAGCAGCACTTAGCAGATCTGGAAGCAGTGTTTAAAGTTTTAGACGAGCACAGACTACTGACCAAGGGTTCCAAGTGCGAGTTCTTTCAGGATAGGCTAGAATATTTGGGGCACGTTATTTCGGAGGCTGGAGTTGAGATCGACCCAAAAAAGCTGGACACGGTAAAAGCGTGGCACCCCCCGACGAACATCACGGAGCTGCAGAGTTTTTTAGGGTTCGTTAATTATGTGCGTCGGTTCGTCCCCGACATGGCCCGGTTAACTGCCCCACTGACGGATTTACTGCGGAAGGGGGTCGCTTTTACGTGGGGGGAGAAAGAGCATGCTGCCCCAAAAATGTACTCTGTTCACCACCCGTACTGCGCATCGCCGACCCACACCGCCCATTTGAAGTAGTTACCGACGCAAGCGACATCGCCATTGGAGCCGTACTGCTACAGGATTTCGGCAACGGCCTACAGCCCATCGCATACGAGTCACGAAAACTGCATCCGCCCGAGAAAAACTACCCGATACACGACCGCGAAATGCTCGCGATCGTGCACGCGTTCAAAGTGTGACGCTGTTACTTGACCGGCGCAGACGTGACCGTACGGACAGACCACAAATCACTACAGTACCTCCGCGCACAGCCCCACCTCAACCCACGACAGATTCGATGGCTCGATTTCCTCGAGTCAAATTTCCATTACACGGTCACCTACAAAAAGGGGCATCAAACATCGCCGACGCATTGACCCGCCCCACTGCCCAAATCCACGCCATACTACTCGCCCAGACTAGCCCACTGCTAACATGACTATTTACCCACGGCTACCAAACAGACCCGTTCTTCACCGGAGGAAACTCGCAGCAGTTCGCAGTAGCAAAAGGGGTGTATTACGTAAAAGCCGGCACTGATAGGATCTGGGTACCGGGCTACACCTTACTACTGGAATTACTGCTACAGGAGGCACATGACGGAGTCACCTCAGGCCATTTCGGAGTAGAAAAAACACGGCAGCAGCTGCAGCGGTATTACTACTGGCCCGAAATGCTGACCGACGTGCAACGACACGTGGCATCGTGTCCCACCTGCCAGCTCATGAAATCGTCACGACAGCGACCAGCAGGACAGTTGCAGCCGATACCACCCCCAGAGCGTTTTTGGCAGCAGGTGACGATGGACTTCGTCACGGGGTTACCGGCTGGAGCAAGTGGGAACGACGCGATCCTGGTCGTCGTCGATCGGCTGACGAAAATGGCACACTTCGCAGCCTGCAAGAAATCAATCACAGCCGAAAAAACAGCTCGCCTCTTCATCGCCACCATCGTTCGACTGCACGGGATACTAGCGGCGATCATCAGCGACCGCGACACGATATTTACCAGCAACTTCTGGAGGAACCTGTGGCAGCAGTTCGGCACGCGACTACAGTTCAGTTCATCGTACCACCCCGAAACCGACGGACAGACAGAACGGACAAATCAGACCATGGAACAGCTCATTCGAGCCACGTGCGACGACCCGACCACGTAGGAACAGCAACTTCCACTCATCGAGTTCGCGTACAACAACTCGCCATCCGCCACGACCCAACAGTCACCATTTTACCTGAATTACGGACAAGACCCCAGAGTACCCATGACCCCGAATCCCGACGTGCGCAACAATTCGCAGAAATATTACAGGCAGCACGGACCCGAGCAGCAGATCAATAAAAAAATCAAACGTCATCGCTAAGCGCAACGCCGACCGCCACCGCCGCCCCGTCACTTACCAACCTGACGACCTGGTATTACTCGACACTCAAAAACTCCGCCTACCCATCACTCCAAAACTCCGCCCCCGATATTGCGGGCCATTTCGCATCAGCCACATGATCACCCCCGTCACCGCCCACCTCCTCCTCCCTGCTGATTGGTACGTCAGCCCGTCGTTCCACGTCAGCCTGCTTCGCCCATATGTCCCATCCACCAGCCAACTACCTCGCAACCGCCCCGCCAGCATGACACGACCGCCAACAGAGCCAATCATCACGCCCGAAAAAATACAGAGCCACCGAGTTCGTGACCCACGGGGAGCCCGCAGAATCGAATTTCTGATCCGCTGAAAGGACCGTACGCCCACCGAAAACAACTGGGTTCCCCTGGATAGAATTGAGAACCACCCTGTCCTCACCGAGTACCTGTGCAGCCGAAACTTTCGAGATGTACACGCGCTCTCGTAAGGAGGGCCTCCTTGGGGAGGGGGGTAGTGTAAGGAAAATTCATTTTCCTTACTTCGCGCCCCTGCTTACTGCGTACATGACCATTCCCGCCATCAGCACCCAACAGTGAAACGTTACCCGCTCGCGACACTCGCCTCGACCACGACTCCCGCCACTGTTCACGATGCGACCCAACCTAACGGTTCGGTTGGTAATCCGCGCTCCGGACCTCCGCCTCGACATTTCCCAACCTCGGCGCTAGGCCCGTAGCGCACCCCATTTTCTCGCGTTACCGTTACCACGCTAGCTTCGCTATATATTCTTCGCTCATGCCTTCGCTCATTGTATTGTTTGCTTCGATAGTGCAATTCTCGCTCGCTTGCTCAATTGCACTCGTAACAATAAGAGAGTGTCGAAACTTGAGATTGGTTCAAAATGGCATGCGCTCGACTCCTGTCGCGCGAGTTGCCGCACCGTATCAAGATTCGCGTCCAAATGCTTCGGTTTGGCGCGGTTAGGTAAAATATCAAACTCAAGCTGCCTGAATCTTGGAACTTGTTACAGTTCGAGTCGAACCGAACAGCATCGAACAAAACCACGGTTCGATGTTGTGCTCATGCCTAGCTACTGGCATCGCCAAGGAGAATGATTGACAACTTATGGGGAGACGCTTTGAGAAGGCGAATTTATGACGTCGCGGCAACAATGGACGACATCGTCACCCGAGAGCTTGATCGACAGAACAAGGCCGCCGCTTGGAAGAAAGTGACTGCAGCCTGCATCCGAGGAGGTGCAAGAAATGAAGATCAGATATGGGGTGGAGGAGATCAAAAGATCGAAGACAATGTGTGGCGGGAGCTTGTTCTGAAATTCCGAGGCAATTTTGATGAAAATTAGACTCAAAATCCCCCCAAGGCCCGTGCTGCTAACTCTAAATCAAAGAACCACCCTTGCTGGGAAATTGACGCCCACCGCTCCCAACCGGGAGTGCCATCCGATCTGGCTAATATGGCATGCAGGGAATTCTGAACCGAAGAAGAAGTTCGAAGAAAAGTAGAAGAAAGACTGCACCACCACAGATCAACAAGCGAAAGGCCAAGTGTCAGAATCCCAACCACTAGACCATTGGGATAAAAGGGCTTATTTCAGTAGCGGGTCAGTGCGCCCATAACCCCCCAGGCGAACGCGCCTGTAACCCTCTCCAGGATCAATCGGGCATCCACAGTGCAGATCTACTGACACCCCCCCACACTGGGAGGCCCAGGACTAAGTACAGCGGCAACGGCCTACATGTGCATACACCGGGAATCGAACCCGAGACCGCTCTGATACCATGTCAGAATCCCAACCACTAGACCATTGGGATAAAAGGGCTTATTTCAGTAGCGGGTCAGTGCGCCCATAACCCCCCAGGCGAACGCGCCTGTAACCCTCTCCAGGATCAATCGGGCATCCACAGTGCAGATCTACTGACACCAAGCTCCAAGTAAAAAGGCCAAGGGTCCAAGAAACAGTTGGAGGCTGCCTTGGAAAAGGGCTGCACAAGACTAACAAATTACGACTCGGCGCTACGCTGGTTCGCGCAGCTGACACTACGACAGGTGTTGGCTCGGAGTTCATCCCACCGCCTACCGTCTCTCTTTCTGAGTTCATCCCATAGAAGCTTGGCCAGATTCTATGTCAGATTGTTCTTCGCCTTCTCTTCAATAGTGCAGCTGGCCTGATGGGGAACTCGCGTTTTCAAGTGCAGAACCTGGATGGTTACCTGATCGGACTGTTATTCCGGAGCAGGTCTTCAATGAATTGCCCTCAACCTGTCCTTTCTGCTTAAAGCATCGCGCCCCCTACGCCACCGGAACATTTCGGACGGTGTACAGCGAGTTCTGCGCTCCATTACTACAGATCGTAACATGGTAATAATTCGGATGTTGGGGTTACTGAGAAAATTTCGGATAGCTACGTCCACCTCTCTTGTTCATCTTGGCAACGCAACTGCCTACACCTTGTGCTTCCACAACCCCACCGCTGACATCGTCTAGAAGCTGCTAGATGTACATAGCACATGGGGAAGTGTTTCTTGTAAGAGCCAATGGAAATATTCCTTCAATAGAACTCACAGAGGTTGGTGACATACAGCCTTCTACACTCTCCCAAAGCTCCATAAGAGGGAACTCGCTGGGTGGCCCGTAGCTGCCTTGCACACATGGCTGACTTTGAATGTGAGCCGCTGAAAGGGCTCAACTACCTCATTATGACGAGATGCTTACAAGAGATGGTATGGGATGGCTCCACTGTGCCATGCCATCTACGCTCCATTGACGACGGGTTGATCATTGGACCAGGTTGGAGGAGCGAGCTGGAGGAGCATCTGAACACTTTCAACTCGCTCCACCCCAGTAAAAGGTTTATGTGATACGGTTCAAGCAGTTTGACAGATTTCCTCTAACTTGTACTGCTCAAGGGACCACGCTTCACCTAACAGGGTACTCTGTACTGGATCTACAAACATTCAGAAACCAATGAGCTGGTACCTGCTTTTGCCTTCATTCGGCCCTCGACACTGCAAGATTAATTGGAAGTGATCGGTTGTGCTGTTCTTCCGCCTCAACCTTTCTCGCTTCTAAGAGGGCCTTCTTTCAACGGCTTTGAGGTCGAGGTTACCGCGCTGACTTCCTCGTACCCGTCTTTCAGAGCATTCTCTTCGGGCAAATCCCTCTCTTTTTGGAGCAGGCTGAAGCCTGCGAAGCACACCAACTCTCTCCCCCCTTGAACGCACCCCCCTGGTAAGCATGAGCAAAGTGCTCTGGGTCGGGCCGACCTTACCCAAACGCCGACCCGGCCGGGTCTGGTCAAATTGACCCGTAGGCCAATTCTTGAAACCGGGCCGGGTACATGCCGGGTGGGGACTGTTTAGTGCTGTTTTTAGCTAAAATAGCCACCAAACTCGACACTTTTGGTGGAGGGTATTGGCTATGGGCTGAAGGCTGGCGCATGGGTGGGGCTGAGCTCAATGTTGAGATCTGTAAAGGGGTGTGAGGGGGTCGGGTCTTGTAGATTCAGTGCGGTGACGAGTGGTGAGCAGCGCCGAATCGGTTGATTGTTTTTGTTCCAACAATTTGACGGGGAGGAGGGGGTGCCTTGCTTTCCTCACTCAGTGGAAAAAACAGATCGGCGGGCGAAATCGCCAATTTGTGCAGATTAGTGTTTGAAATCGCCGATCCCGCAGATCGGCAGGCGAAATCGTTCTTGCACTTGTTCATTTTTTCATGAGTGATCGCACCCATCGATGACCAATCAGCCAGAGGTCTAAGCAACCTCCTTCACATGTCTCAGAACGATGGCATGTTTCGATCACATGCCATCCCTCACTCCTATGCCGTTACTATAGGCTCCCACGTATCATGTCAACACCCCGATGACCCTCCATCTCCCATGACCTGCATGTCCCCATCGCAGCCATCTCTCCAACAACCAGCTGTCTGGTGCAATACCCCCTGCCATAGGCGACCTCAAGGTTCTCCAAGGGCTGTAAGTGTACCAGTTACTGGGAACCAAGTAGCCATAGACGACCGAGCAACCCATGCCATGTCTCACTCCCATACCATGTCTCACTCCCATGCCATGCCTCGCTGCCAAACCGTCAGCACTGCAGTTAAGCAAAATGTTCATCATGGTAATGTTTGAGTCTAACAATTCGATTTGGTTTGCGTCGAACCGGATTTGTCCGACTTGACACAATGTTCGAGTCGAACATGTCCCCGCCAGGGCTGTCGATTGGTTTGGAGCCAGAACTTGAGAGGCTGAGGTGCCCCAAAAGTTGCCCTGAAATTTCCGGGCTGAGAGCAAACCTGGCACTTGAAATCAGGGCTACCAACTTTTTTGCACTTCGCCAAGGATACCGTATCCTAGGCAAACTACTAAGAGCCAGCTAGGCAATAGGCTGAGGTACGAAACATGTCGATGGATTTGAGGGGGATGGGAGAAGGAAGTAGGGGAGTGGCTGGGAGGAGGTGGGGGGACTGGTGAGCGAATGGGAGGGAGGGAGGTATTAGTATGGGACGATAAGGGCTAGCCGCGGGATCTGCACTTGAAATCCGGGTTAGGCCCACAACCAGCACTTTGCGGGAAAGGGCTGCCCTCAAAGCCAACCCTTAAAATTCGGAAGCTGGGCCAAACCCAACCCTTAATGTTCAGGGCATTAAGGGCATTTGCCCTTGAATCGTCAGCCCTGGTCCCCGCACGACTCAATACCCGCGCAACTGTGGTTAAAGTGGTAGGTTGACAGAACCATTTATTGTGCTCATCTCCTAGTCCACCGCCCTAGCCTGCTAAAACATACAGAATTAGGGTTGCAACTAGAGAAAGGTAACCACCTGACAACATACAGCTTACTTGGAGTTTCCGGTGGTGTCTGTGTGTGAATTCCTCGGGCTCTAAGCCATCGCCAAGTTTCGAACATGCTCAAACATTTTGTGCTCGATTCGAACCTATTTAGGTTCAGGCCGAACACAAAAAGGAAAAAAATGTGTTGTCGCACTTCGAACGTCCCATTTTCCCAAAAGGTTTGAGTTGAACCATACATGTACGTATCTTGTCAATGTACCCCCCCACGGCCCTCCATGTCTGATGACTTGCATGTCCCCGTCGCAGCTATCTCTCTGGGAACCAGCTCTTTGGTGCCATTCCCCCCGCCATGGGCACCCTCACGGCCCTCCAGTACCTGTACGTGTGCCAGTCATTGGCAACCAAGCAGCCATACTGGCCCATACACGACCAAGTGGCCCATGCCTCCGTCTCGCGCCTTGTCTCACTCCGATCTCACTCCCATGCCATCACTATACCCCTGAACGTATCATGTCAATGTAACCACGGCTCTCCATCTCCCATGGCTCGCATGTCGCCATTGCAGTGATCTCTCCAACAACCAGCTGTCTGGTGCCATTCCCCCCGGCATAGGCGCCCTCACGGCCCTCCGAAAGCTGTGAGTGTGCCAGTCATTGGCAAACCAGGTAGCCATAAACAACCTAGCGACCGTAGACAGCGTCACTGAAGGGCAACAGTTCTAGAGAAAGCAGTTCGGTATAAAACATCTGAATGTGAAAGCTACACAAAAACTGCGTCAACCAGGATTGTTTCATGTTCCGGTTATGTGGGGACAATTGAGATCTAGAGTTATGAGTGGAGTACAAACTACCAACCAATCCACACTGCGAATAAGTTTCAAGAATCTCAACTAACCGGATTGCCTATCCACGGCCATTTGCCAGTACAAACAAGCGCAAAAATCAAGCAATGCAAGTGTCGACCTTTAGAAGCGTCTTCATCAGACTGTCAATATAAGCCTTGGTAGGTTTGCCCCAAAAGAGCGATATTGTATGTAGGTTTCTCAATAGCTCTCCAGCCTGAGACGAGCTGTCATTGAAGTGAATAGTGTCTTTAAGACCAGGAGGGCGCGTGAAAGAGGGGAAGACTGCCGTGTGCTTGGCAGGCTTCCTGCTTGCCTGAAGAGATTGCTCTGAAAGATGCGTAAGAGGAAGTCAGCGCACGGGATGACCTCGATCTCTAAGCCGTCAGAAAAGGGCGCGTCTCAAAAGAGAAAGGTTGAGGCAGATGTGGAGGGAGGGGCCACTATCTGTTCAGAATTCCGTGCCATATTTGCCAGCTGGCACTCCTGGTTGGGAGCGATGGGCGGCGGTTTTCCAGCTGGGGGGGTTCCCTGGCTTGGAGTCAGCAGCAGCGTGGGCCTGGGGAGAGTCGTGTGCTCCAAGCCAGGAAAGTGATTCTTCAGCAGCTTGTTTTCCCTCAACTTTTGGAACAAGCTCCCTCCTAATCTTGTTTTCAATCCGCTTCGCATCCATTTCTCTCCGAATCAAAGCGTCAAGCCGAACCGGTTCGATTCGAACTTCAGTTTGACACAGCAACCCGCGTCACCCGAGTCGTGCGGAGTTGGAGCTCCAAATCCCTGCGAGACATATCCCACCCCTTCCAGAAAGTTTGAGCAAGCGCTTGTATGACGATCTCGTTTCTTGTGGCCGTGATGTTGGAATCTGCCTTCCCAATCCACCTCCCTTTTGAGTTGTTGAAACTTTTTGGCAGTGTTAGAAACCCTCCAAATCGGGGTTAGCACTCAGATCTTGGTGTATTCCTCCATTTTTCAGGCCAGAGCTGTGACATGCGAGTCCACTGCCTTGTCAATGTTTTCGACCTCTAGTGCCTTCGAGGCAATAAAATCCACCTGCAACCGCTTTTGAATCTTTAAGTGAATCCCTGCGGTGGATGTACTGGGATTTTACCTTTACAGGGGCAAACTTTGTTTGGAATCCGATGGTTTTCATGCGGATGCCGTGAAGCACAGTGCCTTGGCTGTTGAGATCCTTCATCGTCTCGAGCTTGCCTTTGCCTTACGAAGAGCCGCGAAGTTGTCACAGAATCCCTTGACAGCCAATGCAGTCCACCCATTATAAGGTTCAGGGATTTAACTGTCGTTGACTGGGTCCGGTATGACGATGCATGGACGACTCCCAGACGGTCCAGAAGGGGAACTTCAGCACGCCTGCTTTATAAAGTAGGCCCGCCCATGTGTTCATGGCAGTCGAGGAATGTCTGGTCGCACTTCGGGTTGTTGGCGAGCTTTTCTGTGCATTGTGCAATAATCCTTCCTATCTACAAAGCTGCGATTTTCTGCACCGGCCTTTTCCTCGTCGAATGGGTTCCAATCGAATTCTCAGAAGTGGTAGCTCCTCGTGTTTGGAAGCGCAGCAGTGCTAGAGAATACACTCGGACTAAAATGAACAAGAAAGTAAAGAAGAACTACAATAGCTAAGAGAATTTCGATCACAAAAACTGTTTCACTCTCAAATACACCGCAAACATGTTTCGGCAAGGTGGAGAAAAAACTCTCAAGCTTTCATCAGTTTTTTTTGGACAATTGAGATCCAAAACACGCCATGGGCTGAGTACTAACCCACACTGCGAGCACATCCTAAGAATCCCAACTACCCAAGGTGCTTATCAAAGGGCATTTGCCAACACACCCAAGGTTACAAGTTTCTCAACTTTCAGAAGCGTCTTCGTCAGGGCCGTCGATGAGGTATGTAACATCTCCCACACCAATGCCTTTGTAAGTTATTTGCACACCATCATGCAATATATCGTTTCCCACGTCAATACCGCGTGAACTAACACGATTTGTTACGCGCCTCAACAACCACACCCAGCAATCCGTAGTTTTTGCTGCATGGAAAGTAATTGCTGCTTTTGTGTCTGCCTGCCTTGGTCCTAAAGGTAGATAGCGATAAGGTTGGATCTGCTTTTGTGCCTTTTTCTCTCCTCCACTCCCCCACATCTCACGTTGTGTGTCTATGCGGACATGTAATGTAATCTCTCACCCTTGCAGCGATGTCTCGCACAACATGCTCACAGAAAGCATTCCCACGGAAATGGGCAGCTTGGTGTGGCTTTGGCACCTGTCAGTTGCATGACCCTCTCTGTCCCTCACACTGCCTGCCAGTCCATATTGCACTCTGTTGCAACTCTCCATTCACATATTCTTGCATTGGCAGGCATGCATGCATGCACGTACACACTCTCGCATGCCTCATGCTTTCCCATTCCTCCTGCCCTCCACACCTCACATCCACTGTCGTTTACATCCCCTGATCTGTAGCTTTCCATTCCGATCGCTGTCCACCTTCGTTTCTGTTTTGATAAACTCAAGAATCACCTTAAACCTCCGAATCACCTTGTTTCTATCCGCCCATCACAGCTACCTGGACTACAACAAGCTGGGAGGCACCATCCCTGACGCCCTGAGCACCCTCACCAAACTGATCAACCTGTCAGTCGCTCGCCCCCTCCCACGCCCTCCCACGCCTACCCACGCCCACCCACGCCCTCCCATGCCCTCCCATGCCTTCCCTGCCTCACACCCCTTGCCTGCCATTCCCTCGGGCTCACTTCACAACTATGCATCCATACATGCACCTCTCTCCCTGCATCTCTCTCCTTGCATCGCTCTCCCTCCCTGCAACCATGCCTGCATAGCGAGGATTAACTGCTTGGTACATCTCTTTCATCTGAAGCAAGAGTCAACCTCTGTGCTTGCACATCCCTCTCCCTCTCCCCCTGTTTCGGCTCACTTCATATCTGCAGGTCGTTCTTAGGCCTGTAACTACGTCATGCAGCCAACTTTTAACTGTTTCTGCGGCACCTCAAAAATCGACACAGCTAGTGTGTGACTGTGTGCTTCTCGCAGGTCCATGGGCAACAATGAGCTCGAGGGACCCATCCCTGCCTTCCTCTCTTCCTTCAATACACTCTCCCACCTGTCAGTGTACAGTGTACCCACATCACATACCCACCTGTCAGTGTACAGTGTACCCACATCACATACCCATCGGTCAAGGCTTAGCCAGCAGAATTGCTCTCATATCTTTCCTCCCATGAGCATAGACCCCTCTATCTCGCCGCTCTTCCACTCAGATTCCATTTCCACACCCTCTCCCTACCTCCCTCCGTCCCTCCCTCCCCTCCCTCCCTCCCTCCCTCACTCCCTCCCTCCCTCACGCCCTCCCTCCCTTCCCCCATCCCTCCCCCCATCCCTCCCCCCTTCCCCCTCCCTTCCCTCCCTACCCCCTCCCCTCCCCCACCCTCGCCCAACCATCCCCTTCCTCCCTCACCTCACCCCTCCCCCCTTCTTTCCCTCCCTCCCTTCTTCCCTCCACCCCTCCCTTCCCCCTCCCTCCCCCCCTCTTCACCTTCCTCCCTCCCTCCCTTCCTCCCTCCCTCCCACTCTACCTCCCTCCCTCCCTTTCTCTCCCTCTCCCTCCCTCCCTCCCTCCCTCCCTCCCTCCCTCCCTCCTTCCCTCTATGCTAGTGATTACGCAACCACACACACCCGCTCGCTGTTCACTCACATCTCCCTACTGCTCTCTACCGCACTCTAACTCTCCATACCACTTACACCCCCACATTCCACCTCTCCTCTGTTCTGAGCCCTTCATCTTCTGAACCCTCTTCATCCTGCCTGCTCTTCCTCCTCGCCCAGTGTGTTATCCAACAACAAGCTGACAGGAATCATACCTTCTTCTATAGGCGCTTTGACGTACCTCTTTGACCTGTAAGGGAGGGAAGAAGGGGGACGAGCGAGTGAGTGTGAACGGAGCGGGTAGCGAGAGAGGTGCAGATCAGTGGTAACCACATCGCCCGTCCTCATGTGAGTTTAAAATTTTTGCAACAACCCTCGTTCCGTTGTGACCATAGCTTCCTCAAGTTATGCTGTTCTGAGATGTCTAAATAACTCCCTTGTTATCATGCCACGCCACGCCATGCCATACCAATCACATCACCCAATGCCCCAGCT
The DNA here is from genome assembly GCA_947471745.1 of Closterium sp. Naga37s-1. Classification (NCBI taxonomy): domain Eukaryota; kingdom Viridiplantae; phylum Streptophyta; class Zygnematophyceae; order Desmidiales; family Closteriaceae; genus Closterium; species Closterium sp. Naga37s-1. The sequence goes on along the minus strand of CANJKZ010000139.1, from coordinate 249,048 downwards.
ACCTGAACGACAACAAGCTTGAGGGTTCCATTCCAAGCACCATTGCTCAGCTGCAGAAGCTCTCATGGCTGTACAAAAGAGACCCTAGCTGCTTAACTTTTGCTTCCATGTTGCCATACCCATGCAATGTTGCCGGCCAATCGGGCTTCTCCGTTGACGGGAGGCGAAGGGTGAGACGCGGGAGAAAAAGTAACAGGCGCCAACCTGCGACCGACCCAGGGATACGCGCGAGGTGAAGCAGTGGTGTCAGGAGGGCTGTGGCGAAAAGAGGGCGAATGTCAGCAGGGAGTTTACGCGAAAGTGGGGGCTGACGACTGTCGCGTAAGGGAGTCAGGTCCCACAATTCAACTTCGCCGAACCGCTCCATGTCCTCGGCCAGTTGTTCTGGCGAAAATTGGCGGGTCTCTGAGGTGGTGGTGTCTGGTGCCTGCCGGTGTAATGCACCATCTGTTACAGCTGGGATTGGAGCGACTTGGGGTGGAGCTGGGATTGCCCGGCGTCTGCCTTCCCGTTCCTCTTCCTCTTCCGTGGTAGACTCCTCCGCTACCTCAGGTATAAACGTGGGGTCTCCCGCGTCTTCTTCATCTTCGGTTAGTTCCACTCTTCGAGTTAAGGCACGACATGCCTCTCTCTGGAAGCCATTCTCTGGTCCGCCTCCCCTTCCTGTCGCACCTCCTCGTCCGCCGCCTCGTCCGCCCCGCGATGCCAGTGTCAATAGGCGACGATTATTCGTATTCGCCACGGCCCTTTGACGTGGCGTCTGCTGCTGTTGCCCTTCCGACCGTATCGGCCCCGGCACCGGGGGTTGTGGGGATGTCGCCACCTCCCGCACCTCGATCTGCGCCATCATCCGTGACTCAGGCTGGCCCCATCCATGCGCCTGCTGTGGCGCCAGCTCCTGTTGTGGCGTCGTTGGCTGCGCCTGCCGTGGCATCTGATCCGGCGCCTGCGTCGGCGTCTGCTCCCACGCACGCCTCGGAGCCTGTTCCTGTGCCCGCTCATGCACCTGCCGCGACGTTTGATCCTGCGCTTCCTCCCGCGCCTGCGCCGGTGGTTCCACTTGTCTCCGTGGCGGTGTCTGTACCCGCGCCTGTTCTCGCGGCCTCGCCTGCGGCTGTTGGGGCAGCCTTCGTGCCGCCTCGGGCTGCGCCCGCCGTGGCGCCTTCTGCTGCTGTGGCGGAACCGTCTTACCAGCCACCTCTAGCCACCAGCGCCGGCCTGAGCCTGGCAGAGGTGCAGTCGACGCACGTGGCGCCTCTGATTGCTCCGGCCAGGCAGCCTCGTCGTCCTCAGTCACCTGGCCGCTGCCCGTCCCGTCCTCATTCACCCCTCCTGCATGATGAGCGGGAATCGTCGAGGCGCCGACAGGATTCTCCTCGGGGCCGCCGATCCCAGGGGAACTGGACCGGGCGTTGTGGCGGTCGTGGTAGCTGGTGGGGGGGTCGCGGCTATGGTCGTGGTGCTCCCCCAGAGGAGCCCCAGATGACTCCGGCGGAAATCCGCCAGCTGGTAACGGCGGCGGTGCGTGACGCTCAAGCTGACGTGGCGGGCCCGAATCACCCGCAGCATGCAGCGCCACGTCCTGGCGTTCCTTCTCCAGCTGCCCGTCCTGCTGCTGTTCCTCATTCCGCCCCTCCTCCTCGCGCCTCTCATCATCCTCCGGCGCATTTTCCTCCTCCTGCTGCTGTTGTTGAACCTCTCTCGTTCCCGGCGGGAGCGCCTCTTCCCCCACAGTCTCGTGTTCCCGAAGCCACTCTGGGGCAGTTGTGGCGTCTCTCGGAGAGCCTTCTGGCGCTCCTTCTGGTGCAGGTGACTGCACACGCGTCTCTTGTACCCGTCCCTGCAGATTCTCTTCTGGATGGCCCACGGGACGACTGCTTGGACGCGGCGGACGAGCTCGCCCTCCTCTTGGCGCCCGTGTTGGCTGCGCCCGCGCGGGGAGGCGTTGCTGCTGTGGGACAGCTTGATGCGGCTGTCCGAGGCCTGTGGCGGTCCTTGCGTGCTGGCTCAGGAGCCGAGGCGATCGCCGCAAGTACCTTGGTGGTCCGAGAGGTGTGGCGGACTCTGTCGGGCCTTCTTGCCGCTCTTGAGGCGGATCGGATGTAGTTTCCGTCGCCATGTTATCCTTGCTGTTGCTTAGGATTGTGTCACTCATGCCTTGTGTGTATTCGTTGTCACGTAGTGCACGTTGCCCTAGTAGCTTGCCTCCCCTCACGAATAATTCAGCCACACCACTGAACAATGAGAGACAAGAGGCCAAGAGGGGCCTCTTATACTAAGGAACAGAGGGGGCAGAGGGCTAAGGGAGAGGGCAGAGGCAAGGTGCCTCTCTCTCTCTCTCTCTCTCTCTCTCTCTCTCTTTCTCTCTCTCTCTCTCTCTTTTTCTCTCTCTCTCTCTCTCTCTCTCTCTCTCTCTCTCTCTCTCTCTCTCTCTCTCTCTCTCGCTCTCTCGAACGAACGAAAAATTAAGCCACACCACTGAACAATGAGAGACAAGAGGCCAAGAGGGGCCTCTTATACTAAGGAACAGAGGGGGCAGAGGGCTAAGGGAGAGGGAAGAGGAAAGGTGCCTCTCTCTCTCTCTCTCTCTCTCTCTCTCTCTCTCTCTCTCTCTCTCTCTCTCTCTCTCTCTCAAGCAGTCCTTCATTGATAGGTTCATAGGGGTACAGGAAAGGGAGGGATAGGTGCTAGACAGGCCTAGGCATTGAAGCAACCAAACATGCAAGGCAGGTACATGCTGCGGGCAGGACATCTGCAAACAGACAAGAAGAACGAGGCAGGGCAGCCAAGAAGAACAAGGCAGGGCAGGCGAGAAGAACAAGGCAGGCAAGCAAGGCCTGGGCATGGCAGGAGCAAGCAAAGCCTAGCATAGCAGGCCTAGCAGGCTGGCAGACCAGCACTCCTCAAGCTAAGCCGTGTCTATCCCCCTATACCCCTCTACCCCCCTCTATACTTCGTCCTCTAGGACCTGCCAAAGGTCCCCGAGGCTTGGCTCCCATGGGTCCTTTCCTGCCTGGGTGAATGCTGCCTCGTCCCCTAGGTTTGACTTGTTCAGGAAGGAAGTGGCCTGGGAGCACTGCAGCATGACAGACCATAGCTGTCTGTAGTGTGCTGTGAGCCTGGCCGTTGTTGTGGTGAGCCTGCCTTGGCGGAATTTCTTCTTTGCCGCTGATGTTGCTAGCAGGCGCAGAAACTGTTGCGTGTCCGTCGCCAAGGCACCGTAGGTCTCTACCGCCAGCCCAAAGAGACCTACATAGTCAGGCCTGCCCTCGTAGATTCTGTGCTTCCCCTCAGACGCCTCCCTAGCCGCCCACCCGGGTGGTTTTCGTGCCCTTGTGTCTCGTCGTTGTAGTACAGGGTCCGTTACTGTCACATCGGTCACCCACGTTTCATTGGACTCCTTGTCTCGAATGGCCAAGTCTCCCCTCTTCCTGATGACCAGGGGGGGAGAGGGCAGTTGTTTCGTGGAAGACGGTGAAGTCTCTCTCTCTCTCTCTCTCTCTCTCTCTCTCTCTCTCTCTCTCTCTCTCTCTCTCTCTCTCTCTCTCTCTCTCTCTCTCTAATGGTCCGTGCATTGATATAGCGAAACGGTACAAACATGCAAAGCATAGATACTAGGAATGCAAACCAAGCAAACAACTAACGCGCGCTGCCTCTCTACAACTCCATAAGGGGCTCAATCACAGCACAACAGTCCCCTAGGTGGAGCTCGGACTGTACCCCCCCCACAGGGGGATTTTCAGCTACTGCCGTCTGACTGGACTTAATCAAATACCCCACTGACTGTGCTCTCTAGAGAGCCACTGACCACCGCTGCCAGAAGAGATGGAGGAACCTGGCTGCATGAAATGAGTGAGGTTGGGCGTTGAAGTGACGTCTAGCAGCTGTGTCTGCCAATAGCTTCAGAAACTTTGGGACCTCGGCACAGGGGCACCCGTATGTCTCAACTGCCAAGGGGAAGAAGCCTACAGTGTCACGGCGGCTAGCATAGTGGCTGATCTTCTTGTCAGCCTGCTCTCTCGCCGCCCACCCCCTCCCCTTGGTAGCAGTTGGGTCCCGGGTGCTGATTGGGTCTGTGATGGTGACATCACAGATATAAACGGCGCCCGAACTCCTGTCCTGCATTTGTTCCTCAACTGGGGTGTAGGCCGCAGATTCTCCATGAACGATAAAACCGGCGTCCTCTGCCATCGTGATGCACGCGTCACGGAGCTCGTTGTGGGTATTGATCATGTGCTTGCCTGTTCCGCAGCGGAAGAGATGGTTCAGCGGGAGCGGCTTGGACATAGCCTGTAGCTGGGCGGTTAAGAAGGCGGCGACGCCATCCGATCTCTCTCTCTCTCTCTCCTCCTCCTCCTCCTCACTTTCCTTCTCCTTTTGTTGCGCACTATGCCATGGTGTACCCCTTCTGGGAGTGTTTCTGCATATGGCTCTCACTGCAGGCCGTTAGGGGGTGTTTGGAAATGCATTTGCATACATTCTATGTAACTGCCTGTAGTGTAGCCTAGTATAGTTATATTGAACATTACCTATAGGTGGTGCACCTTTTGTTGCTTCTCTTTGCCTATATTGTTCCCAACCCTATAATGAATCCCCACTGTTGGAATAGCCAAAAAGGTTTTACAGCATTCCCGAAGGTATCACCTTAGTGCACTGCCTCATAGCGAAGCTGCGCCTGTTCCACTACCGTGTTAGCTCATATAGAGCACGCAGGCCAACGTCAACTGTCGCGACTGTTGACCATCCCGGACCAGATGTTGCAAACTTCTTCGCGGATCGCAACTGTCTCAGAGGTTACGAACTGCAATGAGGTAACCGTAGGAATCGCAATAGTCACAGCTGTTGTAGCGATGTCTGTAAAATAGTTGAATAAGGGAATGTTAGCCTCAGAGTACATGGCTAGCTGGGAACTAAACATTCCATTGTAATGTTTTATAATTATCATCTTGTCATGTACATTAATTATAATCAAGGTCATCAAACTTCAGCTGTATTGACTATTCCTTCCTAGCAGACTTATCCTGTCTGACAAAGACCCTTCAGTAATTCTAATACCCTCCTTCATTCATTTTCCCTCACCAACTTTCCTCTCGCCATGGATCTCCTAGCCTACTCTCCTAACGTAATCCTACTAAGTTAAGACGAGATTATGACAACTAGTTGGCCGATACTTGCGAGCTTCGCAGACACGTCGGCGACGCTCGCAATCTGGTTATTTTTGCAACGGCCATTTGGCTGAATTGTGATGGTTGGGGGTCTTACACGCCCTTAGGGCATGTTCCTACGCTCTTACCAGGCAAACCTCTTGTCAGGCTTGCCTGGTAAAATGCGCGAAGGGTTTTGGGTTTAGGGGAATTTCAGTGTGTTGTGACGCGAGCTTGATAAGAGGTTGGCCTGATAAGGGGCTGTAGGAACATGCCCTTAGTGTGTAGGCGATGTACAATGCACTCGGTTCTGGTCCAGTTGAGCAGCGTGCGTGGCTCGTCAGTTCATATATGGGTTTGGATTTGTTTATTTTTTATAGTTACCGTATTTACCCGGGTAAACGACTCGGGGGTCTACTCCTACCTCGGGAAAAAGGGGGGGTGGGTCTATTAAGTGGGTGTAAATTTAATAGACCCTGGGTCTAATCCTGCATTTATTTATTTATTTATTTCTTTTCATCGTCCAAGTGTTACAACCAGACCCTCTACTTCAACAAAGTTCGAAATCGCACGTACGAGTTGATAAAGCACTACGATGCTGTGCAGGGTCAAGGAACTGCCACCTGGCAAACATTCCAACCCACCAAAGCACGTTCACTGCCGCCCCTGCCTAGCAGTAGCACGCAAAACACAATCGCGGCCCGCAGTCAGAACATTGCAAAATGTTCTGACTGGGAATTCGCGTTCGTGCGGTTCTCCTCCTCACCTCACCACGCACGAAAACGATTTCACCACCACCACGGCGTCCAAACAGAGCACGAAGGGAATGTTGACGACACCTTCCCTACGACCCGGCTTTCGACTGATTAATGTTATAGAAAGCATGGCGCTCCACACTGGTGTGTGTAGAACACAGCAGCTATGGCCCTTCCTACGGTCATTGTCATTCTTTTTTCTCGTGGGGTCCAATTCAACTATGTAGGCAGCGTGACTGCCAATGTACAGCAAGCTCCCACTGCACCTGTAGCTCAGAATTCAGACGCATCTCCTAGCAATACTGCATCCCGTCCTAGCAATGCTGATGCTGGTGGGGGGACCGTGGCGGATGACAATTTGCCGGAAGTTTCTGTCCCCGTTTTCCCGACACCAGCGAACACGAGGCAACCTGTCTTGGACCGTGACGCATTGGCTCCAGAAGCATGCGGGGTGCAAACCAAAGCTGTTCGTCGCGACCGGACCGTCTCCGACAAGCTTGCTTGGTTGGAGACGATGCGGAAGGAGCTGCTAACGGTTCGCGAGACGGCCCGACGTGCCGGCGTGCAACCATCCGCGATACAAAGTCGCCTACAGCTGTCGTAAGCGCTTGCATGGCGCTGGTAAGAGGTCCCTGTACCCTGAAATGGAGGTCTCCGTGTATCGTACGTTCCTTGTGCGTCGTTCGAAGGGATTACCCGTGACCATTGCGATGCTACGCGCATGGAGCGCGAGTTTCATGAAGAGGCACCACCCTCAATCGGGCTGGCGCGCTTCACTACACTGGGCAACAAGGTTCCGACTCCGTTGGGGTCTTGTTCTTCGAGTGAAGACTAAAATCGGGCAAAAGCTTGCCGCAGGTAAGGGTTTGTCCTGAAAATCGAAGGTTGTTGTCTTCATCCCGTCAGATGTTCATGAGCTGTCCCTCATTCCTCCCATCGTTGCGCAGATTGCAAGGAAAAGGTCGAGGGGCTTTGGCGCTTTGTGAAATAGATGCGGCTGAAGCACAAGATCAAGGATCAGCACATTGTGAATGCGGACCAAACACCGCTTTTCATTGAAATGCCGAGCGAGGGACAATCGAGCATTCTGGCGCCCGTACCGTGCATGTGCGGACTGCCGGATATGAAAAAGAGCGTGTTACCGTTATGCTAGCCTGCATAGCCGCGGGTGTCAAGATGCCGCCATACATTGTTTTCAAAAGGGCAACCGTCCCCAAGATCAAAATCCCCCCTGGTAGGAAGAGGCATTGCTTTGGTCTTTGTTCATTTGCCACATTGAAAGTTCCTCACTGGTGTGTACGAATGTGTGTGTGCAGGGATCCTTGTCCGTGCACAACGCAAAGGCTGGATGGATGAGTCTCTAGCGAAGGACTGGACCACCAAAGTGGTCGCTCCCTTCATGATGCCGAGCATTGGTCAACCGCGCGAGCCATGCCTGCTTGTGCTTGACTCGTACAAGGGTCACTTGACGCAAGGCGTCAAGCAGACGATGTCATTTTTCAAGCTTATCCCAGCTGTCATCCCTGGCGGCTGCACATCTTTGGTTTAGCCGCTTGATGTGTCCATTAACAAGTCGTTCAAGTGTGCAGTATGCAAGCTCTACCAAGATTGGTTCGCGGCAGAGGGCATCAACAACCTTACAAAAGCCGGTAAGTTGTGCTTTCCATTTGTTCTCTGTCGTGTATCCCAACAACACACTCATTCATTTCCTTCGTGTATGGCAGGCAACCTGAAGAAGCCTCCTGCCGAACAGGTCCTTCTCTGGGTGGCAAAGGCGTGGGAATCCATTCCCGAAGCCCTCGTTGCCCAATCCTTTAAGACATGCGGGCTCTCGAATGCCTTGGATGGGTCAGAGGACCACCTCTGCCTTCGCCACCTGACTGAAGGCAGCGAGGTAGAGATTTCTGATGAGGTGGACCCTACCGGCTTGGCTGGGGAGAACGACACCATGTCTCGTCCTCCCCCCCACACTGAGGCGACAACGGAGGCCGAGGAGGTGCTGGAAGGTGGGCTTGCAGAGGAGGAGGACATTGACGAGGGGGTGGAATATTGGTTTGCTGGTGAAGATGAGAATGATGATGCAGCTGCATATGATCCTTTCGGTGATGGAGAGTAGTGCTCTGTGTATTGTGTAGGCTTCATTGCACGCTAACCATGGAGTAGGCAACTCAGCACCAAGAATCAAGTACGGTAGCTTAGCATTACCCGGGGGTCTATAATTTTGGGGGGTCCATTACCCGGGTAAATACGGTACCATTCGGGTCAGTCAGGGCCCAAAACTGGTTTTGGCCCACCCTGTCAAATCAGGGTTTCGGGCCTGCTGTACCCTGACCCTTAGGGTAAAATAATTCATACCCTACTGGAAACAACCTAAAATCTTCCATACACTGATTTTGTCAGTGTAACTTTGCAATTAGGCTGTTTACTATGCAGTTTGTGCCAAGTCATTAAAAGCGTGTTCCTACACCTCGTATCAGACACACCTCATATCAGCTTCGCATGGTGAAATACGTTTGAGTGTGTTCGACTGCGGTTGGATGCGTTTTAGTGCGGTTCGACGCGAATCTGATACGAGGTTGCCTGATATGAGGCCGTAGGAACACGCTCCAAATTCACATGTAACCAAGCCACCTACGGAGTGATGCCCGCACAGTGCGGGAAATGCATCAGCACAACAACGACTGACATGTGATGCGTAGGACAGCACGGAGCACAGTTGGTGCGCTACTTGACTCAGTTGGCAGTGGGAATTGCGTGTTTGGCAGGATTCCGGGGTGCGTTGGCTCAAGTGTGGCTCAAACAACCAATAGGATGAAGAGGCGGCCCACCGATAAGGTTTTTCGGTTTTGCATCTGTGGGCGACAAGGGAGGCGGTGGGACCACGTCACATTTTGTCAGGACGTTCTGTGTGACCTGATCCTCGGTAAGAAAGTTTCGGTATCAGTATTGTGCTCAGCGAGCCTCACGCAGGGTAACAGAAATCGGTATCAGGGTAAAACAGAAGTTATAATTTTTGGTCTAGGGTAAAAACATTGTTCTACTGATTTTGCAAGGGTAACTGCGAAAAAGCAGTCCCCCATCAGGGCAAAAATGGTATTTTACCCTGATATTCTGGGCCCTAGGTTGATAGTGTGCCAGTTTTTAGTTACCAACCTTTGTAATGGTTACCAGACGCGGCCCATTATGGTTACCATTCACATTTTCCCCTGATTCCTCGCTGAGAGGTGCTTCATGCGTTCCTTCCGTGTTGTGTTTGGGTCTGGCCGGCGTTTCCATTCCAAGCCCTCCAAGCACCAGTCACCACGCCATTTCGCCTTCACCTTCCTTTTCCGACAAACGATGTAACGCCTACTCTACCTAACTACTGCGGATTTCCTAAGTCAACATCGAGAGAGTGCTCGATGAGAAATGACGTGAAGGCAATCGGGAAGGTTGAGTTGGAGAGGAAGATTGGCTTGGGATTTCCAACCCTCAACCTTGAGGCTTGGAAATTTCCAACCCATCAAAGTGAGATTGGAAAGGTTGGATTTCCAACCAATCACATTGTGCCAAATATTGTTACAATCCATACAAAGAACCTAGCAACATAGGCTCCAAGCCTAGAAGCTCCCCAACCATGGAATCCGTGTTTGGGAAGAGCCCCAAGGGGTATTGTGGAAGGGGTTGAAGCTTGGAGGCTCATTCCCTCTTCCCAACTCCAACTTACCAACTTGGAAATGGGATTTCCCTAAGTCTTGATTTTCTCTCTAACAAGCTCTCCTACACAAGTAAAGTTGTGTTACTTCAAGGATAAGCTCTACAAGAAGCTACTCACTTACTCAAGCTTCATCAACAACCATCTCAAGTTCTCCTCGCAAGCTCCTTAATAATATTTCAAGGCTAGAATATCCCTTGGTGAGATTAGTTTAATATTGGAAGCCTTGTATCTTGATTTTATATAAATTGTCAAGGAGGATTTATATTTAACACATGGTTGCCCGTTGTTATAAGGGCCGTGGTTGTTACATTGGTATATAGAGCTAGGGTTATCCTAAGCCTAGTGGGGATTTTGCTCCTAGATTTATTTATTTATTTATAGATCTTGGAGTTGTGGTTTCTCTTTCAGAGAACACTCAAGATCAAGAAGCTTGAAGAGTTCAAGATCTACAAGATCTACAACTGCAACTTCAAGCTAAGAAGAGAGATTTATCTCTCTTGCCTACCTTTTGGTGGAAGACTCTCTACTGTTGAGTAGTGGAGTATAAACTAAGATCTGGAGGATTTGTTGAGGGTTATTCAAGTTCTCTCTGTTGAGATTTGGATAGACCCTGCCCTTTCATTTAGGTGATTGGGAGTGTTGGCAACAAATCTGTTACATTTGGTAACCTTGAGTTATTATGTAGAAGAAATAACTTTTATAAGAATTTCTTGCTTTACTATTGAGGTGGTAAAAGGATTTTCACAGAATCAACCCAGATCTCTAAGGCTCCCTTAATCCTTATGGCATCTGGCCAAGAGAAGGACATGGCAAGGGAGGAAGGGCCCATTGCACCTAATGAGGTGGTGAACAATGCTGCTGAGATTGACCTCAAGCAAGATGAGGCAATGGCTGACATTGAGCTGGATGACATTGAGAACCTGGACATGGAGGATGAGGATAACTATGTTGAGCCTGATACCCATGTTGAAGCTAATAAACATGGTGAAGCTGATAACCATGGTGAAGCTGATAACAATGGGAAGGAGGACAACACCGGTGAAAAGGAGAACAGTGGTGATGAAAATGACTTCATTGAGGGTGAAGGCATGAGTTATCCTATCTCAGAGGAGATTGTCAAACTCCAGGCTAAACTGTCAACTCAGAATATCACCATCCTGCAGCAGCAGAAGTCCATTAATGAACTCACAAAGCTGACTAACAAGCTTAAGGCTGAGTTGGGCGTTGTCACGAAAGAGGCTTGCCAATTCCGTCGCAACCAGGGCACTAAAAATCGCCAAATTGAGGAGCTTCAGGATAATTGCAACAATATGCAAGCGTCACTCAACAAGCTCCATGAGTAGTTGAGGGAGCTTAGGAGGGAGGGCATTTACCAGCCTCCTCCTGGGCGTAGGCCCGCTCCTGCTGCTCAGCCGGCACCCGCTCCGCCCGCACCTCCGCCGGTAGGCGCTGCAACGGCTATGCATCAGCCACCTCCAACCGAGACCTCGCCCTTTGGGTCTCTCTCGGCGCCTCTGCCCGAGTTCAACCATAGCAAGACGGAGGTGCAGCCTTGGATTGACCTGGTGAATGACACCATGACCCTTGCGAATGTGCGTCCTGAGGCTCGCGTTACTGCAGCCACTCGTGCATTGAACGAGGTGGCCCGCAGGGCAGTGTATGGCGCTAAGAAGCAGGCGCAGGGACCGTTTGAATGGCCGGAGTTCTGCACCGCGCTGAAAGAGGCATTCATGGTCAAGAAGTCCGACCTGGAACTGCGCAGACGCCTTGAGAGTATCAAGTGTCGTGACCGTTCGGTGCAGGAATATGCGGTCGAGTTTGAGGCCGCAGCACGCTTGCTCCAGAAGCCCTTGTCTGAGGAGGAGATGATGCACGTCTTCATGAAAGGCCTCCCTGTCAAGCTGCAGCAGGCACACATGACCGGTGGCATGACCAATTGGGCGACTTACAAGGAGATGAAGGAGCAGGTGATCAAAACTGACAACATCATTTGCACGTACATTTTTAATCCCGAAAAGCCAGGCCAGCAGCCCCGTGCTGAAGGCTCTGGTGGTCATGGGAACCGGCCCCAGAATGCGAAGAGTGGAAGCGGTTGGAACAAAAGGCCTTTCTAGCAACGTGGGCACCAGTCGGAGCCACATGCCAAGAGGCCTAACGAAGGGGGAGGTTATGGCCCTAACAAACCGGACTTCTCCGACAAGCAGTGCAGAGGCTGTGGAAGGATGGGGCACATTGAAAGGCAGTGCCGTGACAAGAACGCTATCAAGTATTCTGGGAAGCCTAAGCCAGGTGGCGTTGGACCTTCTAGAAAGAAGGATCTTCAGAAACCCAGGGTGTGGGTACCTAGTTGGAGGAGTAGATCGAGTGGATGAGGCATATGTGCTATGTGATGATGATATATTAAAGCTAGAGAAGCTTGTTGTTTGCCTCTTCTTTTAATAAAAACTATGTTTTTTATCCTCGATCGTACCCACTTGAGAACATTTCCCATGGAAGCAATGCAGGATACGATTTCAATTATTTTATGTGGCTTGGACATTCTGCCTTCTGTCATTGAGATTGTGAGTCGTTGCACACAAGAGCACCCCCTGACTTCGGTCGCGTTGGTGACTCACACAGTGAAAGGCGAATTGTTCCATGCGCTTCGTGGATGGCCGGTCCTGGCGGCATGGGACAAGGGACACCATGTGTGGTGGACCAACTCTAAGTTACATAGACGTGCTCGTCACAACGTCAAGGTGTATTTCAAACCTTCGACAAATATTGTGGCATGTCCTATTCGCCCAAAGCATCAACAATATTTGTTGCTTGCGGGTAGCGTGAACGGGGAAAACGCAAAAATCCTTGTTGACACGGGTGCAACTGTTTCCCTCTTTGACGAAAAGTGGGTCACAGCACGCATGATCCTCGTTGAAGGACCGTCTTGCCCCATTCGCCTTGGTGATGATAGCATCATCCCAAGCAAAGGGCTGACACGGATCAACATGGAGATTGAGGGTTATCGCGAAGAGATCTGCGCGTATGTTTTACCCCTTCTCGCAGGCGTCGATCTTGTCCTTGGAATGGATTGGCTTCGAGCGAATGAAGTCAAGCTCGATTTCCAGGACAATACGGTCTCATTCTCAAAGAATGGTCACACCGTCCAATGGCAAGTGCCTAAGGACTTGATCACGAATGAGCAACACACGTCGGAGCGTCTCGATGTGAGTTTTGTGCTCGCAAACGAGTTCAGACAGCATGTTCGACAAGCCGATACCTTCTTTGTGGTACAGTTCGAAAATGCTGAACATGAGATGCCTTGGGTCGAGGATTTTCCGCCTCAGATGAAAGCACTGGCAAACGAGTTTGCGGAGGTTTTTGAGCCCATCCCAGATGGCCTTCCTCCGGACCGTGCTGTCGGTCACACCATCCCAGTGGAGCCTGGAAAACTCCCACCTTTTAGACCTCTGTATCGCCTCAGTCAAGCTGAGTACGTGGAGGCTAAAGAACAGATTGAGGAATATCTCAGGAAGGGATGGATTGAACCAAGCGCATCACCTTACGGAGCGCCGATCTTGTTCGTTAACAAAAAGGGCGAAGGGTTACGCATGTGCGTAGACTACCGTGCTCTGAACAAGATAACGGTGAAGAACAGGTATCCCCTACCGAGAATAGAGGACATGTTCGACAAACTCCAGGGTGCCCAGTGGTTCAGCGCATTGGACCTCGTGCAGGGGTATCACCAACTGCGCATCACTGAAGAAGATGTACCTAAGACAACTTTCCGATCGCCGTTTGGTCATTTTCAGTGGCGAGTGCTGAGCTTTGGCTTGACCTATGCTCCTGCCTCTTTTCAGAGAGCTATGAATGAGGTCTTTCGCGAGGCGATTGGACAGTTCGTTCTAGTCTATCTGGATGACATCTTGGGTTATTCCAAGACGGAAGAGGAGCACACGCGACACCTTAAGTGGGTGTTAGGGAAACTCCGAGAGCATAAGTTCTATGCTTGTCTATGGAAATATCATTTCTACAAACGCGAGTTGGAGTATCTTGGCCATCTCGTGGGAAATGATGGTCTCAAAGTAGACCCAAAGAAAGTTGTCGCAGTCCAGAACTGGCCGGTGCCACAAGATGTGGGTCAAATCAGGTCGTTTTTGGAACCGGCGAACTATTTTCGTCGATTCTTGCATAATTATTCTACCATTGTTGCTCCATTGACGGCCCTCACTCGCAAGAGTAGCGCTTGGCAATGGACACAGCAATGCCAAAAGGCATTCGACGAGGTCAAGCGAATGCTGACCAACGCTCCGGTACTGGTTTTACCAGATCCGACGAAACCCTATGAGGTTGTTACTGACGCCTCATTGATAGGGATTGGGGCTGTCCTCTTGCAAGAGGAGAGACCAGTGGCATTTGAGAGTCGAAAGCTCTCCCCGGCAGAGCAGCGCTATACGACGTCCGAACAGGAGTTGTTGGCGGTCGTTCATGCGCTACGCACATGGCGTTGTTATCTGGAGGGTGTGGATTTTGTGGTTACGACCGAACTTTCTCCGACCTAAGCTTGTTCCTGCACCGAGTGCACACAATCCCAAGCTGCCCAGTTCCGCTCGCCCGAGGTGGGTTGAACCGGTTGGGACAGCTTTCGGCACGCAAGGTCAGCTAGGTCGAAAACTTCTAGCCATGCTACCGCCACCACTTTCGGTCCCCCTTCCCCTCTCGCAGCTCCTCTTGGCCCTTCATCGCCTCCTACGTCCCGAAGCTCCCCTCGCAGTTGATGTTGTTAGAACGTTAGAGAGAACGAGAATGATTGACTAGCAACAGAATGAGAGTACAAGTATGACAAACCTAAAGTTCTGTACCCCCTAGAGGCTAACCCACAATAGCCTACACAAATATAACACATACAATGTTTGACACACCCCCATAGGCTAAAAGGGGGAGAACAAGGGGTCACAGGACCAGTCAAAGCAAAGCAAAACAAGCTCAGGGTGGATCTCAAGGATACCACACAAATTCCGAGCACAAGCACATGGTCACAAGACCAGTTCACATGCAGTTTGATAATATAACAAGAGGTACAGTGATCACAACCTAGCAAGTGTAAGCATGCAGGCCGATTGCGACGGAGCACCGGTTGAAGGCCGGGTAGTGCAGCGCCTTCGTGAGGAAGTCGGCCGGCTGCTCAGTGGTCGGGATGTACTTCAGCGTGAATTTCCCGCGCTTCACCATGTGCTGCAGCCAGGCTTGTCGCCGCTCCATGTGCTTGAGGTTGCCCATTAACCCCATGCCCTCGGCGACTATGATAGCCGACTTGTTTTCCACCCGAAGGACAGTCGGCTTCCCGGCGTCCAGCTGCCGGAACTCTGCAAGGAGGAAGCGAAGGCGGCGTCCCTCCTTGCCGGCTTCCGTGGCCGCAACGTACTCTGACTCGGTCGATGACAACGTCGCGCACTTGATGCGCTGGCTCGACCAGGAGACCGCAGCCCCTCCGTAGACGAACACGTAGCCACCCGTGCTCGTCCGGTTCTGCTTGTCGCCAGCGTCGTCGGCGTCCACGTAGCCGACCAGCTGCAGCGACTCAGTTCCACCGCCGAACTCAAGGGCGGTGTCACGCGTGTTGGCGAGGTAGGCGAGGCAGCAGTCGACCTCGCGCCAGTGCTGGTCGCTCCTCACCGTGAGGCCGCTCTCCAGCTTGCTGCAGGCGAAGGCGATGTCCAGCCTCGTCGTTGTCGCTGCGAACTGCAGTGAGCCGACTTTCTGCCGGTACTCCTCCTCCTGGCGCTCCTGCGCCTCCTCGTCATCGAAAGTGAGCTCGGCGTAGGCGTCGACCAAGACCGGCGTCTTCGGAGTACGCCTGGTCTGCTCCTCGTCGAGGAATCGCCTACGCAGCTTGTCGGCGTAGCCCTGCTAATGGAGCCACAGCTTCCTTGCCGGCCTGTCGCGCACGATGTCCAGCCCAAGGTACTTCTGCACCGGCGAGATCTTCCGCAGCTCGAAGGCGGCCTCCAGCAGCTCCTTCAGCTCTGTCAACATCGCTGCACAGCTGCTGGCGGCGAGCAGGTCGTCGACGTAGACCAGCACCCAGCAGGCCACGCCATCCCCATCGACCTTGAAGTAGAGCGCCGTGTCGACCTGGCTCTTCTTCCAGCCAGCGCCCAGCAACACACCATCGAGAGTCCTGTACCACAGCAGCGACGACTGCTTCAGCCCGTAGAGGCTCTTCAGCAGCTTGCGCACCCGGCCGGTCCCGTCGTTGAAGTAGTCCGGCTGGGACATGTACAGCACCCGGTCGAGCTTACTCTGCAGGAAAGCGTTTTTCATGTCGAGCTGCATCAGGTTGAGGTCGAGGACGGCGACGATGCTGAGGAAGATCCTCAGCGTGACGTAGCTGCTCACCGGCGCGTACGTCTCGTCGTAGTCGGCGCCATACACGACCAGCCTCGCCTTCTCGCGCTCGACAGTGTCGTCGATGCGGTACTTCGTCGTCAACACCCACCGGTTCTTCATGATGTTCACCCCAGGTGGGCGTTCGACCAGCTCCCAGGTTCCCATGCCGATGAGGCTGCGGATTTCCTCCTCCATGGCAACTTTCACCGCCTTTCCCTACAAGCTTGCCAACGCCTCCTTTACCGTGGGGTCGACGTGCGTGTCGGGGTCGAGCTCTGGTAGTTCCTCATCCTCCTCGGCGTCGTCGTACAGCAAGTCGTCGTCGACCTCGTCGTACGCCGTGGTGAAGGCAGCCGGTACGTAGAAGTCGGGTGGCCTCGGAAGTCGGCCTGTACGCCGTGGTCCAGGCTGGGCCTCCTCAGCGTCCCCTCCATCGTCACCGGCGTCGCTGTCCTCAGCGTCCTGCTGCACCTCAGTCGGCGTCCCAGCCGACTTCTCCCCTGCGGTCGGCTCCCCTGCCGACTGCCCGATCGCCGACTGCTCCTTGGTCGGCGTCGCTGCTGCCTGCTCCCCTGTCGGCTGCTGTGTTGCTGGTGTCTCCTTCGCCGGCTTCACCAGGGTCGGCTGCACCTCCTCTGCCCGCTGCTCTCTTGTCGGCGTCGACTTGACTCCCACGCCGACTTGCTTGGCGTCACGTCGGCCGCCGGCGATGCTCTTGGTCGGCGCCACAGGCGACGCCCCACTGCTCCCCTCATCGCCTGGGGCCGACACCGGTGTCAGCCCACGCATTTCGGCGTCAAAGGGAGGGGCAGGAGGGGCAGGGGAAGGGGAAAGAGGGCGGACGACATCGGCGTCCTCATCAGCGAGCTCACCGACCTCGGCGAGCAGAGGGAGCGTCGCTGTCGAGGTGTCCGTCGGCGGGTTGACCGGCGTCCGCCCCGACGCCGGCCCATGCTCTGACTTCCACACCTCCAGCGACACGGTCTCGTAGAACACCACGTCCGACGTGGTGACAACCCGGTTGTTGGCGATGTCAAGGAGCTCCCAGCCCTTGCTCTCCTCCGACACGCCGAGATGAATACCCCACCTGGCCTTCGGCTTCAGCTTCCCACCGCGCTGCTGCTCGGGGACCAGGAACTGTGCCATGCAGCCCCACACGCGCGCGAGCGACAAGTCGAGCTTCATCCCAGTGAGCAGCTGGTACGGCGTCGTCCCCGGCGGCAGCGCCGACCTCTCAAGGCAGTTGCGGACCCAGACGGCCTGCCGCAGAGCAAGATGCCACCAGTGGTGCTGCACGTCCATGTGCAGCAGCATCGTCCGCACCGACTCCACCACAGTCCTCATCTCCCGCTCTGCCATGCCGTTCTGCTGCGGGGTGTAAGGGCAGGTCAGGTCGTAGACGATCCCCTTGCCGTCCACGAAGGTGGTGAACTCCTTCCCGAGGAACTCCCCTCCCCGGTCAGAGCGCAGCATCAGCACCGACTTCTTCGTCTGCAACTCAGCCACCGCCAGCCACTGCACGAATTCCTGCAACTTGTCCGACTTCTTGGCGACCGGCCTCACCCACACGTAGCGAGTCTTGCGGTCCTTCAGCAGCAAGAAGTACAGGCTGCCATCCTTAGCAGCCACGCAAAACGGCCCGCACAGGTCGATGTGCACGACGGCCAGCACGTCGTCAGCGTCCGAGCCCTTGTCGGGGAAGGTGTGCCGCGCCAGCTTCCCGCCGACGCACGAGACGCACGGTGAGTCGGCGCCGGACGCCGACTTGAGGTCCAGCCCAGTGGCGACCTCGTGCTTCGCCGAGCTCCGAATAGTTTCCATGCCGACGTGCGCGAGCCTCGCATGCAGCCGGTCCGACGTCGACTTCGTCGCCGTGACAATCGCCCGCAGGGCCACCACCTCCGTCGTGGGCGTTGTCGACTTCGCCGAGCAGGGACGCAGGTCGGTGCAGAGGACACGGCCGGTGTAGGACGCCCGACCAAGGACGTCCCCTGCCGCCGTGACGAGCAACATCCCGTCGCTGTCCTCCTTCAGCTTCACACCGTTCTCCTTCAGCTGGCCAACTGACAGCAGGTTCGCGTGCACTCCTGGTACGTAAAGCACGTCATGGATCAGCACCTGCTTCCCGGCCTCCCCTTGCAAGGCGACCATGCCCCGGCCCTGGACGTCCTGCAGCGCACCGTTGAAGCCGCGCACGTGCTTGACGTCGCCGCTCGGCTGCAGGTCGACAAAGACCTCCTTCGTCCTCATCAGGTGATGCAAGCAGCCGCTGTCCAGCAGGACCACCGCCAGGTTCGCCTGCACGGCCGCCGCCATCGCCTGGAAGTCCTCGCCAGCCTCCGGCGCCAACGAGACGGTCGGCTCCACGACGCCGACCAGTGAGCACGACGCCTCCTTGTCGTCTCGCCCCTTGCTGCCAGCAGAGGAGTCGGCGTCCTTCGCCGAGGTCGACTTCGTCGACTGCTTCTCCTTGCGCGGCTTACTCTCCCGGCGAGGGCGACGCCCAGCCGACCTCCCTCGGCCACCCTTGGCGTCGTCGTCGTCCGAGCTACTACGGTCGGGGCACTCGAAGGAGAGATGGTCGGGGTCGCCGCACAACCAGCACTCTCGACGTCGACCTCCTCCTCCACGACCGCTCTCCTTAGCCGACTTCTTCTTGTCGGCGTCCTTCGCCGGCCTCCCGCCACTGCTCCCACTGCCGCTAGACTGCCCGCGCTGCCCCGGTCGGCCTCCCTGCTTCGCCGGGGCGACGTAGTTCGCCTGCGGCAGGAGCTCCAAGGACTGCTCGGCCTCCTGCATCGCCTCGTCCCGCAGGATGTACGAGGTCAAGGAGTCCTAGTTGAGCGTCGCCCGCGTGCTCGGCACCACCGACAGCCGCTTTTTCAGGTTGTAGTTGCTCGGGAGCCCGTTCAGGACATGGGTGACATACGACGCCGTGGAGTACTGCACGCCGGACATCCTCATCGTGACGAGAAGTCGCCGCGCCCGGTTGCAGTAGTCAGTCGCTGTCTCCTGGTCGCCCATCCGCAGATGCGTCATCTGCTCCTCGAGCTGGCCGATGTACAGGTCGTCGGTGACCTGGTATGTCGACTTGATGAAGTGCCACGCCTGGTGCCCGGCGTCCAGGTAGTCCCTGCACGGCTTCAAGGCGATCTTCACGCCCGGCGAGCAGCACCACGAGATGACCGTGAACGTCAGCAGCTGCACAACGCGAAACTCCGCACGCAGGTTAGGGTAGAGCTCCGACGGTGTCGCCATGGTGCCACGGGCGAAGCCTATCAGCCCGGCCATCTCCAGCTGAGGCCCGATGGCTTCCTTCCATGTGAGAATGTCAGGTCGACCGACCAGCAGGGGGGTGACCGAGATCTTGTCCGGCGTGAATTTGAAGTAGCCGTAGCTTGGCGCTATCCCGCCCGCAGTCACGTGGGTCGTCGACATCGGCGTCATTCCGCTCCGACGTCCACCGACGTCGCCCTGCGAGGTGCCTGCAGCCGCGGACGACTGCATCCCTGGCGCCTGAATGCCGCCGACTTCACCGGCGTGTATCACTCCTCTCTGCCTCGACGACGTGCCTCCCTCCCGCACTGCTGCCGACCTGGTCGCCTAGGGGAGGTCGCCGTACTCGGCAGCCTCTTGACGTCTCCTCGCGCTCTCGAGCCGTGCCTCCAGAGTGTCCACCACTCCTGCGTCACCTACGGCGCCTACCATAGTGACAACTGCACAGCTGTCGGCCTACTAACACGAATTAGGTAAGTGACCGCTACGTCGACCTGACTGAAGGGGTAAGTCGTGTGGCGTCCACGCTCACCGCACCATGCGGAGATAACTCTATCAACGAGAGCTAGACTACGGGCTAGGCACGGGGTAGGAGGGATCTCTGCGTTCGTTCACTTAGTCGTTCTCCAGCACTTGTGCATTCACGAGGCAAAAAGTTGAGAACAATGGTTGATACAACTTTTGCAACACAGACTACATCAGAGCTAGCTAGGCTGCTGGTCGACCTCCAGCGCAGCATGGTCGACCGCGATCCAGCGCAGCAGAGCTCGCACCGCTCCAGCGTTGCAGAGTAGCGGTTTGCCAACGTTGCAATTCCACGGTGTGCCAACGCTGCAGCAAGTCGGCTGCACAGCGTTGCACCCGCAGGACAACGGTGCACCTGCTTCGCAGGTGCGTGCAGCTGGTTGGTGCACCACTCCTTGTCACGTGCACAGCGCAGACGTCCAGGTCGAGTCCACGCCAGCGACTGCGCCTACCAGCCACGTCGGCCTCGGGATACCACTTCTGAGGTCGGCCTCGCAGCAACCACTCAGGCGACCATCGCACACGTCGCCCGGGTAACTCGGTCGACCGGGCAACCACGCCTGGACGCCCAGCCCAGTCGGACGCCGGCTAAACCAGACCGGCGTCCCCAGAAGTGGTGTCCCAGCCCCCAGGTCGACGTCCGGACGCCTAGGTCAGCGTCCAGCCTCCCAGGACGCCGTCCAGGCGCCCAGGTCGGCGCCTGGACGCCGTCCAGACGCCTAGGTCAGCGTCCAGCCTCCCAGGACGCCGTCTAGGCGCCGAGGTCGGCGTCTAGCTTCACAAGACGCCGTCCAGACGCCCAGGTCGGCGTCCAGCCTCACAGGACACCGTCAAGACGCCCATGACGGCGTCCTCCTGCTCGGCGCCCTCCAGCTAGGCGCCCTTGCAGTGGCCATCGTGCAGGTCGACCAGACCCGTCGACCAGCTCGCCCACTGCTGCAGTTCGGCTGCACTCCTCACACCCGAACACGAAGTCGGCTCCGCCCAAGCGAGGACGGGGCCAACCACAACTCCCGTTGACACCGTTGACGGTGCCGCTGCTAGTGCCGTTGACGGTGCCGCTGCTGGTGCCGTTGACGGTGCCGCTGCTGGTGCCGTTGACGGTGCCGCTGCTGGTGCCGTTGATGGTGCCGCTGCTGGTGCCGTTGACGGTGCCGCTGCTGGTGCCGTTGATGGTGCCGCTGCTGGTCCCATTAAGGGTTGAGTAGGGGGAGGAGGTAGGGGGGGGGAGGCTGGCGCGAAAGTGTAGGGCAGGGCGCGGGTGAAGGAGGAGGTTGTGGCGACTGCGGTGAGCCATCCGCGACGGCACGCAGGTCAGCCTCGGCCCCGCGCCAGCCGTCCGCGTCGGCGCGCAAGTCGTCCGCGGCCGCGCGCTGGCCGTCCGCGTCGGCGTGCAGGTCGTCCTCGGTTGCGCGCTGGGCGTCCGAGTCGGCGCGCCGGTCGTTCGTGGCCGCGCGCCGGTCGTCCGCGTCGGCGCGCAGGTTGGCCGCGTCGCCGCGCTGGCCGTCCGCGTCAGCTCGGGGCGTTCGTGGCGTCGCGCTGATCGTCCGCGTCGGCGCGCAGGTCGTGGACGGCGCCGCGCTGACCGTCCGCGTCGGCGCGCAGGTCGTTGACGGCGCCGCGCTGGCCGTCCGCGTCGGCGCGCAGGTCGTTCGCGGCCGCGCGCCGGTCGTCCGCGTCGGCGCGCAGGTCGTCCGCGTCGGCGCGCAGGTCGTCCGCGTCGGCGTGGCAGCGGGAGGGGGGATTGCTGCCACGGGAGAGCGGTTTGAGGCCGCGGGAGGGAGGATTGAGGCCGCGGGAGGGAGGATTGAGGCCGCGGGAGGGAGGATTGAGGCCGCGGAAGGGAGGATTGAGGCCGCGGAGGAGTAGATATGAGCCGTGGAAGGCTAGATCTGAGGTGCGGGAGGGCGGATTGAGGCCGTGGAGGAGTAGATCTAAGCCGCGAGAGGCTAGATCTGAGGTGCGGGAGGGCGGAACTGAGCCGCGGGAGGCTAGATCTGAGGTGCGGGAGGGCGGAACTGAGCTGCGGGAGGCTAGATCTGAGGTGTGGGAGGGCGGATATAGGTCATAGTCCGCTAGGGTAGAGGAGCGGAAAGAAGATTATAGCCTAAGGATCGAAGGAGGACGGTGTGAGCCATTTGGCTCTGAATACCATCACAAAAATCCAGCGTCCAGAAACCCGATGCAAAGAGTTGCTTTGGTGTTTTTTCAAATGATAAAAAAACGTTGGGCTGCAAACGCTTTTATGTGAAAGTAAAAGCATTTTTTCAAATGCTTCGTCGAATGCTTCTCAAATGCTTACCGAATGCTTCTCGAATGCCGCTCTGTTCAAAGCTGCATCTTGAATACCTTCGACAGAAGTTTGGTACGAGTTTCCGCGAAGTGATTTTGGAAATTATATCTCATTGCATTATACTCTTCATAGAGTTTATATGTTGATTTCATACGGCTTATAATTGGACATTCCTCAGACGGTATTGATTTTAACAATTAAGGTTTCTTGCCTGATTGGATTCAGATTTTCCATTAATTACACTGCCAACAATATATAACAATTTATCCATAGCACAATGGCAAAAATCAATATATTGGACTTCCCTCGCCTAGTGGGGGGCTGATTTGCGTCTTATACATGATTTGGGCATGGTCTTCGAAGATAGAACCGTCTGCAGATCACCAAGCATCTCAACCTGAAAATTAGCCATGAATATCAAACGATTAGTGACAACAACAATAATGCTCACCGGAAATGGTAGTATTCAAAACCGAGCAGTGAAATAACAATGGAATTAAAAGGGCCTGCCACGAAAACGAACAAAACCGAGAGCAACAAAGTTAGATAACAATTCAGGCTAACAATTATAGGAACCGTCGCGACCTCAATCGGACAACCGCGCGACTTGTGAAATACAAGGGTACCATAAGCTCCGACCTGCACATGTTGATCAAGAGGAATTAAAACGCCAAGAAATATGTACCACGGAGAGGCACGCGTATAAGCCCTCATATTGACCGTGCGCATGAACAAATCGAACTATCTAAAGGAGCTGAAACCAACGAAAAAAAAAAAAAAAAAAAAAAAAAAAAAAAAAAAAAAAACGCCTACACTAAGTAGGCGGACTGCATGAGAGTAGAAACACACAGCCAACGAGGCACGCTCGTGGCAATTGCAGAAAATTACGTATGGAAATTGTGGAAACTACCAGCTATGGCGGCGGTTGAAACCTCGAGATTGGAAAACGTGCTAAGGTAAGGACTAAACTAGATCAGTCACAGCCACTCTGGAATAACAAAATAGGAAGCCAACTCTTTGTGCTGGGTGGAGTGCTGAGTGGTTGAGGGAGCTGCGGGATTGTTGGCAATATGGTGGTTGAGCTGGATTTTGCCAAGGTGGATTAGATGGGCGGCTTGGATTGGTTGGGCGATGTACATTTCTGAGCTGGATTGAGTTCGGGGACCTGGATTGGTTTGTTTGATTTCTGCCTTGGTTGTGGTTGGGAATGACACTTGGAGGGATTGGGGGTCGGGTGTTGGGGCGAGAAGCTGGGGTGCAGTCTTCGCGAACTAATCACCAGAAAGAACCCCACAAAGTTGTGAAGCATCCGTTGTGGTCTAGTCGGTTGGTCATCGGGTTATAATCCGAAAGACCCGGGTTCAAGTCCCGGCATCGGTATTCTTCTGAAACTAGACTTCTTCCCTCATCTCAAATTGACGTTTTACCTTGCTGCCTCTCAAAATTGAGTCAATGGACGTGCTCGTGCAAGCGAGGAGGAGAGCGCACGCGGATTTAGCTGTATATGTGCTAGACGAATGGTTGCGTGTGTGGGATTTGGTGTACTTGGTGCTATGCGGCAGTAGCAAAGTGTAGACAACACTATAGCCCCATTGTATGTTGGTAATGATGTCATGTTGTTGTCGATGCCTATCAATTTGACTCGTGTTTATCCTCATCCTCCGTCCTTGTTCATAGAGCGGCCTGTCCTTGCTGCTATGTCTGGGAGCACCAGAGCCTTAAGTACAGGGGGGGAAGGGCAGAGGCCAGGCTAAGGTTTCTCTCTCTCACTCTCCCACTCGGCTACTTAAGAAGTGAACACCAATAAGGAATAATGAGTTATGGCTGAGGACCAGAGCCTTAAGTACAAGGAGGAGAGGGTAGAGGTCAAGCTAAAGGCTCTCCCTCTCTGTCTCTTTCCGTCTCTCCCTGTCTCCCACTCCCCATGTCTTGCCATCTGAATGGCAGTGATTTGCAGGCCAATGCGCTAAGCAAGTCCATTCCAGATGCCATCTTGCACATGACCGCTCTTACGGGCCTATGCGTGCCATTCCTTAGCGCCTCATCTAACCCTTTTGAGAATTCTTATAAGTCATTGAATTCGCGCCTCACATCAGACATGCATTCGTTGTGCTGATGCATGCATCCGCACTGCACGTGATCCCATGTGTCACTTCACCTTTCTCACAGACATCACACCATCGCGTCCCATGTCTCATGACACATGGCATGAATGGTTACGACATGGTTCTATCTATCCCTCTGCATGCTCTCACCATGCTCGTCCATGTGCCTTCACAGCCCACCCAGCAGCCTTCAGCGCTCCACCTCCTAATTTCACTCCCATGCCTCCCTTGCATGTTTCATTCCCATACCTTGTCTCACTCCCATGCCGTCATCATGCCTCCCCACGTCACCACATGTCGTGTTAATGCCTGCACGGCCCTCCACCTCCCATGTCTCGCATGTCTCCATCGCAGCCATCTCTCCAACAACCAGCTGTCTGGTGCCATTTCCCCCGCCATAGGCGCCCTCACAGCCCTTAAAAGCCTGTAAGTCTGCTAGTCATTGGCACTGGAGCAGCCTTGTAGATTCTGTAAGGCGCCTAAAAAAAATGCTCAGTTAACTTTTCTCGCGTTAACCTTTCTCACGTTGACCTTTCTCACTTTAACCTTTCTCACGTTAACCTTTCTCGCGTTAACCTTCCTCGCGTTAACCTGTCTTGCGTTAGCCTTTCTCGCGTTAACCTTTCTCGCGTTAAACTTTCTCGCATTAACCTTTCTCACGTTAACCTTTCTCATTTTAACCTTTCTCAAATTAACCTTTCTCGAGTTACCCTTTCTCGCGTTAACCTTTCTCGCGTTAAACTTTCTCGCATTAACCTTTCTCACGTTAACCTTTCTCATTTTAACCTTTCTCACATTAACCTTTCTCGAGTTACCCTTTCTCGCGTTAACCTTTCTCGAGTTATCCTTTCTCGCATTAACCTTTCTCGGATTAACCTTTCTCGCGCTAACCTTTGTCGCGTTAACCTTTCTCGCGTTATCTTTCTCGCGTTAGCCTTTCTCGTGTTAGCCTTTCTTGCGTCAACCTTTCTCGCGTTAGCCTTTCTCGCGTTAACCTTTCTCGCTTCCAAGCGTGCCTTTCTTTCAATGGCTTTGAGGTAGAGTTTACCCCGTTGAGTTCCTCTTACACATCTTTCATAGCATTCTCTCCAGGCAAACTCCAATCCCAAACTCCAATCTCTCTCTTTTTTCGGAGCAAGCTGAAGCTTGCGAAGCACACCAGCTCTCTTTCCCCTTGAGCGCGCCCCCCTGGTCTTGTAGACACTGTTCACTCTGGTGACACCTCGTCTCAGGCTAGCCATGAGCATAAGGGCTTGACGGGTCAAGTCGACCCAACCCAACCCGTCGTGGGCTTTTGGTCGGTACGGGTCACATTTCTGAATTAGCCAACCTGGTGGTAGGGGTTGGATTTCGGTTATTTCAACCCGTCGGGACTAGCCGACCCGGCCTGATTTCAGTTCGGGTCACGACCTGACATGATGTTTTAGGCTAGACATGAGAACAAGAGCAAACACCTGTTTGGTTCGCCTCGAACATGTTCGAGACGAACCGAACATGTCTTTTTTTTTGCCAAAAATGTTAGGCCGAACATGTTAGGTGTTCGCGGATTTGGTAGCTATCATTTTCAATCCTAGACGGTTTTAGAGGCATAAATGGCGACGCGCGGCTCTGGAGGTGGAAGGGAGGGGGGAGAGGCGACGGGGGAGGAGCTGGGCCACTGAAAACACACTCTCGAACCCGAACATGTTCGGGTTCGCCCCGAACATGCACATGTTCGCCCCCTATCACGAACCTCGAACACCCCTAATCACCAAAACTGCTCGGGCAAACCGAACATGTTCGGTTTGCCCCCTTCACATGTTCGTGCAGGGCGAACCGAACATGTTTGGTGTTCACCCGTTGCTCGTGTCTATTTTAGGCCAGGCGACTCATTCGTTCGCACGTAGAGCAGGGGAGAAGAAATGACGGGAGAGGAGGAGAAAGGAAGGGGGTTAACGATCGACTATATCTGATGTGCAAAATGGCTACATCTAGTTCGCCTTGCCTTACATTGGATTTGGATGGTTATGTTTTGAGATGTAGAATGGTGCAATGTGGTAGAAACGTGAAGTGTTGGGGTACGCTTGGTTCTACATTCTACGTATGGACAACTGTGACACGGTTTTTTTTTGTTTTTTTTTTGTTGAAATTTGCCTATCTGCATGGATCGGCAGTCAAAGTCGCCGATTCGGTGGCCAAAACCCTCCGATGTGTGCAAATTGGCTGTCAGTATCGCCAACCCGCGCAAGCTGACGGGCAAAATTGCCAAACTATGCGGAAAGACGGGTGAATCCACCAACCTGCCAGATGGTAAGTTCAATTGGCAGGTCGGTCGACCCGATTCGCCATCGGGTTGACCCGAACCGTCCTCGGGTTACAGCTGACCGCGACGGGTCGGTGCCCGGGGATCCCAACCTGACAGGTACCCACCTTGGGTCGAGCAAACTCGGGCTGGGTCAGGACGGGCCGACCTGTCACGTCTATCTCAGGCTAGGGGTCCTGTTGACGCGGCTACAGAATTGTCTCAGTGCTCTCGGTTTCTATATGGGGACATTTTTATTGCACGGAGATGTGCACATAGCACGCACAAGTTAATGACAGTCCATATGAGAATGCTTCTGAAGGTTGGCGTTTCTAACCTTGAATACGTAACCCTTGGGCGTGGTGGCGTGTGCTTGTTTTGTTGATAGGCAATCTGGTGCTTGTTTTGTTCTAGCTCACACCATGTAGTAGATCTCGATTGTCTAGAAGCACAATGTGAAGGCTTGATAGGCTTTCCGCCCCGTGCCTTCCTTTCGATCGAGTTTTTATTAGCCAATCGAGTTCGTGCAAATTGGCGGTCAATTCACTTCACTCGTTTTTCAGGACTACTGCTGCCCTTCCAACCATGAGTGATTGCAACCGTCGATGACCAAGCAGCCAGGGAGGACGGAACAACAGATTCTCCCCTCGCATGTCGCACCAGATGGCATGTTTCGATCCCATGCCATGCCTCACCCCCATGCCATGCCTCACTCCTATGCTGTTACCTTACCATACCCTCCCACGTATCCTGTCAATACCCTGATGACCCTGCAACTCTCATGGCCCGCATGTCTCCATCGCAGCCAACTCTCCAACAACAAGCTCTCTGGTGCCATCCCCCCCGCCATTAGCGCCCTCACGGCTCTCACAAGGCTGTAAGTGTGCCAGTCATTGGGAACCAAGCAGCCATAGACGACCCATGCCTTCCTCCCATGCCATGTCTCACTCCCAAACCATCGCCACTGAGGTTGGGCAAAATGCTAATCACGCACGGTACCAATGTTCGAGTTTAACATTTTGATTTGGTTTGCGTCGAACCGAATTTGTCCTACTTGACACAATGTTTGAGTCGAACATGTCGCTGCTATGCTCGATCAGCACCCGCGCGACAGAGGTCGCACGGGTTGGAATTGTATGTAGACAGATCCATTTATCGTGCTCATATTTTAACAAATTCTCTCTCTCTCTCTCTCTCTCTCTCTCTCTCTCTCTCTCTCTCTCTCTCTCTCTCTCTCTCTCTCTCTCTCTCTCAAGCGGTCCGTGTATTAGATCCGAACAAGGTACAGACATGCACAAGGATATAAGAAGCAATGCATCTCAGCTTCTAAAACCCCCACATCCTACCTACCCTCCTTCACCTTCTAAGGCAGCTCCAATGCCGGCTCCAGGATGGCAAGGCAGTCCCCGAGGGACATTCCTTCGCCCGGCAGCGCCACAGGTGGGTTCTCCACCTGAGCCGCGTAGTTGCACTTCGTCATGAAGCTCACTGACTGCGCCCCCTGCAGCGCCACGGACCACTGCTGGCGGAACTGGTGCAGCAGCTTTGTTGCCTGGTAAGATGAGGGGGCCGCGTTGAAGAGCCGGCGCGCGCCGGTGTCGGCCAGAAGTTTGAGGAATTGAGGGACCTCCGCGCAAGGACAGCCATAGGTATCAACGGCAAGGGGGAAGAACCCGACCCACGAGGCCGTTGAGCCCTCGTAGTCGGAGATCTTCTTCTCCGCCGCCTCCCTGGCCGCCCATCCCCTGCCCTTGACCGCGTTGGGATCCCGTGTGCTGATGGGGTCCGTGATGGTCACGTCCCCTATCCACACCGCTCCTGAGGACTTGTCCCGGATCGCAATGTCGGCTTTCTTCAGAGTGACGGGGCAGAACGTAGTCGTTTCGCTGTGAGTCATGAAGTCAGCGTCGGCGGCCATGTGTACACACGCATCGCGCAACTCATTGTGCGTGTTGGTCCGCCCCTTCCCCATGTCGCAGCGCAGCAGGTGGTTGGACAGGCGCCTGTCAAGGATTGCCGTCTTATTGCGGCAGTCACACGCGCCAGGTGCCGAGGAAGGTAACCCCATCCGGAACTGCAGCGCATGCGCAAAGTGAGCCGGGGCAAGCCGCAGTGTCGAGTTGAAGGGGACCGCGTTGAGCCAGTCTCCTGCCCCATACCCTGAGAGTGAAAGCATGCGCTGAGTGTGCCCGCTTAGTGGGTTGAGTGGCATGATGCGTGTAGCCTGCACCTGCTCCGCGTAGCGCAGTCCGTGTACCGCGATTGCCAGCCCATGCTGCAGCTTGGCGCCCTTGGGATTAGCCCGATCGCTCTGCAGCAGCTCCTTCCCATCGTCCGGCAGTGACTCCTCACACCTCTCCAACCAGTCAAAGAGCGGGGACGTGTTGATGAAGGGCCCCACCATCTGGATCCGCGTTTCCGCCAAGGCGCCGACGGCCGACTCATCAATGGAGGTGAGCAGGTGCTGCGCTTGCGTGTAGCTTGCAAGGAACCCAACACGACCCTCCACCGAAGGGTCTGTGAGTCCCAAACCACCGAGCGAGATGGGGAGTGACGCTTGCGCCCAGGTACGTGAAATCTCGGCCTCCCCCCGTGGGTGGCGAATGCCGCAGGCAGTCAGCAACGTCTCAAACAGCTTTTTACCCCAGTCTGACCACTCCTCGACTGGCAGGGCCGAAAGCGGCGTGGTGCGGGCGACGTAAGCGATCCGCCGTGAGATGCACCGTGAGAGCAGGAGGGAAGCCAGCTGCGGCTCCATCCGCGCGATTAAGGGCAGCGGCACTCCCATGGTGTCGAGGCTGGCACGTAGGAACGCGGCGGTTGCGTCGCTGCCACCGATGAAGCTGCCAAGCACCTTCACCCCATCTTCTGTGAAAGGTACGCCCACTGGAAGCGCTGCTCCCTGCTGGCCAGCCTGAGACCAGGCCGCGCACTTGGCTGGGTTGTGGCGCAGCCCGATCTCCCCGAGGTTTCCTGTGAAGTCCTCAAATGCCGCCGCGCACATGGCTGCATCCCCAAGAAAAGTTACGTCGTCCGCATAGGCTAGACAGACCACGGAGGGGAAGCTGAGCGCCGTTTTCGTCAGCGCTGGGTGTATGGCGGCAGCGAACAGCAACGGGCCGAGGGGATCTCCCTGCCGCACCCCGGTCTCGCTCAGCAGAGGTGGGTGTGAGAAGCCAGCGTCCAGACATAGAGCCGAAGGAAGGCCGTACAGCAGTTTAACTAACGGTAAAAGTGAAGCGAGAGAGGAGTCCCGAAGAGATGTGATGATGGCGTCGCGGTTAACGCTGTTAAATGCGTTCGCCAGATCAGCCTGTAGGACCAAAGCTCCTGTGTTCACCGTGAGGTACGTGCGTGTGATGTGGATAATCGCCTCCGCCCCGCCAGGGACTGCCACGCCGAACTGGTGCGGTAGGAAGAATACACGAGCGGCCCCTGCAGTCAAAGTAAGCGCCGTCTTAGCTGCCAGGCGTGTTATGCTCTCGCCGATGGCAATTGGTCGCGTCCCCCCATCGGGCTTGCTCAGGGCAATCAATCTTGAGGCGGTGAGGAGCTCAGCCACCGCAGGAGGTAATTTTCCTGTTAATATCGTGTTGACTAGCGCGTGCAGGTGTTTCCCAACGGAGTGGTTGATCAGCGCTGCATCGCGTAAGTGTTCGAAAGTTGTTCCTGAGGGGCCCGCTCCCACCCCCATCTCGCAGCTTCCCAGCACCTTGGAGAAGACAGCAAACGGTGCCGATAGGTGAGGGTCAGGTTCTGGAAAGTTCCAGTCAGGTGGGGAGGCGGGCGCAGGTGGGTGCTTGGCGCGCAGGGCCTCCAGCACAGTTGGAGAGGGGGTGCTGACTGGCGTGGCTTCAAGTGCCATCACGGCGCGTCGTAGGCTGCCACGTCGTGCCAACCCCTCTGCCCTAGCGATGACACCAATGTCATCGGGCTGGTGTCTGGGTGGTTGGGGCCACGACAGTGAACCCACTGTTTCAGTGTATAATTTGTCCCATTCTCCAGACAGAAACTGACGAAGGCGGGCACTGACAGCCTTCCAGTCTGGACGCCTAGGTGACAGCTGGCGAAGTGTTAATCGAGCAAGAAACAGGACGACCGTCCATGCAGAAGGTGAGTCTGGATATTTCGCCAAGCGCAGCAGCAGAACCAACAGAGCTGTGGCGAAAAGTTTGCGTGGGTCTGGTGGGAGGTGACGGGAAAGAGGTGCGTGGCGAGAGTCATGCAATTTCGTCAGATCCCAGGTTGACACGCTGGCGAATAGCGTGTCCTCCTTGGCGAGTGATTCTGGGGATTTCTCCTCTGGGGCTTGGGTTGGGACGGGTTTACCGCCAGGTGCAGATTGATGTCCGGCCCGGCTAGGGGTCTGAATGTGGGAATTCGTGGTTGGGATTGGTGCAGTCACAATGTTGCCTGATGCGGCTCGGGTTGGTGTTGGGGGACCCCTCCTAATGGATCTCACTGCTGCAGCTCCCCCCGCCATGTGAGATGCTGCTGCTGCTCTGCCCGCTCGAGCAGGAGTCTGAAGCTGCTCGTCGTCCAAGGACTCAGAGCTGGAAGTCGAGTCAGTGGACTCGGCTGCTACAAAGCTACTGTCTGAAGTGGAGGTTTCATTATCACCGCTCATCTCGTTTAAAGCCCGCCTCCCCGCCTGCTGGTACACGTTTTCCGGTCCACCCACGCGTGCTCTCCCCCCGCGTCCCGCAGCTCTCCTTCCGCGGCCTACTGTTCTTCCGCCGACTTGTCGGCCGCTGAGTGTCCGCCCGACGTACCGATGAGTTCCCTTGAAGCTCCTGCCTTGGGGCGAACCGCGGAGAGCGATCCAGCTCCCCGCCCGCTTCCTCCTGCGCGCCCTGCCGCGAGCCTGCCTGTCGCGCCGCCGGCGTCTGCGGATCGGATCCGCCGTCGTTTCGAAGATCAGCAGCGCGCTCTGACCTCGCGCGGGGGCCGGTCCCTGCCTCAGCCGGAGCCTGCTCACGCGGCGTCCGCCGAGCGCTACGGCGGAGTGGGTGTGGCGCACCAGGAGCATTCCCCTCGCCGACGTTCATCTGTGATTCGCGGCGATAGGTGGGAGAGCCGCAGGGAAGGTCTTCACGCTGGCCCGCGGTCGCCGCGTTCGCCTCGTCGCGTGGCGTCACGGAGTCGTTCGCGTGATCGCAGGTCACACCGCCATCGTTCGCCCGCTCGCCCTCATTCTCGTCACCGTTCGCCCGTACGCCAGTCGTCCCGTCCTCGATCGCCTCCGCGTTCGCCACGTCCCTCGAAGCGTCCACGGCTCGACTCTCCTCGTCGCGTGGTCCGTTCCCCTGAACGCCAGCGTCAGCTGGGCTCGTCTCGCCAGCAGTCGCCTGTGCGTTCGGACGCAAGTGGTCGGGGGCGTCGCGGGCGGCGGGGAGGTTATGGTCGCGGGGGAAAAGCGCGTCCAGCGCCGTCCGCAATGGAGCGCCGTCTTCTGGATAGGCTTGATGACGTGGAGAAGGAGCTTCTTTGCTCACGTGCGGGGTCGGCGTCACCCCCAGCTCCTCGCGCTGCTCCCGTCGTCCCTCTCTCCGCGCTCCTGCCTCACAATCCATTCGGATCCCCGGCGCGCTCAGATCGGCCGCTGCCTGCGGGAATGGGCTTCGTAGGCGCTGGTGGCGGGCTGCCGTGGGCTCAGTATGAACCGCCGCGTCCTCTTCCTGCTCCGCGTGATCTCGCCGTGTCGTCTCACCGTGCCCGCTCGTCCGCGTTGCTTCCGCCGATGAAGAGAATTCCCACGGCGACCCTGGCCCGCCTATGGTCGCTGGCGGCGTCCCTGCAGAGCCTTGAGCAGATTCTCCAGGAGTCATATGACTCCATGCCGGTGAGCCCTCCGAGCAGGTTCTCTCAGAAACCGCGAGCTGATTGTCATGCGGCGGCGTCAGCGCTATTCGCGCTCGTAACGCCACTGCAGGTAGAGCCCTCGCCGGGAGCAGCCGCGGCCAGCCAGCTGGCTGACTCGGCCCTGGCTCTGAGGACGCTTGTAGCAGGTCCTGGTACTCCCGTTCACGTTGTAGGCGCCACCGTGTTAGTGGTCCGCCAGTTGTGGTTGAACACGAGCGGAATGCTCGCTGCGGTAGACGCGGACCGCATGTAGGTGCTCCCCCCTTGCGCGTGTAGACCCGTTCCATTATCGTGTTGCTAGGTGTCGATGCTTGCCTTGCTTGTGTCTGATGCCTAAACTACTGCTTGTTGTTCCCCCTTGTCATCCCGAGCGCGCGGCCGAAGGCCGCACACGCAAGCACCGGCGCGAAGCGCGAAAATTTTTCAGAATGAACTGAATACTAAGGATGAAGAAGCCACGAGAGCCTTTAAGTACTCATGGGAGAGGGCAGAAGGGTGAGTGCAAAGGCAGAAGGGGAGAGGCTAATCCTCTCTCTCGCTCTCTCGAACGATCGAACGAAAAATTTTCAGAATGAACTGAATACTAAGGATGAAGAAGCCACGAGAGCCTTTAAGTACTCATGGGAGAGGGCAAAAGGGTGAGTGCAAAGGCAGAAGGGGAGAGGCTAATTCTCTCTCTCTCTCTCTCTCTCTCTCTCTCTCTCTCTCTCTCTCTCTCTCTCTCTCTCTCTCAAGCAGTCATGTATTGATATGGATCACAAAGGTACAAGCATGGCAAGTGGTGGTAACTAGCGAGACTAAACATGGAAGTAACCAGGAAACCAGAGCTAACAAGCAAAAACAGAGCATGCCCGTCCAGATGAAGCACACCGAACACCTAGCACTCCGGACAGCACAAGACTGCGAAAGCACTGTACGACGCTGTAGTTGCTCGTTACTCCTCGCCGGCCACTGCTGCTCTAGGCCGCCTTCTCCTGCCCTACCTGTTCCCAGAGTTGTCCGCCTTTGCCACAGTAGTCGACCTAGTCACTCACCTTCGCACTAGTGACACTCGCTACCGTGCTGCGCTTCCCGCCGGGTTTCTCACCAAGAACCCTCCTCCCATGTACATCACTCTCTACTTCATAGTCAACCGCCTCCCTGACTCTCTTAGCGCTGTCAGGGACCTCCTTCTCGCCCTTGACCCCACCACCCTCACTGTCGACTTGCTCGAGAAGCACCTCCTTGCAGCTGAGACTAGCATAGTCGCTGTAGGCGCTTCTCGTGACACTCCTCGCACTCCCTTCTTTGAGGGGTGTTCGCCCTCCCCCCTTCTCCCCTCAGTCGCCTCTGCTGCAGCTATTGACTACCTTCATGCTGAGGAGGTAGGAGCTGCGTCTGCCCCTAGTGGGAGGCGCCGCAACGGCAAGGGCAGAGGAGGCAGGGGCGGTGGGGGCGGCAGAGGTGGAGGCGGTGGTGGGGGCGGTGGAGGCGGTGGAGGGGGCGGCGGTGGCGGAAGGAGTGGTGGTGGGGGTGGAGGTGTAGGTGGCGGCGGCGGTGGCAGCAGTGGGGGTACTGGGGGCGGCAGTGGTGGCGGCAGTGGGAGTGGAGGCGGTGGCAGTGGTGGCGGCCGGGGTTGTACCAGTCAGAGGGGAGGCCTTGGCGGTGGTCAGAGGCAGCAGCAGCAGTATCAGCTTTCGCCCCAGGAGCTACGTGAGTGGTTTGCTCAGCATGGGGCGGCTGGGGGTAGTGGTCGCTGCCCGTATGTCATTCGCACAGGTGACCGCACTGGTTAGACATGCGGCAAGTTCCACACCCAGCACCGCTGCTTCTCTCGTCTTACCGACGCCTTCCGCACAGAGTTTCCCGACGCGGCTGAGCTCCCCCGCTGGGCAGACCTGCTTCAGCAGGGTGTAGACATGTTTGCTCTTGATTATGATGCTATCCTTTCTGCCATGAATGCATTGACAGTTAGTGCTGAGGGTGACTGTTACCTGTGTATGCCGCCAGACCCAGGTATAGAGGCTGTTTCTCTAGGTGCTAGTGAGTCTGCTGCTCTAGGTGCTGGTGAGTCTGCTCTCTCTGGTACTGAGTCTGCTGCGGCCCTGCACACCTTCACACTTGACTCAGGTGCTTCCGCTTGTTTCTTTCGCGACAGTACTACGGTCACACCGCTCTCTGCACCTGTTGCTGTCTCTCTGGCTGACCCCTCTGGGGGCCCAGTCCGTGCACGTTCCTCCACTGTTCTGCCTTGTCCGGCGGTTCCGTCTGGCTCACTGTCAGGTCTCCACCTCCCCTCGTTCTCTACGAACTTGGTGAGCACCGCCGTCCTTCAGGATCAGTCGGTTGATACCTTCACCCCTAGAGGACAGCGTGTGGCGATCTGTACGTGCTCCCGGACTGGGAGGCACCTGGCCACGTTCACCCGTCGGCTTGGGTCGAGTCTGTACACACTGACTACTGCGCCCCCTCAGGTAGCTGCGTTTGCGTCTGCGTCAGGTCAGCTGTCGGCCCCCTACTCGTGTCACGCTCTGTCGCACCAGACGCTCCTTTGGCACCACCGCCTTGGTCACCCCTCCGTGACACGCCTCCGTGGCATGCACTCCCGTCTCCTTGTCTCTGGTCTTCCCAGGTCTCTCCCTCCCCTCCCACCCTCGCCTACTCCTCCCTGTCTTCCCTGTGTCGAGGGGCGGCAGCGCGCCGCTCCTCACTGCTCTGAGTTTCCCCCGACGACTGCTCCCCTGCAGACTCTCCACATGGACGTGTGGGGCCCAGCCCACGTCCGTGGACAGGGCCGCGAGCGGTAATCTGCTGGTTGTTGACGACTACACGCGTTACACCACGGTCTTCCCCTTGCGCACCAAGGGTGAGGTCTCTGATGTTTTGATCCCTTGGATGCGCGCTGTTCGTCTCCAGCTCCGCGAGCGGTTCGAGACGGACCTTCTCGTCCTGCGTCTGCACTCTGACAGAGGTGGTGAGTTTGCCTCCGACCTTCTGCGGGACTTTTGTCGTGGGGAGGGCATTCACCAGACGTTCACGCTTCCGGCCTCTCCGCAACAGAATGGGATTGCTGAGCACCGCATTGGCTTAGTCATGGAGGTCGCTCGTACCTCCATGATCCATGCGGCTGCCCCCCATTTTCTGTGGCCGTTTGCGGTCCGATACGCTGCGCATCAGCTCAACCTCTGGCCCCGTGTCTCCTTGCCGGAGACCTCGCCGACACTTTGTTGGACGGGTGAGGTTGGCGATGCGTCGGTGTTCCGGGTCCGGGGCTCTCGTGCCTTTGTCCGCGATACGTCCGCGGACAAGCTCTCCGCCCGCGCCATTCCCTGCGTCTTCCTTGGCTTTGTCCCTGACGCGCCTGGCTGGCAGTTTTACCACCCCACCTCGCGCCGTGTCCTGCCCTCCCTGGACGTCACGTTTGACGAGTCGGTTCCCTTTTACCGTCTCTTCCCCTACCGCACTGCCCCTCTTCCCCCCCCGCCGCTCTTCCTCGCACCAGGTCCTCCTCCGGTAGACCCCCTCCCCCCTCAGGGTCCTGCTCCCTCAGGTGTGTCCCAGGTAGACCCGGTCGAGCCTGTCGAGGTAGCTATCGACTCTGGTGCTACTAGGGGTGCTGAGCCTGCGGGTGCGGGGCCTGGGGGTGCTGAGCCTGAGCGTGCGGAGCCTGGAGGTGCTGAGCCTGAGCGTGCGGAGCCTGGGGATGCTGAGCCTGGGGTTGCTGAGTCTGAGGGTGCGGAGCCTGGGGGTGCTGAGCCTGAGCGTGCGGAGCCTGGGGGTGCTGAGCCTGGGGGTGCTGAGCCTGGGGGTGCTGAGTCTGGGGGTGCTGAGCCTAGGGGTGCTGAGCCTGAGCATGCTGGGCCTGGAGGTACTTTGTCTTCTGGAGGTCCTACTGGTGTCTTGTCACGGCGGGAGCCACTCTCTCCACCGCAGCTGCGCGAGTGGTTTGCTCGGCGCTGGAGCCGTGCTGCTGGAGCAGGGGGGCCTACCGCTGGAGGCCCAGGAGCTGGAGGTACTGGAGCTGCTGGAGCTGGAGGTACTGCTGGAGCTGGAGCTACTGGAGGTGCTGGAGCCGCTGGTCCCGGAGGTGCTCGTACTGGAGGTACTGGAGCTGCTGGAGCTGGAGGTGCTGCTGGAGCTGGAGCTGCTGGAGCTGCTACTTGAGCTGGAGGTACTGCTGGTGCTGGAGCTGCTGGAGGTGCTGGAGCCGCTGGTCCCGGAGGTGCTCGTACTGGAGGTACTAGAGCTGCTGGAGCTAGTGGTGCTGCAGGAGTTGGAGCAGGAGGCACTGGAGCTGCCGGAGCTGGA
Source organism: Closterium sp. Naga37s-1 (assembly GCA_947471745.1). Lineage (NCBI taxonomy): Eukaryota > Viridiplantae > Streptophyta > Zygnematophyceae > Desmidiales > Closteriaceae > Closterium > Closterium sp. Naga37s-1. Next base: position 212,457 of record CANJKZ010000139.1, on the reverse strand, counting down.
GGTGCTGCTGGAGCTGGAGCTGCTGGAGGTGCTGGAGCTGGTGGTACTGCAGGCGTTGGAGCTGGAGACCCTGGAGCTGGGGGTACTGGTGTTGTCGGTGCTGGTTCTGGAGGCGCTGCGCGGCCGCGGCCGTACTTCGTTCCACTCCTTCAGCAGGTTCTTGGTCTCCCGCTTTCTACTGGTCCTTCTCCTCCCTTACTGTGTCCACCGCCTGACCAGTCGCATTCGCAGTTACAGCCAGCCTCCCCACTACCTGGTCCTTCTCCTTACACTGGGCCGACCGGAGGTCTTGCGGAGCGTCGTGAGCCTGAGTCTCGTCCTGCATCGCTGTTCGCGCTGTTCGCACTGTTCCGCGTCAGCGTCCTCCTCCTGTCCCCGGCACGCACCAGATGACACTTCGTCCTTCCTCTGTTCCACTGCGTGTCCCTCTGCCGTCTCCTCCTGCGTCCTCTCTTCCTGACGTCCCTGACCCGCCGTCAGACCTTGCTCGTGCTTCCAGTCCTACTGTCACACGTCTTCTAGCTACTGCTGTTACTGACCCTTCGTTTGAGTCCACTGCTGCGTCTGCCTTAGTTGCTGAGCTTGTTGACTTTGCTGCCGCCTGTCGTCTAGACTACGCCGCTAGTCTTGTTGCTGAGTCTGAGTCTGTCTGTCCTCTGTCCGTCGGAGGTGAGTGTGCTCTTGGCACAGACGTCCTTGAAGACAGGCAGGAGGACTTTGAGTGTTTTGCAGCTGCTGTACCTCATCTTGTGTCCATGCTGATTGCACCTGAGGGAGACCCGGATGCACCAGACATCCCGACCCTACGCTCTTACGCAGAGGCGATAGAGGGTCCCTACTCCTCTCAGTGGCAGACAGCCATGGACGCAGAGATGGCATCCTGGAAGTCCACAGGCACTTACGTCGACGAGGTTCCCCCACCTGGGGCGAACATCGTCAGTGGCATGTGGATTTTCAGGGTGAAGCGGCCGCCGGGTTTTCCGCCTGTCTTCAAGGCGCGTTACGTTGCACGATGATTCAGTCAGCGACAGGGAGTTGACTTCTTCCAGACCTTCTCCCATACCCCGAAGATGACCACTCTTCGGGTTCTGCTGCACGTCGCCGCTCAGCGTGACTATGAGCTTCACTCTCTTGACTTCAGCACTGCTTTCCTACAGGGCAGCCTGCACGAGGAGATCTGGCAACGCCGCCCACCTGGCTTCACTGGGTCATTTCCTGCAGGTACCCAGTGGAGCCTCCGGCGGCCAGTCTACGGTCTCCGCCATGCGCCTCGCGAGTGGCACGACACACTGAGGACGACGCTTGCGGCTCTTGGGTTTTTTCCTTTGACTGCTGACCCGTCGCTGTTTCTACGCACCGACACTTCGCTGCCGCCGTTCTACATCCTCGTGTACGTCGACGACTTGGTCTTTGCCACTGCTGACACTGCTGGACTGGCCCACGTAAAGTCAGAGCTGCAGAAGAGACACACGTGCACAGACCTGGGTGAGCTGACAAGCTATCTTGGCTTGCGGATCACCCGGGACAGAGCACAGCGCACCATCACCTTGACTCAGTCACACATGGTGCAGCAGGTCCTTCAGCGCTTCCGCTTCACGTACTCCTCGCCTCAGCCCACTCCTCTGCCTACTGGCCACTCGCTCTCAGCTCTGCCTTCGGATGAGTCCGTAGAGCCGAGTGGCCCGTATCCAGAGCTTATGGGCTGCCTCATGTACCTGATGACCTGCACTCGACCTGACCTTGCATACCCTCTTAGCATCCTAGCACGCTATGTCGCTCCTGGCCGTCACCGGAAGGAGCACATGGATGCAGCTAAGAGGGTGTTGCGCTACTTGTGCAGTACGTCGGGCATGGGGCTCGTGCTTGGAGGACGGGCTCGAGTTGTCCTCACTGGTCACGCAGATGCTTCTTGGGTTGACGACTTGGCTACGCAGCGGTCGTCACAGGGTTACATCTTCAGCCTTGGCTCCGGGTCTGTTTCGTGGCTATCTTCCCGCTCGTCTTCTGTTCTCAGCTCCAGTTGTGAGGCTGAGATCTACGCAGGGGCCATGGCTGCACAGGAGTTACGCTGGCTCACCTACCTGCTGACCGACTTCGGAGAGCCGCCTCGTTCTCCTCCAGTTCTGTACGTCAACAACAAGGCCATGATTGCCTTGTGTCAGGAGCACAGACTAGAGCACATAACGAAGCACATCGCTCTGCGCTACTTCCTTGCTCGAGAGTTGCAGCAGCGTGGTCAGTTTCGTCTTGTTTACGTGGCCTCTCAGGCCAACACTGCTGATATCTTCACCAAGGCACTTCAGCCTTGTGATCATCAGCGTTTCTGTACTGTTCTAGGCCTTGTGTCTACTTGGCCTCACTTGCTCACTTCTTGACTTTGCTTGTACTGTGATCTATATACATATACCTGCATGCTTTCACTTGCAAGGTTGTGATCAATGTACTGCTTGTTCTCCTTTATATATAACTCTGCATGTGAACTGGTCTTGTGGCCATTTGCTTGTGCTCTGAATGCGTGGTGACTTCGTGATCCACCTTGAGTTTGCTTTGCTTTTCTTGACCGGTCTTGTAACCTCTTGTTCTCCCCCACTTTGCCTATGGGTGTGTGTCAAACTTATATGCTGATTATTCTGTAGGCTGTAGTGGGGTAGCCCCACATGGGGTACAACCCAATTAGAGTTTCCTAGTTGTACCCACCTTGCTGCTAGTTCATTTCATTCTCGTTCGTTATTCTGACAGTCGTTTCCATTCAACGTGACATGCATCCTTGTCGATGAGTTGTGCCACATCTGATATTGACTCCTATGAGATTTAGGACTGCACGTTTCATACACGGTTCCTTTCTTGTTCGACAAAATGTTGCCTTCGAGAATCGGCGCTGCGAATAGTTTCTGTAAATACTAGTTTTGGTTTTCGAATGTGTGGTCTGCACTGTGGCAGTGGTCGATGATTTGATATTCGCACTGTCCATATCGAAAGCAAGTTGTAGCGTATAGACAGTAGTCATCGTAATGGAGCAGCATCGTGAGGCTGGTTGGGTAAACGCTGCCGAACTAGACAAAGAACTGGCCAATTTGAACGACGACGATTTGCAACCCCCTCGCGGAGTGGTCAACCTTAGAGGCGAGGCTTATCACGCCGAATTTGTTTTTTCATGTCGAGGTCCAAAATGCCAACGAATATATTTTCGCAGACGCTAATGAAGTACTCGTATAAGAGGACAATGAGAAACGTTTTGGCTGATCCTACAATCCAAACGTGCTCTCATACCATGCTAGAAAAAGGACCTTGCATAAGATATGTCTGCTAGTATTGGTAGCGGAAGTCTTTTGTAGTAGTGGAAACCTTGATCAAGGTGATTGTGAATGACAAGATTGAGATAAAGAAATAGTAGACACAAGATATAGATCCTAGCTAGCCATGTACTATGAGGGTTACATTCATTTATTCATCTGTAATGCAGGCATCGCTACAGTGCTAGTGACTATTGCGATCCTTCATTTACTGGGGTGCTACTTGTACTTGTAGAGACGGTTACGACTGTTGCAATTCCTCGCAAACGTTCGGTCCAGGTTAGTGAACAGCCGCAACAGTTGACTTACAACGGTTGACATGCGTGCGCTATATGGTCTAATGAGCTAGTGTTACAAGTGCTGATTCGATAGTGGTGGGTGCGATACACCTGCACCTTCTGGAATGCTCATATATAATTCTCGCCTTACTCCAACAAAAATGTCGCAAGCTCGCGGAAGGCGTATATCGCTTTCACTGCACCTTCGCCCCACTAGTATCAGGACGGCCCTGACGCTTACCGGGTAGGGACAAAAAAAACCAAGGAGGGGATGTTGGCGTTGGTGGGTGTTCGATACTGAGAGCGGGCAGGTGTGTGCTAAAATGCGCGCTGAATGATTTTTGACGGGCTTGACGAGTTTGCCCCTCATCAGCTGATACGCACATGGTGCAGCCTCGAGACGATGCACCATGGCGCTAATCTTATGGCGCACCAAGGCCAAAACGGCCATGGGGGAAGCTTCCTTCTGCATTAGTGATCTGCTTATAATGGTTTGGTTCAGGTTGGTTGAAGTCCGAAGCTGGGCGCATCAGTTTAACCGCGAAAGCCTGCAGAACAACACCTTTTTGACACTGTAACTTAACCGCGCGGGTGTTTCACGCCATTTCCTCTCCTAGCAAATGGTCCGCATCACTGGTGTGGCCTCTCAAGGTGGAATGAGCCTCTGCATCACTGATGTGGGGCTGCTGCGAAAATTCCCCCAATTGCTTTTTTCTGTAAGTGTAAACGCCCAATTTGGGTCCGCCATCAAAAAATTTGTTGGCAATTCCTCCTGTTTTTTTTTACTTCAGAACGTGTCGTGCGCAGTGATCAACTTTAGATCATAAGCCAGAGTGATCAAGTTTCATTCTAAGTCATCGTTATAATCATAGAGAAGCTCAACGCACAAGTTTGGTGGAGGTTGATGGAGGGGGAGAGTTACCCTCGGTTCGCATATTGCCAGACCATATTCACGTTGGGCAGACCCGAATTTGGCTGAGCTGGTAAACGAGAAGGGTCCCACGGTTAAATGCGCAATGTCACGCACTTGATTCTCTGGCTTGCCCACGAAACAGCAGCCCCTCCGAGCATGAAAACGTAGCCACTAGTGCTAATTCGGCCCTCTCGGTCACCCGCGTCATCCGCGTCCGCGTATCTGACCAAAGTCAGGGAATCGGGTCCACCACCAAATTCGAGGGCAAAATCGCGGGTGTTCACCACGTAGTCGATGCAGCGGTCCAGCTTCCTCTAGTGCTGGTCACTTCGCTCGGTCAGCCCAGAGCCCAGCTTGTTGCACGCGAAAGCAATGTCGGGACGGAGTGTGCTGGCGGCAAACTACAGCGAGCCCACTTTCTGGCGATACTCCTCCTCTTCGCGGGCTTGGTAATCGTCGTCATCAAACGTCCGTTCGCGGTACCCGTCGACCGAAACCGGGGTTTTCGGGCGACGACCCGAAATCTCTTCGTCCACGAAACGTCTACGCAGCTTGTCAACGTACGTACGTTGGTGCAGCCACAATTTTCGCGCTGGCCTGTCCCGCACGATTTCCAACCCCAAGTATTTCTCCACGGGGGTGATTTCGCGCATCTCAAACGCGTTTTCCAGCAGCTCGTGCAGCTCCTTCAGCATTTCGAGGCTGCGACTCGCGGCGAGCAGGTCGTCCACGTACACGATCAGCCAGCACCGTTCTCCGTCCGTGGCCATCTTGAAGTAGAGCGCCTCATCGACTTGGCTCTTGCTCCATCCGCCACCAAGAAGGACGCTGTCAAGTGCCTCGTACCACAACAACGGAATCTATTTGAGCTTGTACAAACTCTTGAGGAGTTTGCATACCCGATTCGTGCCATCGTTGTAGTGCCCTGGCAGCTCCATGAACAGCACACGGTCCAGCTTACTCTGCACGAAAGCGTTTTTCATGTCAAACTGCACGATGTTCAGGTTAAGTGCAGCCGCAACAGACAGAAAAAATCGCAAGGTGACATAGCTGCTGAGAGGCAAGTAGGTTAAGTCGTAGTTGGCACCATAGACTTGCGTGAACCCTTTCACCACCAGCCGCGCTTTCTCGCGTGCCACCGTGTCGCCCGCTTTGTATTTGGTCGTCAGAACCCAACGGTTCTTCAGGATGTTGACTCCGCGTGGCCTCGGCACCAGCTCCCATGTTCCGTTTTTTAGGAGGGTATGGATTTCTTCGTCCATCGCTGCTTTCACTGCTGCACCCTTCCAGCTCCCCAAAGCTTCCTTTACAGTCATGGTCGAGATGTCCCACCGACGTTCGGGATCCGCGACCATGTCGGGATCCAGTTCGGGGAGTTTCGGATCCTCGTGAGCGTCGGCAAGGAGGGTGTTGGTAAACGCGGGGCAGACATTGCGGTAGCGAAGTGGGAGGACACCTTGCGTAGTGCGCCCGCAGCGACGGAGAGGAGGATTTTCGTCCGAAACGATTTCCGGGACTGTCTCAGCATCACTCGTTTTCGTGCCTCCGAGCAACTCCCCTGTCTCCGTGTCACCCATTTTCGTGGAGCCCGTTTCGTGCGCGGTTAACGGATCGTCCGATCGACCGTTGGTGGCGCGAACAGAAGGCACTTCGCGTGGTGCCTCATTTCTCCCCTCGTCACCAGCGGTCGAGGCGGAGGACTGAGAAACGGGATCTGTAAGGGCGATTTCCGCCCCGCCTCCAAAGGAGAGGAGGTGACAAGAAACGGAGGTGGAGGTGAGGAGGGGGGAACCGCGGGTACTACCCGCGGATAAACCGACAGGACCGTGGTGTTCGGGACGGATGTTGGGACATGAGGCTGAACTGCTGCGGGGGGAGGATTGAGGTCGTCGTCAATCTCGGGGGCCAACAAATCCGGCATGGGGACGGGCGGAAACACGGTCGCAGGTCCACCGAGACGAGGCTCCGCCGTTTTCGTGGCCTTCCAACCATCCAGCGAGAGATTTTCGTGGAAGACTGCCTCCACGGTCGTGACGACGCAATTTGCCACAAGATCGAGCACTTCCCAGCCTTTGCTCGCGGGCGAAACTCCAAGGTGAACTCCCCACCGAGCTTTCGGTTCCAGCTTACCACCGCGCTGGTGCTTCGGCACCATAAACTGCACCATGCAGCCCCGAACGCGAGCAAGCGTCAGATCGGGCTTGTCCGCGTAAACGAGTTCGTACGGTGTGATTCCCGGGGGAAGAGAAGCGCATTCGAGGCAGTTGCGAATCCAAACAGCCTCTTGCAAAGCCAGATGCCACCAGTGATGCTGCACGCCCATGTGCAGCAGCATCGTGCGCACCGATTCCACAACCATGCGCATCTCGCGTTCCGCCATCCCATTCTGTTGTGGGGTGTAGGGGCATGTGAGATCGTGAATGATGCCGCATTTGTCCAGGAATTCGGTGAATTCGTGGCCCAGGAACTCCCCTCCACGATCCGAACGGAACGTTTTCACTTTCGCGTTGCACTGGCGTTCCACCATCGGCAGCCATTTTTGGAACCGCTTCAGCGCGTCACTCTTCTTTTCGAGCGGGTACGTCCACACGAAGCGTGTCTTCCGACCTTTCAGAAGAAGAAAGTACCGGCTTCCATCCTTGGCCGCGACACGAAACGGCCCGCAAACGTCCACGTGAACAACGTCCAAGACATTCGCTGCTTCCTTGCCTTCTTTGGGGAACGCGAGGCGAACGAGTTTGCCTCCGACGCAGGAGACGCACGGTAGGTCCGCTCGGCTCGATGAAGTGATTTCTAAGCCCGTTGCTGCTCCGTGCGCGGTCGTTTTCTTGATCGTGTCGATCCCCACGTGGGCCAGATGAGCGTGCCATTTGTCCACGGAATCACGGATAGACGGAATGATTGCCCGTAGCGCGACCGTCTTCACGGGGTCCGAATTTCGTGGCGCGAACGGACGAAGGGTGGTGTAGAGAACCCATCCTGTGTAGCGCGCGCGCGAAAACGGTGCCATTCATGGAGAGGAGCACGGTTTCGTCATTCGCTTCCTCCATCTTCACTCCGCAGTCCTTCAGCTGACCAGTCGAAAAAAAGGTTTGCCTGCACTCACGTCCGAAACGAGGATCCGCTTGCCTCCCTCTCCTTCGAGAGCGACGGTTCCACGGCCACGAACAGGTTGAACGGCTCCGTTGAATCCGTGCACGTGGCTCACGTCGCCTCCATCCTGCATGCCTACGAATGCATTTCGGTCCCCCATCAAGTGATGCGAGCAGCCACTATCCAGCAGAACGACTGATGGATTTGCATGCACAGCTGCAGCAACCGCTTGAAAGTCTTCACCTGCCTCAGGCGCCAGCGAAATTGGGGTCTCCGTTGATGGTGAAGCACACACGATCGTCCCCACCATCACACACGAAGCTTGGCCCGTGCCATTCGTGTTCGTGTTCGAGGTCGTTGTCGCGCTTGCACTCGCATTCGTGTTGCCACCACCAGCAGAATTCGAGTGCTGTTGTCCACGGGCATTGTTCGCGGGTTTATGATTCGGGGAGTCGTTGAGCTTGTTTTCGCGCCGAGATTGTCCGGCATTCGCCCGTTCGCGTGGTCCCTCGTGCTCATCGCCCGAATCACCACCGACACGATCCGGACACTGATAGGAGAGATGCTCCGGGTCGCCGCAGATGAAGCAGTAGCGTTTGCGTTGGCCATGGCCGCGATCATCCTTCTTGCTCGGCTTCCTGAGGCTGTCCTCGTTTATGCTTCCCTTTCCACCTCCACGAATTTTGCATTGCTGCTGCTGCTGCTTCTATTGTCCGTGCTGCTGTTGCTTCCCCTGCTGCTGCTGACCCCCCTTTTGCGATGGTGCCACGAAATTCGCGTGCGGAAGCAACTTCTCCTTGCGTTTCTCGGACTCGAGCGTAAACTCCTCCTCGATGATGTAGCTGGAGAGCGAATCCTCGTCAAGTTCTTCGCGCACTCTCGGGAGCTTCACCATTCGCCGCAGCAGATTATAGCGTTCGGGGAGGCCTTTGATCACGTGCGTGATGTACGAGGACATCGCGTACTCCACGCCCGCCATTCGCAGGTCCGCAAGAATTTGTTGAGCACGGTTGCAGTAGCTTGTGGCGCTTTCGTGCTCCCCCATTTCGAGGTTCGTCAAGCGCTGCTCCAATTGCCCGAGGTACAAGTTGTCCGTGGCCTTGTACGTCTTCATGATGAACTGCCACGCTTGGAATCCCGCGTCCTCGCGCATACGGCACGGCTTCAGGGCGACTTGAACAACTGGAGAGCAGCACCGCGAAATCACCATGAAAGTCAGCAGTTGTGAGGAGTGGAACTGAGAGGTGCGCTCGTAGTCGTCGTCTGGTGGAGGTACCACGGAGCCATCCATGAATTTCTTCAGTTGCGCGATTTCGAGCAGCGACTCAATCGATTCCACCCATGTTGTGAAGTCGTGGCGTCCTTCAAGCGGTTTCGGGACCGCGATTTTGTCAGGTGAGAGCTTGAAGTAGCCATATTCGGGGGCGATGCCCACGTCCCGAGAGGTCGAAGGCTGAGACGTCCTCGCGCGTCCGTCCATACTTCGACGAGCAGAGATTCGTGACCCATTTGCACCACCGCGTGCACTCCCAGCAGCGGCTGCTCGCAGCACCTGCGCTTGCGTTCCTCCGACACTCGTGACGTTGGCCTGCACGGGCCCTCGTATAAGTCAACGTATTGCCCTTTCGCCTCCATTGTCGAGATTCACGTCGTTGTCTTCAGCACGAAGAGCGGCAGACCCGTTGTCCGCTTCAGCACGAGGAGGTGGATGATCACGCGCTCACCGTTCATGGAGTCCAAGAATCAGGAGCTCCAAGTCCTCCGCGCTGATTCCCGTATCGCTGAATCGCTCCCGCATAGCAGCCTCTTGGGCCTCCAAGGTATCCATGGCTTCTGAAGCGACGCCGTCGTCAGACATTCGGAGCCTTTCGTGGCTGCAAGCACTGGCCTGAAAACTTCGTGATCTCCTCGGTTATCTGAAGGTTTCGCGCGTCGTTCCACGCTCACCGCACCATGAGGAGATTTCTAGTTTTCGGGATGGCGGGGCACGAAAACGTGGGCACGGGAATCTCGTCACGAAATGTGCACTTGGAGTTGAGGCACGAAATTGTGTTGGCTTGCCTTGTAGAGTGTTGGGAGAAAGCTTGAACATAGCTTCACTATAGAAAAGAGAACAATCGAATACAATGGGAAGGACCCGAACCATATAGGAACGAAGCGACGATAGTCGCGAACGTTCACGCAGAACGTTCCGACAACTACTCTAGCATGTGCGTTGCCAAGTCAGCAACTGCAGGTGAAAACAACATGCCATGTAATTTTATACCTAACTAGGAGTAGTTGTTCATGTTTCTGCAACATTTGCAGTTACACACACTTCGCCTGTGCAATAATGTCACTTCCTTCGATTCGGTCCTTTTCTGTTTTGCGGGTCAATGTCGGCGACGGAGTGTACTGCGCGAATTTCTCTTCCCGAAGTCAGGACTTGGTTCAATTTCGCCGCGTACAGATTTTTCGCGCCTCCTCCCGTTTCGTAACCCGCGGGAAATCCCGCAACGGTGATCCAACGCGAAACCTCTAGGGGCGCGAAACCTTCGCCCCAGCACAAACGCGAAACCTCGCTCCCGCGCAGACGCGAACCCAGAATGCACTGCGAACATTTTCGCGGCTGCAGGACGCGCTCTACTGCGCGGACACATTTCTCTCGGAGCCCTCACGCACGAATACAGGCTCGTGCAGGTCCGGATTGAGCAAGCTGCTGATGGTGGGAAAGGTGGTCAGGATAATGGAAAGAAGAAGGATGCAATTTTTTAAAGCCGTTGACCCAAATTGCACAAGTTTTAAAAAGTTGACGTGAGGGAGTTTTGGTAGTTTGGGCTTTGGCGAGTGTTTTCTGATTTCGTCAAATTCGTTTTTTCGCCAAACCCAGCCAGCCCCTCGTTTTTACCCTTGTGGGTGTGTCAGACCTCGAAAGTTCCAAATTGCAGGTGCGCTTCTTTTCAAAGCTTGCACAGCCCACTTCTTCAAGTTTTAAAAGCTTGACCCGCGCGGCCCGCAATTTGGGACACGGGCTGTCTCGGAAGAATCCGACGGGGACCCTGGCGCTGAGGAGGATGAGGGTGAAGCCTTTGTCACTGGCACGCGCTACGACATTCTCAATGATGACGATGACGGCTTGATCGCGCATGACCCCAATGAGAGTTTCGAGGACAAGGCGAAGGGAGAGTTAGCAGCAAAGTTGAAATTTCTGCTCACCTTGCTGATCCCTAACGCAAATTCAGTGTTGGTTGAATGCGTGTGAACAGAGATAGAAAGAGGTGGGGTGGAGCTGGACTGCGCGGTTTTCCTGCAGCGGTCTGTCGTCGTCATAATCATGATGACTCGACAGGCACGTTGGCTGCCGGAAGCGTCACTCGGAGTTGCGAGCTTCCCCGTGAAGGAGGAACTCGTCGCGTCGCGTCCCGTTGTGTCCCGGGAGGAACAAGATGCATGTGTAACATGTGCAAGGCGCTTGTGAACATTTGATGCTCATCTCAGAATCAGAACGCATCTCTCTTTCTTCCTTGAACGTCAGGGCCATCCCTTCACTCCTGTTGACCCTAGTTCTCTTCACGTCCCTCACTCTTTGTTACCATGCTGATATTTTCTCCCCTTTCTTTGCCCTCTTGTCGTGTCGATCGCCCCTTCTCCTCCCCCCTGAATGGCACCACCTCCCTTGATTCACTTTTGCTGCACCATGCCAGTGCCACCATGCAACGTCCCACAAGCCACCATGCATACCATCATACATGGTCAACACTCACTCAGTTTACCTTTGGATACCAACACTCACCCTTTGTTGCCATAATAATATTTTTTGCCCCTTATTATTGCCCTCTTCTCGTGCTCATCGCATGTCCTTCCTGAATGCAACCATCCTCCCATGGTTTGCTGCATCGCTCTCCATGATGCGACCATGCATCATCCAACACTTCAACTTGCATACCACCATGCACACCATGGTCATCCCTCACTCAGTGACCTGCAGATACCAACACTCACGGGCTCCATCCCGGCCTCCATGGGCGCCATGCTCAATCTGCAGTACCTGTCAGCCGCCTTAATTACCACTGTGGATTTTTTACATTATATCAATATACCTCCTCCAAAAAAAAAAAAAAAAAAACACAAAAAAAAAAACAAGCAAGCAAAAAAATGAACCTGTGAGCCGTCCCTCTCTTCTTCCCCTTCCTCTGTTACCCTGTCTTCTTCTTCCCTATTCTGCAGTACCTGCACCGCACCTCCGCTGCTGCTCCTCTTAAGCCCTTCAGCGTGCAATCACGGCTTAACCCCTCCATGCTATTTCACGATCCCATTCTGAAAGATCTCTCAACCTAACGTCTGCCCAAACCCTACCCACCAGCTTCTCTCCCAACCCCTCCCGCTTTTCCTCCCGCTGCTTGGTCTTGGCTCGCTGTCTGGCAGTTATGTCAACTACGAGGCGACGCCATGCGATTCTGGGGAGTGCGAGGTGGTGCAGTACTCCGGCACAGCCTTCTGCCGTGCCTGCACTGACTTCTGCGACACGTGCTCTCGCAAGGGTAAGGAGGAGGTTCTGAGTTACAACATTGCGCTAAGATTTCACTGTCATTCGTGTGTTCGCAAGCATGAGAAAGAGGGCGCAGGCAGGGGAAGCATGTGGGAGGAACATCGTAAAGGAGGTGAGGAGATTTCGGAAGGTGGGGAGGTGCGAGCGAGTGTTGGAAGAATGTTTTTGAGGCGCCATAAAACCGGTGTCACATTTGAGGCGCCATAAATAGCGGCCTCATATTGTTATAGAAAGGTCATGTCTGAGAGCTCTCTGTTTCATAGACACAGCACTTGACTTGTGTGAGTTGACTTGAATGAGCGGATGTGGAGGAGAGAGCATGATTGGGGGAGAGAATGATGGCTGGGATGGAGGGTGATCCATGAAGTGTGCATGCAAGTACCCAGCACATTGCTGCACCCGCCTGTCCCTGTGTGCATGCTTTGGCTCGCACCTGCATGCTCGCCTACGTATGTGTGTGCTGGTCCGTGCACGTGCTTGAGTGTATAACACATGCACACACACACACACACACACACACACACACACACACACACACACACACACACACACACACATGGCCCCACACATCCACTCACATCACACCCACTTTGTCCTCCCCTCCCCTCCTGCTCTGCGAACAGCTCCCAACCCTCCTAAGTGCACGAAGAAGCGTCGCCCCTGCTCGTTCAAGTCCTGCCCGGGCCGCATCTGCATTCCCTTCGTCCGCAGCTGCAACGGCTACAAGTGCATCTGACTCACACTCATAAGTGGGCATAGCCATGCACGCTATTTATGCTCTTTCCTGTTGAAGATATAAACGTTACATCATAGTATGTTGTTACAATTAACTATTGGCATTCTAAACAATAAGTTCACTACATTCTTATCAAACGATATATTTATACGTTCTTAGTATAACTTGATTGAAGCAATAGTTGGTGTATTTATGTTCATTGTGTGTTTGGTTTTTTTTTGCATCATATTTGTTGTGGTGCACACTTCCTGATTTGCATCATACTTATACCTCCTTCACAATTGTAAATTAACTGAGTTACTTCTCTACAAATAAGGCGGGAGTGTACTCGGCAAAATGTGGGCGTGCACCATGCAGGTCTGCCATTGTCATCATGACTCAACAGTCATGTTGGCTGCCGAAGCATCACGCCGAGTTTCGACCTTCCCCATGAAGGTGGAGCTCGTTGCGTCGCGTCACACGCACACCGCGGCAGCAGAAACGGCACTCTCTGTTATCGCTTTACCCTCATCTCATCCACATGACTCGTCGGCCGTGGCGAGTCCCCATTTCAGTCTGTTCCATCCAATGGTGAAACAGTGTCGCGCGGCTTGGCAGCTCCGGGAGCCGGGCCGCGCTGAGTCCCATGGCCGCCGCGGGTCCACGCGTATCACACGCGAGGCCTCTCCTTTGTTGGCAAGAACCGAGATCTCGCGCCACGTCCTCACTTGTGGATGACTTTCGAGTTTCAGCGGCCTGGCGCTTCGCCGCGCCGTGTCTTCTTTATGTATAGCCCTGCAAACAAAGCACGTTCGTGTGAGTCGTTTGCAAACAACGACGACATGAGTTGAACTCACTACTACTACTTCTTCTCCCCCGCCCGCGTCGTCCTGTAAAAATATCAATATGTGCCAGTCCAGGCTGTCGCACTGCCATTGCTCGACTCGAATTCTTAGACGCTGAGAACCTCCCTAGTCGTGTTCATACTGTGTTCACTGAAGCGTTTCACACCGCCAACTTACTACTTACTGCGAGTGCAATCTTGGAAACGCAGGCTCAGCCTTTCCCTGGCTGCCTGAGCGAAGCTGCCGTGGCAGCAGCTTTGATATTTCTCAGAAGAGACACACGCGCAGCCGTGAGTTGATTACGTGGCACCACCGTGGCCGCTGCATCATCAGCCTCCCTCCGCACGGGCCATTCACCCTCACCACTCCTCTACTTCAGCACGTCTTGCCTCCCTTCATTCCGTCCTCCAAAGAAAGATCGATCTGGACAGTCATGGCCGACCCGCGCAGCTTCTCCTTCCCTCCGCCGCTGCTGCACCTCCGCCTGCCACTGCCGCCGCCGCTGCTGCTGCTGCTGGCGGCTGCGGCGGGGCTGCTTCTCCTCCCGCCGTGCCCTGCTGCCGCCACTCGCATCAACGACGCCCAAGGTCGCTCGCTCCTCCTCCTCCTCCTCCTACCTGCACCGCTGCTCGACCCCACTATTCCAAACTCTCCCCCACTCTCCCCCTCTCCCCCCCGTTCTCCAAATATCCCACTCCCTTCTCTTCCTCTCCACTCCCCTCCCCTTCCTCTCCCACTCCCCCTCTTTCCCACTGTACCCCATCCACAGCCTCGTCCTTGCCGCTGATTTGCATCCCTTCCCTCCAGGCCCATCCCTCTCCCTCACTCCCTCTTGTTCTTCCACTCCCCAACCTCCGCTGCTGCTCTCTTCCCCCCCTCTTCCCACCCTCCTCCCTGTCATGGCCCACACCACAGTCCCCACCTTGACGAACGTATACCAATCCACTCCAAGCCCTCACTGCTATGCTCCCTCGCTGCATTCCTCTTTTCCTGCTTCGTCCAAAGCCCAATGAGCATGCCCGCTGCAGCATGATTGATCGCTCTCTCAGCGCCCAACTCAACCCCGTCCCCGTCATCCTCCCTTCTCCCTCTGTCCCCAATCCCTACCCCCTCCCTTCCCCTGCATACCCCCTGCATCCTCCCTGCCTCTCCCCTGCCTCGCCCCCTCCCCCAACCCTTCCCCTTACCCTCCCTCCCTCATCCCCTTTTCCTTCCCCTGCCTCCCCCTGCCTCCCCCCTGGCAGCGCGGGTGCTGGCGGAGTGCGCTGCAGCATGGGGCTTGTCACCTTACGGGTGGCGGGTGGGAGGCGAGTGTGACAGGGCGGAGTTCATTGCCTGCGATGCCAACGGGCTCGTCACTGGCATGTGCGTTAACAGGGAAGGAGGGAGGGAGGGGAGGGAGGGGAATGGGAGCACAGAATGGTGGTTGTAGCAGCAATGGAGGGTGGGGAGGGAGGGGGGGTGCGGTGGGCCACAGAAGCCACTGACATGCTGTCAGTGTGCTGTGACTGTGTTTCACTCACTCTACTGCTGCTTCTGTGCCTCTGTGTGTGTGTGTGCCTATGTGTGTGTGTGCCTTGTGTGTGCCGGTGTGTGTTTGTGAGAGAGAGAGAGAGTGTGTGTGTGTGTGTGTGAGTGTGTGAGTGACTGTGTGTTTTTTGTGTGTGCGTGCGTGCACGCGTGCGTGCATGTGTGCATGTGGGCATGTGTGTGCGCAATAAAACACAACAGGTGGGCTAGAATGTTGCATCTAAGTGGGTCCATCCCAAGATCCATCCCAACAGCACTTGCCACTCTCACCTCTCTCACCACTCTGTACGCCTGCCTCACCACTCTCTATACCCCGATGCCTCTCCAAAGCGAGGTTTGCAAGCATTTTGCAGTGCTTTGATACTCTCACCACTCTCTAACCTATTCTACCACTCTACATCGCTCCACACGTTTTCAGCACACCACGTCATTCTCATCCCGGGCCCCTGCGGCCTCTCCTCCCCTAGCCATGCATCTATCGATCTCCCTTCCTCCCTTCCCCGCTACCAGCACGCAGCAACACTTCATCGCACCCAAACTCTGCATGCACCTCAGTATCCCTCTGCATGCACCTCAGTATCCCTCTGCATGCACCTCTGTATCCCTCTGCATGCACCTCAGTATCCCTCTGCATGCACCTCTGTATTCCTTTCCATTTTCTACAATAACTTCTTTGCGTGTTATAGCAACCAGGAGCGCTTTGAAGCAACTCTTTCTTTTCACCCGCCTCACCAGCCATATCCCCTCTCCCTCCCTATGTCCTCTGTCCCCCCCCCCCCCCCTCACTGCCCCATCGCAATTTCTGTGTGCCGTGCTGTCACGTGAGCAGCAGCCTGTGCTATAACGACCTGGAGGGCCCCATTCCGGCATCCTTCAGCGCGCTCACCTCGCTCAGCCTACTGTGAGAGGCAACGGGACATGTGTAGGGGGGGGGGGGGGGGAGTAGGGGGGGAGTGAAGGGGGGAGTGAGGGAGAGAAGGGGGGAGGGAGGGAGGGAGGGCGGGATGTAAATGGGGAGGGAGGGAGTGGAGGAGGCAGGGAGGGGGGTGGCGAGGCAGGGAGGCGGGGAGGGGGGGAGGGAGGCAGGCAGCGTCAACTGCTGTCCTGGTCCCCACCACAGCTGCTTGATCCCATACCGCTGACGGCAACTGAAGGGCAGGCGACGCCCCCCCGCTCGAGCACTTCCGACGCAGGCGTTACAACTGCTGCAAGCTGTTCTACCTCTGAACCACAGGCAGCACGCAGCCTCTAAGCACAGCTGCTTTATGAGCTCGCCAGCATGGCCCGGTGTGTGTGAGCTCTCCCTAGGTCCATGATAGCACCTTCTGATCTCATGAAGCACCCTCTGGCAGCTTCCAGCAGTCACAGACTCAATGAGTCACAGCTGGCCAAGGGTCTTTGTGGAGACTAATTACTATCACGCCCTCAGATGACGGAACATCTAGGTCATGTGACAAGGAACACGTATTTTCGCTGGAGCTTGGGATTGCTACGTGCCAGCCGAAGATGGGGAGGACTCAACTGCGCTGTTGCCACTCTTCCTCCTGTCCACTAAGGGTAGAGGGAGTAGACAGCAGGCTAAGGGTTCCCCCTCTCTTGAATGCATGCTCGATTTAGCACAATTGTACGACAGCCAGGCACAAGTAAGGAAAGGATCCATGGCAGCTCTCCAGCTCAGTGTCGAGCACGTGCAGAAGGAAGGACCCGACCCGGTGCCCAGAGACTCGCCTCAGCACGCAGTTGGGGCCGCCTCGGCCTCGAAAGCCGTCAGGGCCTTGGCGATAATTGCAATCGCGTGGGCCCTTTGACAGCCACCGGCCAATGCTGCCGGTAAGTGTGGTACAGACAGCTTCGCGTCTTCCCGCATTCGGAAGCTGCTCTGCCGCGCGAGGTTGGTGCCGTGCGAGATCGAGCACGCCAGGTAAGCAGTACCCATACGTTCCAACCAACGGCCTTTGGGAGGAAAGACCAGCGCAGGCTGTGTTGGACCGTTGGTTACCGTACTTGCGGTCCTTGGACCGAGCCGCCACCCCTGCAGCCCAACCGCATTAGACGCTTTGTCCACCAACTGAGAAGACCTTGGGAGGTACCGTGGACGCTTTGAGGGTAGGCTGCATGGTGTAGGTGTCAACGGGAGTTGTGGTTGGCCCCGTCCTCGCTTGGGCGGAGCCGACTTCGTTGTCGGGTGCGCGAGGTGCGCAGTCGATCAGCTGCAGTGGCGGGCGCCGAGCAGGAGGGCGCCTGGCTGGAGGACGCCGAGCAGGAGCACGCCGTCCTAGGCGTCTGGACGGCGTCCTAGGAGCCTGGACGCCGACCTGGGCGCCTGCACGGCGTCCTGGACGCCTGGACGCCGACCTGGGCGTCTGGACGGCGTCCTGTAAGGCTGGACGCCGACCTAGGCGTCTGGACGGCGCTTTGGGCGCCTGGACGCCGACCTAGGCGTCCGGACGTCGACCTGGGTGCTGGGACACCTCTTGTGGGGACGCCGGACTGGTGTAGCCGGCGTCCGGCTGGGCTGAGCGACCAGGCGTGGTTGGCCGGTCGATCGAGTTACCCGGGCGACGTGTGCGATGGTCGCCGGGTTAGTTGCGGCGAGGCCTACCTCAGAGGTGGTACCCCGAGGCCGACGTGGCTGGTAGGCGCAGTCGCTGGCGTGGACTCGACTTGGACGTCTGCGCTGTGCACGTGACAAGGAGTGGTGCACCAACCAGCTGCACGCACCTGCGAAGCAGGTGCACCGTTGTCCTGCGGGTGCAACGCTCTGCAGCCGACTTGCTGCAGCGTTGGCACACCGCGGACTTGCAACGTTGGCAAACCGCTACTCTGCAACGCTGGAGCGGTGCGAGCTCTGCTGCGCTGGATCGTGGTCGACCATGCTGCGCTGGAGGTCGACCAGCAGCCTACCTAGCTCTGATGTAGTCTGTGTTGCCAATGTTGTATCACCCATTGTTGTGAACTTTTGCTAGTGAAACTCTTGCCAACTTTCCCTGTGAATGCGCAAGTAGAGTGAGCACAAGTGAACGACTAAGGAACGAACGCAGAGAACACTCTTGCCCTGTACCTAGCTCGTAGCCTATCTCCCGTTGTACTAGCTATCTCCGCAGTAGGTGCTTGCTATCTTGTGTGGAGTATACCCTCTGCACTCTTAGAGTAGGATGCATTCTCTTTTCTTTTCCAGTTTCGTCTTTCTAGCCGTCCCTTAACGTGGCCGAAGGCCGGCTGCCGGCGCGAGCCGTCGCTAAGCTGATATGAAAACGAAAGAATCAGCTCACGGGGATGGAGCAGGGCTTTAGAGAGATGAATGGCCAGCCCTAAGAGCAGAAGCGCAAAAGGCAGAGTGCAGATATGGCCAAGTCCTAGGCTACCTTCTCTAAAGGTCCTCGCCTTGATTCTGTGAGAGATGCGGTCATGCAGGTTACCAAGCAACTCTCCTCTCCTTCTCTCCCACTCCCCATCTCTCCCGCAGTGATCTGCAATGCAACAATCTAAGCGAGGCCATTCCAGATGCCATCTCACACATGACTGCTCTTACAGGCCTGTGCGTGCCACTCCATTCGCCTATCACATCACCCTTTTGAGAATTCTCGAACTCATTCTATTCGTGCTATTCCACATCACCCGTCCATTTTTTTCCCAAAGTCATTCAATTCGTGCCTCACATCATCCGTCCACTTTTTGTGCAGACGCACCTGCATTGCACGTGCTCTCATGTGTCACCTCGCCTCTTCTCACATCACACCATCGCCTCCCATGTCTCATCACACATGGGATGAATGCGTATGACATGGCTGTCTCTGTCCCTCTGCATGCTCTGACCATGCTTGTCCGTGTGCGTTCACAGCGCACCTCAGCATCTTTTATGGCTCACGTCCTGATTTCACTCCCATGCCTCCTTCTCATGTCTCATTCCCATGCCTAGTCTCACTCCCATTCCATCGCCATGCCTCCTCACGTGCCATGTCAATGTACCCCCACAACCCTCCATCTCCCACGGCCCGCACGCCCCCATCGCAGTTATCTCTCCAACAACACGCTGTCTGGTGCCATTCCCCCCGCCATTGGTGCACTCACGGCCCTCCAAATGCTGTACGTTTGCTATGCATTGGCCATCGAACAGCCACACACGACCAAGCATATTTTCTTAGGCACCTCGAAACTCGTGCCAGTTCACATGGTTTTAACATGGAGAAAAGCTCTATTGCATGGAGGTGTGTACGTGACTAAGTCACAGTGACTTGCAAATGTCCCGATGATCACGCTTCTGAAGGTCAACACTTGCAACCTTGGGTTTTTACCCAAGGGTGTATTGACGAATGTTCGTTGAAAGGCAATTTTGGTAGTTGAGATTTTTTTTGGTTTTGTTTGTGTGTGGGTGGGTTACTATTAGTTCACACTATGCTGTTTCGATTGACCAGAATCACTGTTGAAGGATCAACGATTTTTTCCACCCTTTGACGAAGCATGCTTGCAATTGAATATCACTGCCGTTATTTTTTTCTCCTCGTTCTCTACCACCCTTTCCAACCATGAGTGGCGGCAACCATTGACGTCCAAGCAGCCATAGAGGACACAATTCCTTCGCTTATCTCACTGTAATCCATGCCTCGATTCCATGCCAAGCCTCACTGCCACTACCGTCCCCCACACATACCATGTCAATACCCCAATGACTCTCCATCTCCCATGTCCCGTATGTCCACGTCCCAGCTCTCTCTCCAACAACCAGCTGTCTGGTGCCATTCCCGCCACCGTTGGCGCCCTCAAGGGCCTCATGCACTTGTGAGTGTGCCAGTCATTGGTTGCAACCCAGCAACCATAGGCGACTTAACAACCCATGCCTTTCTCCTATGCCACGTCCCACTCTAACACTTGCACTCTAAACCGCCATGACCACAGGTTGAGCCGTATATTGAACGTGATAATGTTTGAGTCTACAATTTGGTTCGGTTTGTCTTGTTTAGTTAAGACGTGCCGAACCAAACTTGTCCGACTTGACACTGTGTTCGAGTCAAACAGGGGTTTTCCCTGTGCGACTTGGGTCGCACGGGTTGCAATGCCAGGTTGACCGGTAAGGCCCCGTCGTGTACAAACTAGATGGTTTATTGTGGTGGCATATTCCAATAAAAATAAACCCTAAACTTTGAACAGTTGGTTATTTTTGGCAAGAAGTTTTCGACCAGAACATATAAGTGTTTGTGACGAACGTGTTCGAGTGTTCGTTCGCTGTTGTCAAGGCGCGTCGAACATCGAATATGTTCTTGTTCGGGTCAAACAGTTACCTGCTCATATCAAACACTAAACTGTTTGCCCCATGGGTGAACAGTCGAATCTAACACCACTTTTTGGAAAAAGTGTTCGATTCGAACCGAACATGTTCGGTGCGAGTTGAAGGGGTGTTTGGAAGTGTTTGACAGGAGCACGCTCGAGTTCGACCGTTGCTCATGCTCAGTGATGGGTATCCATGGTTTTGGCATCACAGAAGGGTTAATATCGAATAACATGTTAGCAGAGAACCCCGGCAAAGGGTACGGCAGAATTGTATTGTCCGAGGTTGGGTCGACATCTTCTTAATTGAGATGGGAAGTGGATGAGATGCTCTCAAGGGGAAGAGGAAACTTACAGCCAGGGCTCACTTTTTCGAACGAGTACGGATGGACTGGTGCAACCTTTTTTGGCGATCCAAGAAAATTGACTCAGATTTGTCCGCATGCCTAGCCGTCACTGTACCCCTGGACGTGTCATGCCAATGTGCCCCCATGACTCTCCATCTCCCATGGCCTGCATGTCCCTGTTGCAGCATGCTTCAGAACAACCAGCTGTCGGGTGCCATTCCCCCCGACATAAGCGCTCTCACGGCCCTCCAAATCTTGTGAGTGTGCCAGTCATTGCCAATCAAGCAGCCATCGACGACCAAGCAACCCATGCCTCCCTCTCGTGCCATGTCTCACTCCCATGCCATCACTATAGCCCCCCACGTGACATTCCAATGCCTCTGCGGCTCTCCATCTCCCATGGCCCGCATGGCCCCATCGCAGCTCTCTCTCCAACAACCAGCTGTCTGGTGCCATTCCCCCGGCCATAAGAAAAATGTCGTCCCTCCGATATCTGTAAGTGTGCCAGCCAGCGTTTACGGCGTCATTCTTGCTTAAAAGGGCAATGGTGCTAGAGAAAGTGCTTCAGTACGAAACATCGAAAGGTAAAATCTACCCTAGTCAAGGGAAATTTGATTGCAAAAACTGCGTCACTAAAAGAAAACCAGGTTGTTCACTTGTCCCGGTTATTAGGTGGGGAGAATTGAGATCAAGAGTTATGAGCTAGATCTCAACAATCTCAACTACCTACATTGCCTATCAATGGGCATTTGCTACACTCAAGGGAAAAAATCCGCCGCTGCAAGTTACTTTCACAATTTATGGGCACAGCTCCATGCAATAAAAATATTTCCATATACGAATCGCATTAATCGAGACAGTTTTATAGGCGCCTCAAACGGGCTCCCAGCCTGAAACGAGCTTTCACTGAAGCGAACAGTGCCTTCAAGGCCGGGAAGGTGCGTCTAAGGGGGAAGAGAGTCGGTGTGTTTGAAATTCTTCTTTAGCCTGCTTGGCACTTTGAAAGATGCTGAGGAATTCAGCGGGAAAAAGGCGCCTTAAGAAGCAAGAAAGGTTGAGGCAGAACCGGTCTTACAGTGTCAGAGGTGGAATGAAGCGAAAGGCAAGTAACTACAACACGTGGGATCCACCCGAAATGGGATGCTGGGGTAGCTAGAAGATTTCCGCTAGACAAATTAGTTTGTTTTCCAGATTCAGCAGTTGCGAGAGGGAGTCCCGTAGGTAAGCCTGCGTTGGTAACACCAGTGGGCGCAGTTGAACATCCAACCAGCGGCTCACACTTGAGGTCAAACACGAGTGTAAGGCAGCTAATGTGCAGCGCAGCGAGTTCCTTCTTTGTGGAGCTTCGAGGGGATGCAGAAGGCTGCACGTCACCAACCTCCGCGAGCTTTATCAAATATTTATTTTTCCACGAGATACTTCCCCATATGTTTTGTAAAAACATGCGGCTTCCGGACAACGTCAGCAGTGGGGTTGTGGAAGCATGGGGTGTAGGTAGTCACGTGGTCAAGATGAAACAAGACTGTGGTGGACGTTGGTGTCGCGATTCATTCTAGTAATCCCAACATTCTTGTCGGCAGCTTGTTTACCAACAGGAGGCGTAGGGGGCGGTTGAGGGCACGATGCCGCCAACAGTAAGGAGAGGTTGAGGGTTGTGGGTATTCCAATTGAGGGTGGCGGACGTGGGTATCCCTATTGAGCGTCGAATACTTCTTAGTTTACCAGCATATTTGAATCAGTTTTTTTGCCTTTTCCTCTCCTCCTCTCCCCTGCATCTCATGTTGTGTCTTTGCGGACATGTTATCGCTCACCCTTGCAGCTACCTCTCGCACAACATGCTCTCAGACACCATTCCCTCGCAAATGGGCAGCTTGCCGTTCCTTCACTACCTGTCAGTCCCATGACCCTCTCTCTCCCAGTGGCCGCCAGTCCGTATCGCACTCTGCTGCAACTCGCGACTCACATATTCCTGCAACTGGAGGCATGCACATGCTCTTGCATTGGCCACGCTTTCTCACTTCTTGTGCTTTCCACACCTCTCATGCTCCGTCTTTCACGCCCTGCCCCCTACTCTGTAGCTTTTATTTCTGTTTTCATAAACGCAAGAATCACCTTGAATCGCCTCAGAAATAGGCACAGCTAGTGTGTGAATGCCTTCACCCCGTGCTGCATGCTGCTCGCAGGTCAATGGCCAACAATGAGCTCGAGGGGCCCATCCCTGCCTTCCCCGGTTCTTTCTATAGACTCACCCACATGTCAGTGCTCCCACATATGCACGTGTCAAAGTTTATCCGCCAGAATTGCTGTCGTATCTTTCCTTCCTTGAGCATCGACCCCTCTATCCCGCCGTTCCCCCACCCATATTCTATTTCCACACCCTCTCGTTCATCCATCTTCCCTCCCTTTCTCCCTCCCTCCCTCCCTCCCTCCCTCCCTCCCTCCCTCCCTCCCTCCCTCCCTCCCTCCCTCCCTCCCTTCCTCCCTCCCTCCCTCCCTCCCTCCCTCCCTCCCTCCCTCCCTCCCTCCCTCCCTCCCTCCCTCCCTCCATGCTTGTGCGTATGCAACCACACACACTCGCTGTTCACTCACGTTACTGCTCTCTACCCGCACTTTACCACGCTCTCTACTCTCTGCTCTCCACTCCAACGATCTATACCAATTTCCGCGACACACCCCCATGTCCCATCTCTCTTCTGTTCTATACCCTGCCTGCTCTTTCTCCTCGCCCAGTGAGCTATCCAACAACAAGCTGACAGGAGTCATACCCACTTCTATAGGCGTCTTGACGAACCTCAATGCCCTGTGAGGGAGGGAGGGAGGGAGGGAGGGAGGTAAAGGGGGAGGAGGGAGGGAGGGGGGGATGGGGGAGGGGGGGAGGGAGGGGGGGAGGGAGGGAGGGAGGGAGGAAGTGGGGGAGGGAGGGAGGGAGGGACGGGGGGGGACAAATGGATGAGTGTGCACAGAGGGCGTAGAGAGGGTGATGCAGATCAGTGGGTTACCATGTAGATTTCCTCACAAGAGATCACGAGAGAGAGGTGGTTACCACATCTGTATCCAAGAGCTGGTTAGCGCATCAATGTCCGGGAGGTGGTTACCACAATACCTGTATTCACTGGTTAGTGAGGGAGGTGGTTACCACAACGCCCGTGCTCACGTGAGAGTTGTGAGAAATTGCAGCAACCCTCGTTAGGATGTGGTACATTTCACTGTGTACATTATAGGGTGTGGTACATATTGGTTCAAGGTGGCCTTTTGAACAAGAGGTTCAAAGGAACGCATGGGTAACAAAGAGTAGACAACATCTGTATTGTGCTCATCCAAATTCTGAAAGGCTTTTGAACAAAAAAATTCCCGCACCCTTCCATGCCATTCCATGCCATGCCATCCCACCCCATGCCACCTTTTGACTCAATACAGCTCTTTACCACTCTCCATCTTTCTATGCCACTTTCCACAACACACCCCCATGTCCGTATCTCCTCTGTTCTGAACCCTCTTCCTCCTCGCCTAGTGTGCTATCCAACAACACGCTGACAGGAGCCATACCCACTTCTATAGGCGCCTTGACCAACCTCTGTGCCCTGTGAGGGATGAGGGAGGGAGAGGGACGAGCGAGTGAGTGTGCACGGAGGGGGTAGCGAGAAAGGTGTTAACCACATGGATGAATGTTCTCACAAAATGGCAAGAGCGATGGTTACCACATCGCCCGTCCTCACCTGAGAGTTCCGAGGAATCGCAACAACCCTCATTCTGTTGTGCACACAAAGCGTCGGCTTTTCATGCTGTTCTGACAGCTTGATTATTATCATGCGCTGACATGCCATGCCATGCCATTCACCCCATCCCACCTGATAAATCCAGCTACCTGAACGACAACAAGCTTGAGGGATCCATTCCAAGCATGATTGCGCTGCTGCAGAATCTCTCATGGCTGTACCAAAGAGACCCTGGCTGCTCAATTCTCGCTTCCATGTTGCCATACCCATGCAACGTTGCAGCCGGTTTCTCAAAATGTTAATAATTATCTTCATTCGCCTGGCTTCTGTCATGCATCTCCTTGAATATGGATCTCCTTGAACATGGATCTCCTTGAACATGCATCTCCTTGAACATGGATCTCCTTGAACATGGATCTCCTTGAACATGGATCTCCTTGAACATGGATCTCCTTGAACATGCATCTCCTTGAACATGGATCTCCTTGAACATGGATCTCCTTGAACATGGATCTCCTTGAACATGGATCTCCTTGAACATGGATCTCCTTGAACATGGATCTCCTTGAACATGGATCTCCTTGAACATGGATCTCCTTGAACATGGATCTCCTTGAACATGGGTCTCCTTGAACATGGATCTCCTTGAACATGCATCTCCTTGAACATGCATCTCCTTGAACATGGATCTCCTTGAACATGGATCTCCTTGAACATGCATCTCCTTGAACATGGATCTCCTTGAACATGGATCTCCTTGAACATGGATCTCCTTGAACATGCATCTCCTTGAACATGGATCTCCTTGAACATGGATCTCCTTGAACATGCATCTCCTTGAACATGGATCTCCTTGAACATGGATCTCCTTGAACATGGATCTCCTTGAACATGGATCTCCTTGAACATGGATCTCCTTGAACATGGATCTCCTTGAACATGGATCTCCTTGAACATGGATCTCCTTGAACATGGATCTCCTTGAACATGGATCTCCTTGAACATGGATCTCCTTGAACATGCATCTCCTTGAACATGCATCTCCTTGAACATGGATCTCCTTGAACATGGATCTCCTTGAACATGCATCTCCTTGAACATGGATCTCCTTGAACATGGATCTCCTTGAACATGGATCTCCTTGAACATGCATCTCCTTGAACATGCATCTCCTTGAACATGGATCTCCTTGAACATGCATCTCCTTGAACATGCATCTCCTTGAACATGGATCTCCTTGAACATGCATCTCCTTGAACATGGATCTCCTTGAACATGGATCTCCTTGAACATGGATCTCCTTGAACATGGATCTCCTTGAACATGGATCTCCTTGAACATGCATCTCCTTGAACATGCATCTCCTTGAACATGGATCTCCTTGAACATGGATCTCCTTGAACATGCATCTCCTTGAACATGGATCTCCTTGAACATGGATCTCCTTGAACATGGATCTCCTTGAACATGGATCTCCTTGAACATGGATCTCCTTGAACATGCATCTCCTTGAACATGCATCTCCTTGAACATGGATCTCCTTGAACATGGATCTCCTTGAACATGCATCTCCTTGAACATGGATCTCCTTGAACATGGATCTCCTTGAACATGGATCTCCTTGAACATGGATCTCCTTGAACATGCATCTCCTTGAACATGCATCTCCTTGAACATGGATCTCCTTGAACATGCATCTCCTTGAACATGCATCTCCTTGAACATGCATCTCCTTGAACATGCATCTCCTTGAACATGGATCTCCTTGAACATGGATCTCCTTGAACATGCATCTCCTTGAACATGCATCTCCTTGAACATGGATCTCCTTGAACATGGATCTCCTTGAACATGCATCTCCTTGAACATGCATCTCCTTGAACATGGATCTCCTTGAACATGGATCTCCTTGAACATGCATCTCCTTGAACATGGATCTCCTTGAACATGGATCTCCTTGAACATGCATCTCCTTGAACATGGATCTCCTTGAACATGGATCTCCTTGAACATGGATCTCCTTGAACATGCATCTCCTTGAACATGCATCTCCTTGAACATGGATCTCCTTGAACATGCATCTCCTTGAACATGCATCTCCTTGAACATGCATCTCCTTGAACATGCATCTCCTTGAACATGGATCTCCTTGAACATGGATCTCCTTGAACATGGATCTCCTTGAACATGGATCTCCTTGAACATGGATCTCCTTGAACATGCATCTCCTTGAACATGCATCTCCTTGAACATGGATCTCCTTGAACATGGATCTCCTTGAACATGCATCTCCTTGAACATGGATCTCCTTGAACATGGATCTCCTTGAACATGGATCTCCTTGAACATGGATCTCCTTGAACATGGATCTCCTTGAACATGGATCTCCTTGAACATGCATCTCCTTGAACATGCATCTCCTTGAACATGGATCCTTGAACATGGATCTCCTTGAACATGCATCTCCTTGAACATGGATCTCCTTGAACATGGATCTCCTTGAACATGGATCTCCTTGAACATGGATCTCCTTGAACATGCATCTCCTTGAACATGCATCTCCTTGAACATGGATCTCCTTGAACATGCATCTCCTTGAACATGCATCTCCTTGAACATGCATCTCCTTGAACATGCATCTCCTTGAACATGGATCTCCTTGAACATGCATCTCCTTGAACATGCATCTCCTTGAACATGCATCTCCTTGAACATGCATCTCCTTGAACATGGATCTCCTTGAACATGGATCTCCTTGAACATGCATCTCCTTGAACATGCATCTCCTTGAACATGGATCTCCTTGAACATGGATCTCCTTGAACATGCATCTCCTTGAACATGCATCTCCTTGAACATGGATCTCCTTGAACATGGATCTCCTTGAACATGGATCTCCTTGAACATGGATCTCCTTGAACATGGATCTCCTTGAACATGGATCTCCTTGAACATGGATCTTCTTGAACATGCATCTCCTTGAACATGCATCTCCTTGAACATGGATCTCCTTGAACATGGATCTCCTTGAACATGGATCTCCTTGAACATGGATCTCCTTGAACATGCATCTCCTTGAACATGCATCTCCTTGAACATGGATCTCCTTGAACATGGATCTCCTTGAACATGCATCTCCTTGAACATGGATCTCCTTGAACATGGATCTCCTTGAACATGGATCTCCTTGAACATGGATCTCCTTGAACATGGATCTCCTTGAACATGGATCTCCTTGAACATGCATCTCCTTGAACATGCATCTCCTTGAACATGGATCCTTGAACATGGATCTCCTTGAACATGCATCTCCTTGAACATGGATCTCCTTGAACATGGATCTCCTTGAACATGGATCTCCTTGAACATGGATCTCCTTGAACATGCATCTCCTTGAACATGCATCTCCTTGAACATGGATCTCCTTGAACATGCATCTCCTTGAACATGCATCTCCTTGAACATGCATCTCCTTGAACATGCATCTCCTTGAACATGGATCTCCTTGAACATGCATCTCCTTGAACATGCATCTCCTTGAACATGCATCTCCTTGAACATGCATCTCCTTGAACATGGATCTCCTTGAACATGGATCTCCTTGAACATGCATCTCCTTGAACATGCATCTCCTTGAACATGGATCTCCTTGAACATGGATCTCCTTGAACATGCATCTCCTTGAACATGCATCTCCTTGAACATGGATCTCCTTGAACATGGATCTCCTTGAACATGGATCTCCTTGAACATGGATCTCCTTGAACATGGATCTCCTTGAACATGGATCTCCTTGAACATGGATCTTCTTGAACATGCATCTCCTTGAACATGCATCTCCTTGAACATGGATCTCCTTGAACATGGATCTCCCTGAACATGCATCTCCTTGAACATGGATCTCCTTGAACATGGATCTCCTTGAACATGGATCTCCTTGAACATGGATCTCCTTGAACATGGATCTCCTTGAACATGCATCTCCTTGAACATGGATCTCCTTGAACATGGATCTCCTTGAACATGGATCTCCTTGAACATGCATCTCCTTGAACATGCATCTCCTTGAACATGGATCTCCTTGAACATGCATCTCCTTGAACATGCATCTCCTTGAACATGGATCTCCTTGAACATGCATCTCCTTGAACATGGATCTCCTTGAACATGGATCTCCTTGAACATGGATCTCCTTGAACATGGATCTCCTTGAACATGGATCTCCTTGAACATGCATCTCCTTGAACATGCATCTCCTTGAACATGGATCTCCTTGAACATGGATCTCCTTGAACATGCATCTCCTTGAACATGGATCTCCTTGAACATGGATCTCCTTGAACATGGATCTCCTTGAACATGGATCTCCTTGAACATGGATCTCCTTGAACATGCATCTCCTTGAACATGCATCTCCTTGAACATGGATCTCCTTGAACATGGATCTCCTTGAACATGCATCTCCTTGAACATGGATCTCCTTGAACATGGATCTCCTTGAACATGGATCTCCTTGAACATGGATCTCCTTGAACATGCATCTCCTTGAACATGCATCTCCTTGAACATGGATCTCCTTGAACATGCATCTCCTTGAACATGCATCTCCTTGAACATGGATCTCCTTGAACATGGATCTCCTTGAACATGGATCTCCTTGAACATGGATCTCCTTGAACATGGATCTCCTTGAACATGGATCTCCTTGAACATGGATCTCCTTGAACATGCATCTCCTTGAACATGCATCTCCTTGAACATGGATCTCCTTGAACATGGATCTCCTTGAACATGCATCTCCTTGAACATGGATCTCCTTGAACATGGATCTCCTTGAACATGGATCTCCTTGAACATGCATCTCCTTGAACATGCATCTCCTTGAACATGGATCTCCTTGAACATGCATCTCCTTGAACATGCATCTCCTTGAACATGGATCTCCTTGAACATGCATCTCCTTGAACATGGATCTCCTTGAACATGGATCTCCTTGAACATGGATCTCCTTGAACATGGATCTCCTTGAACATGGATCTCCTTGAACATGCATCTCCTTGAACATGCATCTCCTTGAACATGGATCTCCTTGAACATGGATCTCCTTGAACATGCATCTCCTTGAACATGGATCTCCTTGAACATGGATCTCCTTGAACATGGATCTCCTTGAACATGGATCTCCTTGAACATGGATCTCCTTGAACATGCATCTCCTTGAACATGCATCTCCTTGAACATGGATCTCCTTGAACATGGATCTCCTTGAACATGCATCTCCTTGAACATGGATCTCCTTGAACATGGATCTCCTTGAACATGGATCTCCTTGAACATGGATCTCCTTGAACATGCATCTCCTTGAACATGCATCTCCTTGAACATGGATCTCCTTGAACATGCATCTCCTTGAACATGCATCTCCTTGAACATGCATCTCCTTGAACATGCATCTCCTTGAACATGGATCTCCTTGAACATGGATCTCCTTGAACATGCATCTCCTTGAACATGCATCTCCTTGAACATGGATCTCCTTGAACATGGATCTCCTTGAACATGCATCTCCTTGAACATGCATCTCCTTGAACATGGATCTCCTTGAACATGGATCTCCTTGAACATGCATCTCCTTGAACATGGATCTCCTTGAACATGGATCTCCTTGAACATGCATCTCCTTGAACATGGATCTCCTTGAACATGGATCTCCTTGAACATGGATCTCCTTGAACATGCATCTCCTTGAACATGCATCTCCTTGAACATGGATCTCCTTGAACATGCATCTCCTTGAACATGCATCTCCTTGAACATGCATCTCCTTGAACATGCATCTCCTTGAACATGGATCTCCTTGAACATGGATCTCCTTGAACATGGATCTCCTTGAACATGGATCTCCTTGAACATGGATCTCCTTGAACATGCATCTCCTTGAACATGCATCTCCTTGAACATGGATCTCCTTGAACATGGATCTCCTTGAACATGCATCTCCTTGAACATGGATCTCCTTGAACATGGATCTCCTTGAACATGGATCTCCTTGAACATGGATCTCCTTGAACATGGATCTCCTTGAACATGGATCTCCTTGAACATGCATCTCCTTGAACATGCATCTCCTTGAACATGGATCCTTGAACATGGATCTCCTTGAACATGCATCTCCTTGAACATGGATCTCCTTGAACATGGATCTCCTTGAACATGGATCTCCTTGAACATGGATCTCCTTGAACATGCATCTCCTTGAACATGCATCTCCTTGAACATGGATCTCCTTGAACATGCATCTCCTTGAACATGCATCTCCTTGAACATGCATCTCCTTGAACATGCATCTCCTTGAACATGGATCTCCTTGAACATGCATCTCCTTGAACATGCATCTCCTTGAACATGCATCTCCTTGAACATGCATCTCCTTGAACATGGATCTCCTTGAACATGGATCTCCTTGAACATGCATCTCCTTGAACATGCATCTCCTTGAACATGGATCTCCTTGAACATGGATCTCCTTGAACATGCATCTCCTTGAACATGCATCTCCTTGAACATGGATCTCCTTGAACATGGATCTCCTTGAACATGGATCTCCTTGAACATGGATCTCCTTGAACATGGATCTCCTTGAACATGGATCTCCTTGAACATGGATCTTCTTGAACATGCATCTCCTTGAACATGCATCTCCTTGAACATGGATCTCCTTGAACATGGATCTCCTTGAACATGGATCTCCTTGAACATGGATCTCCTTGAACATGCATCTCCTTGAACATGCATCTCCTTGAACATGGATCTCCTTGAACATGGATCTCCTTGAACATGCATCTCCTTGAACATGGATCTCCTTGAACATGGATCTCCTTGAACATGGATCTCCTTGAACATGGATCTCCTTGAACATGGATCTCCTTGAACATGGATCTCCTTGAACATGCATCTCCTTGAACATGCATCTCCTTGAACATGGATCCTTGAACATGGATCTCCTTGAACATGCATCTCCTTGAACATGGATCTCCTTGAACATGGATCTCCTTGAACATGGATCTCCTTGAACATGGATCTCCTTGAACATGCATCTCCTTGAACATGCATCTCCTTGAACATGGATCTCCTTGAACATGCATCTCCTTGAACATGCATCTCCTTGAACATGCATCTCCTTGAACATGCATCTCCTTGAACATGGATCTCCTTGAACATGCATCTCCTTGAACATGCATCTCCTTGAACATGCATCTCCTTGAACATGCATCTCCTTGAACATGGATCTCCTTGAACATGGATCTCCTTGAACATGCATCTCCTTGAACATGCATCTCCTTGAACATGGATCTCCTTGAACATGGATCTCCTTGAACATGCATCTCCTTGAACATGCATCTCCTTGAACATGGATCTCCTTGAACATGGATCTCCTTGAACATGGATCTCCTTGAACATGGATCTCCTTGAACATGGATCTCCTTGAACATGGATCTCCTTGAACATGGATCTTCTTGAACATGCATCTCCTTGAACATGCATCTCCTTGAACATGGATCTCCTTGAACATGGATCTCCCTGAACATGCATCTCCTTGAACATGGATCTCCTTGAACATGGATCTCCTTGAACATGGATCTCCTTGAACATGGATCTCCTTGAACATGGATCTCCTTGAACATGCATCTCCTTGAACATGGATCTCCTTGAACATGGATCTCCTTGAACATGGATCTCCTTGAACATGCATCTCCTTGAACATGCATCTCCTTGAACATGGATCTCCTTGAACATGCATCTCCTTGAACATGCATCTCCTTGAACATGGATCTCCTTGAACATGCATCTCCTTGAACATGGATCTCCTTGAACATGGATCTCCTTGAACATGGATCTCCTTGAACATGGATCTCCTTGAACATGGATCTCCTTGAACATGCATCTCCTTGAACATGCATCTCCTTGAACATGGATCTCCTTGAACATGGATCTCCTTGAACATGCATCTCCTTGAACATGGATCTCCTTGAACATGGATCTCCTTGAACATGGATCTCCTTGAACATGGATCTCCTTGAACATGGATCTCCTTGAACATGCATCTCCTTGAACATGCATCTCCTTGAACATGGATCTCCTTGAACATGGATCTCCTTGAACATGCATCTCCTTGAACATGGATCTCCTTGAACATGGATCTCCTTGAACATGGATCTCCTTGAACATGGATCTCCTTGAACATGCATCTCCTTGAACATGCATCTCCTTGAACATGGATCTCCTTGAACATGCATCTCCTTGAACATGCATCTCCTTGAACATGCATCTCCTTGAACATGCATCTCCTTGAACATGGATCTCCTTGAACATGGATCTCCTTGAACATGCATCTCCTTGAACATGCATCTCCTTGAACATGGATCTCCTTGAACATGGATCTCCTTGAACATGCATCTCCTTGAACATGCATCTCCTTGAACATGGATCTCCTTGAACATGGATCTCCTTGAACATGCATCTCCTTGAACATGGATCTCCTTGAACATGGATCTCCTTGAACATGCATCTCCTTGAACATGGATCTCCTTGAACATGGATCTCCTTGAACATGGATCTCCTTGAACATGCATCTCCTTGAACATGCATCTCCTTGAACATGGATCTCCTTGAACATGCATCTCCTTGAACATGCATCTCCTTGAACATGCATCTCCTTGAACATGCATCTCCTTGAACATGGATCTCCTTGAACATGGATCTCCTTGAACATGGATCTCCTTGAACATGGATCTCCTTGAACATGGATCTCCTTGAACATGGATCTCCTTGAACATGCATCTCCTTGAACATGCATCTCCTTGAACATGGATCTCCTTGAACATGGATCTCCTTGAACATGCATCTCCTTGAACATGGATCTCCTTGAACATGGATCTCCTTGAACATGGATCTCCTTGAACATGGATCTCCTTGAACATGCATCTCCTTGAACATGCATCTCCTTGAACATGGATCTCCTTGAACATGCATCTCCTTGAACATGCATCTCCTTGAACATGCATCTCCTTGAACATGCATCTCCTTGAACATGGATCTCCTTGAACATGGATCTCCTTGAACATTCATCTCCTTGAACATGCATCTCCTTGAACATGGATCTCCTTGAACATGGATCTCCTTGAACATGCATCTCCTTGAACATGCATCTCCTTGAACATGGATCTCCTTGAACATGGATCTCCTTGAACATGCATCTCCTTGAACATGGATCTCCTTGAACATGGATCTCCTTGAACATGGATCTCCTTGAACATGCATCTCCTTGAACATGCATCTCCTTGAACATGGATCTCCTTGAACATGCATCTCCTTGAACATGGATCTCCTTGAACATGGATCTCCTTGAACATGGATCTCCTTGAACATGCATCTCCTTGAACATGCATCTCCTTGAACATGCATCTCCTTGAACATGCATCTCCTTGA
The DNA here is from genome assembly GCA_947471745.1 of Closterium sp. Naga37s-1. Taxonomy (NCBI): domain Eukaryota; kingdom Viridiplantae; phylum Streptophyta; class Zygnematophyceae; order Desmidiales; family Closteriaceae; genus Closterium; species Closterium sp. Naga37s-1. The sequence goes on along the minus strand of CANJKZ010000139.1, from coordinate 178,445 downwards.
ACATGGATCTCCTTGAACATGCATCTCCTTGAACATGGATCTCCTTGAACATGGATCTCCTTGAACATGGATCTCCTTGAACATGCATCTCCTTGAACATGCATCTTTCTGAACATGCATCTCCTTGAACATGCATCTCCTTGAACATGCATCTCCTTGAACATGCATCTCCTTGAACATGCATCTCCTTGAACATGCATCTCCTTGAACATGCATCTCCTTGAACATGCATCTCCTTGAACATGGATCGCTACGCTTCCAAGTCCCCTTAGAGAATTCTCAGAAGTGACATTTTTCATACGCTTCCCACACACTCGCACACAGTTCTTCAGGCGCACTAGTCACCACGCCTCACCACGCCTCACATTCACCACTTTCCTCCTGCCCCTCACCCAATGCCCTGCCCCTCTCTCCTCGCCCCATCTGCCCTCCAGTTCCCTTTCCCACAACTCTCTGGCTGCCAACCTTGACGACCTCTCCCCACTGACCAATCTAATCGGACTGTGCGTGAACCCATTCTCCCATCCACCCACCCATCCTCTCTCCCTTGCTCTCGCTCATTCACATCCCTTGGACCTCCCCTCCACACCACACCACAAGTCACCCTCTTTCCCTTGCTCCAAGTTGATTCCTCCAAACCCCACCCTTCCCCACAATCGTTCCCCTCCTCCCCCACTCTTGCACTGTACTCATCTGCACCGCACACCACCCAGGGAGCTATCCAGCAACGCCATATCCGGCCCAATCCCCACCACTCTGAGGGAACTCCTTCAACTGCAAACCCTGTGAGCTATGTGATCCATGCAGTGCGCGTGTGAGAGAGGGGGATCGCGATGTGCAGGTGGGAGCACCGTCTGGCCCAGCAGCACCACCAGTGCCGCACGCACTGCTATATGGGAGTGGCAGGCAGGTTCTCACAAGTCACGCCCAGGGAGTGAGCAGTGGTTTGTGAGGAATTCAAGTTCAGTGAGGCTGCTGCGGCAGAAGCTGTTGTCTACAATTCTTCCTGTCACTTGGTGCCCTCTCTCGCCTTCACTCACCCTCTCTCGCCTTCGCTCGCCCTCTCTTGCCCTCTCTCGCCCTCGCTGGCCCTCTCTCGCCCTCTCTCGCCCTCTCTCGCCCTCTCTCGCCCACCTCTCTCGTCCAATCTTTCAAGCGCTATCCTCCCTTCCATCTCCCTCTTCCCTTCGATCTCACACCTCCCTTCCATCTCCCACCTCCCTTCCTCCGACCTCCTCTTCCTTACAGCTCTTTATGCGGTCTTTTTACCATCCACCATCCCCTCCCCACCCTGCACGTCCCCACTTCCTTGCACGTGTTCATCTCTCTATGCGCTTTCCTCCCTGCACGCCCTCCTCCTCTCAATGATGACATCAATGAGAGCTCCTGCGAATGAAAGGCAATGTGCATCGAGTAGAAACGTCAGCGTATGTGATAATGTGAGATGGGTTGGGGCCCGAATGAGTGAATTCACGAAAGAGGGGATGTGCGGTCACGGACAAGAGGCTAGGCCCCTCAGATCAGAAGGCAGCGTCAAGTTCAACAGCGGACCCCAAAGGTCGACAGCCTGTGACAGCCTGTGAGAGCCTGTGAGAGCTCCACTGAAAGGTTCATCTGACCTCCCCATTTCCTCCCTTTTCCCCCTGACTCTCTCTCTCCACTTGCGCCTCCCTCTCGCATCCCTCACTTTCTCGCTTCCTTTCTTCCTTCTGTTTGCTCTGGTTCGTCTGCCAGGCTGCTAGGCAGCAACGCATTGGAGTCTCCTATCCCGACGAGCTTGAGTGCACTGAAGGCGTTGAAGCGCATGTGAGTCGTGCTCTGTTACTTGATGTGCTCTGGCACTTGATGTCGATAGTGCTCTGCTTTGCTCCTGTACTTGATTTGACAGTTATGGCACTCCACAGTAACCACAGCGACACGACATCTCTTTTAGTGTGTGCGTGCAAAGGGAACACTCGCACTAGAGACACACTTGCAGCATGAAAACCCAACTGGTGTTTTGTGCAGCCAGTGGTGGTACTTGGGCGAGATACCCCAACCATTTGGGGACCGGATATTTTTAGTGAAGTGCAACCCGCACGGCGTGTGCGTGGGATTCAAAGCTCATCAAAAGGACTCTCTTATTGCTGTAGTAGCTCTTGAGTCGAACCAAACGCTTTGAGGCCCCTGCAGAAAGATTTTCCTACTACTGGAGTGCACTGATGGCACGGATGAAACTGGGAGATGTGTGTGGGTGTGGGGTGATTGTAAGACTCTGACCGTACGGAGTGACTATAAGGTATGTGTGAGTATGGGAGGCTTATGAGGGTATGTGGGTATGGAGTGACTGGTGTGGGTATCTGCTGACCATGAGAGAGACAGCTGTGTGAACATGGCAAGGAGAGACACTCAAGCAGTGACTACTGTCCACGTGCCTGCGGGCCCGTCTGACTCGCCTGCCCCCCTTCTCCTTCATCCCTTTATCCCGCCCACCTGTCTCTGTTGGCAACGGCAGGGACCTGAGCAAGAACAAGTTCTCAGAGGACTTTCCGAGTTTCTTCACCCGGATGAAACAAGTGAAGCACATGTGAGCACATGAGTGCATTCGAGCACATGAGTGCATGTGAGCACATGAGTGCATGTGAGCACCTCGGTTACTTTTTTTGTGGCTAATTGGAGCTGCATTTGTGGATTCATGTGAGTATGTGAGCAATGTGAAGACGTCTGGACTCCTCGGCATGGTACTCACATGCACCCACATGCACCCACATGCACCCACGTGCACCCACATGCACCCACATGCACCCACATGCACCCACATGCACCCACATGCACCCACGCGCACAGCTAGTGTTTGACTATGCGCACCCGGGTTTCCACCAAACCTCCTCCCCTCCCCTCCCCACCCATCAATTGTCGCAGGAAGCTGAGCCACAATAACTTCACAGGCAGCATCCCTGCCTCCATCAGATCTCTCGTTTCCCTCACCTACCTGTACGCCTTACTCACACACCTGCTCACTCCACCCGCACATGCACCTGTGCGTCTCATTCGAGACATGCATGCAGTCTCGAATTCTGCAGTAAGTTATGTTGAGGAGAAATGTGTGTGACCAAGTCCTGAACAAGGAGACACGGGGGTGGTGGAGCAGGCCCTGTGTTGGTATTATGACATACATGCCCACAGGCAATCCTCACGCTGTGTGGTGCGGCTGACCTGCCAGCTTCAAGGTCTTTAAGGTGCCTTTTTTAATACCCTTACTTCTATGTCTAATACCAGCGGTTGCTTCTATGGCTGCAATGCAGTTGGTGAACAATGAAGTGCAATCTTCACCTTATCCCCCCTCTCCTCTCTCACCCTCACCCTTGTCCTCACCCCCGGCCTCACCCCCGTTTCTTGCTTCCTCCAGTGATCTAGGCTACACATTGCTGGCCGGCACGATTCCCACCGCCATCACCAAATTGCGACACCTTTCTTGCCTGTAATCTTGACTTGGCAAAAACCGGGTGGGACCTTCAATGCGTCCTGGGAACAAGATCCGTGCATGGCGTATGCAAGGCGCTTGTGAGCTGCAAACTTGAGGCGCATTTCCAAGCTTGGAACGCGTCTCTTCTGCTGATCCTAATTCTCATCATAGCAGTCGCGTTCATGCCTCTCAAATGGACCTTTATTAAAAATACGTTATAGGTACAGCACACTCGTTCATGCCTCTCACCCTATGTCCCCTTAATGCTCTCGATTAAGCCTTACTTGCCCCTCTTCTTGTGCTGATCGCACCTCCTTTCCCTACCTAAAGGCCACCATCCTCCCATGGTTTGATGTATCGTCTGCACCATAATGGTGTCGTTTGCCTCTTATTGCTTGCTCTTCTTGTGCTGATCGCATCTCCATCTCGTTCCTAAACGCCACCATCTTCCCATGGTTTGATGCATTGTCTGCACCATGCCACCATGCATCATCCTGCGCGGCACCATGCATACCACCATGCGTGGTCAACCCTCACGCAGTGACCTTCGCATACCAACAATCACGGGCTCCATCCCGGCCTCCATGGGCGCCATGCTCAATCTGCAGTACCTGTCAGTCAGCCCCCCCTCTCCTCTTCCCCTTCCTCTCCAGCCCTGTTTTCCGCATCTCGTTTGCACACATGGCCTCAAGTCGTAGGTAGGGCCTGATTTCTAAAGTCCGCCCTCCCTCTTATCCTTGCCATTCTCCCTCCTATGCTTGCCATTCTCCCTTTTATGCTTGCCATTCTCACTTCAATGCTTGAGGTGAACCACTGCTTAACCCCTTCTTGTCGTTTGATATTCCCAATTTAGAAGACCTTAACGTACTATCTTCCCAACCCCAACCTCACTGGCATTTTCCCCAAACCCCTCCCCCCACCTTCTCTCCCTTTTCCTCCCCCGGCTCGGTCTTTGCTGTCTGGCATTCTTCTCTGTCTCACAGCTATGTCAATTACGAGGCGACGCCATGCGGTTACGGGGAGTGCGAGGTGGTGCAGTACTCCGGCACAGCCTTCTGCCGTGCCTGCACTGACTTCTGCGACTCGTGCTCTCGCAGGGGTAAGGAGGAGGGTGAAGAGGAATTTCAAGTTTTGATATTGCACTCAAATATCACATCGTTACAATGTCAACCGTGTGGTTGGGAGGGTGAGAAAGAGGGCACAGGGGAAGCATGGGGGAGGAGCATTGGATAGGAGGCGAGGAGGAGGGTGAGTAGGGCGGTGGGGAGGTGAGGAGAGGAGTGTTGGACAAAAGAAAAAGTGCATTATAATATGTCTCAGTTTGTTAAGGAAACATCATGTTTGAGAGCTCTCTGTTTCATACACACAGCACTTGAGCTCGTGTGAGCTGACTTGAATGAGCGAATGTGGAGGAGAGAGCATGGTTGGGGGGGAGAATGATGGCTGGGATGGAGGGTAAGTAGTACAGGGTAGGATCCATGAAGCGTGCAAGTGCGCAACACACCAGTGCACCCGCCTGTCCCTGTGTGCATGCTCTGGCTCGCACCCACATGCTCGCCTGTGTATGTGCATGTGCTTGAGTGTATCACGCGTGCACACACACATACACAGCCCCACGCATCCAATCACATGGCACCCAACATGTCCTTTCCCCCTCCTGCCCTGCTGACAGCTCCCACCCCTCCAAAGTGCAAAAAGAAGCGTCGCCCCTGCTCGTTCAAGTCCTGCCCGGGCCGCATCTGCATTCCCTTCACTTACAGCTGCAAAGGCTACAAGTGCATCTGACTCACATCACACCCATCCATGGGCATACCGTAACCATGCATGCACGCTATGCGAGATCTTTCGTGTTGGAGATATAAACGTTACATCATAGTATGCTATGCTGCTAGATCTTAGTGTTGCAATCCTCATTGTACTGTAATCTCCTGGTTATTATAGAAGCAGAGCTGATGCTCTCGTCCTATGTTTCTAATCTCTTTAACGTCCTTCCCATCAACCTTGACTAGAGGTATGGGCGGCATGCCATCCGTGCAATGTCAGCCGCCCACATGGGGCAGAATAATACAGTATGGGCGACATTGAAATTCGGGTCGGAGCGAATAGAAGTCAGTGTTTTGAGGCTCTATAAAAATACACCTCTATTTCTTACATTTTTTCCTGTATGTGGGGAAATTAGTTGGTCATCATATCTAGCTGTCAGAGGGTCTGATAGAATTTTGTCATTCCTAATGTTCATCCTGACCATTTCAAGATGTTGATAGGACCCCTGGAGATTTTATACGGGAGATTGTGGTATTATGTTACATTGTACTAGGAGATTCTACACGGGAGATTATGTTGTGTTGACATATCCCCTTTACAATTGTAAATCGACTAGGTTTAGTCACTACAATTTAGACGCGCGTGAACTAGGTTAATCAATGTTTGGCGTGTACCTTGCAAGTCTGCCATCGTCATCATGACTCGACAGTCATGTCGGCTGCCGAAGCCTCATGCGGAGTTTCGAGCTTCCTTATGATGGTGGAGCTCGTTGTGTCACACGCACACCGCGGCACCAGAAACGGCCCTCGATGCTCATCCACATCACGGCTCTCACTGCTCGTCGGCCGTGGCGAGTCCTATTTCACTCTCTTCCCATCCAATGGGATGGAACAGTGCCGGCGCCCGGCGAGCCCCCCGTTGACCGCGCGGCTGACAGCCTCCGTCGCCGGAGCCGGGCCGCGCTGAGCCATGGCCGCCGCGGCTCCGCGCGTATCACACGCGAGGCCTCCCCTTTGTTGGCAAGAACCAAGATTTCCCGTCGTCCTCTGTAGTGGATGCAGGCTGACTTACGAGTTTCAGCCTGGCGTTCGCCGCGCCGTGTCTTCTTTTATCTCTCGCCCATCTGGAAACACATCCGAAAATTCAAGCCCTCCCAAAAGTAACTCATTTTTTTGTAACTTCGGCAAAGTAACTTTTGCGAGGCAAATGAGTTGCGCGCGGTTCCGAAATGTGTCCAAACCGAACCTACGTTCTGAAGGTTGCTTCGTTTTTGGTCTGGAGCTTTCTGATTCTGGCTTGGCGCCAATGTGCTTGCTGGGGCTTTTTGTCGCGCGCGTCGCGTTTGCTCCGCAAGCAGTTACATGAGGTGGTGAAATGGCGCGAAAACTGTTCATCGTCCTGGTGATGCGCTATCTGCTTGTCATCGCGTTACAGAACTGGTCCTATTTCTGCATTGAAAATATACACGACGCTGTACCACGTGGAAACAAATATACATATGCATTGTTATAAAAAGTAGTAACCACAAGTACAGCACAAAATGCATTGGTGGTTTATATTCAGTTTGAGTAAATATAGATCAGGTGTCACATTACATTTCCAAGTGCCAGCTACCGTAATCAATAGTAACCGATCCCTCAGAGAGTTTAGGATATACCATTTACTATATCATAAGTTACGGAGAGGTTTGTCTATGATATATCAAGACATTCTTGCGACTGCAAATCACAATCGCATAATCTCGTTAAAAAAGATGTCACTGCGCCAACGTCTGGATTACTTTTTTACCACTATTTCTTCACACGGTTCTCTACTACATCCTATTACCTAGCCATAGGAACTGATTTCATCGCGTTAGCACAACTACGCAGCTCGTGGTGCATGTTTGTGCGTTTGCTGGCCTGAATATGTGCAAGGATAGGCCTGTGCGCAACATGTCACTGCGCCAACGTCTGGATGCCTTTTTTACCACTATTCCTTCACACGGTCCTCTGCTACATCCTATTACCTAGCCATAGGAACTGTTTTCATCTCGTTAGCACAACTACGCAGCTCGTGGCGCATGTTTGTGCGTTTCCTGGCCTGAATCTGTGCAAGGATAGGCCTGTGCGCAGCATGTCACTGCGCCAACGTCTGGATGCCTTTTTTACCACTATTTCTTCACACGGTCCTCTTCTACATCCTATTACCTAGCCATAGGAACTGATTTCATATCATTAGCACAACTACGTAGCTCGTGGCGCATGTTTGTGCGTTTGGTGGCCTGAATCTGTGCAAGGATAGGCCTGTGCGCAACATGTCACTGCGCCAACGTCTGGATGCCTTTTTTACCACTATTTCTTCACACGGTCCGCTGCTACATCCTATTACCTAGCCATATGAACTGTTTTCATCTCGTTAGCACAACTGCGCACCTCGTGGTGCATGTTTGTGCGTTTGCTGGCCTGAATCTGTGCAAGGATAGGCCTGTGCGCAACATGTCACTGCGCCAACGTCTGGATGCCTTTTTTACCACTATTTCTTCACACAATCCTCTGCTACATCCTATTACCTAGCCATAGGAACTGATTCCATCTCGTTAGCACAACTACGCAGCTCGTGGCGCATGTTTGTGCGTTTGCTGGCCTGAATCTGTGCAAGGATAGGCCTGTGCGCAACATGTCACTGCGCCAACGTCTAAATGCCTTTTTTACCACTATTTCTTCACACAGTTCTCTACTACATCCTATTACCTAGCCATAGGAACTGTCAGAACTAGCAGTAGAAAGTGAGAATGAAGAAAGGAGGAGGGGTTTCACTAGCAGCAGTTGGGATACATATAGCAAACCCTAACAGGGTTGTACTCGCTATAGAGCACCCCACTACAGGCTAGATAATAACATTCTGACACACCCCCATAGCCAAAGTGGGGTGTAATCAGCACAACAAGCAAGCATAGTAATAGTTCACAATTATAAGCAAAGCTAGAGGTAATCACAGCGGGCAAGTGAGGAGGAGGAGGGACTGTGAGAGGAGAGAAGATGAGAGACGGCGGCTGAAGCTGCAGACACACGGGCAACAGGAGCTGCTGGCACAGTGGCTACCGGGACAGTGCGCCCCGGACTACTGGAGTAACTGGCTCACGGGCTACGACGAGCTACAGGAGCAACGGACCCTCGGGCGACAGGCGCAGCAGACTCTCTGGGCTACCAGGACAGTGCGCCCCGGACTACAGGTGCTGCGGACGACAAGACAGCAGCCTCCGCTCAACCTCCTCCAACTGTCCCACACACCCCCCACACACCCACTGCTTCACTCCTAACTCCACTTGCACGTCACCCCCCTAGTACCACTCCTTCGGCTCCCACACACCCACCCCCCTCAGCGGCAGCTGCAGCACTGGGAGACGGAGGAGGAGGAGGAGCAGGGGACGACGCACAGAAACTGCACCCTCATACCCCCCACCCCCAAACCCTAATTCAGGAGAACGGGCAGCAGCAGGGGTGGGGCGCCGTCAGAAGCACGGGGGACAGCGGGCAGCGCAGGGGCAGAGAAAACAGGGCGCCCACGGGCCTGGCGCAGCCCGTACGAACCGCGTGCGGGCGGCCCGAGGCGCGCCCTGGCCTGGCGCAGTCCGTACGGGCCGCGCGCCGGCCTGGCGCTGCCCGTACGGGCCGCGCGCGGGCCTGGCGCAGCCCGTACGGGCCGCGCGCGGGCCTGGCGCAGCCCGTACGGGCCGCGCGCAGGCTGTACGGGCCGCGCGCGGGCCCAACGCAGGTCGCGCAGGCCGCGACGGGCGACGGGGGGCGACGCGCGGGTCCCCGTCGCCCGTCGCAGCGCCTCCCGGGAGCGACGCGCGGAGTGACGGGGCAGAAAGCCGCCGCGCGCCTCGGGGCGCACGGCGGGCAGAAAACCGCCGCGCGCCTCGGGGCGCACGGCGGGCAGAAAACCGCCGCGCGCCTCGGGGCGCACGGCGGGCAGAAAACCGCCGCACGCTCCGAGCGCGCGGCGGGATGAAAAATCCGTCGCACGCCACGGGGCGTGCAACACACAGAGTAGCAGTAGCAGCGGAAGCAGTGAGGTGGTGGGCCCACCCACAGGATCGACCCAAGGGGATCGACCTGCTCTGATAGCATGTCAGAACTAGCAGTAGAAAGTGAGAATGAAGAAAGGAGGAGGGGTTTCACTAGCAGCAGTTGGGATACATATAGCAAACCCTAACAGGGTTGTACTCGCTATAGAGCACCCCACTACAGGCTAGATAATAACATTCTGACACTGATTTCATCTCTTTAGGACAACTACGCAGCTCGTGGCGCATGTTTGTGCGTTTGCTGGCCTGAATTTGTGCGAGGATAGGCTTGTGCGTAACATGTCACTGCGCCAACGTCTAAATGTATTTTTTACCACTATTTCTTCACAGAGCTCTCTACTACAACCTATTCCCTAGCCATAGGAACTGATTTCATCTCGTTAGCACAACTACGCAGCTCGTGGTGCATGTTTGTGCGTTTGCTGGCTTGAATCTGTGCAAGGATAGGCGAGTGCGCAACATGTCACCGTTTGAACATTTGGATGTTGTTTTTAGCACTATTTCTTCATAGATTCAGGTATTGCATCTTGTTCCCTTGCCATAGGAACTGGTTTGACCTCGTTCGCACAACTACGCAGCACGTGACGCTTGTTTGTGCGTATGCCGGCCTGAATCTGTGCAAGGATAGGCGAGTGCGCAACATGTCACCGTTTGAACATTTGGATGTTGTTTTTTGCACTATTTCTTCACACATTCAGGTATTGTATCTTATTCCCTTGCCATAGGAAATGGTTTGACCTCGTTCGCACAACTACGCAGCACGTGACGCTTGTTTGTGCGTATGCCGGCCTGAATCTGTGCAAGGATAGGCGAGTGCGCAACATGTCACCGTTTGAACATTTGGATGTTGTTTTTAGCACTATTTCTTCACAGATTCAGGTATTGCATCTTATTTTCTTGCCATAGGAACTAGTTTGACCTCGTTCGCACAACTACGCAGCACGTGACGCTTGTTTGTGCGTATGCCGGCCTGAATCTGTGCAAGGATAGGCCAGTGCGCAACATGTCACCGTTTCAACGTTTGGATGTCGTGCTTAGCACTTTTTCTTCACACATTCAGGTTGTACATCCTATTACCTTGCCATGGGAACTGGTTTGACCTCGTTTGCACAACTACGCAGCACGTGACGCTTGTTTTTGCGTTTGCTGGCTCGAATCTGTGCAAGGATAGGCATGTGCGCAACATGTCATCGTTTGAACATTTGGGCGTTGTTTTTAGCACTATTTCTTCACACATTCAGGTATTACATCATATTCCCTTGCCATAGGAACTCGTTTGACCTCGTTCGCCCAACTACGCTGCACGTGACGCTTGTTTGTAGTAGTAGTAGTAGTAGTAGTAGTAGTAGTAGTAGTAGTAGTAGTAGTAGTAGTAGTAGTAGTAGTAGTAGTAGTAGTAGTAGTAGTAGTAGTAGTAGTAGTAGTAGTAGTAGTAGTAGTAGTAATAGTAGTAGTAGTAGTAGTAGTAGTAGTACTAGTAGTAGTTGTAGTAGTAGTAGTAGTAGTAGTAGTAGTAGTAGTAGTAGTAGTAGTAGTAGTAGTAGTAGTAGTAGTAGTAGTAGTAGTAGTAATAGTAGTAGTAGTAGTAGTAGTAGTAGTACTAGTAGTAGTTGTAGTAGTAGTAGTAGTAGTAGTAGTAGTAGTAGTAGTAGTAGTAGTAGTAGTGGTGGTGGTGGTGGTGGTGGTGGTGGTGGTGGTGGTGGTGGTGGTGGTGGTGGTAGTAGTAGGAGTAGTAGTAGTAGAAGCAGCAGCAGCAGCAGGGGTAGTAGTATGAAGTCGATTAAACACGTTTGAATATGCTTTAACAAAACTAATTATAACGCTATTCACTTTGATTGGATGTGTTAATATGTGCTGTCCATGTTAATGATTTTCCAACATCTTGATAATTATTTTTAACAATGTGCTAATACATACTTCAGTTTTATTTTTGAGTGAACGTGATACACCAATTTGCATCTCATAACGCTGGAAAGACGGATGCCCTTAGTTTGCTAGGACATATAATACATATCGACGGTTCTCCGGGTTCACCGCGTTTACACAATCTGACTCATCATTTTCCTCCAAACAAAACCACGCCCCTGCGTTGGTGGACTTGTCTAGCTTCAATTGTGCGCCGTTGATCACACACCAAAATCTCTCAACACTCAAATCTTGACCATCAAACTTTGCACAACCACCCACCCAAAAGAGCATCCCTTTCATCTCGATCCCCCTCACCTCTCCTCCCCTTCTCCTTCGCCTCGTATATCTGTGTTTGTATTTCAATAGCACTTAGTATCCATACGCTTTTCTCTTAGCTTAGCTCTCGTTCATCCAGACGCATAGGATCCAGCCCGTTACCGGTCTCGTCGATCTGCCACGTGCCACGTCGCGCGATATTAATGTCGCGTCCCGATGCCATCATGAGTAAAATCGGAACCCTTAGAGTTTGAGACGCTATTATCTTTCTCCCGTGATGTACATGCGAACAGCAGGAGCGCGAACAACAGTATTTCTTGGCAGTTTTGTATGTTTCCCTGCTTTCGTTCATTTCCTCTTTTCCTTTCATTTTTCTTTCTACCTTCTCCGCTTTCTCACGTTGCTGCCTGCTTACGCTTCGTGTGCTTGCAGATAGCGACAGCGTGTCGCCATCGGGTCTTATCACGGTGGCATGGCGTTCGATCGACCGACCGCTCCCGTTCGGGCACCTCACGCGGCAAGCGGGACATTTCCGCCGCCACGTGCGGACCGTCTGCAGTCGCGTGCGGAAATTCCGCCGCCGCGTGCGGAAATTCCGCCGCCGCGTGCGGAAATTCCGCCGCCGCGTGCGGAAATACCGCCGCCGCGTGCGACAGTTCGCCGCCGCGCGCGACACTTTTGCCGCCGCGCGCGACACTTCCGCACCGTTCGGAACTTCTGCCCCCTTGTGCGGAGCTTCCGCCGCCGCGTGCGGAGCTTCTGTCGAATCTGACCCGCTCATTCTCTCCCTTTCCTCTCTACCATCCCCCCCACTACCCATCCCTCCCTTCCCGTACTTCAGTGGCTGGTGTCAGGGCGGAGCCGACTGCTGGAGTGGCGAAATGCATTGTGCATCTCCCCAACTTCGTTGCCTCCACACAGTAAGTGCGATGCCGATGAATACACCCGGTGCACGTGTTGATCCTAGCCTATGTTCCCACCCGCACACCCTCTCCCCACCCCTCTGTTCCGTCCCCTCGCTTCACTTGTACAGCTGTTTTCTCTTTGCAAATATGTCTATGCCTTTTGTTCTAATTCTGCTTTATCAAACCTCCTGTATCTTCCTCACCCCATGTAAATGTTAAACATGCAGCCTGTAGAGGTCGGAAGTCGGGCCCTCATTGCGGTGTGCAAGTGCTGACAGGTTAATTAGTACCAAAGCTTCTGTTTGAGTTGACTCTTGGATTGGATAAAGTAGGTTTGGTACTATGTTTCTTAGTGCAGATGTGCTAAAATGTTGTGCAGTATGTTTGGTTGTCTGACAGAATTTGCTTACTGCAATTGGTAGGGTAGATGCAGAGTGCTGTAATATATGATTGAATGATCAATGTTCTTTAGTTGATAAAGATCAAGAAGCAAAATGTCGAAATTTAGTTTCTGTAAGCATGATGGAGTAATTATGTTTCAAAAATACCTAATCGTGTCATTATTTTCAACATTATATTTTTGCCTTTTATAACGGATTAGATAACATTTAATGTTTCACTGTCGTGTAATGGCGCCAAACACTTGATTTTCTTGACTTATCAAAAGAGTAATGCTCGTCGTTATAGTCACAAACACTGGCCAATCTCTAACGGCATCGTAATCACACTGGCCAAACAGTTGAAGTACAATCTATCACAATTATTGAATGCCTTCCTATATTTCGAAGCCAATCAGATATTCCCACGCGTGTCAATTTCACACGAAAATTAGCTGCGCGGGAAAAAATCGAGCCAAATCTGGATGCGCGAGCTTCTGTTTTAAAGCCCGAGTCTAGAATGGCAAGGGTTCATAAATACTGAACTTGAAAAGGGTTGCGCGAAGGTTTACGAGAAGAAATTTCGCCGGAGGCAGGTGGCGAAGGCGGAGTGTGTATCGCAAATCAACTTCAACTTCAAGAAACTTGAACAAACACTAACGACAAAACCAAACCCAACCACACTCACGCAGCTCACAACCCAGAGTTTCGCCAAGTCCACAAGCGCACTCTTGGAGCAGGCTGAGAAAAGCGTGCGAAGTACCGGATACATAGAACATCACTGTTAGGAAACTAAGTATCCAGACTAAAATAGCTAGGTATAACATGTGAGAATATATACTTTTATGGCGGAATCGAGAGGAATCCGAGGACCGAGGGAGGGAATGTGGCGCGAATGCGAGTGTGAAGCACGGAGATAAAAGGCGGCACGAGATGAGAAATTAGAGCGTTGTCGACCTCGCTTCCCCCGTCCGTCGATCTCGCATCCACCGTCCGTCGCCCTCGCTTCCCCCTTCCGTCGCCCTAGCTTCCCCCATCCGTCACCACAGCTTCCCCCATCCATCGCCCTCGCTTCCCACTCCCATCACCCTCGCTTCCCCCGCCCATCGCCCTCGCTTCCCCCGCCCATCGCCGCCCATCGCCGTAGCTTCCCCCGCCCATCGCCCTCGCTTCCCCCTCCCATCGCCCTCGCTTCCCCCTCCCATCGCCCTCGCTTCCCCCTCCCATCGCCCTCGCTTCCCCCTCCCATCGCCCTCGCTTCCCCCGCCCATCGCCCTCGCTTCCCCCTCCCATCGCCCTCGCTTCCCCCTCCCATCGCCCTCCTTCCCCCTCCCATCGCCCTCGCTTCCCCCTCCCATCGCCCTCACTTCCCCCTCCCATCGCCCTCGCTTCCCCCTCCCATCGCCCTCGCTTCCCCCGCCCATCGCCCTCGCTTCCCCCTCCCATCGCCCTCGCTTCCCCCTCCCATCGCCCTCGCTTCCCCCTCCCATCGCCTCGATTCCCCCTCCCGTCGCCCTCGCTTCCCCCTCCCGTCGCCCTCGCTTCCCCCTCCCGTCGCCCCCGCTTCCCCTGCCCATCGCCCTCGCTTCCCCCTCCCATCGCCCTCGCTTCCCCCTCCCATCGCCCTCGCTTCCCCCTCCCATCGCCCTCGCTCCCAACTCCCATCGCCCTCGCTTCCCCCTCCGGTCGCCCTCGCTTCCCCCTCCCGTCGCCCCCGCTTCCCCCGCCCATCGCCCTCGCTTCCCCCTCCCATCGCCCTCACTTCCCCCTCCCATCGCCCTCGCTTCCCCCTCCCGTCGCCTTCCTCGCTCCCATCGCCATCTTCCCCTTTGCTTGTTTCCCCTGCTCATTCTCGACCCCTTTGCTTGTTTCCCCCTGCTCATTCTCCTTCCCCCCGCTCACTCTGTTTCCCCTGCTCATTCTTCCCCTTTGCTTGTTTCCCCCTGCTCATTCTCTTCCCCCCAGCTCACTTTGTCTCCCCTGCTCATTCTCTTCCCCTTTGCTTGTTTCCCCCTGCTCACTCTCTTCCCCCCGGCTCACTCTGATTCCCCCTGCTCATTCTCCTTCCCCTTGGCTTGTTTCCCCCTGCTCATTCTCTACCCCTTTGCTTGTTTCCCCCTGCTCATTCTCCTCCCCCCCGCTCACTCTGTTTCCCCTGCTCATTCTTCCCCTTTGCTTGTTTCCCCCTGCTCATTCTCTTCCCCCTGGCTCACTTTGTCTCCCCTGCTCATTCTCTTCCCCTTTGCTTGTTTCCCCTGCTCATTCAGTTCCCCCCTGCTCACTCTGTTTCCCCCTGCTCATTCTCTTCCCCCCTGCTCACTCTGTTTCCCCCTGCTCACTCTCTTCCCCCCTGCTCACTCTGTTTCCCCCTGCTCATTCTCTTCCCCCCTGCTCACTCTGTTTCCCCCTGCTCATTCACTTTCCCCCTGCTCACTCTGTTTCCCCCTGCTCATTCTCTTCCCCCCTGCTCTCTCTGTTTCCCCCTGCTCATTCTCTTCCCCCCTGCTCACTCTGTTTCCCCCTGCTCACTCTCTTCCCCCCTGCTCACTCTGTTTCCCCCTGCTCATTCTCTTCCCCCCTGCTCACTCTGTTTCCCCCTGCTCATTCTCTTCCCCCCTGCTCACTCTGTTTCCCCCTGCTCATTCACTTTCCCCCTGCTCACTCTGTTTCCCCCTGCTCATTCTCTTCCCCCCTGCTCTCTCTGTTTCCCCCTTCTCATTCTCTTCCCCCCTGCTCACTCTGTTTCCCCCTGCTCACTCTCTTCCCTCCTACTCGCTTTGTTTCTTCCTGTTCACTCTATTTTCCGCTGCTCAATCTGTTCCCCCTTTCACTCACCCCCATTTCCAACCTCGCAGGGTACAAGTCCCAGCACCATGGCCCAGGGTTTATTGCATGCAGTGTAGCAGAGACAAGAGTGGGTATAAAACATTACATTTCCAAGCTGTCTTCTTCGTGTTGATAGTCAGTTGTTCCCTAAAAAAATAAAAGTACTTTCGCTGTTGCACTTTTTTTGTAGTGGTCATGTGCATGGCTGCTCATAAGCTCAGGGTTTGTATTGTATTACCGTGTAACAAAGCATCCACCATGAATACATGGCATGGCTGGTCATTGTGGTACTATCAAACACCAACATCACCACAACCAGTTGCATAGAGGGCCTGTACAAACACAAACTAGCGCGTAGGGAGGGGGGAGCCGCGCGGGGAGAAGTGGGGAAAGCAGCTCGTCAGGAAGGGGAATGCGAGCGCGCATGGAAGGGGGGAAGCTGCGCGTAGGAAAAGAGGGAAAGGGAGGGCGGGGTGAAGGGGGAAAGCAGATTGAGGGAAGGGGGGACACCGCATAGGGACGGAGGGTAAAACAGCATAATCTAGAGGCGTGGAGGGAAGGAAGGCGCGGGAGGGATAGTCTAGAGGGAGGGAAGCGACGGGGCGCGACGGCAGGGACCAGAATGATGAGAGCGACAAGAGACACGATAGCGACGAGAGCGACGAGAGCGGAAGGATGAACGGGAGAAGGGGAAGCGGAGGGGAAGACAAGGGGGAAAAGGGTGGGAGAAACATGGGGGGAAACGGAGGGCAGGACAAGGGGAAAGTGAGGGAGGGACAAGGGGAAAAACGGGTGAATGAGCCGGGTGCCAATTCACGTGTCAGTGTGGCTGCCAGCTGGCATATGTGATGTCCGGCTGGCCGTGTTTCTGTAAGGCGACGCGCAGGGCGCGGGCGGCAGGGTTCCCCATGGCAGCTGGGCACACACACACCAGGGTTTCCAGTGGGGAGGGGGGGGGGAGGGGAGGGGAGAGGCGAGAGGCATGAGGAGAGTGGTATAATGAAATATAGCCTAATCATGCACCCAGCACCTAATAAGGGGGTGGAGGGGAGAGGGAGGGGTGGGTGGGGGGGAAGGGGGAAATGGTGGAGCGGGGAAGGGGCGGATATTGTGATTAGTGCATGGTTCACAGTGCATGAGGCATGAGGCACGTGGAATGGTGCATGGTGCATGGTGCATTGGGCATACCGTTTTGAGAGGGGAAGGAGATGAGGGGCTGAGAGGGAAAGGAGGAGAGGGGCTGAGACGGAAAGGAGGAGAGGGGCTGAGAGGGTAAGGAGGAGAGGGGCTGAGAGGGAAAGGAAGAGAGGGACTGAGAGGGAAAGGAGGAGAGGGGCTGAGAGGGAAAGTAGGAGAGGGGCTGAGAGGGAAAGGAGGAGTGGGGCTGAGAGGGAAAGGAGGAGAGGGGCTGAGAGGGAAAGGAGGAGTGGGGCTGAGAGGGAAAGGAGAGGGGCTGAGAGGAAAAGGAGGAGAGGGACTGAGAGGGAAAGGAGGAGAGGGGCTGAGAGGGAAAGGAGGATAGGAGCTGAGAGGGAAAGGAGGAGAGGGGCTGAGAGGGAAAGCAGGAGAGGGACGGAGAGGGAAAGGAGGAGAGGGGCTGAGAGGGAAAGGAGGAGAGGGGCTGAGAGGGAAAGGAGGAGAGGGACGGAGAGGGAAAGGAGGAGAGGGGCTGAGAGGGAAAGGAGGAGAGGGGCTGAGAGGGTAAGGAGGAGAGGGACGGAGAGGGAAAGGAGGAGAGGGGCTGAGAGGGTAAGGAGGAGAGGGGCTGAGAGGGAAAGCAGGAGAGGGACTGAGAGGGAAAGGAGGAGAGGGGCTGAGAGGGAAAGGAGGAGAGGGACGGAGAGGGAAAGGAGGAGAGGGGCTGAGAGGGAAAGGAGGAGAGGGGCTGAGAGGGTAAGGAGGAGAGGGGCTGAGAGGGAAAGCAGGAGAGGGACTGAGAGGGAAAGGAGGAGAGGGGCTGAGAGGGAAAGGAGGAGAGGTGCTGACATGGAAAGGAGGATAGGAGGCGGAAGACGCGGAGAAGCGCGACGACGAACAGATGGCAGAGCCATTGATGTGACTGCATGCGGAAATGAAAGGATGCGGTCCAGGCAGGGGAACTGAAACCGTGGTGTGAAGACAGGCGGGAGTGCTGCGCGCTACAAGGTGAGCGAGCGACGGAATGAGTGAGCGCGGGAAGAGAGTGTGTGAGCGACAGGACGCATTCAGGGACGGGAGTGCGTGAGCGGCGAGAGTGAGTGTGCGGAACGGGAGTGTGTGAGCGACTGGACCTAGGTCATCAGCTGACGCAAGGCGATTGCCCTGTTTGGGCGGTGGGTTTGTTCGAGCGACGGAGGGAGTGCGCGACGGATCGAGTGAGGGACGGATGACGAGCGGCAGAGAGGTAAGGGATGGACGGGAGGGAGGAGAAGGACAGGAGCGAGGCGCGGGACGGAAGGGACGGAGGGTGTTGGGCGACGGGAGGGACGGGACGTACGTCCGCGACGGGAAGGACGGGAGGGACGGAGGAGGGACAGAAGGCACGACTGGGACGGGAGTGACGGGAGCGGCGGCCAGGACAGACGCGACGAGGGCGACGGGAAGAGCGGGAACGACGAGAGGGACTAGAGAGACGGGAGGGTCGAGTGCGACTGGAGAAGCCGGAGCGGCGGATACAACGGAAGAGATGGTTTATGAGATTTCACTTGCGCCTACCGCGAGCGATCGGATGAATTGGGAGTGTAGTTATCGGTAGCTGGCGATATTATTGTGGGCTATGGAGCCTACTACTAAACGAGTCTAGAAAGGTAGCTTCAAGCTTCAAGTTTCCGGAAGTGTGAACAGTTGTGTCAGTTTTTGTTTGTTCTGGCGAGGGTCGTCAGTGGTTTTGCTGTTGTGCTTTTATCCAATCACATTCCTGCCCTTCAAACACCTTCACACTGGATCGCGAGAGAGCCCCACAGAAAAGCAGGTTACCGTGTTCACCTGCGAAATCATGTTCAAGAATCTTGAACTTGAACCCTTGCTATTCTAGACTCGGGCTTTAAACCAATCAAGCGCATTGCCGAGCCTAAATCCGAGTGAGCTCGATTGGTTCCCAATAGTTTGGGAATCGCTGGCTGCGACCTTGAGTGAGTCGCGTAAAAAAGCCAGTTTGCCAGTAACTTGGTGCTCGAGTTAGTTTTCGGCCCTGGAAAGTTACTTTTTGAAGCCGTCAATTTTCGGATGCAATGCACCTTCGTGTGAGTCGTTTGCAAGAAAAGCGCAAGATATGGCGACATGGTTTACCAAAACCCACTACCTGTTCTCATCCACCCGCGTCGTGCTGCAAAGAGATCAATATTTGCCAGTCCAGGCGATCGTACTGCCATTGCTCGACTCGAATTCTAGTCGTGTTTGATAACCAGACTCTGAGAAAATCTCTAGTCGTGTTGATACTTTGTCCACCGACGCGTTTCACACCGCCGGAGTGCGAATCTTGGAAACGCAGGATCAGCTTTTCCCTGGCTGCCTGAGCAAAGCTGCCGTGGCAGCAGCTTTAAGATTTCTCAGAAAAGAAGACACCAAGCGCAGCCGTGAGTTGAGTTCGTGGCATCAGCGTCGTCAGCCGCCCTCTGCACGCGCCCTGCACCCTCACCACTCCTCCTCGTTGCTCAGCCCTTCAGCCTCGCCCTTCAGCCTCGCCCTTCAGCCTCGCCCTTCGTCCTGCCTTCCTTCTTTCCGTCCTCCAAAGAAAGATCGATCTGGAGAGTCATGGGTGACCCACGCAGATTCTCCTTCCCCCGCCCGCTGCTGCACCTCCCGCTGCCGCTGCCGCCGCCGCTGCTGCTGCTGCTGGTGGCTGCGGCGGGGCTGCTTCTGCTGGCGCCGTGCCCTGCTGCCGCCACTCCCATCAACGACGCCCAAGGTTGCTCGCTCCTCCTCCTACCTGCACCGCCGCTCGACCCCACTATCCCAAACTCTCCCCCACTCCCCCCCCTCTCCCTCCCGTTCTTCAACTCTTCCATTCCACTCCTCTCCCTCTCCGACTCCCGCTCCCGGTCTTTCTCACTGTATCCCATCCACAGCCTCCTCTTTTGCAAATGTTTTGCCTCCTCTCCCTCCAATTCCATCCCTCTCCCTCTCTCCCTCTTGTTCTTCCATTCCCCAACCTCCACCGCTGCCGCTCTCATCCCCCCTTTTCCGCCCTCCTCCCTGCCATGCCCCACACCCCACTTCCCACCTTGACGAACGTATACCAATCACACTTCAGGCCTCGCTGCTATGCTCCCTCGCTACTATTCCTCTTTTCCTGCTTCGTCCACACCCCAATGAGCGTGCCCGTGGCAGCATCACTGCTCGCCGCTCAGCGACCAACTCAATCCCCTCCCGTCATCCTCCCTTCCCCCTTCTCTTCAATCCCTACTACCCGCTCTCCTCCCTTGCCTTTCCCTTGCCTTCTCCCTCCCTGCCTCCCCACTGCGTCGCCCACTCTCCCAACCCTTCCCCCTCCTCTCCCTCCCTCATCCCCTTTTCTCTACCCTGCCTCCCCCCTGTGTCGCCCTTTGGCAGCGCGGGCGCTGGTGGAGTGCGCTGCAGCATGGGGCGTGTCACCTTACGGGTGGCGGGTGGGGGGCGACTGTGACACGGCGGATGCCATTGCATGCGACACCAACGGGCTCGTCACTGCCATGTGCGCCAACAGGGTGGGACGGAGGGGCGTGGGGAAGGCGGACGTGGATGGAGGGAGAGAGGGGAGATGAGGGGAGGGAGGGAGGCAGGGAGGGAAGGAGGGAGGGAAAAGGGGAGGTTGGGAAACGGGGAGGGAGGGAGGGAGGGGAATGGGAGGACAGAATGGTGGTTGTAGCAGCAATTGAGGGTGGGGAGAGAGGGAGGGTGCGGTGGGCCACAGTAGCCATTGACATGCTGTTAGCGTGCCGTGACTGTGCTTAACTCTACTGCTGCTTCTGTACCTCTGTGCGTGCGTGTGTGTGTGTGTGTGTGTGTGTGAGAGAGAGAGAGAGAGAGAGAGAGAGAGAGAGAGAGAGAGAGAGAGAGAGATGTACGCGCGTGTGTGCATGTGTGCATGTGTGCCCTCAACACAACACAACAGGTGGATGGGAATGCGTGGTCTACGTGGATCCATCCCAACAGCGCTTGCCACTCTCACCTCTCTCACCGCTCTGTACGCCTGCCTCACCACTCTGTATACCCATACACCTCCCCAAACCGAGGTTTGCAAACATTTTGCTGTGCCTTGATACTCTAACCACTCTCTAACCTCTTGTACCACTCTACATCGCTCCACGCGTTTTCACCACACCACTTCATTCTCATCCCGGTCCCCTGCGGCCTCTCTCCTAACCATGCATACTATCTCCCTTCCTCCCATCTCCTCTACCAGCATGCAGAAATACTTCATCGCACCCAAACTCTGCAAACACCTCAGTATCCCTCTCCATTTACTACAGTAACCTCTTTTCGTGTTGTAGCAACCAGGACGGCTCTGCAGCAACCATTTTCTTTTCACCCGCCTCACCAGCCGTACCCCTCCCCCCCGCTGTCCTCTGTTCCCCCTCCCCCCTCACTGCCCCCTCCCACTTTCTGTGCGCTGTGCTGCCACGTGCGCAGCAACCTGTGCTGCAACAGCCTGGAGGGCCCCATTCCTGAATCCTTGAGCGCCCTCACTTCGGTCTTCTACATGTGAGAGGCAAGGGGGCATGTGTAGGGCGGTGGGAGAGGGGGGAGAGGGGGGGGGGGGGAGGAGGGAGGGAGAGAAGGAGGAAGTGAGGGAGAGAATGTGGGTGGGAGGGAGGGAGGGAAGGAGGGAGGGAGGGAGGGAGGGAGGGAGGGAGGGAGGGAGGGAGGGAGGGAGGGGAGGGAGGGAGGAATGTGAGAGGGGTTCGGGATGTATGCAGTGTCAACTGCTATTCCAGACCCCATCAAAGCTGCAACATCCAGTACCACTGACGGCAACTGGAGGGCAGGCGACGCCTCCCGCACAGGCACTTCCGACGCAGGCGTGGCAAAGGCAGCAAGCTCTCCTACCTCTGAACCACTGGCAGCTCGCAGCCTCTGAGCAAAGCTGCTCACTGAGCTCGGCAGCATGGCCAAGTGTGTCTGAGCTCGCAGCTCTCTAGAGTCTAGGATAGGTAGCATCACATGAAGCACCTTCTGGCACTCCGCCCAAGCAGTCACAGGCTCACAGCTGCCCAAGGGTCTGTGTGGAGACTATCACGCCCTCAGAGGAAGGAACATCCAGGTCACATGACAAGGAACTCGTAGACGCGAAGGAACATGTCAGGTCACATGTGACCTGAATACCACCCAGCCTTAAGAGCAGAAGGGCAAAAGGCAGAGGGCAGAAGGCAAATATGGCCAAGTCCTAGGCTAACTTCTCAAAAGGTCCTCGTCTTGATTTTGTGAAAGATACGGCCATGCAGGTTACCAAGCCACCCTCCTCTCCCTCTTTCCCACTTCCTCTCTCCCACTTCCTCTCTCTCACTCCCTCTCTCCCACTTCCTCTCTCCCACTTCCTCTCTCCCACTTCCTCTCTCCCACTTCCTCTCTCCCACTTCCTCTCTCCCACTTCCTCTCTCCCACTTCCTCTCTCCCACTTCCTCTCTCCGCAGTGATCTGCAATCAAACGCGTTAAACGAGTCCATTCCAGATGCCATCTCACACATGACAACTCTTACAGCCCTGTGCGTGCCACTACATTCGCCATCACATTGCCCTTTTGAGAATGCTCGAAATCATTCAATTCGTGCCACTCCGAATCTTCCGTCCATTTTTTCCCATAGTCATTCAATTCATGCCTCACATCACCCGTCCAATTTTTGTGCAGATGTCAAAAGAGATGAATGCTTATGGCATTGTTGTATCTGTCCCTCTGCATGCTCTCACCATGCTCTCACCATGCTCGTCCCTGTGCGTTCACAGCGCACCTCAGCATCTTCGAGGCCTCACCTCCTCATTTCACTCCCATGCCTCCTCGTGTCTCACTCACATGCCATCACCATGCCTCCCCACGTGTCATGTCAATGACCCCACGGCCCTCCATCTCCTATGGCCCGCATGCCCCCATCGCAGCTATCTCTCCGACAATCATCTGTCTGGTGCCATCCCCCCCGCCATTGGTGCACTCACGGCCCTCGAGAAACTGTACGTTTGTCATGCTTTGGCTGGCCAACGAGCAGCCATGCACGACCAAACAGATTGTGTTAGGCACCTCAGACCAAAACTCGTGCCCTGCAAAAGTCCTGATGATGACGCTTCTGAAGGTCGACACTTTGCAACCTTGGTTTTTTACCCGTGGGTCTGTTGACGAATGTCTGCTGAAAGGCAAGCTTGGTACTTGATTTTTTTTTTATTTGTTCGTGGTGTGAGTTAGTATAAGCTCACACTATGCTGTTTCGATTGTCCAGAAGCACCGGTGAAGGCCTAACACTGCCGTTCATTCCTTATAGCTAGATATCACTGCCTTTATGTTTTTCTCCTCTTTCTCTACCGGCCTTTCCAACCATGAGTGGCGGCAACCATTGACGTCCAAGCAGCCATAGAGGACCACACAACAGATTCCTCCTTTGCATGTCTCACTGTAATGCCATGTTTCGATCCCATGCCAAGCCTCTCTCCCACGCCATTACCGTCCCCCCTCACATACCATGTCAATACCCCAATGACCCGCCATTTCCCATGGCCTGCACATCCCCATCGCAGTGTTCTCTCCAACAACCAGCTGTCTGGTTCCATTCCCGCCGCCGTTGGCGCCCTCAAGGGCCTCGTGCACCTGTGAGTGTGCCAGCTATTGGAACCAAGCAGCCATAGACGACCCGGCAACCCTTGCCTCCCTCCCATGCCACGTCGCACTCCCTAACCGTCACGGCCACAGGTTGAGCAAAATATATAACGTGGTAATGTTTGAATCGAACTTGTCCGACGTCACACTGTGTCCTTGTTTGACTCAATACACGCGGAACTGCGGTCGCACGGGTTTGGATGCCAGGTTGACAGGACCGTTTATTGTGCTCAGATATAAGCAGATTCTCTCTCCTCGACCATGTCCCTAGTCTGCTAAAGCATTTCTGTGCTTGGTTCCTTGAACGCCGTGACGTTCCTTTTCTTTAAAGACAGTGGTAGTTTACGGGTGGAAGAAATGGTTGAAGCCTATTGTAGAAAAAAAAACCTCGCGCAAGGAGAAGCTGGTTCAGAAATGCTCAAAGGTTCTAGATAAAGCCGCAACCTCCTCTTTCTCCTGGTCCTCTATCGCATATAATAGGTTTACTCACTCGTCCACAGCGCTAGCTATGTGCACGTCGTGGCGCACTCCGATTTGGGTGCCTTCGTGCACGTGTGCAAGGATGAGACAGTCCTCGTGACGTGACCATCAGACGCGTTGCTGATGCCGCACGTTTTGGACGGCCTATCACGTTGCGGTATTTCACTGAAGGACCACCTAACTACGCAAGGGGGTTCCTTCAGATTCCATGTACATAAGCAATTGGATCTATATAAAACGGCGGGGTCACACTGTCCGTTTTATAAAACGTCCAACGAGGTCCTTCCGGTGTGGGTCAGCTGGGTGTTGGCGACTTGCATGTTCAATCAATTCGAACCTATTTAGGTTGAAGCCAAACACGTTTTTTTCTTCTTTGGTCGAACTTCAAACGCCTCATTTTCCCAAAAAGTCTGAGTTGATCTGAGCATGCTCGGTGTAACGTTGTTTGGTGATCCAAAAAGTGTGTGCATGTTTGGAGCATGATTGGAGCATGTTTGGGGCAAGCTTGGGGCCAGTTTGGGGCAAGTTTGGGGCAAGTTTGAGGCAAGTTTGAGGCAAGTTTGAGGCAAGTTTGAGGCAAGTTTGAGGCAAGTTTGAGGCAAGTTTGAGGCAAGTTTGAGGCAAGTTTGAGGCAAGTTTGAGGCAAGTTTGGGGCAAGTTTGGGGCAAGTTTGGGGCAAGTTTGGGGCAAGTTTGAGGCAAGTTTGAGGCAAGTTTGAGGCAAGTTTGAGGCAAGTTTGAGGCAAGTTTGAGGCAAGTTTGAGGCAAGTTTGAGGCAAGTTTGAGGCAAGTTTGAGGCAAGTTTGAGGCAAGTTTGAGGCAAGTTTGGGGCAAGTTTGGGGCAAGTTTGGGGCAAGTTTGGGGCAAGTTTGAGGCAAGTTTGAGGCAAGTTTGAGGCAAGTTTGAGGCAAGTTTGAGGCAAGTTTGAGGCAAGTTTGAGGCAAGTTTGAGGCAAGTTTGAGGCAAGTTTGAGGCAAGTTTGAGGCAAGTTTGAGGCAAGTTTGAGGCAAGTTTGAGGCAAGTTTGGGGCAAGTTTGAGGCAAGTTTGAGGCAAGTTTGAGGCAAGTTTGAGGCAAGTTTGAGGCAAGTTTGAGGCAAGTTTGAGGCAAGTTTGAGGCAAGTTTGAGGCAAGTTTGAGGCAAGTTTGAGGCAAGTTTGAGGCAAGTTTGAGGCAAGTTTGAGGCAAGTTTGAGGCAAGTTTGAGGCAACGTGATCCAAGAAGTTAGAGTCAGAGTTGTGTGCATGCTTAGCCGTCACCATATCCCTGTACGTGTCATGCCAATGTGCCCCCATGACAATCCTTCTCCCTTGGCCCGCATGTCATCGTTACAGCACGCTTGATAACAACCAGCTGTCGGGTGCCATTCCCCCTGACATAAGCGCTCTCACGGCCCTCCAA
This sequence comes from Closterium sp. Naga37s-1, assembly GCA_947471745.1. Taxonomy (NCBI): domain Eukaryota; kingdom Viridiplantae; phylum Streptophyta; class Zygnematophyceae; order Desmidiales; family Closteriaceae; genus Closterium; species Closterium sp. Naga37s-1. Next base: position 153,235 of record CANJKZ010000139.1, on the reverse strand, counting down.
ATTTTGTGAGTTTTCCAGTCATTGCCAATCAAGCAGCCATAGACGACCAAGCAACCCATGCCATGTCTCACTCCCATGCCATGACCATAAACCCCACGTGACATTCCAATGTCGCTGCGGCTCTTCATCTTCCATGGCTTGCATGTCCCCTCCGCAGCCATCTCGCCAACAACCAGCTGTCTGGTGCCATTCCCCCCGCCATAAGCAAGCTCACGTCCCTCCGATATCTGTAAGTGTGCCAGCCAGCCATTGGCGGACCAAGCAGGAATTGACGTCGTCACTCTTGAATGGGAGGGCAACGGTGCCAGGGAAAGTGTTTCGGTACGAAACGAAACATCTGAAGGTAAAATTTACTCTAGTCAAGGGAAATTTGATTGCAAAAACTGCGTCACTCGAAGAAACCAGACTGTTCACATACCCCGGTTAGGTGGGGACAATCGAGATCTACAGTTATGAGCTAGATCTCAAGAATCCCAACCACCTAAATCTCAAGAATCGTTGACGCAAGCTGGTAACCGCATCGAGTCCTCCTGAAGTGGGATGCTGGGGTAGCTAGAAGATTTCCGCTAGACAAATTAGTTCTTTTTTCCAGCTTGAGCAGTAGCGAGAGGGAGTCCTGTGGGTAAACCGGCAGCAGTGGCCGCAGTTGAGAATCCAACCAGCGGCTCACATTTGAGATCACCCATGAGTGCGAGGCAGCTTTGCGCCAGTTTGTGCAGCGAGTTTTTTCTTTGTGAAGTGTCGAGGGGATGCAGAAGGCTGCACACCAACAGCCTCCGCAAGCTTAAAAAAAAAAAAAAAAAAAAAAAAAAAAAAAAACAAATCCACGAGAAATAGAGAATAACACTTCCCTATGTAAAACACGCAGCTTTTGGACAAAGTCAGCAGTGGGGTTGTGGAAGCACGGAGTGTAGGTAATCACGTGCAGGGGTCGAGTCGAGGGTCGAATGCTTAAAATACCAAGATTGTTGAAGATGCTCTTTTGCCCTTTTCTCTTCTCCACTCCCCTGCATGTCATGTTATGTGTGTATGTGGGCATGTAATTTCTCACCCTTGCAGCTTCCTCTCACAAAACATGCTCACAGGCAGCATTCCCACGGAAATGGGCAGCTTGATGATGCTTCAGTACCTGTCAGTGCTCAGTGCCATATGACCCTCTCTCTCAGTGCCCGCCAGTTCATATCGCACTCTGCTGCAACTCTCCACTCACACATTCCTGCAACTGCTGCAGGCATGCACATGCTCATGCATTGACCATGCTTTCTCGCTCCTCGTGCTTTCCACACCTCTCATGCTCCCTCTTGCACCCCCCTCTGCTCTGTAACTTTCCATTCCGATCGTTGTCAACCTTTCATTACTGTTTTCATAAACGTAAGAAAGAATCAACTTGGTCCTTTGAATCTCCACATTTTTTTCCGCCCATCACAGCTTCATGGAATACAACAAGCTGGGAAGCTCCATCCCTAACGCTCTGAGTACTCTCACCAGCCTGTACCACCTGTCAGTCGCTCTCCGCCTCCCGCTCACATCACAACTGTGCATCTCGTCATCGTTCTCCCTACATCGCTCTCCCTGCATTGCTCTCCCTGCATTGCTCTCCCTCCATTGCTCTCCCTCCTGCAACCATGCCTGCATAGCAAGAATGAACCTCACTCAAGCGAGAGTTGACCTCTGTGTGTGCGCATCACTCTCCCTCTCCCACATCGCACTCCAAACCCCGTTCAGCTCACTTCATCTCTCCGGCCAATTCTTACGCCTGTAATTATCACACAACCAACATCTGACTGTTTCTCAGACACCTCACAAATAGGCACAGCTAGTATGTGACTGCCTTCACCCCGTGCTGCATGCTGCGTGCTGCTCGCAGGTCAATAGCCAACAATGAGCTCGAAGGGACCATCCCTTCCTTCCTCTCTTCCTTCAGAACACTCACCCACCTGTCAGCGTTCCCACTACCCAGCTGCCGAGGCTTCGCCAGTTTAATTGCTGCCGTATCTTTCCTTCTTTGAGCATCAACCTCTCTATCCCACCGCTCCCCCACCCATATTCTATTTCCACACCCTCTCGTTCGTCCAACTTCCCTCTCTCCCTCCCTCTCTCCCTCCCTCCCTCCCCCCCTCCCTCCCTCCCCCCCTCCCTCCCTCCCTCCCTCCCTCCCTCCCTCCCTCCCTCCCTCCCTCCCTCCCTCCCTCCCTCCCTCCCTCCCTTCTCCCTCCCTCCCTCCCTCCCTCCCTCCCTCCCTCCCTCCCTCCCTCCCTCCCTCCCTCTCTCCCTCCCTCCCTCCCTCCCTCCCTCCCTCCCTCCCTCCCTCCCTCCCTCCCTCCCTCCCTCCATGCTAGTGCGTACGCAACCACACACACTCACTCGCTGTTCTCTTACATCTCCCTACTGCTCTCTACCACACTCCAACGCTCCATACCACCCCGACACACCTCCACCCCTCGTTTCTCCCCACTTCTGAACGCTCTTCATTCTTTCTGCTCTTCCTCCTCGCCAGTGTGCTATCCAACAACAAGCTGTCAGGAACCATACCCACCTCTATAGGCGCCTTGACGAGCCTCAATGGCCTGTGAGGGTGGAAAAGAATGGGAGAGGGAGGGAGGAAGGGGAGGAGGGAGGGGGAGAGGGAGGAAGGGGAGGAGGGAGGGGGAGAGGGAGGAAGGGGGACGTAGGAGTGAGTGTGCAGGGAGGGAGGGTGATGTAGATCAAGGGAGTGGGTTACCATGTGGATGTCCTCACAAGAGATCATGAGAGAGCTGGTTACCACATCAGTATCCAAGAGCTGGTTACCACATCAATATCACCACATCAATATCCGGGAGGTGGTTACCACATCAATATCCGGGAGGTGGTTACCACATCAATATCCGGGAGGTGGTAACCACATCAATATCCAAGAGCTGGTTACCACATTACCCGTCTTCACAGGTTAGCGAAAGCGGTGGTTACCACTAGGGATGAGCAAAGGGCGAACACGAACATGTTCGTGTTCGCCCCTTCTCGAACACGCCCCTTCGCCGAACTGAACACTGTTCGGTTCGGCGAACAGTTTAGGCAAAAACAGGTGTTCGCTGTTCGCCTGTGGAGGCGTGTTCGGGCGAACCTCGAACACGTTCGTGTTCGACACGGGGCGTTCTGCAGCAGCGCCACGAACACGAACGTGTTCGGGCGAACCTCGAACACGTTCGGGCGAACGATTTAAGCTGAAAAACAAAACCTGTTCGGTTCGCCTCGTGTTCGCCACCTTGCTCAAGCCTAGTTACTACATCACCTGTGCTCACATGAGAGTTGTGAGAAATCGCAGCAACCCCGCGTTCTGTTGCACACACATACTGAAGTCTTACAACTTGATTGTTAGGGTGTGGTAGATTTTAGGGTTTGGTACAATCTAGAGTGTGGTACATCTTGGTTCGAGGTGGCCTTTTGAACAAGAGGTTCCAAAGAACGCATGGGGAACAAACAGTAGACAACATGTCAAAATGGTTATCTGCCATGCATTGTGCTCATCCAAAGTTAGAACGGTTGTTGAACAAATTTGCTCCGCACCCTTCCATGCCATGCCATTCCATGCCATGCCATGCCATCCCTCCCACCCCATGCCTCCGGTTGATTCAATATTGCTCGTTACCACTCTCCATCCTTCTATACCACTTTCCCCGCTACACACCCCCACGTCCCGTCTCTCCTCTGTTCTGAACCCTCATGCTCCTTCGTGCTCTTCCTGCTCTTCCTCCTCGCCCAGTGTGCTATCAAATAACACGCTGTCAGGAGCCATACCCACTTCTATAGGCGCTTTGACAAACCTCTATGCCCTGTGAGTGAGGGGGAGAGGGAGGGGGGGAAGGGAGGGAGGGAGGAAGATAGGGAGGGGGGGAGGGAGGGGGACAAGCGAGTGGGAGTGCGAGAAAGGTGCAGATCAGTGTTAACCACATGGGTGTCCTCACGAGATAGCGAGAGAGGTGGTTACCACGTTGGCCGTACTCATGTGGGAGTTCTGAAAAACCGCAATAACCCTCATTCTGTTGCGCACACAACTTGATTGTTATCATGCGCTGGCATGCCATGCCATTCAACCCATCCACCTTTTTTGAATCCAGCTACCTGAACGACAACAAGCTTGAGGGATCCATTCCAGGCACGATCTCTCAGCTGCAGTGGCTCTCATGGCTGTAAGAAAGAAACCTAAGCTGCTCAATTCTTGCTTCCATGTTGTCATACCCATGCAGCATTGCAATACCCACGCAGCGTTGCAGGCGATTTTTCAAAATGTTGAAAATGTTATCTCGTACACTGCTCTCTATGCACACTACGCCTCACCATGCATCACCACTTTCCTCCTGCCCCTCACCCAACGCCCTGTCAAGCAACAAACTGAACATATAAACTGGCATGCCACATCCAGCCTAGCCTAGGCTAGCCATCTGCGAGTGAGTGCGTGAGTGTCGATTGACACATTCCTCCAGCCTAGCCTACAAAACATGCATATAGTAAATTGGCACTCCCATCCCTCTCTCCTCGCCCCATCTGCCCTCCAGTTGCCTTTCCTACAACTCTCTGACCGGCACCCTCGACGACCTCTCCCCACTGACCAATCTGCACAGCCTGTGCGTGAGACCACTCCCTCTCTTTATCCGCCACCCATCTTCACATTGCTGAACCTCCCCTTCCCTTCCCAATTCACCCTTCTTCCCTTGCTCCCACTTGATTCCTCCAACCTCCACTCTTCCCCACCATCTTTCCCCTTCCTCCACTCTCAAGGATGTTAGTGATGAGATTGCTTACCAAGGAAAGGTGCTGTGTCGAGTAGAATCTGCGGTCAGTGGATGGAAGTTGGGTTGGGGCCCGAGTAAATGCACAAAATGAAGGGAACGGCTGTGAGAGTTCAGCTGAGAGGATCGTTTGACCTCCCAGTTTCCCCACCTTTCCCCTTATCCCACTCCCTCCTCCCTCGTCGTGCACCTCCCTCTTGCATCCTCCACCGTTCCCCCTCTTCCCTTCGCCCTCCTGCTTTCTCCCTTCCTGTCTTCCGTTCCCCCTGTTCCTCTTGCCAGGCTGCTGGATAGCAACACATTGGAGTCTCCTATCCCGCAAAGCTTGAGTGCACTGGCAGCGTTGAAGCGCATGTGAGTCGTGCTCTTGCTGTGAATGCACTTGCTGTGAGTGCGCTTGCTGTGAGTGCGCTTGCTGCGAGTGCGCTTGCTGCGAGTGCGCTTGCTGCGAGTGCGCTTGCTGCGAGTGCGCTTGCTGTGAGTGCGCTTGCTGTGAGTGCGCTTGCTGCGAGTGCGCTTGCTGCGAGTGCGCTTGCTGCGAGTGCGCTTGCTGCGAGTGCGCTTGCTGGCGCTTGCTGTAAGCCCGCTTGCTGTAAGCGCACTCGCTGTGAGCGTGCTTATGGTGTGACTGTGAGGCAGGCTTGAGTGTGGGGTGATTGTGAGAGTATGTGGGTATGGAGTGAGTGAGGTGTGTATGAGTATGGGGTGACCGTGAGAGAGTTATGTGAACATGAGAAGGAGACAGACTGAAGCAGTGACTATTGTCCAAGTGCCTGAGGTTTCTTCTGCCTCCCCTTCCCCTGCTATCCTCCACCCCGTTCTCTCCCCCGCCTGCCCGTGTTAACAACGGCAGGGACCTGAGCAAGAACAAGTTCTCAGAGGACTTTCCGACTGTCCTCACCCGGATGACACAAGTGGAGCACATGTGAGCACATGAGTGCATGCGAGCACATGAGTGCATGCGAGCACATGAGTGCATGCGAGCACATGAGTGCATGCGAGCACATGAGTGCATGCGAGCACATGAGTGCATGCGAGCACATGAGTGCATGCGAGCACATGAGTGCATGCGAGCACATGAGTGCATGCGAGCACATGAGTGCATGCGAGCACATGAGTGCATGCGAGCACATGAGTGCATGCGAGCACATGAGTGCATGCGAGCACATGAGTGCATGCGAGCACATGAGTGCATGCGAGCACATGAGTGCATGCGAGCACATGAGTGCATGCGAGCACATGAGTGCATGCGAGCACATGAATGCATGCAAGCACATGAGTGCATGCGAGCACATGAGTGCATGTGACCACATGAGTGCATGTGAGCACATGAGTGCATGCAAGCACATGAGTGTGAGGACATGAGTGCATGCGAGCACATGAGTGCATGCGAGCACATGAGTGCATGCGAGCACATGAGTGCATGCGAGCACATGAGTGCATGCGAGCACATGAGTGCATGCGAGCACATGAGTGCATGCGAGCACATGAGTGCATGCGAGCACATGAGTGCATGCGAGCACATGAGTGCATGCGAGCACATGAGTGCATGCGAGCACATGAGTGCATGCGAGCACATGAGTGCATGCGAGCACATGAGTGCATGCGAGCACATGAGTGCATGCGAGCACATGAGTGCATGCGAGCACATGAGTGCATGCGAGCACATGAATGCATGCAAGCACATGAGTGCATGCGAGCACATGAGTGCATGTGACCACATGAGTGCATGTGAGCACATGAGTGCATGCAAGCACATGAGTGTGAGGACATGAGTGCATGTGAGAACTTGGGTGACTTGTTTTGTGACTCGTTACAGCTGCGTGCGTGGGTGGAATCATCTGAGGAAATGGACGTGTGACCATGTAAGCAAGTGGACGTGTGACCACGTGAGAAAATGTCAGTCTGTGCGAATCCGAATCTGCACCACACCCCCTACAGGAGGCTGCATCCCCCACCATCCGTCCCATATTATCTCCTCTCCTCTCCTTCCCTTCCCCCCTCATCCCCACCATCCATCTCCGCAGGAAGCTGGGCAAAAATGACTTCACAGGCAGCATTCCTGCCTCCATCACCTCTCTCATTTCCCTCACCTACCTGTACGCTTGCCTCACTCACAGACCACTCTTCACTCAAACATGCACATGTGGTTTTTGCTCGAGACACACCGGGGCTTGTATTGTATTCTGCAGCAAGTCATGTTGAACGAGAACACACCGGGGTGGGGCAGCCCTTGTGTTGGACATAGGCTGCACCTTATCTGTTGCTTTATTAGTTTTTAGGTCAAAACTGATTAGTGAGTGTCATTTCGGTTTTTTTTTTTTCAATCTCAGCTTATCCAACCTTATCCATCTACAAATTTCCACGGCTTGAAAGGGTCCTCCTAAGATATCTTCCTGATTGCGCCTTATCCACCTAACCCCTAAGAGCATGTTGCTTTTTGAGTCTATGCACCTCAAATTGTACTTTACCGTTTCTATCCATATTCTGTTTCGACGTACCTGCATGTGGGAGGCCCACAGGCAGTCCACGGTTACTCTCAACACCCTCACACTGTATGGTGGTCATAACAGACCTACTTCTAGGACTTTCAAGGGCCTTGATCTCTCTCTTCCTCACCCTCTCTCCTTCACCCATCTTGCTTCCTCCAGTGATCTAGGCTACACGTTGCTATCCGGCACAATCCCCACCGCCATCACCAAAATGCAGCACCTCTCTCGCCTGTAATCTTGACTCGCCATCACACGAAACAAGCTGGGCCTTCTATGCGTCCTGGGAGCAGCATGCATTGGTAGCATGTGCAAGGCGCTTGTCCACAGTTGATGCTCATCTCAAAAGTTTAGTGCATCTCTCTTCTTCTCTTCCTGGACGTCAGGGCCATTCCTTCACTCCTGTTCACCCTACTACCTTCCACGCTCTCACCCTTACATTACCAAAATGGTCTCGATTGCCCCTTTCTTCGCCCTCTTCATGTCTTTCCCCACCATGCTCCCATGGTTTGCTGCATTGCACTCCATGCGACCATGTACCACATCCCACACGCCACCATACACGCCACCATCTTACCACCATCCATGGATACCACTCACGCAGTGACCTGCAAATACCAACACTCACGGGCTCCGTGCCGGCCTCCATGGGTGCCATGCTCAATCTGCAGTACCTGTTAGTCCCCTGCCCGTCCAGCCCTCTTTTCCGCATCTTGTTTGCACACGTGTCCTCATGTCTTTGGTGGGGCCTGGCATTTGAAGTCCTAGGTAGGGTGTGACGTCTTAAGTCCTTCCTGTGCTTCCACTCTTCCCTCACCACTACGCTGCACCGAACCTCCAATGCTGCTGCTCCTCTTAGCCATTCGGCAAACAACCACTGCTTAACCCCTCCTTGTCATTTCATGTTCCCATTCTACAAGATCTGAACCTAAATTCTTCCCAAATCCTAACCACCAGCCTCTATCTCAACCCCCTCCCCCACTTCCCCCCCCCCCTCTTCCTCCCCCCCCCCCGCTCCCCCACCCCCTTTCCTCCTGCTCGGTCTTCTCTGCCTCACAGCTATGTCAACTACGAGGCGACGCCATGCGGTTACGGGAAGTGCGAGGTGGTGCAGTACTCCGGCACAGCCTTCTGCCGTGCCTGCACTGACTTCTGCGACACGTGCTCTCGCAAGGGTAAGAAGGAGGGTGAGGGTAAGGAGGATGGTGAAGGGAAGCTTTGATTTCACCTCTATTGCATTAGAATGATCACCTCGTGATGATGTCAACCGTGCGTCCGGGTGAGAGAGACGGCGCGGGGGAAACTTGTGGGAGGACTTTTCAGGCGCCTCAAAGGGCGCAGGGGAAGCATGGTGGCGGAGGGACGGAAGGGAGATGAGTAGGAGGGAGAATTGAAAGGTGAGAAGGTAAGAGTATTTGAGGCCTGTTTTTAAGGCGCCATAAAGTCGGCCTCAAAATATACAGAAGTAGTGTGAGTTGAGTTGAATGAGCGGACATCAATGAGAGAGCATGGTTTGGGGAGAGAAACGATGGCTGGGATGGCGGGTGAATGCAGGGTATGATTCTTAAAGCATGCATGCGAGTACACAGCACACCACTGATCACCTGTCTGTATGTGCATGCTTTGGCTCGCGCCCACATGCTTGCCTGTGTATCTGTGTGCTTATTTGTAAATGTGCACGAGTGTACACACGCATACACTGACCCACACATTCGTCGCATCACACCCACCTCCTCTTTCTCCCCTCTTACCCTTCCAGCAGCCCCCGCCCCTCCAAAGTGCCGGAAGAAGCGCAGTGGCTGCTCGTTCAAGTCCTGCCCAGGCCGCATCTGCATTCCCTTCGTCCTCAGCTGCAAGGGCTACAAGTGCATCTGATGCATGCAAGAGCCCAGATGCAACTGATGCACATGCATCCACGGGCATAACAATGCCTGCTCTTTTTTTGTTGAAAATATAAACGTTTCACTATAGTTTTAATTGGTGTAATCCTCGGAATTCCACAGGCTTTACGGTAGGTCCTACAATAATTATACCGTCATCGCTCGGATAGAAGATATTGTCATATTGAAGTCAAGAGTGCCTTCAATTATGGTGGATTCTTATAGATGATTGTTCTTTTTACAAGGGGGTTTTCTTTTATGGCTTATAGTATATAAGGCCCGAGGGTCTTCTCCTCAATGTGCTTAGAAAGGGCTGTGGGGTCTTCGTTCATGGCTTAAAGTGTATAAGACCCATGTACATAGCTAGCCAGGGATTAGCTTAGGGTTGATCGCATGTGATTTGTTGCAGCGTAAGTGTTTGAACTCAGATCAGAGTGAATGTAAATGATTGAGATAATAAAAGCATGCATCCATCGTATTTATATAGGAATACAAGGAGAAAACAAAACGTCCTAGCTAGCCATGTACTGTAAGGGGTACAATCCCTTATTACATTGAATTTTAACAGTACGGCGCGGGAACCCGTTTCAAACTGTTCACGCCTTTTTCACTTCGAATGTTTTTGCATGCATCGGTCTCGATCTGACGGTTGCTGGTGTCGTTTCGATTCGACACTCTTGACTTCTTGTCTTCATACTCGGTAAGCTCGGTTCCTGTAACGTTCAGGAATGTTTTCTCATAAAGTTCATATCTCAACAGACATTTATAAATTACAAAAGAAAAAAGGGATTGTGTGGTGCAGCGTTGAAGAAAAAATAGATAATAATAATAAAATAATGATAATGATGATGATGATGATAATAATAATAATAATAAGAAGAAGAAGAAAAAAAACTGAATTTGGGATTCCTTCAACATGGAAATCTGCTCTCAGATTTTTGCACCCCATTCTCGCTGATTCCCATCCGCACGTTCTGTAATGCCCATTCATGACAGGTACGTTAGCAATAACCGTGAATCCACACGGGTGGCAAAAACGCGTGATTGATATGGCATCGTGACTCTCTTGACCAATTCGCCCGACACCGTGAATCTGCTGGATTTTTTTTCTCACTCACCAGCTCACTAGCTCAACACAATTCATTGTAGCATATCACCAAGAAGGGGGGGTCTAGAGTTGTCAAAAGACGGCTCCTCATGAGGACTGGCATAATAAAACACCCTTAGGCCCGATTGACGACTCATGATGGGGCTTCTGATGCGGAGGGGTCTTTTTGTTGAGATATTACGGGTATGCCTTATAAATGGTCATGTCGTAAACAACTAGCAGGAATGGATGAACTAGAACAAAGTTGGGTACAAATATGAAACCCTAAAGGGGCTATACCCCATATTGGCTACCCCACTACAGCCTACTCACATATATAGCATATATAATTTGACACACCCCCATAGGCAAAGTGGGGGAGAGCAAGAGGTCGCACGACCAGTCAAGAAAAGCAAAGCAAGCTCAGGGTGGATCACAACGTCACCACACACACTGAGCACAAGCAGAGGGCCACAAGGCCAGTTCACATGCAGAGGTATATATGCAACAACAACAACACAGTGATCACTGCCTAGCAAGAGCAAGCATGCAGGTATATATATACATAGATCACTGTACAAGCAAAGTCTACAGCAAGTGAGGAAACGTGGGCACAAGGCCTAACAAAGTACAAAAGCGCTGATGATCACCAGGTGGAAGTGCCTTGGTGAATATATCAGCAGTGTTGGCCCGAGTGGCCACGTGAGCAAGACGAAGCTGACCAGAGCGATGCTGCAACTCTCGAGCAAGGAAGTAACGCAGAGCGATGTGCTTCGTTCTGTGCTCCAGTCTGTGCTCCTGACACAAGGCAATGGCGGCCTTGTTGTCTACGTACAGAACTGGAGGAGAACGAGGCCGCTCTCCCAAGTCGGTCAGCAGGTAGGTGAGCCAGCGTAACTCCTGTGCAGCCATGGCTGTGGCGTAGATCTCAGCCTCACAATTGGAGCTGAGAACAGAAGACGAGCGTGTAGACGGCCAAGAAACAGAGCCAGAGTCAAGACTGAAGGTGTAACCCTGTGAGGACCGTTGCGTAGCCAGGTCGTCAACCCAAGAAGCGTCCGAGTGCCCAGTGAGGACAACGTCGCCCTGTCCTCCAAGCACGAGCCCCATGCCCGATGTACTGCACAAGTAGCGCAGTACCCTCTTAGCAGCATCCATGTGCACCTTTCGGTGCCTACCAGGAGCCACGTAGCGAGCCAGAAGGCCAAGAGGGTACGCAAGGTCAGAACGAGTGCAGGTCATCAGGTACATGAGGCAGCCCACTAGCTCTGGGTAAGGACCACTCGGCTCTACGGACTCGTCCGAAGGTGGAGCTGAGAGCGAGTGACCTGTAGCCAGAGGAGTGGACTGTGCCGAGGACCAGGTGAAGCCGAAGCGCTGAAGGACCTGCTGCACCATGTGTGACTGAGTCAGTGTGATGGTGCGGCGTGCTCTGTCCCGGGTGATCTGCAAGCCAAGGTAACTGCGCAGCTCACCCAGGTCTGTGCACGTGTATCTCTTCTGCAGCTCCGACTTCACCAGGGCGAGAGCCTCAGTGTCAGCAGTGGCAAAGACCAAGTCGTCGACGTACACGAGGATGTAGAACGGCGGCAGCGAAGTGTCGGTGCGCAGAAACAACGACGGGTCAGCAGTGGAAGGAGCAAACCCAAGAGCAGCAAGTGTCGTCCTCAGTGTGTTGTGCCACTCACGCGGCGCCTGGCGGAGACCGTAGACTGGCCGCCGGAGGCTCCACTGGGTACCAGGAGGGAACGACCCAGTGAAGCCAGGTGGGCGGCGCAGCCAGATCTCCTCGTGCAGGCTGCCCTGTAAGAAAGCTGTGCTGAAGTCAAGAGAGTGAAGCTCGTAGTCACGCTGAGCGGCAACGTGCAGCAGCACCCGAAGAGTGGTCATCTTCGGGGTGGGGGAGAAGGTCTGGAAGAAGTCAACTCCCTCCCGCTGACTGAAGCCTCGAGCAACGTAACGAGCCTTGAAGACAGGCGGAGAACCCGACGGCCGCTTCACCCTGAAAATCCACATGCCACTGACGATGTTCGCCCCAGGAGGGGGAACCTCGTCAACGTAAATGCCTGTGGACTTCCAGGATGCCATCTCTGCGTCCATGGCTGTCTGCCACTGAGAGGAGTACTCACCCGCGATCGCCTCAGCGTAAGAGCGCGGGGTCGGGATGTCTGGAGCATCCGGGTCTCCCTCAGGGGCAAGCAGCATGGCCATGAGATGAGGCGCAGCGGCTGCAAGACACTCAAGGTCCTCCTGCCTGTCCTCAAGGACGTCCGTGCTAAGAGCACACTCACCCCCGATGGACGGAGGACAGACAGACTCAGACTCAGCAACAAGACTAGCGGCGTAGTCTAGACGACAGGCAGCAGCAAAGTCAACAAGCTCAGCGACTAAGGCAGACGCAGCAGCAGACTCAAACGACAGGTCAGTGACAACAGTGGCTAGCAGACGCGTGACAGTAGGGTGAGCAGCACGAGCGCGGTCAGACTCAGGCTCTGGAACGTCAGGCAGAGAAGACGCAGGAGGGGACGGCAGGGGAACACGCTGCGGAGCAGAGGAAGGACGCAGGGCCATGAGGTGTGTGCCGGGGACAGCCGGCGGACGCTCACGAGGAACACGACGACCAGTACGACCAGTGCGGACAGTGCGAACAGGCGAGACAGGACGAGACGCAGGCTCACGACGCTCAGCAAGACCTCCTGGCTGCTCAGTGTAAGGAGAAGGAGCAGGCAGCGGGGAGCCAGGCTGTAACGGAAGACCAGTAGAAGACGGGAGGCTAAGTACCTGGCGAAGCACGGAGTCAGGCGGCGGCAGGGACGAAGGCGACGGCGGAGCGAAGAACAGTCGCGGCTGTGCAGTCCCACCAGCACCAGTGCCACCAGCACCACCAGCAGCTCCAGAACCTCCCGCACCAGCGCCACCTGCGCCAGCACCTCCAACAGCTCCAGAACCTCCAGCAACAGCACCTCCAGTACCAGCACCACCACCAGCAGCACCCCCAGAACCGGCACCTCCAGTCCCAGGGTCTCCAGCCTCGTGTCTCCAACAGCAGCACCCCCAGAACCTGCACCTCCAGCTCCAGGGCCTCCAACCTCAGAGTCGACAGCAGCACCTCCAGGTCCAGCAGTACCTCCAGCCCCAGCAGCTCCAGTACCTCCAGTACGAGCACCTCCGGGACCAGCGGCTCCAGGAACTCTAGTAGAAACACCTCCAGTCGCAGAGTTACCAGCTCCAGCGCCTCCCGCAGCAGGCCCCCCAGCTCCAGCAGCGCGACCCTGACGGCTAACGTACCACTCACGCAGCTGCTGTGTGGAGAGAGGGACACGCCGACGAGAGTGCTGCGGCGAGGCACCAGCGGAGCGACTACGGAGGCGGCCGCTCCAAGGAGACTGCTCACCAGGCGCCTCAGTGCCCCCAGGCGTAGCACCCCCAGACCCAGTACCCCAAGGCTCAGCACCCCCAGACTCAGCACCCCCAGGCTCAGCACCCCCAGGCTCCGCACCCTCAGGCTCAGCACCTCCAGGCTCCGCACCCCCAGGCTCAGCACCCCCAGGCTCTGCACCCCCAGGCTCAGCACCCCCAGGCTCCACACCCCCAGGCTCAGCACCCCCAGAAGCAGCACCCCGAGCAAGACCACCCCCAGCAGGACCTGAGTCACCAGTGACCTCAACCGGCTCAGTCAAGGGAGGAGGGTCTACCTGAGACACACCTGAAGGAGCAGGACCGGGAGCGGGGAGGGGGTCTACCTGGGGAGGACCTAGAGCGAGGAAGAGCGGCGGGGGGGGGGAGAGGGGCATTGCGGTAGGGAAAAAGACGGTAAAAGGGGACCGACTCGTCAAAGGTGACGTCCTGAGAGGGGAAGACACGGCGCGAGGCGGGGTCGTAAAACTGTCAGCCAGGGGCGTCAGGGGGGAAACCAAGGAAGACGCAGGGAATGGCGCGAGGGGAGAGCTTGTCCGCAGTGGTATCGCGGACAAAGGGACGAGCACCCCAGACCCGGAACCGCGACGCATCGCCAACCTCCCCCGTCCAACGTAGTGTGGGCGAAGTCTCCGGAACGGAGACACGGGGCCAGAGGTTGAGCTGATGTGCGGCGTACCGGACCGCAAACGGCCACAGAAAATGGGGGGCAGCCGCATGGATCATGGAGGTACGAGCGACCTCCATGACTAAGCCAATGCGGCGCTCAGCAACCCCATTCTGCTGCGGAGAGGCCGGAAGCGTGAACGTCTGGCGGATACCGTGCTCCTCACAGTAGGCTCGCAAGAGGTCAGAGGAGAACTCACCACCTCTGTCAGAGTGCAGACGCAGGACAGGAAAGTCCGAGTGGAACCGCTCGCGGAGCTGGAGACGAACAGCGCGGATCCAAGGGATCAAAACAGCAGGGACATCCCCCTTGCGCTGCAAGGGGAAGACCGTGGTGTAACGCGTGTAGTCGTCGACTACCAGCAGGAAGTACCGCTCGTGGCCCTGTCCACGGACGCGGGCTGGGCCCCACACGTCCAGGTGGAGAGTCTGTAGTGGAGCCTCTGTGGGAGGGAACGAGGAGGAGTGAGGAGCGGCGCGCTGCCGCCCCTCGACGCAAGGAATGCAGGGCGGCGCAGGCGAGGGAGGGAGGGAGGGCAGAGACCTGGGAAGACCAGAGACCAGTAGGCGAGAGTGCATGCCACGAAGGCGAGGCAAGGAGGGGTGACCAAGGCGATGGTGCCAAAGGAGAGTCTGGTGCGACAGGCGGCGACACTCACACTGGGTAGCTACCTGAGCGGACGCATACAACTGAGGAGACAAAGGGGTGGAGCGCGACGCAGTGGTGAGGGTGTACAGACTGGACCCAGGCGCACGTGTGAACGTGGCCAGGTGGCGGCCAGACCGAGAGCACGTGCAGATCGCCACACGCTGTCCTCCAGGAGTAAAGGTGTCAACCCAATGATCCTGAAGGACGGCGTTGCTCACCAGGTTTGTAGAGAACGAGGGGAGGTGGAGACTAGACAGCTCACCAGACGGGACCGCTGGACACGGAAGCACAGTAGAGGACCGTGCGAGCACTGGGCCCCCAGAGGGGTCAGCCAGTGAGACAGGGACAGGTGCAGGGAGGGGAGTGACTGTGGTACTGTCGCGAAAGAAACAGCGGGAAGCACCAGAGTCAAGTGTAAAGGTGTGCAAGGCCTGAGCGGACGCAGTACCAGAGAGAGCAGACTCACTAGCACCTAGGGCTGCAGGCTCTACACCTGGGGCTATACCTGGGTCAGGCGGTACACACAAGTAGCTGTCACCCTCAGCACTAACAGTCAATGCATACATGGCAGCAAGAATAGCATCATAGTCAAGATCAAAGATAGGAACATCACGCCTAAGCAGGTCTGCCCAAGGGGGGAACTCAGTAGCCTCAGGAAACTTGGCGCGCCAGGCGTTGCTGAGCCGAGAGAAGCAGCGGTACTCCGTGTGAAAGCCGGTGCATGGGCGACCAGCGCGGGGACCTGTGCGAATGATATAGGTGCAGCGAACAGGACCCCCAGATGCCCCACGCTGAGCGTACCAGTCATGAAGCTGCTGAGACGTGGGGGTCTGACGCTGACGCTGCTGCTGCTGCGGCTGCTGCTGCTGCTGCTGCTGCTGCTGCTGCTGTCCCTGGCCACCACTGGAGCTCCCCTTCTGGCCGGCTCCACTCCAGCCCCCACCACCGATGCCACCACCGCTCCCTCCTCCCCCACTCCCGCCGCTGCCACCTCCACTGCCCCCGGTACCCCCGCCGCCCCCACCACCACCTCCACCCCCACGACCACCCCCACCACCTCCACCACCCCCGCCGCCTCCACCACCGCCCCCTCCACCGCCACCTCCACTTCCCCTGCCACCCCTGTTGCCCCTGGTGCTGCGGCGCTTCCCACTAGGAGTGGAAGCAGCCCCGACCTCCTCAGCACCAAGGTAGTCGAGAGCAGCAGCAGCAGAGGCGTAGGAGGGGGCAAGAGGGGAGGGGGAGCACCCCTCAAGAGGGGAGTGCGAGGAGTGCCACGAGCAGCACCTACAGCGAGAATATTCTTTTCGGCTGCTAGGAGGTGCGTCTCGAAGTCGGCGACAGTGAGAGTGGTCGGGTCTAGGGCGAGAAAGTGGTCCCTGACTGAGCGAAGAGTGTCAGGGAGGCGGGTGATGAGGAAGTAGAGAGTAAAGTACATCGGGGGGTGATTCTCGGCGAGGAACTCGTCTGAAAGGGCGGCACGAAAGCGAGCGTCACTAGCGCGGAGGTGAGAGATGAGGTCCTCAGCGGTGGTAAACGAGGACAGGTCGGGGAACAGGTAGGGTAGCATGAGACGACCTATGGCTGCAGTGGCTGGGGAAGAGTAGCGGGCAACTAAAGCCTCATACAGTGCCTTAGCATTCTTGTGCTGACTAAAGTGCGCGCGCTCAGTGATCGGCAGATGGTTGCGAATAGCGAGGCGCGCAGCAGCATCACGAGTCTGTCACTGTGAGCGGTCAAGAGCGGCAGCAGTGTCAGCAGGAGCAAAGGAAGTGCCAGTCACGTAATCGAACAGTGAAACTCCGTCTTTGGCATCAGTCAGAAGGAACAGTTGCAGGTCGTCGAGCCAAGTGGCAAACTCTATCGGGCGACCGTCAGGATCGAAAGCTAGGACATTGAGAGTCGCCATGAGCGCAGCGCAGGTGAGAGTAGCGCGTAGGCGGCAAAGCAGAGCACAGACGAGAGAAGCTGCGCACAGGGCTGCAGTGGCGGCGCACGAGCTGCTGGGGCGGCACGCACGTGGCTAGGGCGGCGCGTAGGGCAGCGGCGAGGCGCGCGTAGGCTGCTGAAGCGGCGCGCGGTCGGATGAGGCAGCGCGCGAGGCACAAGCGGGCTGCGCGGGCGGCGGACGCGGCGCGCGGGGCAGCAGCGGACTGCGCGGGCGGCGAACGCGGCGCGCGGGGCAGCAGCGGGCTGCGCGGGCGGCAGACGCGGCGCGCGGGGCAGCAGCGAGCTGCGCGAGGTGGCGGACGCGGCGCGCGGGGCAGCAGCGGGCTGCACAGGCGGCGGACGCGGCGCGCGGGGCAGCAGCGAGCTGCGCGAGGCGGCGGACGCGGCGCGCGGGGCATCAGCGGGCCGCGCGCGGGCTCCTAAGGCGGCGCGCGAGGCAGCAGCGGGCTGCGCGCGGGTAGCCTGGGCGGCGCGCAGGGCAGGAGCAGGCGGCATGCTCAGGACTAGGGCAGCGCGCGCAGGCAAGGCAGAGGCGCGCGCGGGCAGCGCAGCGCAGGCAAGGCAGGGCGCGCGCGGGCAGCGCAGCGCAGGCACGACGTGGGGCAGCTCAGTAACCGCAACGGTAGGTGGGCCCTAAAAAAAAATCGGTCCTATGGACCTACTGCTCTGAATACCATGTCAGAAATAACTAGCAGGAATGGATGAACTATAACAAAGTTGGGTACAAATATGAAACCCTGAAGGGGCTATACCCCATATTGGCTACCCCACTACAGCCTACACACATATATAGCATATATAATTTGACAGGTCATTAGGTTTAGGGGTTTTCTACTAGACAAGAGGGGTATTCTATACGGTTTTAATGCATGTTCAGCATACAATCTTTATACAATGATAAAAATCATGCTATATCTAGTATCCCACCTTCACCCTCTCGTCTCCTTGATCTGCAATAGCATGGAGGTGCTATTGCAGTCCCGACATCAGAACGTTCCATATATGGTTGCCGTCCTAGCAGGCTCCACCATGTGTTCAACCTCGACCGTAGTGCCACAATAACAGCATGTCTCTATGTATAGCACTTCCTGCCCATCCACGCCAATTTTTTTATGCCGTCGGCCTCCCGCAGCTCTTCCTCTCCTCCCCTACCTACCCAGGAGCCTTCCTAATGCTTACAGAAATAGTTCAGTGTAATTCAGTCTGCCGGTTTCATAATTTTCAGTGTGCATAAGAAGTTTTCAATTTCGAGCGGAAGTGTAAACGGGTTTTCTACAATAGAGGTGAGGACAACCAAAATGGGAGCGGCTGGTGGTGTTAAAGCCGCGGTGCAGATATCGCTGCGCCAGTTCAAAGTATTATAGCTTGAAGGGCGCGTTACCCAGTATACACTGGAAGTCGAGCAGGCAGAGCTTTCTGAGATCGGGGGAAGGTCGGCAGTCGTACCCGTAGCGCATTGCGCTAGATTTCCTCCGCTGTCGTCGTTCAGTTTTCCCTCTCCCGTCCCTCTATTTCTCACGAATCGGCGGTGGCAAGCAGCGACGATGGCGACAGGCAGGATTGGGTGCGACGGTAGCCAGCATCGGGGCGACGATAGCGAGCAGAGCGGCGACGGTAGCGAGCAGGGTTGCGATGGCAGCGAGCAGGGTTGCGACGGCAGCGAGCAGGGTTGCGATGGTAGCGAACAGCATGGCAACAGCAGCGCAATGACGATAGTGAGCAGCGATAACGACAGTAGCGAGCAGCGGGGCGACGTTAGCGTGCAGCAGAGTGTCGTTAGCGAGCAGCGGGGCGAAGCATCTGTTCCGACGGTGGCGAAGCATCTCGCGTCCAAACCTCGCAAGCGGCTTTAGCGAGCGATATTGGTAGCGATGCGGCGAAGGCAAGGGTAGCGAGCAGACAGGGCCGGAATGGGAGAGGAGGACAGGGGGAAAGGGTGGGAAGAGCAGCGATCGATGCTATAGGCCCCTGTCCTTCTTTCCCTTTCCCCCACTCCTTCTATCCCTTCCCCCCTGTCCTTCCCTCCTTTCCTCCATGTCCTTCCCACCCTTTCCCCCTGTCATTCTCTCCCTTTCCCCTTAGTCCTTCCCTCCCTTTCATCGTTTTCGTTCCTCCTGATGCTTAATCCTCCCCCCTGTTCTTTCTGCCATGTCCCCCTATCCTTCCCTCCCCTTCTTCTCCCTCCCTCCTTTCCCCTCTCCCAACCCACTGCTCCCCCCTGCTCTCATCCGTCCCCTTGCCCCCATTCGTCCCTTTTCCCCCACTACCGTCGCTGCTTTTCCTGCTCATTTCCCCCTTTCCTGAACCCTTCCTTTTCCTCTCTCACATCCCTTCCCGTTCCCACTATCCCATCCCACCATTCACCCTTCTGATGGCCATCCCTTTCCCTCCTCTCCTGTCCCTCCCCTGTCCTATCCCATTCCCCCTGTCGCTTTCTCCTTCCCCCTGTCCTATCCCATTCCTGTCCTAGTTCAAGCGTGAGAGATTGTTTGTTCCAGGGCATTCCCCCCTGCCACCATCCCCCATGACACATCCTCCTATGCCACACCTTCGGTTTCACGCCTCCCCATTCCCGAACTCCCCTTGTCCGTCGATACCTTGGCCTCTTGCCCTTCCCAGGAGGCAGGATTGGGCGCGACGGTAGCAAGCGGCTCGATCCCACCGTCTCTCCACCACCAATCCTCCTCTCCCCCACTCCCGCTGTCCCTCCTTTCTCCCGTTACCGTTCAAACCTTCCCCCCGTCCCCGTCCCTCCTTCCATCGGTGTCCGTCCCTCCTTCCCCCACCATCCACCCTTTACCCTACCCTTGTCCTTTCAAGGCATCCCCCGATTCCTAAACCCTTCATTTCCCTTTCTCCCATCCCTTCCCTTTCCCCCTATCCCATCCCACCATTCACCCCTCTCCCGGCCATCCCTTTCCCCCTCTCCTGTCCCTCCCCATTCCCCACATCCGACCCTTCCCTTTCCACTATGTCCCCTCAGCCAATAGTTTCGCTTTGCCACTGTCCCGAGCCCATCATACCTCAGTTCCCATCCTGCAAGCGCGGTAACTGTGAGCAGCAGCAGCGAGCTGATGCAATGATGGCGGTGTGCAGTGATGTCAAGTGGCGACGGTGGCAGACGTGACGACATCCAACCCTCTGCTCCACCGCTCCCAACTCCGCTGCTTCCCTTCACCCACCCCGCTGCTTCCCTTCACCCACCCTACTACTTCCCTTCACCCACCCCACCACTTTGAACCTTCGCGCACCCCACTGTTTCTGCCAACCCTCCATTCAATTTCCCCATCGAACATTTTTCACTTCTACGGCTGGTGTCCTTCCCTACCCCCCTCCCCCCCTGCTATCGGTGGACAGCTGCATCAATAATGGATCAGAGGGGTGTGAAGTTTGGCTCATCTTGGAGATGCCATGTAGGATTTAAAGACACTCATGTTTGCCTGCCATGTGTACATTCGTTGCACCCCAAAAAAAAAAGAGGAAACAACCACCCCAAACTTTGATCTTTCTGAAATCCTCGAATGTGCCTTTGATTCGCAGAAAATGATATTTGTGTGGTACTCAGATTATTTGAAATACAAACTCTTTCGTTATGCAATGTAGAGATGACGGCGTATTCATGGGTTCCGATTTTTGCGTTGTCGTGTGTGTTCCCCCCTTCCCTCCCCCCACCCCTTCCCCTTCCCCCTCACTTTCGAGGTTCGCGAGGTTCGCCTCAGTTGTTTCCTTTTTCTCTTCATCGCAACACAATCTACTCTCTCGCTAGCCAATTGGCGACCAGGAAGGAACAAGACAAAAATCTGTTTGTCACTGTTCTTAAGATATCTGCACCGCGGCTTTAATGCGACCTCCTCCATATTAGGAGGTATTCATGACTACTTTGCGTTGGACGAGTTTCAACATCGAGGTGCGCCACATACTCATGCAGTCCTTTGGAGCAAATCGGCTAAGGAAACTGATGTGGATTCTGCAGCTGATATCATAAAGTTTGCAGATCAACATATCTGTTCATCGTCTGAAGGATTGGATTCTCAACTACTGCTCTTACAAACTCACAAACATTCCCGGTCCTGCCAACGTCGGTCGGTCAACGGCAAAAAGTGTAGATTTGGGTTTCCAAGGTTTTCGCTCCCAACTACAATGATTTTACATCCTATTTCTACTACATTGACAGAAAAAGAACAAAAGAAAATTAAAAGTGATCTGAGTCTTATAAAGGAACGTCTAGAGGCAGCGCCAATGTGTTATGATACGTTTGATTCATTTCTAAAGAACATAGGAATTTCATTTCCAGAATATTTAATGGTAATACGATTTACTCTTAAGCGTGTTACACTTGTTCTCCAACGAAAGGTGAGCGATGTTTTTATTAACAACTATAATCCAACCATTCTACGCGCATGGAATGGCAACATGGACGTTCAGCTGTGCATCGATCCATACAGCGTGGCTGCATACATTGTTTCTTACATGACAAAGGCAAACAAAGGTATGAGCGTCATGATGCAACAAGCCATGGAGAAGGCAAGAATACAAAAAGGTGGTATCAAGACAATGTTGCGATGTCTTGGTAATGCGATGCTTAATTCGCAAGAAATCAGTGCGCAAGAGGCTTGTTACATACTGCTTGGACTACGATATCGCATGTCAACGCGACAGGTACTGTTCGTAAACAGCGCTCCTCATTCTCAACGATTGTTGACTTTGAAGACGCTTCAAGAATTGCAAGACTTAGATTCGGATAGCACAAACATCTATAAACCTTACGTTTTACTGGAGAGATACAAGGATAGACCAGATGCTCTAGAATCTGCGTGTTTGGCAGATTTCGTTTCGAAATTTGAGGTTTCGCTGATTTCAAGCCCCATGGACAAAGTTGGCTTAATTGGTCCAGACTTGTCCGAGAAAAAGAGATACTACTATCGACGGAAGAAAAGTAAGATTATACGATTGTCAACTATCATAAAGATCATGATCCGTGCAATTATATAAGAGAGTGCGTTTTTCTTTTTGTCCCATTCAGGGATGAGCCAGTAAACTCAACATATTATGTAGAAACATATAAAAACCATAAGGACGTTATTGATGCTAAAGAATCCGAATACAGCACGGGAAAAGACTCTTGGGCGCTAGCTTTTAAAGAGGCCGAACAAAATGATATTGAGCGACACTCAGATAGCATGACAAGATCAGTCGAAAGTGGCGAAGAAGTTGATTTAGCAATTGAGATTAACACGGAGGAACGGAAAAAGAAGGTTACTGATATTTTTGTCCACATCAAAGTTGACGACTCAGAATACCTGAAGTTTGAGTCATCGTTGAATGTCGAACAACGATATGTTAGTGATCACATTGTACACCATATTCGATTTGAAAAGGAACCATTACGCATATTTTTAACTGGCGGCGCAGGGGTCGATAAATCAATGTTGATTAACGTTGTTACCGAACGCATTTCTCGAATGTTTAATGCATCTATAAATGCAAAGCCATGCTCAATAAAATTATTGAAATTGGCTCCATCAGGTATTGCCGCATTTAACATAAATGGATATACGATCCATAACGCGTTGATGATACCTGTTTCACAAAACAGGGCTATATTTAACCTTTTGTCTGATCGACTAAACACGCTACGTTCTCGGTTTGCCGATGTTCAAGTTGTTGTTGTGGATGAAGTCTCAATGCTCGGTAAGCATTTGTTTGATTGGTTGGACTGGCGATTGAGAGAGCTACGAGGCGCACAACATATTCCTTTTGGTGGGCTACATATGATCCTTGTCGGTGATTTATTTCAACTGCCTCCTGTTGCTGACCGCTATTGTTTCACGGACTCGGTGTCTTCCAATACACATATTGAAGGTAATGTTTGGAGATCATTTCAAATGATCGAGCTTACAACCGTTATGCGTCAAAAAGATGAGCGTGCTTTTGCCGAACGTTTGAATCGCCTGCGAGAAGGTCATCACACAAACGAGGACGTTAAGTTTTTCTCCTCCTTGAATAGACCTTGCAACGTTTCAACCGAAGTGCAACATATTTTTTGTAGAAATATTGATATCGATGCTCACAATGAGAAGGCTTTTGAGGCTTCTGTAAACGAGAAGTATGTTATTCCGGCGCACGATCTAAATTTATTCGTTAAATCGGCGGGACGTGAGAAAAAACCTTCAAGGTATGCTTCGCCCGATGCAAAAAAGACGGGAGGTTTGTTTTCTTATTTGCGCTTGTACGTTGATTGTAAGGTTCATGTTGTCGTGAATGTGGATACCACCGATGGGGTTGCAAATGGTACACCTGGAATTGTTAAGCAATTTTCTACAAATGAGACAGGTGAGGTTGTTGTTATATGGGTGTGTTTTGACGATGCTCGTGTGGGAAAGAGAATGCGACACGAAGGTCGTCAGCTGTTTTCAACGTGGAATGTGTGTGATTTTCGATACACACCCATAACTCGGCAAACTAGGGAGTTCTCCATCAATCGTAAGCATGATGTAATAGCAAGATCACAATTTCCTCTTCGTCCAAGTGATGGGATAAGTGTACATCGAAGTCAAGGTTCTACGTTTGATTCAGGTGTAGTGCACTTCCAGCGTCGTCTATTCCATCATACAGCATACGTTGCTTTAAGCAGATTTCGATCTTCAAAATCTCTGTTTTTGGAAAACTTCTCAGAAGAGTCGATTACTTTACACAAAGATGTGGTAAAAGAGATGGAACGTCTGCGCAAGATAAGCTTACCAATTAATCCTGTCCCTGTTAACATAATCGCATCACGTCCCGCACGTGCTAAATTTGCATTCCATAATGTTCGCAAGTTCAGACTGGACTGCATTAATGGCCTGACATCTATGAAATTATTTGATTTCATAGTGTTTCTTGAGACGCACCTCTCATATGAGCAAACACACGGCGAGGCACTGAATGATTTTTCTGTACTTCGTCAAGATTCGGATTTTGGTGGCATGCTTGTGGCATTTGATAATAAACGCGTCTCCGTCTTTTCTCACAAGGTGTATGATAAAATTCAGTTTGTTGTCCCGGAATACATTACGATGCCAAACACATTCGTAATATGCGTTTACCGTAATCCTCGTTCGTCTCAAGTAGCTTTCTATTCATCATTACAATCACTTCTTGATGCAATTCCCTCGAGTGGACTAATTATGATAATTGGTGACATCAATTTCGATTTCAAAGTTTCGATGCCAAAGCGTTTGATCCAATTGATGAAAGATGCAAGTATGACTCAATGCGTCCAATCATCGACTACTGTGCGGGATACACTTATTGATCACGTTTGGCTTGATATTGCTAAGTTTGATGTTGAAGTTATTGTTGGTGAATCATTTTTCAGCGATTATTTTCCGGTGTATGTATTGATCAAATAAAAAACACATGTCTATGTCAGATTTATATGACATAGCTACTGTAGGCTATAGTGGGGTAGCACATATGGGGTACAGTTTTCTAGGGTTCACATTTGTACCCAAATTTCCCTTAGTCAATTCATTCTCGTTCAGTTTCTCATGGTATCGAGCAGGTTCCCCTGTGGGAACTGTTCCTAGGGCCCACCACCTTTTTTTTCCTGCCCGGAGCGCGCTCTACACTGCCCGAGTCGCGCTCCCCTCTCTCGACCCTGTCGCGCCGCCTGAGCGGCCCCGTCGCGTTGCGCCTGCGGCCCCGTCGCGTCGCCCTCGCGGCCCCTGCACGTCGCGCCGCCCTAGCGGCCGCGTCGCGCCGCCCTCGCGGCCCCGATCCGCCGCCCTCGCGGCTCCTTCGTGTCGCGCCGCCTCGCGGCCCTTTCACGCCGCCCTCACGGCCCTTTCTAGCCGTCCTCGCGGCCCCGTCGCCTACCCCTGCGGCCCCGGAGCCGCCCTTCCCTGCCTCGGCGCCGCCTCTGCTGGCCCCGTCGCCTACCCCTGCAGCCCCGGAGCTGCCCTTCCCGGCCCCGGAGCTGCGCTTCCCGGCCCCGGCGCCGCCTCTACTGGCCCCGACGCCACTCCACCCGGCCCCGACGCCGCTCCACCCGGCCCCGACGCCGCTCCACCCAGCCCCGCCGCCGCTCCACCCGGCCCCGCCGCCGTCCCCACGCGGCCCCGCCGTCACCACCGAGCCGCCGACGCCGCCGAGCTACTGCCGAGCCGCCCGATCCACCAGAGCCGCCCGAGCCGCCGCGCCACCTGAGCCGCCCGAGCCGCCGGGTCGCCGAGCCGCCGAGCTGCAGTTGCTGCCGAGCCGCCGTACCGCCGAGCCGCCCGAGCCGCCCGAGCCGCCGAGTTGCCGACCCGCCGAGCCGCTCGAGCCGCCCTGTCCGGTAAGAGCAGCGCCTCTGTCACTGCACTGCCCTTACCCTACTGTTCGCGCTGCTAGTCTACTGCTGTCATGGCTACCCCTAGTGTCCTCGCTTTTGACGCTGAGGGTCGGGCCATTGACTTTGACGTCTGGGTAGATGACCTGCAGCTTTTCCTACAGTGCGATAGGGCAGACGGTCTCTCCCTCTTTGACCTCACCTCTGGTGCCTCTCTTGCCCCTGCTGCTGATGCCGACGCCACTGTTCGCTCACAGTGGGCCACACGCGATGCTGCTGCACGTCTTGCTGTGCGTCGCCACCTGCCTACCTCTGAGCGTGCGCACTTTAGCCAGTACAAGAGTGCTCACACCTTGTACGACGCTGTAGTTGCGCGCTACTCCTCCCCTGCCACTGCTGCACTGAGCCGCCTCATGCTACCGTACCTCTTCCCTGACCTTGCTGCCTTTCCCACAGTCGCTGACCTCATTACGCACCTCCGCACTAGTGACACTCGCTACCGCGCTGCGCTTCCTGCTGAGTTCTGCGCCAAGAACCCCCCCCCCATGTACATCACCCTCTACTACATAGTCACCCGGCTCCCTGACTCCCTTCGCGTAGTCAGGGACCACTTCCTCTCAGTTTGCCCCACCACTCTCACCGTTGACCTCCTCGAGAAGGCCCTCCTAGCAGCAGAGAAGAGCATAGTCACTGTAGGAGCCTCTCGTGGTGACCCTCGCACCCCCGTCTTTGAGGGGTGTCCCCCCTCCCCCCTTTTGCCCTCTGTTGCCTCTGCTGCTGCGGCCGACCTCGTTGGTTTCGAGTCGGTCGGCGCTGCGTCTGCCCCGAGCGGGAGACGCCGCACCGGCAAGGGCAAGGGGGGCAAGGGTGCTGGAGGGGCTGGCGGGGGTTGCGGAGGTGGCGGTGGCGGCAGTGGAGGGGGTGGGGGTGGTGGTGGGAGTGGTGGCGGGGGTGGAGGTGTCGGTGGCGGCAGTGGAGGCGGAGGCGGCGGCGGCGGTGGCGGTGGGAGCGGAGGTGGCGGAGGTGGCGGCGGTGGAGGAGGCGGCGGCGGAGGAGGTGGAGCTGGTCGGGGTGGCGCTGCGCAGAGGGTCGGCTCCGGTGGTGGTCAGCGCCAGCAGCAGCAGCAGCAGCGGCAGCAGCGCACTCGTGACATCCCCCCCCCTCAGCAGCTCCGTGAGTGGTACGCTGCACGCCAGCGGGGTGGGGGTACTGGTCCGTGCACCTACGTCCTACGCACCGGCGACCGCGCGGGTGAGCAGTGCGGGGGTGCGCACTCCACCCAGCGCTGCTTTGGCCGCCTGACGGACGCTTGGTGTCACCAGTTCCCTGAGGCCACTGAGATCCCCCGCTGGGGCGAGCTGTCTAGGGCGGGTGTAGCTGTCTTTGACCTTGACTTTGATGCTATTCTTGCTGCCATGTATGCTGTGACTATTAGTGATGAGGGTGACTGTTACCGGTGTTTTCCGCCCGACCCGGGCATTGAGACTGCTGCTCTAGGTACTGGTGAGGCTGCTGCTCTAGGTGCTAGCGAGGCTGCTGCTCTAGGTGCTCGTGCGTCTGCTCCCTCAGGTGCTGGTGAGTCTGCTCTCTCAGGTACTGCGTCGGCTTCGGCCTCCCACACCTTCACCCTTGACTCGGGGGCTTCTCGCTCCTTCTTTCGAGACCGCACCACACTCACGCCGCTTGGCCGGCCAGTTGCAGTCTCTCTGGCAGACCCCTCTGGGGGTCCTGTCCTTGCTCACTTCTCCACTGTCCTCCCGTGTCCGGCGGCCCCCTCTGGCACCCTGTCTGGTCTTTACCTCCCCTCGTTCTCTACGAACTTGGTGAGTGGTGCTGACCTACAGGATGCGGGGGTTCACCAGTTCACTCCTGCGAGTCAGCGGGTGACCCACTGCACGGACGCTCGGACAGGCCGACACCTGGCCACGTTTACACGTCGGCCGGGGTCGAGCCTGTACACACTGACCACTGCGTCTCCTCCAGTCACTGCGTCTGGTCAGGTAGCTGCGTCGGGTCAGGTGTTTGCTGCAGCGTCCAGGTCTGGTCCTGAGTCTGCCCCCTGTTCGTGTCGCCTCCTGTCGCACGAGACTCTCCTCTGGCACCACCGCCTTGGTCACCCCTCCCTGCTTCGTCTCCGAGGCATGGCCTCCCGTGTCCTTGTCTCTGGTCTTCCCCGGTCCCTCCCTCCCCTTCCTCCGGGGCCCGGCCCTACCTGCGTCCCTTGTGTCGAGGGGCGGCAGCGGGCTGCCCCTCACTCCTCCCAGTTTCCTCCGACAGAGGCCCCGCTGCAGACGCTTCACATGGACGTGTGGGGCCCGGCCCGCGTCCGTGGACAGGGTCACGAGCGCTACTTCCTGCTGGTGGTTGACGACTACTCGCGTTACACCACAGTCTTCCCCTTGCGCAGCAAGGGTGATATCACTGAGGTGTTGATCGACTGGATCCGCGCAGCTCGTCTCCAGCTCAGGCAGAGCTTCGGCTCGGACTTTCCTATTCTGCGTCTGCACTCTGACAGAGGTGGAGAGTTCTCCTCTGGCCTTCTGCGAGCCTACTGTCGTGCACGAGGCATCCGCCAGACCTTCACGCTTCCGGACTCTCCACAGCAAAATGGGATTGCTGAGCGCCGCATTGGCATGGTCATGGACGTCGCCCGTACGTCCATGATGCATGCGGCTGCCCCCCATTTTCTGTGGCCGTTTGCGGTTCGGTACGCGGCGCATCAGATCAACCTTCACCCCAGGGTCTCCATGCCGGAGACCTCCCCAGCTTTGCTGTGGACGGGGAAGGTTGGCGATGCGTCTGCGTTCCGTGTCTGGGGATCTCGGGCGTTTGTCCGCGACTTGTCTGCGGACAAGCTGTCCCCTCGTGCTGCTCCTTGCGTCTTCCTTGGCTTCCCCCCTGACGCGCCAGGGTGGCAGTTCTACCACCCCACCTCTCGCCGTGTTCTGTCCTCCCAGGACGTCACGTTTGACGAGTCGGTCCCCTACTACCGCCTCTTCCCCTACCGCACTCCGTCCCTCCCCCCGCCACCGCTCTTCCTTGTGCCAGGTCCCCCCCCGGTAGACCCCCTCCCCCCTCAGGGTCCTGCCCCTTCAGGTGTGTCCCAGGTAGACGCAGTCGAGCCTGTCGAGGTTACTGGTGACTCTGGTGCTGCTGAGGGTGCTGAGCCTGGGGGTGCTGACTCTGGGGGTGCTGAGCGTGTGGGTGCTACGCCTGGGGGTGCTGAGCCTGAGGGTGCTACTACTGGGGGTGCTGAGCCTGGGGGTGCTGAGCCTTGGGGTGCTACTACTGGGGGTGCTGAGCCTGGGGGTGCTGAGCCTGGGGGTGCTACGCCTGGGGGTGCTGAGTCTGGGGGTGCTACGCCTGGAGGTGCTGAGCCTGGGGGTGCGGAGCCTGAGGGAGCTGGGCCTGCTCGTGTGGCGTCTGGCGGTGCTGCGCCTGGAGGTTCTCCGGGTGCTTCGTCTCGGCGGGAGCCACTCTCTCCACAGGAGCTGCGCGAGTGGTTTGCCCGGCGCTGGAGGCGTGCTGCTGGAGCTGGAGGTTCTTCGGCTGCTGAGGGTGCTGGTGCTGCGGGTCCCGGAGGTGCTCGTACTGGGAGTACTGGAGCTGCTGGGCCTGCGGGCACGACTGGAGCTGGAGCTGCTGAGGGTGTTGGCGCTGAGGCTACTGCTGTCGGTCCTGGAGGCGGTCCTGCTGGGGGTGCTACTGGTGCTGCTGGAGGTACTGGAGCTGGAGGTGCTGCTGGCGCTGGTGCTGCCGCTGGGGGTACTGGTGCTGTCCCTGCTGTGTCTGGAGTCGCCGCGCGGCCTCGGCCGTACTTCGTTCCGCTCCTTCAGCAGGTTCTTGGTCTCCCGCCTTCTACTGGTCCTCCTCCTCCCTTAGAGTGTCCACAGCCTGTCCCGTCACAGTTACAGTTACAGCCGGCCTCCCCACTGCCCGCTCCTTCTCCCTACACTGGTCCTACTGGAGGTCTGGCTGAGCGTCGTGAGCCTGCGTCTCGCCCTGCGTCGCCTGTCAGTCTTGCTCGCACTAGTGGTCGTGGTTCGCGTCAGCGTCCTCCTCCTGTCCCTGGCACACACCGGATGTTTCTGCGTCCGTCCACTGCTCCTCTGCGTGCCCCTTTGCCTTCTCCTCCTGAGTCCTCTCTTCCTGCTCTTCCCGACCCGGAGTCGGACTCTCTTCGTGCTGCCAGTCCTACTGTCACGCGTCTCCTTGCTACTGTCGTCACTGACCCTTCCTTTGAGTCCACTGCTGCGTCTGCCCTAGTTTCTGAGCTCGTCGACTTTGCTGCTCGCTGTCGTCTAGACTACGCTGCTAGTCTTGTCGTTGAGTCTGAGTCTGTCTGTCCTCCGTCCGTCGGGGGTGAGTGTGCCCTTGGCACGGACGTCCTTGAGGACAGGCAGGAGGAGTTCCAGTGTTTGGCTGCTGCTTCACCTCATCTCGTGTCCGTACTGCTTACCCCTGAGGGAGACCCGGATGCACTTGACATCCCGACTCCGCGCTCTTACGCGGAGGCGATAGAGGGTCCCTACTCCTCTCAGTGGCAGGCAGCTATGGACACAGAGATGGCTTCCTGGAAGTCCACAGGCACCTACGTTGACGAGGTTCCCCCGCCTGGGGCGAACATCGTCAGTGGCATGTGGATTTTCAGGGTGAAGCGACCGCCGGGTTCTCCGCCTGTCTTCAAGGTGCGTTACGTGGCTCGTGGCTTCAGTCAGCGGCAGGGAGTTGACTACTTTCAGACCTTCTCTCCCACCCCGAAGATGACCACTCTTCGGGTACTGCTGCACATAGCTGCTCACCGCGACTACGAGCTGCACTCTCTTGACTTCAGCACTGCTTTCTTGCAGGGCAGCCTGCACGAGGAGATCTGGCTGCGTCGCCCACCTGGCTTCACTGGGTCTTTTCCTCCTGGCACCCAGTGGAGCCTCCGGCGGCCAGTCTACGGTCTCCGCCAGGCACCGCGTGAGTGGCACGACACACTGAGGACTACACTTGCGGCTCTTGGGTTTGCTCCCTCTACTGCCGACCCGTCGCTGTTTCTGCGCACCGACACTTCTTTGCCGCCGTTCTACATCCTCGTGTACGTCGACGACTTGGTCTTTTCCACAGCTGACACTGCTGGACTCGCCCACGTGAAGTCCGAGCTGCAGAAGAGACACACGTGCACAGACCTGGGTGAACTGCGCAGCTACCTTGGCTTGCAGATCACCCGGGACAGAGCACGCCGCACCATTACCCTGACTCAGTCACACATGGTGCAGCAGGTCCTTCAGCGCTTCGGCTTCACGTACTCCTCGCCTCAGGCCACTCCTCTGCCTACTCGCCACTCGCTCTCAGCTCTGCCTTCGGATGAGTCCGTAGAGTCGAGTGGCCCGTACCCAGAGCTTGTTGGCTGCCTCATGTACCTGATGACCTGCACACGACCTGACCTCGCATACCCTCTTAGCATTCTCGCACGCTATGTTGCTCCTGGGAGACACAGACCGGAGCACATGGCTGCAGCGAAGAGGGTGTTGCGTTACTTGTGCAGTACGTCGGGCACGGGGCTTGTG
Organism: Closterium sp. Naga37s-1; assembly: GCA_947471745.1. NCBI lineage: Eukaryota > Viridiplantae > Streptophyta > Zygnematophyceae > Desmidiales > Closteriaceae > Closterium > Closterium sp. Naga37s-1. The sequence continues at coordinate 122,462 of CANJKZ010000139.1, read as the reverse complement.
CTTGGAGGGCAGAGTCCAGTGGTCCTCACTGGGCACGCAGACGCTTCTTGGGCTGACGACCAGGCTACGCAGTGGTCGTCACAGGGTTACACCTTCAGCCTTGGTTCCGGCTCTGTTTCGTGGCGGGCTACCCGCTCGTCTTCTGTTCTCGGCTCCAGTTGTGAGGCTGAGATCTACGCCGGGGCCATGGCTGCACAGGAGCTTCGCTGGCTCACCTACCTGCTGACTGACCTCGGAGAGCCGCCTCGTTCTCCTCCAGTGCTGTACGTAGACAACAAGGCCATGCTGGCCTTGTGTCGAGAGCAGAGACTGGAGCACAGAACGAAGCACATTGCTCTCCGCTACTTCCTTGCTCGTGAGCTACAGCAGCGTGGTCAGCTGCGGCTTGCGTACGTGGCCTCTCAGGCCAACACTGCTGATATCTTCACCAAGGCACTTGCGCCTTGTGATCATCAGCGCTTCTGTACTCAGCTGGGTCTTGTGCCTACCTTGCCTCACTTGCTCACCCCTTGACCTTGTTTGTACTGTTGCATATATATATACACCTGCTCTTGCTTGTCTAGCCTTATATATATATGTAATCCTGCATGTGAACTGGCCTTGTGGCCTTGAACTTGTGCTCGGAATGTGTGGTGACTTTGTGATCCACCCTGAGCTTGCTTTGCTTTGCTTGACTGGTCTTGTGACCCCTTGTTCTCCCCCACTTTGCCTATGGGGGTGTGTCAGATTTATATGACATAGCTACTGTAGGCTATAGTGGGGTAGCACATATGGGGTACAGTTTTCTAGGGTTCACATTTGTACCCAACTTTCCCTTAGTCAATTCATTCTCGTTCAGTTTCTCAGTCTGTTATTCTTTTCCATACAGGTGGCCTTCCATATAATGAGAAGACACTTGCGAAGGTGAGAGCGCTTTGAGTTGTGTTTTGTGTTGCGTCACTATCTTTTTAGATTGATATGCTATGTTTTCATGTTGTGTTTTATACGTACTTTTTTTCTCACACACTTTGCAACATACATTCTATGCAATGCATATCTTGTAAACATCTACATTTTCTCACAATCATCTTTTCATACTTGCCTCTCTCTCTCTCTCTCTCTCTCTCTCTCTCTCTCTCTCTCTCTCTCTCTCTCTCTCTCTCTCTCTCTCTCTCTCTCTCTCTCTAATGGTCCGTATATTGATATGGCAGAAAGGTACACACATACAGTTTCAGAAGCATGCAATTTCAGTCTAATCCCTCTAGAGTTCCACCAGTGGCTCCAAAACAGCAAAACAATCACCCAGGTGTAGTTCATGGCCAATACCCCCTACCGGGGGGTTCTCAGCTGCTGCCGCCTCACCCAATCTCATGAGGAGGCCCACCGACTGTCCTCTCTGAAGAGCAGCTGACCACCGTTGCCTGAACTGATGCAGAAACTTAGCGGCATGATAGGAGTTAGAATCGGCGTTGAAAATACATGGAAAATAATAATGACCTCACATTAGGTGACCTTGCGGTGAAACTTTTCCATAACCAACTCGTGCCACCGCAAGGTCACCTAATGTTCACCTCACACCCTCGCTACGGCCAGCCCTACACCGCCCCTGCCGCCTTTGCTACACCCTCCCCTGTGTTTACACCCCTGCAAGGTCATCATCGAGCACCTGCCAGAGGTCCCCTAGTCTCGGCTCCCAGGGGTCCATAGGTGCTTGGGGGAAGGCCGCTTCAGCCGCCGTGTTGCTCTTGTTGAGGAACGAGGTGGCCTGAGATCGCTGCAGCATGACTGGCCAGCGTTGGCGGTAGTGCGCGTTGAGGCGGGAGGCTGTGGTTGTGAGTGGCCACGGCCAACAGTCGTAGGAACTGCACCGTGTCCGTTGCTAGTGCCCCGTAGGTCTCAACTGCTAGGCCAAAGAACCCCACGTAGTCTGGCCGGCCCTCGTACAGGCGGTGCTTCCTCTCCGAAGCCTCCCTGGCCGCCCACCCCGGCGGCTTCCGTACTCGTGGGTCCGGCCTTTGCAGCACCGGGTCTGTCACTGTTACGTCAGTGACCCACGTCTCTGCAGACTCCCTGTCCTGAAATGCTAGATCCGCCCGCTTGCGAAGGACGGGGGGAGAGAATGTCGCCGTCTCATGGAATGTGTTAAAGCCCGCTTCTCTTGCCAACCTCAGAGCCGTGTAGACCAGCGCGTTGTCTGTTCTCACCACATCCCCCCCCTCACCACAACGGAGCAGGTGATTGGCTAGGCTGCTGTCCGCAATCTCAGAGTTGTCACGCTTACAGGGGCACTTGATTGTGACTGGAAGGGCCATCCCTAGGCGGAAACCGAGGGCTAGCAAGAACTGACCAGGGGCAAATGTAAGGTCAGATCTCGTCGGCACCGCGTGAAGCCAATCTCCAGCCCCCACCCCCTTCAGGCTAACCAGCCTGATTCCATGTCCCTGGTCCTCCCCTGGTTTGTCGACCAAGGTATCGGCCAGCAGCTCCCGTGCACGTGTGGCGTTGATGTGCTTCGACAAGATCAGCTGCAGGTTACCCTGGCCCGCCGGGCCTGCTCTGTAGGCCTGGAGTGCCGTCTGCGCATCTGCCGGCAAACCCTCCTCTAGTGTCACGAGCACGTTCGTCTCCGGGGGTGGGGGAACCCAGTCCCTGGACAGAAGGGTTACTGCCCGTGACAGTAGCTCCGTCTCCCGCAGGTTCATCTGCTGCAGCAGGTGGTGCGCCGCTGTGAGGGAGGCAATATACGCCGCCGGTGCCTCAGAAAGGGGATCGATGATACTCAGACCTCCCAGGCGGACGGGCAGCGTCGCTTGTCGCCAGAGGAGGCTCTGCTCCAATTCAGTCGAGGGGATCCTTAGCTTGGCTGCTGTCAGCGCCGCCCCTAGCAGAGACTCGCTCCACGCCCTCCACTCTTCCCGTTCCAGCGTACCGCTCGGAGTAGTGCGGAGCAGGTAAGACATCCTGCGTGAGATGCTGCGGGTGAGTAGGAGCAGGGCGTGTTGTGGGTGTAGTTGCGCGATCAAGGGGACCGGTGCCGACGCTTTGTTGAGCGCCTGCCGAACCTGTGTGGTGCAGTACTCCCGTGTGCCGATAGGACTTCCCAACACCGTGATTCCCTCCGTGCCCATCAACAGGCCGTGTGGTGGCCCTGCTAGCCCTTCGTCTCCCTCCCGTGGTCCCCATGCCGATGACTTCGCCACGTTACATCGAAGCCCCCGCTTCGCCAACTCAGTGACGATGACGTCAAACGCCCTGAACACCTCCTCCCGCGGTCCCACCACTGTGATGTCGTCAGCGTACGCTATGACAGCCGCCCCTGGGTGAGTGGATGCCACACACATCAAGATCGGTTGGATCGCCGCTGCAAATAGGAGTGGGCCAAGGGGGTCCCCCTGACGCACCCCACGGGAGCTGATGATGTGGTCGACTCCCATAGCCGGGTCGACCAGGAGCCTCGACGGGGAGTCATATAGCGTCCCTACGAACGGCAGGAGCTGATGGAGATCGGATAGCTGCAGCGCCGTGAAGAAGGCCTCCCGCTCGACTGTATTGAACGCGTTCTCAACATCGAGCTGGAGGGCGATGTGGTTCTCGTTCTCACGGAGCAGGGCGCGTACTGTATGAATGACGCATTCCGCGCCGCCGAGAACTGAAACACCGAACTGGACCGGAAGAAAAAACTCTCGAATCGCCGGTGCTAGCTCTCGTAGTGCCGCCTTAGCCGCTACCCTAAGTAGTGCCTAGCCGATCGCGATAGGACGTACACCCTCTCTACCTCTACCCTCCCCCCTCTCTCCCCCCTCCTTCACCACTTCTTCCAGGCTGTTTTGTATCAAGCCCCTCATGCAACAGCCCCCTCAGCCACCTCTCCTTCACCAGCAGCGGCACCGGCAGCGGCACCAGCAGCGACACCTGCAGCGGCACCAGCGGTCATCCCCGCCTTCCACACCTCCCTCTTTGAGGACTCCCATGAGGAGTTCCTTAACCTCCACCTCTGTGGCCCCTCGCTTCTACTCATCACCTTCGACCTCTCTGGCACACCCGTTTTTGCCTTCTCTCTCTCTCTCTCTCTCTCTCTCTCTCTCTCTCTCTCTCTCTCTCTCTCTCTCTCTCTCTCTCTCTCTCTCTCTCTCTCTCTCTCTCTCTCTCTCTTCCTCCCTCTCTGTGCACCATTCTATCTAACTATTCATTTAAATTCCTCATTCTTTGCTATTTCCCTTGATGTAATGAATGAACAGCCGCCGAAGGTTGCTAGCTTCAGCTCGCTAGTAGAGGTTTTGCTCAGGCCCCAAAAGCCTTTGAACTTCACGGTTCGTGCAATGGTTATTGGTGTTCGACCGCACGACCTTGATCAGCCGAATGCGGGCAAATTCCCTGCAAAGCTGTATGTGATGGATGATGAAGGGAAGAAAATGGAGTTGTTGTTTTGGGCTGAGACGCAGCCGCCACCGACGCCATGGACGATCGACAGGTGCTGCAAGACACTTGGAGAGTTCGTTCTTGGAGCTACATACGACATCTGCTCCGTCCACTGCGTTTACTCCAAGAAACCCGGGTGAGCTTTTAAATCGTATGGAAGCCTTTAATACTTGATCACATTGTTCCCTAATAACATGTGGTGTCTTGCTTCTCTTCTCGTAGTCATTGTTCATTCTGAAGAATCTTTGGTTAAATTGAAAACTTCTATAGTTCTTTTACGTCTCCCCATTCAATTCGGTTTAACATACTCGTTATGTTGTGTCTAGAAATGACTTGGCAGTTAGTAGCAATATGAGGCTCACCATGGAGTGTAACTTGCTTAAGGTACTTTGTATACACCCTTCTTTACTTTGTCTTCCTTTTGACCATATCACATTACATCTAAACAATTCTTTACAGGTACTCTGCTGGCATACTGGATGGTGTACTCAACTGGGAGCACCGTTCTTCGCATGCCCGCATGACGGCTGAGGCGGACAGCATCCCGTTGAGTGTTTTCACTCCTACACGGCTGGATGCTTTGTTCTCGTCTGATCCGCCCACACGTCGCCAGGTTTGTGTGCACGTCGTGTCATTACGTTAAAGTTAATCTTACTCATAGACTTCAGATGTGTACTCTTATTTCATTCTTATGTTATCACGCATCAATGTTCATACCGATATAGTAACAACGTTTTGAACAAAATGTTTTGGTATTTATTACTTACAGGTTTCGTCCTTCATTGTGGAGCTGACGATCTCCAAGATGGAGCCCTGTTTCTTGCTGCGCGCTCTGTGTTCGGTTCGTGATGAGAGCGGACGCTTCGGTTTGACGGCGTTAGGCTCATCTGCGGACAGGATTCGCATGTTTGTGACAGAGCAGCAAAAGGTGACCAGGACTTCGTTCACATCGACTCCCGTGGTCGTGTGGATCACTGAGGTCTACGTCGAGCATCCCCAGATCTACACGACCAAGAGGTATAGTACAAGCGGTCTTACAATGTGCTTATTGATTAGTCAAGTGTTTGTACTTGAATATGGATGTTGTTGATACGCGGTAACGTACATGATGTATATAGCCTCAACTATCTTTCAAATCTGTATATGGTATTCTTTCCTACCAGGTCGAGGATCATCAAGATCACTGATGATGCTGTTGTTGCTCGCGTCACTCGGAGTCTGATGAGTTTGACTTTTTTTTCTTGATTTGGTGAGTCAGCAGCTGTTCGCGCTGCAATGCTTTCTGCAGCTGCGATTGGCTGCTGCTCAGGCGGAATGTTCATTCGGGTGAGCAAGCAGCTGCTCGCGTGTTTGAGCGAGCAACTACTCGCGCTGCCAATTTCGGAAAATTCTGATTGGTGCTCACGGAGCGTGTTCATTTCGTCGGTGCGCGAGCAGCTGTTCGCACTTCGTGTGGAGTAACGTGAGTGTTATAGGCTCACGAATTATGAGTTGCGCTGGTGGGGAGACCAGCGAAGCGATCAAAGCGTGAGTTCGGTTACTCACGTTCTAATCAACAATAACAGCTCGGATACAGGGGTGTTCACGCCTCGAGAAGCGAGGCATACGTGGCGAGTTCTGCTTCGATAACTAAGTGTGATTTTGAACCGCTTGGGACGCTAAAGCTCGGTTCACGCGATCAGTCCAACTCAGCTCGTGGATCGAGCTGAGTAACCCCGCGCGACTTCAATCGGAAAGGATCTCAATCGTTCGAGAATGGCGCGAAGTTTGATCTTGGATCGGTGCCATCAACACAACTCGTCCACGAATTTTGAATTGCTTTAGTGATGAATCGGGAGTCCGCCGAGCTACAAATTTTAAACGGAGGGAAATGTGAAAGTGTTCTCACTACGAGAAACAAGACTGCAAGTTTGAAAAGCATAAAAGGATAGATTAGAATGTAATATAGATTTACTATAGAGCTTTGCGTTCTTGTTCTTCTAATACATAACTTTAGTGGAAATCTTTCAGTGCCTGCTTCCTAAATGTTGCCAAGGCTATCATCTGTTTGACTACGCCGAGAAAGGAACGAACGCTGCTGCAACTCAGTGACTACTACAACCCTCAATCTACAACCTCAGAACCAAGGATAGGGGCTGACCTTTGTCATGCACCCAGGGACCCTCGGAGGTGACCCCGAGGAGAGAGTTTTAGTATCAACTAAGGATGTTAGTAGCTGGATTAGTGTGCATTCTGAGTAACAAGTGGTATCATAGCCCTGGTTCCTATGTTGTCACCGTTAGAATGCCATGGGTACGAATGGAGCTGAACGGTCTTCGAGCCAATTAAGCAGTGGAGGCCAAACAACTGGGGTCTGGCGCCAAGGATGGCTCAGACCAGCTAGAAATCCCTGTTAAAGAAAGTGCTCAGGAACTTCAGCGTTGATAGGTTCAACGGCACCGAATATGATGAATGGGCATGGAAGATGCAGCTGTATTTGAGGCAGGTGGGACTGCTCAAGTTGATGATTGGGAAGGAAGAGAGACCAAGCAACCCTAACCAGCAAGCAGAGTGGGATGAAAGGGTGACAGTGGATTTTTTCTTCTATCACAAAGCTTGGAGCTTAATCAACGAGCCCATATAATGCATCTGCTAGAGGAGGCGGAATGTGGACCGAAAGCATGGGCCGTGCTCAAGGAGCTGCACGCCCCAACGTCGGTTGTAGCTACAATAATGCTGGAGTGGGAGTTAGCTTTGTTGCGAGTAAGCAAGGGGGGGGCGCTGCAGCCTGTACTAGACTAGATGCGCGATATGTACGCGAAGTTGACGCGGATGATGTTACCTTCCTTGGGGCGTTTGACCACTTCACAGGTAGCTTCGAAGTAATTGCGCTGTGCCACAACCAAACGAAGTGCGCGGCCTGGTCGCAAGCAGGCCAACGGGCGGTGACCTTACCTAACGGTGTCCCCTTCACAGATGGCGGTTTGAAAGTACTTGTCAGCTTCTTTGGCGGCAACGACGCAACAGCCGAGTTCTTACGGAGAAACCTATAAGCAATGGGGTCCCCATTGCGATTGATCTCACGGATGGAGCCGCAACTCGCTTCTGTGCTTCTTAACCGGTGCATTTTGCGACGTGTCTCCTACCTCGCCTGAACGACACCGCTGACTCCATTGCCAGTCGAGGAGTGGTCTGGTTGGGGTCAGCGGCTGTTCGATACATTGTTGACGGCGTGTGTTATACACCACCACGCGGAGAGGCAGAGACCACACGTACCTGGGTCCAGGCATCGCTCCCTATCTCGCTTGGGGGCCTGGGTTTAGGGTCAACAAGGCACCACTGTTCGGAGTGGGGCCAGGGCCGTCTAGAACACCTCCGCGACTCCGCGCTGACGAACACATCAGTGTGCACTCACCCGCACGCACTAACAAAGATGGTGCTGCTAAGCGACCTGTCCCAGTTTGTGGCACAACTGCTGACATCATCCCGCCTCATAGCACTAGCGAAGCCCGATGGGGGTCCAAGACCGATAACAATAGATGAAAGCATCATGAGGCTAGCAGCCAAAGCGGCACTCATCTTGAACGAAGACGTCAGCAAGTACATCCTGCCATATCAGTATAGCGTAGCTGTCGCTGGTGGGGGGGGAACGATCATTCACACTGCTCGCCGCATTTACAGCCTGCCTCTCCGCTGCCTGGTCCTTCTCCTTACACTGCGCCGACGGGTAGTCTTACTGAGCGTCGTGAGCCTGAGTCTCATCCTCCGTCGCCTGAGTCTAGTCCAGAGTCGCCTGAGTCGCGTCCAGAGTCGCCTGTCCGCGCTGTCCGCGCTGGTCGTCGTGCTCCGCGTCAGCGTCCTCCTCCTGTCCTTGGCACTCACTATATGACCCTGCGTCCTTCCACTGCTCCACAGCGTGTCCCTCTGCCGTCTCCTCCTGCGTCCTCTCTTCCTGACGTTGCTGTCCCGCCGTCAGACCTTACTCGTGCTGCCAGTCCTACTGTCGCACGTCTCCTTGCCACTGTTGTCACTGACCCTACCTTTGAGTCCTCTACTGCGTCTGCTCTAGTCGCTGAGCTTGTTGACTTTGCTGCCGCCTGTCGTCTAGACTACGCCGCTAGCCTTGTTGCTGAGTCTGAGTCTGTCTGTCCTCCGTTCGTCGGGGGTGAGTGTGCTCTTGGCACGGACGTCCTTGAGGACAGACAGGAGGAGTTTGAGTGCTTTGCCGCTGCTTTACCTCATCTCGTGTCCATGCTAATTGCCCCTGAGGGAGACCCGGATGCACCAGACATCCCGACCCCACGCTCTTACGCAGAGGCGATGGAGGGTCTCTACTCCTCTCAGTGGCAGACAGCCATGGATGCAGAGATGGCTTCCTGGAAGTCCACAGGCACCTACGTCGACGAGGTTCCCCCACCTGGGGCGAACATCGTCAGTGGCATGTGGATTTTCAGGGTGAAGCGGCCGCCGGGTTCTCCGCCTATCTTCAAGGCGCGTTACGTTGCACGAGGCTTCAGTCAGCGAGAGGGAGTTGACTTCTTCCAGACCTTCTCCCATACCCCGAAGATGACCACTCTTCGGGTTCTGCTGCACGTCGCTGCTCAGCGTGACTACGAGCTCCACTCTCTTGACTTCAGCACTGCTTTCCTACAGGGCAGCCTGCACGAGGAGATCTGGCTGCGCCGCCCACCTGGCTTCACTGGGTCGTTCCCTCCTGGTACCCAGTGGAGCCTCCGGCGGCCAGTCTACGGTCTCCGCCAGGCACCCCATGAGTGGCACGACACACTGAGGACTACTCTTGCTGCTCTTGGGTTTGCTCCTTCTACTGCTGACCCGTCGCTGTTTCTATGCACCGACACCACTCTGCCACCGTTCTACGTTCTAGTGTTCGTAGACGACTTGGTCTTTGCTACTGCTGACACTGAGGCACTCGCTCACGTGAAGTCGGAGCTGCAGAAGAGATACACGTGCACAGACCTGGGTGAGCTGACAAGCTATCTTGGCTTGCGGATCACCCGGGACAGAGCACAGCGCACCATCACCTTGACTCAGTCACACATGGTGCAGCAGGTCCTTCAGCGCTTCCGCTTCACGTACTCCTCGCCTCAGCCCACTCCTCTGCCTACCGGTCACTCGCTCTCAGCTCTGCCTTCAGATGAGTCCGTAGAGCCGAGTGGCCCGTATCCAGAGCTTGTGGGCTGCCTCATGTACCTGATGACTTGCACTCGACCTGACCTTGCATACCCTCTTAGCATCCTAGCACGCTATGTCGCTCCTGGCCGTCACCGGAAGGAGCACATGGATGCCGCTAAGAGGGTGTTGCGCTACTTGTGCAGTACGTTGGGCATGGGGCTTGTGCTTGGAGGACGGTGCGACGTTGTCCTCACTGGACACTCAGACGCTTCTTGGGCTGACGACCAGGCTACTCAGCGGTCGTCTTAGGGTTACACCTTCAGCCTTGGCTCTGGCTCAGTTTCTTGGCGTTCTACACGCTCGTCTTCAGTTCTCAGCTCCAGTTGTGAGGCTGAGATCTACGCCACAGCCATGGCTGCCCAGGAGCTACGCTGGCTCACCTACCTGCTGACCGACCTGGGAGAGCGGCCTCGTTCTCCTTCTGTGCTGTACGTCGACAACAAGGCAGTCCTTGCCTTGTGTCAGGAGCACAGACTGGAGCACAGAACGAAGCACATCGCTCTGCGCTACTTCCTTGCTCGAGAGCTGCAGCAGCGTGGTCAGCTTCGTCTTACCTACGTGGCCACTCGGGCCAACACTGCTGATGTGTTCACCAAGGCGCTTCAGCCTTGTGATCATCAGCGTTTCTGTACTGTTCTAGGCCTAGTGCCTACTGTCCCTCACTTGCTCACTTCTTGACTCTGCTTGTACTGTGATCTCTATATATATACCTGCATGCTTACACTTGCTAGGTTGTGATCATTGTACCTCTTATTATATTATCAAACTGCATGTGAACTGGTCTTGTGACCGCTTGCTTGTGCTCGGAATTTGTGTGGTATCCTTGAGATCCACCCTGAGCTTGTTTTGCTTTGCTTTGCCTTGACTGGTCTTGTGACCATCTGGTTGTCTCCCACTTTGCCTATGGGGGTGTGTCAAACTTTGTATATGTTTGTACTGTGTAGGCTGTAGTGGGTTTAGCCTTAGGGGGTACAATCTCTAGGGTTTCATACTTGTACTCCCAACTTTCCTAGTTCAATCATTCTCGTTGAATTCAACATTCTAACACATCCCTCTCACTGTCCAAGAGGCTCCTTCGGGTCCTCATGCTGCTCAGTGGCGCGATGCCATGGAAATTGAGTGCGAAGCCTTCACTCGCAACCCCTTATTCAACGACGAGATTCCACCTTCAGGAGTCCACATTGTTGGAGGCAAGTGGCTGTTTTGAGTGAAACAACTCCCGGGCGAGACCCAAGTGTTCAAAGCGCGCTATGCGGCCAAGGGATTCAATCACCGCTAGTACTTTGACTTCTTCAAAGCCTTCTCTCCCAAATCCAAACCACCCGCCGTTCGCACGCTCTTGGATGTGGCCGCACGAGAAAACATGGAAATCAAATCCATGGATGCCTCTTCGGTTTTCTTGCAAGAACATCTCAAAGAGATTGTGTTCATGGATGGACCCGAAGGCTTTCCGGGTGAGTTCCCTCCCAACTCTGTCTTGAGTTTGATTGACGTACCCGGAATCGTCAGTGTGCCCCACCTTCTCTGCCTTGAGTTTGATTGACGTCTATTGGGGGGTGATAGTGTTAGCTCTCAATCTCACCTTTTGTACTTGTACTTTTTATATCTTAGTTTACTGTAGTTTGTACTTTGTGTTTGGTTGGGTGTACACCCACATCCCAACCAAACCCAAATGTGATCTTTAAGCAATCTCCAACCCACCAATTGGAGATTTCCTTGGGATTACCCTCAATTCCTAGGGATTGCTTTCGATTCCCTCCCCATCCATACCTAGCTCATTCTGGATGTACTTAAGGAGCTTCAAGCTCATTAATATTGTGGTGGAGCTTCAAGCTTCATCTACTGTGGGGAGAAGAAATGACGGGGGTTAACGATCGACTACATCTGATGTGCAACATGGCCACATCTAGTTCACATTGGATTTGATTGGTTGAGTTTCGAGATGTAGAATGGTGCAATGTGGTGGAATCTTGAAGTGTTGGGGGGGGGTATGCTTGGTATTACATTCACGTACGGACAACTGTGACACGTTTGTTTGTTTTTGCTTTGCTTTGCTTTGTTTTGTTTTGTATGTGTGTGTGTGTGTGTGTGTGTGTATGTGTGTGTGTGTGTGTGTGTGTGTGTTACTTCTAACCTTGAATTCTATCCCATTGGGTGTGTTGGCGTATGCTTGTTAGTAGGCAATATAGGTAGTTGGGATTGTTGAAATGTTGTTCGCCATATGGGTTTGTTGAAGCCCACACCATGCTGTAGTGAAGGGTTTGACAGGCCTTTCTTCCCCGTGCGTTCCATGCAATCGAATTTATAATAGCCTGGGTAGTTCATTCATAGCACTCGTGATTTTTTTTTTTTTTATGTGTGTTCTTTTTTTGTCAGTACCACTGCTGCCCTTCTAACCATGAGCGATCGCAACTATTGATGACCAAGCAGCCATAGAGGACAAAACAACAGATCCCCCCCTTGCATGTCTCACCACAATGGCATGTTTCGGTCCCATGCCATGCCCCACCCCCGTGCCATGCCTCACATTTACGCCGTTACCATTCCCTCCCACGTATCCTGTCAATAGATACCCTGATGACCCTCCATCTCCCTCCCATGGCCCGCATGTCCCCGTCACAGCCAACTCTCCAACAACAAGCTGTCTAGTACCATTCCCGACGCCATAAGCGCCCTCACAGCTCTTGTAAGGCTGTAAGTGTGCCAGTCATTGGGAACCAAGCAGCCATAGATGACCAAGCAAAGCATGCCTCCATCCTATGCCATGCGTTACTCCGAAACCGTCACCACCGCAGTTGAGCGAAATGTCAATCATGGTACCACTGTTCGAGTATAAAACTTTGATCTGGTTTGCCTCGAAATGAATGTGTCCGACTTGACACAATGTTTGAGTCGAACATGTACCTGCTGTGCTGGACTCGATACCCGCGTGACTGGGGTCGCACGGGTTGGAAATATAGGTTGACAGATCCATTTTTAGTGCTCATAATTCAACAAATTCTCTCTCCTAGCTCACCTCCCTGGCCTTCTAAAGCATTCCTCCTGTTCTTGGTTCGTTGAACGCTGTGACGTTCCGTTCTTTACAGAAATTGTTAGTTCACAGTACTGATCATACCTAGCTGTCACCATACCTCAGTACGTATTATGTCAACAGTCAATGTTGTCAACGGGAGTTGGATTTGGCCCCGTCCTCGCTTGGGCGGAGCCGACTCCGTGGTCGGGTGTGAGGGGAGCAGCCGACCGGCAGCAGTGGGCTAACTGGTCGACGGGGTTGGTCAACATGCACGGGGGCCACTGCATGGGTGCCGACTTCAGGTAGCCGACTTGGGTGGTCGGCTGACAACTGTGCTGGTCGACGTGGAGCTGGTCGACCAGGAGTGACGTCAACCTGGAGCTGGTCGACCAGGGGTGTGGTCGACCTGGTGAGGTCGAATGGAGGTGGCCGTCGACTTGGGAGGTCGAAGGGCACATACAGGTTCAGCTGGTCGACGTGGTTGCCCAGTCGACCGGGTTACCTGGGTGACAAGGTTATGTGGAGGAGTGCGGCGGTCGCCCAGGCGATGTTGGCGAGACCGACCTCGGTAGTGGTATCCCGAGGTCGACGTGGCGGATCAGGTGCAGTCGTCAGCACGAGGACAACTTGGTGTGTGCGCTGTGCAGGTGACGAGGCGCAGCATGCCAATCACCTACGAGCACCTGCGAAGTAGGTGCGCTGCTGTTTTGCGGGAGCAACGCTGGCACGCAGTCAACCTACAGTGTTGGCACGCCGTCGACTTGCAGTGTTGGCAAGCCGCGACTTCTCACTGCTGGAGCGCGGTCGACCAAGTCGTGCTGGAACGCGGTCGACCGTGCTGCGCTGGCAGTCGACCTGCTTGCATGCTAGCTCTGATGTAGTCTTGTCTTGCCAACTTCGTTGTATCATTGTTCTGAACTTTTCCTAGTGGAACTCTTGCCAACTTTCCCGTGAACTAGCAAGCAGTGTGCGCACAAGGAAACGACTAAGGAACGAACGAACGCAGAGATCCCTCCTACCCCGTGCCTAGCCCGTAGTCTAGCTCCCGTTGATAGAGTTATCTCCGCAAATGTACCCCGCATATCCCTGTCGCAGCCATCTCTCCAACAACCAGCTGTCTGGTGTCATTCCCCCCGCCATGTTTGGCATCACATCCCTCCAATACCTGTACGTGTGCCAGTCATTGCCAATCGAGCAGCCGTAGACGACCGAGCAACTCATGCCTCCCTCTCGTGCCATGTCTCACTCCCATGCCATCACTATACCCACCGCACCATCCCCCCACATAACATGTCAATGCAACCATGACTCTCCGTTTGCCATGGCCTGCATGTTCCCATCACAGCAATCTCTCCAACAACCAGCTGTCTAATGCCATTCACCCCCGCATAGGCGACCTGACGGCCCTCCGAGAGCTGTAAGTGTGCTGCCATTGGCAAACCAAGTAGCCAGAGACGACCTAGTGTCACTCAGGGGCAACACTTCTTTAGAAAGCGGTTCAGTGTGAAACATCTCAAGGTTAAAACTACCCTATTTTAGGAAAATTGGATTACAAAAACTGTGCTAACTTAAAAAAACCAGAATGTTATCATGTTCTGGTAAGGTGGAGACCATCGAGTCCTGTAGTGCCGCCTTCGATTTTTTTTCGACCTACAGTGCCTTCGAGGCAATAAAATCCACTTGCTATTGCTTTTGATTCCTAAAGTGAATAGTTGTAGTGGGATTTAGTGGGAATTTACTTTTACAGAGGCATTTTTTGTGTGTTTAGAAATTGGATCGGTGAAGGCACAATGGAAGAAGAAAATGTAGGAAGATCGTACAAGTCTTATAGGCAAGAGCAAGGTCATTAACCGAGGATAATATCTAGTGAAGTAGAAAGCCACATATATATGGCTGAACTCTTGAGGCTAGTTGCAGCACCTCAAAGCTGAGGGCAAGGCTAGCCAACCTTGCCAAGCTAGCAAGTGAGGCCACATGTTGCACATGTGGGCCAAGATGGAACAACAGCCCACATGGCAGCATATGGCACAGCATAGGGGCCAGCAAGGTGAGCATCAGATGAGTGGACAGATGACAATGCCAACAGTGACCACACTTCACTGCGGGTGAGTGTGGTGGAGTGTGGACATTTGATGGCGAGCATAATGAGAATGGAAAGTGCAGCTACTGAGAGTTGAACCCACGACCTCTAATACCAAATATGAGATACTACCAAACGGGACATACTTGCTGCACAACAGTTTGGAATTCGATGGTTTTCACAAGGGGGCCGTGAAGCTGCTCTTGTTGAGAACCTTCACCGTCTCGACTCTCGAGCTTGCTGTTGCCTTAAGAAGAGCCTTGAAGTCGTCGCGGAATCCCTTGACAGCCAATGCAGTCCATCCATTCCAAGGTTCAGGAGTTCGACTGATGACTGTGAGATGGTACAGGGGGGAGGAAACTTTAGCCTGCCCGGTTTATACAGTAGGCTTGTGGGTTAATTTCAGTAGAGGAATGTCTTGTCACGCTTTGGTTTCTTGGTGAGATCTCACTGCATTGCACACTAACCCTAGCTAGTGTAGAAGATACCCTAGCTAAGAGGAATTTGATCGCAAAAATTGCTTTAATTGAAGAGACCATATTGCAAACATGATTCGGCAAGGTTGGGGAACATCGAGATGGGATCGAGATCTACAACATGGCATGAAATGAGCATAAACCCATTCCGCGAATGAATCTTAGGATTCCCAATCCATATTACCTATCACAGGGTTTTTGCCTACATATCCAAGGCTAAATACCCAAGGTTACAAGTGTTCAGCTTCAGGAGCGTTTTCGTCAGGACCGTTGATGAGCCTTGATAATCCATTCCATACAGCCGATCAGGACCAATGATCACATGCACGTCTTCATTTGCATGCTAAAACGATTTTTTGGGCACTTCAACATCCATAGATGACCCAGACGCCTGTAGTGTTTGGTGCATCTCATGTTGTGTTCCTATGCGCACATGTGATCTCTCACCCGTGCAGCTCCCTCGCGCACAACATGCTCATACACACCATTCCGTCAATGACCCACTCTCACGCACTCCCATGTCGCACTGTGTTGCACCTATCCACTCTCATATTCCTGCAACTGCAGGTGTGCATGTGCTCTTTCATGCCCCATGATTTCTCAACACTTGTGCCCTCCACGCCTCGCATGCACCCTCTCTCACATCCCATGCTCTGTACCTTTCTGCTCCAATCATTGTCCATCTTCGTTTCTGTAAACTCAAGAGTCGCCTTGGACCTCCGAGTCATCTTGTTTCCATCCGCCCATCACAGGAACCTGGGCAACAACCTCCTGGTGGGGAGCATCCCTCACGACCTGAGCACCCTCACCAACCTGATCTTCCTGTCAGTAGATCGCCTTTTCCCACGCCCTCCCTGCCTCACAGTCTCCTGCCTGCCTTCCCTCGGGCTCACGTCACAACTATGCCTCCACACATGCATCCCTGCATCCCCCTCTCTGCATCGTGCTCACTCCTGCAAATGTGCCTGCATAACAAGAATTAACCACCTGGCACCTTTCTTTCATCCATTCCATTCCTCCACTCAAGTGAGACTTAACTTCTGTGCTTGCGCTTGCGCATCACTCTCTACCCCTCCCACATTGCGTTTCCAACCTGTTTCAACTCACGTCATATCTCCAGCTCCTTTTCAATTCACTTCATATGTCCAGCTCCTTTTCAGGCCTATAACTACGTTATGCAGACAACCAGTGACGTCTGAGGACCCTCCATATCAGACACAGCTAGTGTGTGACTGCCTTCACCCCGTGCTGCAGGTCCATGTCCGACAATATGTTCAGAGGGGCGATTCCTGCCTTTCTTTCTTCCTTCACTGCACTCACCCACCTGTCAGTGTTCCCACAGACCCCTGTCATATCTTTCCTCTTGTCAGCATCAACCCCTCTGTTTCGCCGCCCCCCCACTCAGATTCCGTTTGCCCCTCTCCTTTCTCCATCTTCCCTCCCTGCCTCCCTCCCTCCCTCCCTCCCCTAGCTGCATCCCCATTTCCTTCTGCCCCCCCTCCGTCCCCCTCTCCCACCGTCCCCCTTCCTTCCCTTCCCCGCTCCATCCCTTCCCTCCTTCCTCCCTTCCTTCCCCCCTTCCTCGCTCCCCTCCCTCCCTCCCTCCTTCCCTCCCTCCCTCCCTCCCTCCCTCCCTCCCTCCCTCCCTCCCTCCCTCCCTCCCTCCCTCCCTCCCTCCCTCCCTCCCTCTCTCCCTCCCTTCCTCCCTACCCCCCTCTACACACACTCACTCACTGTTCACTCACATTTCTCTGCTGCTCTTACCGCACTCTAACTCTCCACACCACTTACCCCGACACATCCCCGCTTCTCTTCCCCGTGCCCTCCCTTCCTTTCCGCCTCCCTCCTTTCCCCCCTTCCTCTCTTCCTTCCCGCCTCCCTCCAGTTCCCACTTCCCCCCTTCCTTCCCCCACTAACTCTTTTCTAACCCCTACCTGCTCTTCTTCCTCGCCCAGTGCGCTATCCAACAATCACCTGACAAGAGTCATACCCACTTCTATAGGCGCCTTGACGAACCTCTATGATCTGTGAGGGAAAGGAGGGGGACGAGCAAGTGAGAGTCCAATGGGTAGTGAGAGGCTATGTGGAGAAAGACACGTCCTGTGTCATGGACGCTAGCATCCAGACGCAGTGTATTAGATGCTAGTGCCCAGACGCAACGTCTTAGACGCAGGATGCAGTTTTAGGGGTCCCCGAGATGTTAAAAAGACGCAGGTACGGCCAGGATAAAAAAACGTTCAGGCAGGCAAAAAAAATGTCAAGGAGGGGGGAGAGGGGGTTTTGGGACATTGCAACCTCATTAAACATGGACTACCCTTAAAATCTTCCATAAACACCAAATTTCCACACACATAGTTAGACCGAGATTTAGGGTTTTCAAAAGAGGATCAGGTCAACTAGGAGAGAAAGCTCTAAATGTCGACCTGATTCTCTTCTTACACTGGGTTCAGGTCGATAAGGTTGGGGGGGATGTGTGGTGCGGTAATGTGTGGTGGTTGGGGGAAAAATGGTTTGCCAGCGATTTTTCTTTGCAGAAATAGCTGAATTTCTACCATTCGTTTGCGGTTTTGCTTGGCGATATCGCTCCCATGGAATACAATGTCGCAGATCAAACACATCCAACAATCGCATATCCGGCTCACTCCCCACCACTCTAAGAGAACTCTTGAACCTGGAAACCCTGTTAGCTATGTGATCCATGCAGTGCGCGTGAGAGACTGGTCGGTGCACTGTCTGCCTCTGCAATGTGCGCATAAGAGGGATTGCAATGTGCAGGCAGCAATATGGGAGTGGCAGTTATGCACGCACAGGGCATGCTCTTGCGCCCTCTTACGCCTTCTCTCACCCTCTCTCGCCCACTCTTGCCCCTTCTCGCCCTTTCTCAGCCACCTTGATGATCCACCCTTTCCTGGATCCATCAAACAACAACCTTTCAAGCACTATCCTCCCTTCCATCTCCCACCTTCCTTCCGACGTCCGACGTCCTTGCACGTGCTCATCTCTCTATGCGCTTTGCTCCATGCAAAAACTCCTCCTCTCAATGATGACCATTAATGAAAACGCTTACCAAGGAAAGGTGATGTGTCGAGTAGAAACCTCCGTCAGTGCATGTAAGCTGTGTTTGGGCCCGACTTCATGCACGAAAGAGGGGATGGCGCGGGTCACTGAAGATAAGCGGACCCCAAAGGGGAGATGAGGCTGGGATGCTTGGAAGGCGTCAAGTTCAAAAGCGGACCTCAAAGGTCAACAGGCTCTGAGCGTCCAACCGAGAGAATCGTTTGACATTCTCGTTTCCTCCCCTTTCCCGCTCCCTCCTCCCTCGTCGTGCACATAGCTCTTGCATCCTCCCCCGTTCCCCCTCGTCCCTTCGCCCCCCTGCTTTCTCCCTTCCGGTCTTCCGTCCCCACTGTTCCCCGGGCCAGAGTGCTAGACGGAAACTCATTGAAATCTCCTCTCCCACAAACCTTGAGTGCATTGACAGCATTGAAGCGCATGTGAGTCGTGCTCTGGCGGTTGATGTGACGGTTGCGGCCTGCCATGGCAAGACACGAGTCATGGGACACGCGAAACTCATTGGAATCTCCTCGCCCACAAAGCTTGAGTGCATTGACAGCGTTGAAGCGCTGTAAATGCGGTTGCAGCATGATTGTGCATGCGAGGAGTGGTCTGTAAGGTAGCCGGTTGTTGAGAATTTGCAAGAACCCAACTGGTGTGTCGAATAGCGAGTGGTTGCACTTGGATGAGATATTGCAACCACAACACCGGCTAATTTTAATGCAAAAGTGGAGTGCGCACGGACTTCGTGTGTGTTTTGAGGCGCAACGAACTTTGCGTTGTGTCTGGAGTAACTTTTGAGTCGACCGAGAAGTTCTGAGGCCCCTCAAAAAGCTTTGTCCTCTTTGAGGGCATGAATTAACTGTTAGGTATGTGTGAGTACGGGGTGATTGTGAGAGTATGTGGGTATGGAGTGATTTAGATATGTGTCAGTATGGGGTGACCTTCAGAGAGATAGGTGTGTGAAGGAGAGAACATGAGAAGGAGAGACTGAAGCAGTAACTACTGTCCAAGTGCCTGAGGTTCCCTCTGTCTCCCCTTTCCCTGATATCATCCACCCCTCCCCATCCTGCCTGTGATGACAACGGCAGGGATCTGAGCAAGAATAAGTTCTCAGAGGACTTTCCGACTGTCCTCACCCGGATGACACAAATGGAGCACATGTGAGCGCATGAGTGTATATGAGCACTTGGGTTACTTGTTTTGCGGCTCATTAAAGCTGAGTATGTGAGCACGTGAGCACGTGAGCATGTGAGCACGTGAGAGTGTGAGTGCATGGACATGCCTCGGTCCGCATTAGTGGAAACATTGCTTATGTCCACGTATGATGTCTTGATTCCTCTGCATGGTACCCAGATGCACCCACTTGCACAACTAGTGTCTGTCCATGCGCACCTGGATTTCCACCGCACCTCCTCCCTTCCCTCCCCCACCATCCATCTCCACAGGAGGCTGAGTGTTGAGACGTACCATATCACCTCATCTCCTCCCCTCCCCTCCCCACCACTCCCCTCCCCTCCCCTCCCCTCCCCTCCCCTCCCCTCCCCTCCCCTCCCCCGTGATCCATCTTCACAGGAAGCTGAGCCACAATAACTTCACAGGCAGCATACCTGCCTCCATTACATCCCTCGTTTCCCTCACCTCTATGTACGCCTCTTCACTCACACACCTGTTGACTTACACTCGCACATGCACCTGTGTGTCGCACTTGAAACACGTCAGGATTGGGTCCTATGCTCTGCAGAAAGTAACTATGAGTGCAAAATGTGACCAACTCTTGAACCAGGAGACATGCGGGCGTGGCAGCCCTTGTGTTGCTATCATGGGTTGGAAATATGCTGCACCTATTTGTGAAATTTATTCTTCCTCTTTTTTGTTTTCCTCTTTCAGTATAGTAAGTGAATTTCATTATTGTTGGGTGTAGTTTTTCACGCCCAACTCATCCAACCTTATCCATCCATGATCCCCACGATTTGGATGAATCCTCCTAAATTCCTTCCGGATTGCACCTTATCCACCTAGCCCTTTGTAGCATGTTGTGTCCAAGCCTATGTAACTATATTTCTAGTTTACCGCTTGAACCCATATTCTGTTATGATGTACCTGCATGTACCCCGATTTCGCTCTCTCCCTCACCCTCTCCATCGCCCTCGTTTTTTGGTCCCTCCAGTGATCTAGGCTACACATTGCTGGCTGGCACTATCCCCACCGCTATCACCAAAATGCAACACCTCTCTCGCCTGTAATCCTGACTTGCTATGGCAAATATAATTTGGACCGTTGCGACTCGGGAACAAGATGCATGTGTTGTAGCATGTGCAAGGCGCTCCTGAACTCGGAATTAAAACACATCTCTCTTTCTTCCTTGAACGTCAAGGCCATCCCTTCACTCCTGTTGACCGTAGTTCCCTTCAAGTATCTCACTCTTCGCTCCCATAGTGATTTTTTTTCTCCCCTTTCTTTGCCCTCGTCTCATGTCAATCGTGGCTCCTTCTCCCCCTCTGAATGGCATTATCTTCCCATCCCATGGTTCATCCTTGCTGCACCATGCCACCATGGATCTTCCCACATGCCATGCATGTCATCATGCATGGTCAACACTCACTCAGTTTACCTTTGGGCACCAACACTCACTACCACTCACCCGTTGTCACCATAATGATCCTTTTACCCCTTTCTGTTGCCCTCTTCTCGTGCTGATCACATGTCCTTCTTCCTCCTGAATGCCACCATCCTCCCGTGGCTTGCTTGCTGCATCGCTCTCCACCTTGCAACCATGCATCATCCCACGCAACACCTTGCATACCAACATGCATGGTCAACACTCCCTCAGCGACCTGCAGATATCAACACTGACAGGCTCCATCCCGGCCTCCATGGGCGCCATGCTCAATCTGCAGTTCCTGTCAGTCACCCGCCCCTCTCCGCTTCCCTATTCTGCAGTACCTGTCAGCTGCCTTAGTTACCACTGTGGATGTTTTACATTATATCAATGTACCTCGTCCGGAAAAAAAAAAAACCAACCAAAAACAAGAATAAGAAAAACAAACTGACAAACCTGTGAGCCGCCCTTCTCTTTGTCCCCTTTTCTCTCCGACCCTGTTGTGCATCGCATTACACATGGCCCCAAGTCCGTCTTCCCGTGCTTACAATTCTTCCCTCACCACCTCACTGCACCACACATCCACTGCTGCCAACCCTTCAGCATGCAACCACTGCTTAGCCCCTCCTTGCCTTCACATGCTCCCATTCTTGAAGATCTCTCAACCTAACGTCTGCCCAAACCCTACCCACCAGCTTCTCTCCCAACCCCTCCCGTTTATTCCTCCATCTGCTCGGTCTTCTCTGTCTCACAGTTATGACACAGTTATTGCCCTTTCATGTTCCCATTCTACAAGATCTGAACCTAAATCATACCCACTCCCCCCCCCCCCCCCCTCCCCTCCCCCTCCCTTTCCTCCTCCTGCTCGGTCTTCTCTGTCTCACAGTTTTGTCAACTACGAGGCGACGCCATGCGGTTTTGGGAAGTGCGAGGTGGTGCAGTACTCCGGCACAGCCTTCTGCCGTGCCTGCACTGACTTCTGCGACACGTGCTCTCGCAAGGGTAAGGAGGAGGTTTTGAGTCACAGCATTGCACTAAAATTTCACCATGTCACAACATCATTTGTGTGTTCGGGAGCATGAGAAAGATGGTGCAGGGGAAGCATGTGGGAGGAGCATCAGAAAGGAAGTGAGGAGGGAGAGTTGGATGTAAGGTGGAGAGGTGCGAACAAGTGTTGGAGGAATGTTCTTGAGGCGCCATAAAAGCGGTCTCATATTTGAGGCGCCATGTAAACGAAAGGTCATGTCTGAGAGCTCTCTGTTTCATAGACACCGCACTTAAATTGAGCTCATAGGAGAGCATGGTTGGGGGAGAGAATGATGGCTGGGATGGGGGGTGAGTGCCAGGTAGGAATTATGAAAGTACACAGCACACTGCTGCACCTGTCCCTAAGTGCATACTTTGGCCCGCACCCACATGCTCACCTGTGCATGTGCATGTGCATGAGTGTATCACAAATGCACGTACTTGCGTATAGCCCCAGGCATCCAATCGCATCACACCCACCTTGTCCTCCCCTCCTACTGCCCTGTTGACAGCTCCCGCCCCTCCAAAGTGCCGGAAGAAGCGCCGTGCCTGCTCGCTCAAGTCCTGCCCGGGTCGCATCTGCATTCCCTTCGTCCGCAGCTGCAAGGGCTACAAGTGCATCTGACACATATGCATCCACATGAACAGCCATTTGTGCTATGCATGCTCTTTCCTAGTTTTCCTTATTACCTCGATTGAATAGAAACCCATAAATGCTAGTAGTTTCCCATATAAGCAGGCCCTCAGATTGGTTTCAGGGCATGCCGATGGATTTGTGTGCCCTGCCCAAACTCATGTCCAGATCACTGTTCAGGGTGAAGTTTATACAGACTTTGTCGGTGTGAAATTCCAGGGTTAAATGATCTCAGTGTAAAAAAATCAAACAAACATGGCTCAGCAATGCTATAGTGTTTGCATAGCTGAAATGTCAGTGCTCTTCTTAAACTTTATAGAAACACTGCATGGCAGCATGCACATATCACAACATCACTAGATACCATCATCATCATCATCATCATCATCATCATCATCATCATCATCTCCACCAGGCCCTCAGATTGGTTTGAGGGCATGCCGATGGATCAGCGTGCCCCGCCCAAACTCCTATCCAGATCGTTGATGAAAGTTAACTTTATACTAATTTTCAGTGTTAATTTCCCGAGGCATCAGAAAACATAAACATAGACATTAAACATAAACATAACATAACTGATTTCTCAGCGTTAACATAAACATTGAACTTGCACATCAGTGTTATAGTCTGTGCCAAGCTGAAATGTCAATGCAAGGGTCAACTTTATAGCTCGTGTACAACAACAGAAAAGCAGAGCAGAGCACCGCAACAACATCAGTAGTTGCCATCATTATCTCCACCTCAATCACAATCAGTCTCACTATCACTGCTAGCAGAAGAATCGATGCTGCTCTCATGCTCTTGCACCACTCGATGGCCACTCCCCCTAACACACTTGGCCATGGTGTGCTCCTTGCGCTTGCTGGGCCACCTCTTCTTTATGCTCCTCCAAATCATTGCCACCTTCTCCCACTCCATGTCCTAATCCAGCAGGCTCAACGCCATCAAGTCACCCAGCTTGGCGTTACAGAGGCTCGTCCTCTGCCAATTGTTTATCACGTTTTGGCTAGAGAACCCACATTCGCACTCGACTATGCTGATGGGAAGCACAGCCACGTCAGCCCATAATAAGACGAGGTTGGGGTAGCTGCGGGACCAGTCGCCTGTCCCCAAGATGGCGAAAGTCCCGCATGGAATGTCTGCTCGTCCTTGGGTGTGGGAGGCGAGAATAGGCAACGACGTGCGCAGCTCCGCACGAGCAGCCTTCTTCTCGACACCTCGATCCCGGCGCCCTACCGCGCGACGTCTTGTTTCTCGGCGTCCTCAATCTCCCCTGTCGAGGTCGACGTCGGCCCTTCCTTCGTCGACCACCAGATTCGGTCGACCACCAGGTCGACATTACTCCAGGTCGACCAGCTTCAGGTCGACCAGCACGGCCGTCAGCCGACCACCCTAGTCGGCTTCACCAAGTCGGCGTCACCAAGTCAACGCCCTACACAGGTCGACCTCCCAAGTCAACCTCCCCGAAGTCGGCGCCTTCCCGAAGTCGGCGCCCTTCCAGTGGCCCCCGTGCAAGTCGACCAACCCCGTCGACCAGTTCGCCCACTGCTGCAGGTCGGCTGTTCCCCCACACCCGACCACGAAGTCGGCTCTGCCCAAGCGAGGACGGGGCCTAACACAACTCCCGTTGACACTCCCCTGCCGCGTTCACGCTTGGGCCCCCTTGCCCACACGGCAGCACTGCTCGGAGAATAGCTCCTCAACCTGCACCCAACACACAGCACGTCGGCCACCGCACCAGCCATGCAAGAGGGCATGGCACCTACTGCTGCACGTCATTGTCACCGTCGCCCACGTCGGCCAGGCGCACTTGGCCGATTGCAATGGAGCACTGGTTGAAGGCCGGATAGTGCAGCGCCTTTGTCAGGAAGTCGGCCGGCTGCTTAGCGGTCGGGATGTACTTCAGTGAAAACTTCCCGCGCTTCACCATGTGCTGCAGCCATGCCTGTCGCTGCTCCATGTGCTTGAGGTTGCCCGTCAACCCCATGCCCTCGGCGACTGTGATGGCCGACTTGTTGTCCACCCGAAGGACAGTCGGCTTCCCGGCGTCCAGCTGCCGGAACTCTGCAAGGAGGAAGCGAAGGCGGCGTCCCTCCTTGCCGGCTTCGGTGGCCACCACGTACTCCGACTCGGTCGACGACAACGTCACGCACTTGATGCGCTGGCTCGACCAGGAGACTGCGGCCCCTCCGTAGACGAACAAGTAGCCTCCTGTGCTCATCCGCGTCTGTTTGTCACCGGCATCGTCGGCGTCCACATAGCCGACCAGCTCCAGCGACTCAGGTCCACCGCTGAACTCCAGGGCGGTATCACGCGTGTTGGCAAGGTAGGCGAGGCAGCGGTCGACCTCGCGCCAGTGCTGGTCGCTCCTCACCGTGAGGCCACTTCCCAACTTGCTGCAGGCGAAGGCGATGTCCGGCCTCGTCGTCGTCGTCGCAAACTGCAGCGAGCCGACCTTCTGCCGGTACTCCTCCTCCTGTCGCTCCTGCGCCTCCTCATCGTCGAAGGTGAGCTCGTCGTAGGCGTCGACCGAGACCGGCGTCTTCGGGGTGCGCCCGGTCTGCTCCTCGTCGATGTTGCGCCTACGCAGCTTGTCGGCATAGCCCTGCTGATGCAGCCACAGCTTCCTCGCCGACCTGTCGCGCACGATCTCCAACCCGAGGTACTTTTGTTCTGGCGAGATCTCGCATAGCTCGAAGGCGGCCTCCAGCAGCTCCTTCAGCTCCTTCAGCATCGCGGGGCTGCTGCTGGCGGCGAGCAGGTCGTCGACGTAGACCAGCACCCAGCAGGCCACTTCGTTGTCGCCGACCTTGAAGTACAGAGCCTCGTCGACCTGGCTCTTCGTCCACCCGGCACGGACCAGCACATCGTTGAGCACCAAGTACCACAGCAGCGGCGACAGCTTCAGGCCGTACAGGCTCTTCAGCAGCTTGCACACCCGGCCGGTTCCGTCGTTGAAGTAGTCCGGCTGGGACATGGTGAGCACCCGGTCGAGCTTGCTCTGCAGGAAGGCGTTCTTCATGTCGAGCTGCATCAGGTTGAGGTTTAGGACGGCGACGATGCTGAGGACGATCCTCAGCATGACGTAGCTGCCCACCGGCGCGAACGTCTCGTCGTAGTCGGCGCCATACACCTGGGTGAAGCCCTTCACGACCAGCCTCGCCTTCTTGCGCTCGACGGTGTCGTCGACGTGGTACTTCGTCGTGAACACCCACCGGTTCTTCATGATGTTCACTTCCGGTGGGCGTTCGACCAGCTCCCAAGTGCCCATGTTGATGAGGCTGCTGATCTCCTCCTCCATGGCGGCCTTCAGCGCCGGGCCCTTCCAGCTCGCCAACGCCTCCTTCACCGTCATCGTCGAGATATCCCAACGGTGCTCGGGGTCGGCATGCCTGTCGGGGTCGAGCTCTGGAAACTCCTCATCGTCCTTGGCGTCGTCGTACGCCAGGTCATCGTCGTCCACGTCGCACATCGTGGTGAAGGCAGCGGGGACGAAGAAGTCAGGCGGCCTCCGAAGTCGGCCCGTACGCCGTAGTCCACCCTGGACTTCCACCACGTCGCTGTCGGGGGACTCCTCGGCGTTTCCTCCATCGTCACTGCCGTCGCTGCCCTCAGCATCCTGGTGCACTCCAGTCGGCATCCCTGTCGACTTCTCCCCTGCGGTCGGCTCCCCTGCCGACTGCCCGGTTGCTGACTGCTTCGTGGTCGGCGTCACGGCTGCCTGCTCCCCTGTCAGTTGATGCCCCACTGGTGCCTCCTTCGCCGGCCTCACCGAAGTCGGCTGAACCTCCTGGGCCTGCTGCTCCCCTGCTGGCGTCGACTTCACTCTCACGTCGGCAGGCTTGGCGTCACGTCGACCACCGGCGATGTTCTTGGCCGGCGTCTCAGGTGACGCCCCACTTCTCCCCTCATTGCCGGCGACCGACACCGAAGCCAGCCCACGCAGGTCGGCTACAAGGGGAGGAGTAGGAGGGGCAGGGGAACAAGGGCGGACGACCTCGGCGTCCTCTTCAACAAGCTCACCGACCTCGGCAAGCAAAGGGAGCATCGCCGTCGAGGTGTCGGTCGGCGGGGTGGCCAGCGTCCGCCTCGACGCCGGCCCGTGCTTCGACTTCCACACCTCCAGCGATAGGTTCTCGTAGAATACCACGTCCGACGTGGTGACCACCCGGTTGCCAGCGATGTCAAGAAGCTCCCAGCCTTTGCTCTCCTCTGACACGCCAAGGTGAAGGCCCCACCTGGCCTTCGGCTTCAGCTTCCCACCACGCTGTAGCTCGGGGACGAGGAACTGCGCCATGCAGCCCCACACCTGAGCTAGCGACAGGTCGGGCTTCGTTCCGGCCAGCAGCTGGTGCGGCGTCGTCCCCGGCGGCAGCGCCGACCTCTCAAGGCAGTTGCGGACCCAGACGGCCTGTCGCAGAGCAAAGTGCCACCAGTGGTGCTGCACGCCCATGTGCAGCAGCATCGTCCGCACCGACTCCACCACCGTCCGCATCTCCCGCTCCGCCATGCCGTTCTGTTGCGGGGTGTACGGGCAGGTCAGGTCGTGGACAATCCCCTTGCCGTTCACGAAGTCGGTGAACTGCTTCCCGAGGAACTCCCCTCCCCGGTCAGAGCGCAGCATCAACACCGACTTCTTCGTCTGTCGCTCAGCCACTGCCAGCCACTGCACGAACTCCTGCAACACATCCGACTTCTTGGTGACCGGCCTCACCCACACGTAGCGGGTCTTGCGGTCCTTCAGCAGCAAGAAGTATAGGCTGCCGTCCTTGGCAGCCACGCGAAACGGCCCGCACAATTCGATGTGCACGACGGCCAGCACGTCGTCGGCGTCGGAGCCCTGGTCAGGGAAGGTGTGCCGCGCCAGCTTCCCGCCGACACATGAGACACACGGTGAGTCGGCGCCCGACGCCGACTTGAGGTCCAAGTGGCGACCTTGTGCTTCGCCGAACTCTGGATGGTGTCTATGCCGACGTGTGCAAGCCTCGCATGCAGCCTGTCCGGCGTCGACTTCGTCGCCGAGACTATCGCCCGCAGGGCCACGACCTCTGTCGTGGGCGATGTCAACCTGGTCGAGCAGGGACGCAGGTCGATGCAGAGGACTCGCCCGGTGTAGGACGCCCTGCCGAGGACGTCTCCCGCCGCCGAGACGAGCAACATTCCGTCGACGTCCTCCTGCAGCTTCACGCCGTTCTCCTTCAGATGGCCGGCCGTAAGCAGGTTCGCCCGCACGCCCGGGATGTAGAGTACGTCGGGGATGAGCACCTGCTTCCTAGCCTCCCCTTGCAGGGCGACAGTGCCGCGGCCCTGGACGTCCTGTAGCGCCCCATTGAAGCCGCGCACGTGCTTCACGTCACAGCTCGGCTGCAGGTCGACGAAGGCCTCCTTCGTCCCCATCAGGTGGTGCGAGCAGCCGCTGTCGAGCAGGACCACCGCCGAGTTCGCCTGCACAGCTGCCGCCACCGCCTGGAAATCCTCGCCAGCCTCCGGTGCCAACGAGACGGTCGGCTCCACAATGCCGACCAGCGAGCACGACGCTGCCTTGTCGTCTCGCCCCTTGCCGCCAGCAGAGGAGTCGGCGTCCTTCGCCGAGGTTGACGTGGTCGACTGCTTCTCCTTGCGTGGCTTGTTTCCTCGACGTGGACGACGGCTGCCAGACCTCCCTCGGCCTACTTTGGCGTCGTCGTCGTCGGAGTCACTGCGGTCGGGGCACTCGAAGGAGAGGTGGTCGGGGCTGTGGCATATCCAGCACTCCCGACGCCGACTTCCCGTTCCCCGACCACCACTCGTGGCCGACTTCTGCTTGTCGGCGTCCTTCGCCAGCTTCCACCCACTGCTACCACCGCCGCCAGACGGCCCACGCTACCCTGGTCGACCACCTTGCTTCGTCGGGGCGACGTAGTTCACCTGCGCCAGGAGCTCTTGGGACCGCTCAGCCTCCTGCATTGCCTCGTCCTGCAGGATATATGAGGTCAAGTTGTCCTTGGTGAGCGTTACCCTCGTGCTCGGCGCCATGGACAGCCGCTTCAGGAGGTTGTAGCTGCTCGAGAGTCCCTGCATGACGTGGGTGACGTACGATGCCGTCGAGTACTGCGCACCGGCCATCCTGATGGTGGCGAGAATTCGCCGGGCTCGGTTGCAGTAGTCGGTAGCAGTCTCCTCGTCGCCCATGCGTAGGTTCGTCAGCTGCCCCTCAAGCTGGGCGATGAACAAGTCGTCGGTGACCTGGTACGTCGACTCGATGAAGTGCCATGCCCGGTGGCCGGCGTCGAGGTACTCCCTGCACGACTTCAGGGCAATCTGCACACCTGGCGAGCAGCACCGCAAAATGACCGTGAAGGTCAGCAGTTGCACGGCGCGAAACTCCGCTCGCAAGTCGGGGTGGTGCTCCTCTGGCGTCGCCACAGTCCCTCGGGCGAAGCCGATCAGCCCAGCCATCTCCAGCTGGGGCTCGATGGCTTCCTTCCAGGTGAGTATGTCTGGTCGACCGACCAGCGGGGGGGTGACCAAGATCCTGTCCGGAGTAAACTTGAAGTAGCCGTAGCTCGGTGCAATCCCGCCCGCTGTCACGTGGGTCGCCGACATCGGTGACAACCCGCTTCGACGTCCTCCAACGTCACCCTGCGAGGAGCCTGCAGCCGCCAACGACTGCATTCCTCGCGCCTGAATGCCGCCGACTTCATCGGCGTGAATCACACCTTGCTGCCTCGACGTGCCTCCCGCACTGCTGTCAACTTGGCCACCACCGGCGTTGACGCCCACGTCGACGCCGCCCTCAGTGTTCACCGGTCGAGGAGAGGCAGGCCGAGAAGGGTGCTCCGTTGCCCACACAGCGCGGATGCCAGCCTCGACGACCGCCTAGGGGAGGTCGCCGTACTCGGCAGCCTCATGCCGTCTCCTCGCGTTCTCCAGCCGTGCCTCTAGGGTGTCCACCACTCCTGCGTCACCTACGGCGACTACCATGGTGGCAAACGCACAACCGCCGGCCTACGAACACGATAGCGCAAAGTCGGCTAGACTGAACTACGTCGCGGTGCCGTCCACGCTCACCGCACCATGCAGAGGTAACTGCTACAACGGGAGCTAGACTACGGGCTAGGCACGGATGCTCGTATGATCTCTGCGTTCCTTAGTCGTTTGCTTGTGTGTTCTCTGCTTGCACATTCACGGGGAGATTTTGCAAGAGTTTCACTAGCAAAGATTGACAACAATGGTTCAGAATAATAGCAACAAAGTTGGCATGCAAGACTACATCAGACCTAGTAAAGCTGCTGGTCGACCTCCAGCGCAGCACGGTCGACCGCGTGCCAGCACGACTTGGTCGACCGCACTCCAGCAGAGCAAAGTTGCGGCTTGCCAACGTTGCAAGTCCACAGTGCGCCAACGCTGCAGCAAGTCGGCTGCACAGCGTTGCACTCGCAGGACAACGAAGCACCTTCTTCGTAGATGCGCGCAGCTGGTTGGTACGCCACTCCTCGTCACGAGCACAACGCAAACGCCTAGATCGGGTCCACGCCTGTGACTGCATCCACCAGCCACGTCGACCTCGGGATACCACCCCCGAGGTTGGTCTCGCAGACTCCACTCCGGTGACACTCGCGCACGTCGCCCGGGTATCCCAGTCAACCGGGCAACCACGCCTGGTCGACCAGCTCGGTCGGTCGTCGGCTGCACAAGCCCGGCGTCCCCTCGTCGACCACTTCCGGGCCCGGCCGCCGACTTCGCCAAGTCGTCGGCCACCCAAGGTCGGCGCCCTCGACTCCGGCGCCCTACCGCACGACGTCCAGTTGCTCGGCGTCCTCAATCTCCCCTGTCGAGGTCGACGTCGGCCCTTCCTTCGTCGACCACCAGATTCGGTCGACCACCAGGTCGACATTACTCCAGGTCGACCAGCTTCAGGTCGACCAGCACGGCCGTCAGCCGACCACCCTAGTCGGCTTCACCAGGTCGGCGTCACCAAGTCGACGCCCTACACAGGTCGACCTCCCAAGTCAACCTCCCCGAAGTCGGCGCCTTCCCGAAGTCGGCGCCCTTCCAGTGGCCCCCGTGCAGGTCGACCAACCCCGTCAACCAGTTCGCCCACTGCTGTAGGTCGGCTGCTCCCCCACACCCGACCACGAAGTCGGCTCCGCCCAAGCGAGGACGGGGCCTAACACAACTCCCGTTGACAGATGACTGTGCATTGTACTTGTGAGTTGACACCAGTGAGGTCAACGTGATGTGGTTGGGGACACAGATAAGAAACAACAACAATGGGTAACATGAACGAGAACTACCGCATTCAGAATAAGAACGGCAGCTCACATCTCGTCGCTTTAAGAGGAGGTTCAGGGCGTTCATTTCCACGTGCATCAAGAATAGCGAGATCTCGACGGGGTCATGTCTCACCTGCGCGTGACGGGTCAACAGACGCATAAAAAAGACATGTATTTGCAGAGGAGCACGGGAGAGAGAACATGCCCGCTTGGGAAGTGTTACTCAGAATGCACGCTTATCTAGCTACTAACAGCCTTAGTTGATACTAAAACACTCTCCTCGGGCTCACCTCCGAGGGTCCCTGGGTGCTTGACAAAGGTCAGCCCCTATCCAAGGGTCCAAGCTTGTAGAGAGAGAGAGTTGTAGTAGTTACTGAGTTGCAGCAGCATTCGTTCCTTTCTTGGCGTAGTCAAACAAATGATAGCCTTGGCAACGTTCAGGAAGTAGGCACGTGAAGCTTTCCACTCAAGTTATGTATTAAAGAACAAGAACACACCGCTTTATACTAACTCTATATTGCATTCTAATCTATCCTCTCCTGCTTTTCAAACGTAGCGCGAACACTTTCATACTTCCCTCCGTTTATTTTTTGTAACTCGGTGGACTCCCGATTCATTGCTGAAACAATTCAAAATCCGCGCGTGAGCTGTGTTGACAGCGCGGATCCTAGAGAAAACTTCGCACCATTCTCAAACGGTTGAGATCATTTCCGTTTGAAGTCGCACGGGGCTACTCAGCTGGATCCGCGAGCTGAGTTGGACTGATCGCGTGAACCGAGCTTCAGCATCCCGAGCGGTTCAAAATCACATAGTTATCGAAGCAGAACTCGCCACATGTGCCTTGCTTCTTGAGGTGTGAACAATCCAGTATCCGAGCTGTTATTGCTGTTCATAACGTGAGTAACCAAACTCATGCTTCATTCGCTTCGCTGGTCTTTCCATCAGCGCAACTCACAATTCGCGAGCTTGTAACACTCACGTTACTCCCCATGAATCGCAAACAGCTGCTCGCACACCGACGAAATGAACACGCTGCACGAGCAGCGACCTATCAGAGTTTTCCAAAGTTGGCAGCGCGAGCACTTGCTCGCTCAAACACGCGAGCAGCTGCTTGCTCACCCGAATGAACATTCCGTCTGAGCAGCCAATCGCAGCTGCAGAAAGGATCGCAGCGCGAACAGCTGCTGACTCACCAAATCAGCTCGCTAAAAAACAGAAAGTCAAACTCGCTCTTTTAACATCACCAGCCGCTCCCATTGGTCGAGACTTTGGTTGACCTCACCTCTATTGTAGACAACCCGTTTATACTTCTGCTCGAAATTGAAAGCTCACACTGAAAAATATGAAATCGGCATATTGAATTACTGAAAAGTATTTATGTAATCAACAAAACCCCCCCTCAATCTGTCCATTTCATGCCATGACCCTTCCGCTGCTGACTTGTCCGTTCCCCAAACTGTTAATGACTCCTGAACTGTTTTGTCTATCACCCATTGCTTTCTGCACGTGCTTCTCCAGCTTATTTGAATGACAACCCAATAATTGTTGCTGCTTCACCGATCCATGGCCTGCCTCATTCAACTTTCAACAATCAGCTTCTGCCCAGAGATAACCCCTTTCAGCTTCATCCCACGCTTAGTGCCTCCCAATCTTGCTGTTGCTGTCACACCTTGTGCTCCATCACTCTCACATGACCTGAGCTTAAAAGCATTGCTCCTTCCCACATTTCTCCAGCTTTATTCCCGCTGAGGGTTTCGCACTGCCCTTCATAGGTTTGCACACTCGTAGCTTGCGCTTCTTCAGGACTTTGATGAATGACGACACATTTTGAAAGTCCGCAAATTCACCCATCACCGCACCATAGCTCCCATTCATTTTCTCAGCAGTATGTTCCTCCACATTGATAATGCCATCCTGCTTCATCCGCCCCTCAGTTGGTTCGTCTCGCCTGATCCTCTTCAACCCCGTCCTACCCTTGGACAGTCTTCTCTTCTTGCCTGTGTCCGCAATGTGAGCATTTGACTCCCCTGTGGCTTCTCCCCTTATGTCTTGCTGTTGATCCTTGGAGCTTTCACTAGTCAGCTTCTTACTCTGACCCTCAGCTTCACCTACTGCAGTAGTGGCACGGCTTCAAGCACCTTCACCCTGTTAGTAGCCTTTATCCCCCTAAACGCAACCCTCCACTTAAATTTGGTTTTATTCATCTTCAGGCAGGACTCGATGACCTTCAGCTGCTCAACCAGCTGCACCCCTATCTGCTTCAGCTCGTTCTCTGCTTCCAAACTGATTGACACCGACTCCCTTTAGCCGATCCAATAGCGACTACACTCCATGATATGGCAAGCACTCGCCACAGCTCATTATCAAGGCCGCATTCGTTGCGCAACTCCCAGAGCACTCTGCACCCGATCCTTCCCTTAAAGAGCTTGGCTCTGCTCTCAGCATTCACCCCAGCAAGAGCCAGCTTCCTCAACGAGATCAAGTCGGCTGTCATCTCCGAGAAAAAAAAGCACCTTTTCAATCACAACTGGCTTTCCGTCAGCTCCCAAGAATGCGGCTCTTCATGCACCCATCACCCTCATTGCATGTTTGGATCCCGACTTACTTCCAAAACAGGTGCTTCATCAATGCGTTCTAGCGGTTTTGCACATGGAGTCATCCACCAAACAACTCCTGTGTCCAAAATCCAAGTGCGTCGTCCAGCTCCCATGGTGGTCGTTGCTCCGCATGGTTGTTCTTCAGCAGCTACATGGAAGAACTGCGCTGCTGCTTTTTCCTCCCCTGAAGCCTTTCGACATGCATAATTAGCCACCATGTTAGCACCGTCATTTTCACAGTCTTCCTCTTTTTCATTCAGGTGGCTTGGACTCCACCATTTCAGTCACTTGTCACGCTGGACCCAAGTGTATCCCAGCCTTTGACAATACCAACACCTTCCCCGAATCCCGCTAAATCCGCCTCCATGGTCACGTGCATTTTATCCACTTCCTCTGGAATCAATGTTCTGCCTCCAATGGTCTTCTCATATAGTCTCTAGTCACATTGCCTTGTTTGTTACCCTCCTTTTCTCCTCAGCTCCGTCTGATCTTCCAGCCGCCTCCTTGCACACTGTAGCTGCTATTTACATCATCCATATTGTTCAATTGATCCCTTCTATAGTCCTCCTCCAGAATCTTACTTCTCACCCATTCAAGAGTCCACAACCTCTGGTTCTGTGGGAGACTCAACCCACTAGTGAACTGCAACCATGATTCGGGTAGTAGCGAGAGCATCCTCAAACACTTTGTATGTTCGAGATACACTATCCCGGCCAGCATACCACGGACGGGAAAGAAAACGCTGTTCTTGTCGGCGCGGGGTGGATGGCAGCAGCGAAAAACAGTGGACCCAAGGGATCCCCCTGTCATACCCCAATTTCACTTGGGAGAGGTGGGTGGGAGAACCCTGCGTCCAGGCAGAGGGCGGAGGGCTGGCTGTAAGACAGCTTCACCCGCGGCAGCAATGGGTCCAGTGGTGATCCGCATAGAGATTCGACTATGGCCGCCCTGCTGACGCTGTTGAAGGCATTTGCTAGGTCGGCTTGCAGGACCAGAGCACCTGGGTTCACCGTGAGGTGGGTGCGGGCGGGTTGTGTGGGTGATTGTCTCTGCCCCCCCTGGAACCGCTATCCAAACTGTCGTGGCAGGAAGAAGTCCCGAGCAGCGCCTGCTGTGAAGGTAAGAGCAGACCAATCGTGGCTGCCGAACGTATGATGCTCTCGCCAGTGGTGATCGGACGTGTCCCTCCATTAGGATTGGTAAGAGCAATCAGGTGGGAAGCTGTGAGCAGGTCGGCTACTGCTGGTGGTAATTTTCCTGTCAATATTGTGTTTACCAGAGCGTGCAGGTTTTTTCTCGCTGCAGCGATGACCAGGGCCGCATCGTGCAATTGTGAGAATGTTGTTCCTGAAGGACCTTCTCCAACTCCATTTTCGCAGCGACCCTCTGCAGGAGTGCACCCAACCTCCCAATTATGTGCGCTCCCGCCTTTCTTGCTGTTCTCCGTTTGAGGGTTTCATCAGGTGCGTCCATGCAGTGCTGCCAATGGCGTGCAGAAGCGATTGCGCTTGGATGTAACTTGGTAGGAATCCGTACGGGCCTTCCACTGTCAGGTCTGTCAAGCGGAGGCCTCCGATTGAAGGTGGTAGCGAGGCCTGCGCCCATAGCCGTGCCTGTTCTTCATACCCCCCGGGGTGTCGCAGCCCGCAGGCATCCAGTAGCGTGCATAGCTTGGCTTTTCTCCATTCCTCCAACGGTAAGAAGCTCAGTGGGGTCGTGCGGATGGGGTAAGAAACACGTCGTGAGACGCAACGGATGAGCAGCAGTGACGCCACTTGTGGGTCCATGCCATGGTGGCTATCAGTGGGGGAGGTATTGCCATGGACTCCAGCTGCTTGCGGAGGAAAGCCGCTGCTCTTGCTGAGGGCCCCACGTGGCTGCCGAGGAGGCGCACTCCATCCTCACAGACTGGCACGCCTTGAGGCAAGTGCTCTGGCTCTGCTCGCGTCTCACTCCATGCCTCGCATCTCTCTGGGTTTTGCACTAGCCCGTGCGCTACTAGGGCTGAGGCAAAGGAGTCTAACCCTCCTGTGCACTCGCAAGGTTCCCCCAGGAGTAGGCCAGCAGGGCTGAGGCAAGGTAACTCCAACGCTCATGTGCACTCGTAAAGCTGCTGCTGTGACGACATCGGCGTAGGCCAAGGTAAGTACCGTCGGGTGCGCGTCAGCCGTCGCCTTGAGTGCCGTGTGCATGCCTGCTGCGAAGAGAAGGGGCTCGAGTGGGTCCCTTGACGGATCCCTGTTTGGCTGAGCAGCGGCGGGCTGTTGAAGCCGGCATCGAGGAAGAGTAGTGGGGGGCTGCCATAGGAGAGTTCGACCAGCGGCAGCAGCGTGCGCAAGCGCGTGTCGTTGAGGGCGTTGATAATGGAACTGCGGTTGATGCTGGTGAAGGCGTTTGCTATGTCGGCCTGTAAGATAAAGGGTGTTCCTGTAGTTGGTGGTGTACGAGTGGGCGACGTGGTGCTCCCCCACCCATATCTCTCAAATGGTCCGTATATTGAAATAGCCAAGTACAGAGGAGTGGCCAAACTAAGTAAGTCACAACAAACGATTCTAACATATCTTTCTAACTATCGGGCATGCAAGACAACTTCCCTGCCGCTTCTTCTTTACTAAGCAGTGCTCTACGGGAGCTCCACGAGGGGCTCCAGCACTGCAAAACAGTCCCCTAGGGACATGGCAGATCCTCAGTGGGGGCCTCAGCCTTTGCTACGTGGACCTCTTGAGAGAGGACTCGTTGCAGCTGGTCCTGGGACGAACTTTGTTGTTCCTCTTGGAGGCTTTGTAGCGTGAGCAGCAGAAGGCACACCTCCATGTCCCTGATGGTGACTGCATGCGTTGATGACGGCTGCACGAGGTTGTTGTGGGCTCCCAGCGCGGCGGACGAGGGTAAGTCGAGGGTGCGGAGTAGTCGTAGTGCTTCCGTTGTTGACGCCAGGTAAGCCGGTGCTGCTTCAGTGGTGGGGTCTGTCCGCCCAAGGGGATTGGCAGCATTGCCTGTCGCAGCAGAAAGTTGAACTCAGCCGTGTGGCGTGGTGGTTGAGTGTTGGCGGCGGTCAAGGCTGTATTCTGCAATTCGGAGCACCACGGGTGCCACCCCGAGAGGGGTAAGACGTCTGCTGGTGTTGTGCGCGGGGAATGGGGGATGAGTATGATGATTGACAGGGGTGATTGCTTAGAGAGACATCGTTGCTGCCGACATGTGTTCCTCGATGTATGTCTACCTCTGTTTCTCCTTGCCTCTCTCCCTTTATCTCGGATGTCTCACTGCATAGTTGTGTCACTGCATAGTTGTGTTGTCTCACTGCATAGTTGTGTTGTCTCACTGCATAGTTGTGTTGTCTCACTGCATAGTTGTGTTGTCTCACTGCATAGTTGTGTTGTCTCACTGCATAGTTGTCTCATTGCATAGTTGTCTCATTGCATAGTTGTCTCATTGCATAGTTTTCTCATTGCATAGTTGTCTCATTGCACAGTTGAATCATTTAGTTGTCTCGCTGCATAGTTGTCTCATTGCATAGTTGTCTCACTGCATAGTTGTCTCATTGCATAGTTGTCTCATTGCATAGTTGTCTCATTGCATAGTTGTCTCACTGCTTAATATTTGGATTCACACATCGCTTCCTCCGCAGTTTTCTGAGAGAGATGATGAGGTGGAGCAGATGCGCGCTCAGCTGGCTCAGATGAGAGTTGAGCTGGAGGAGAAGGACGTCCGAATGAAGGAAGTGACCGAGGAACAAGATCGCTTTCAGGAGGTAGGCCCAGGAGGGGGAAAAATGGGTGGCGGGCGGGAAAACTTTTGGTTTTCAAGTAGGGACAACCCTAAACCATTGTTCCTGGCCAGGACAACCCCACTGTCGGACCCTTCCACAACAGAGTAGGTGGTTGAGCAGCCGCCAGTTTGTGATCCGAATCTGTTTGCGGCAGTCACACTCGTGAGGTGTAGCGAAAGGTACAACCAATCTGAACTGCACCGCCATTGCGAACTGGTGGGGGCTTAGGCGAAGTGAAGGGGTGAATGGGATCGTCAGTAGTCAGTCGCCAGCTCCATAGCCTGTAAGTGAGAACAGTCGTTGTGTGTGTCCTGAATTTAGGTTGACCTGCATGAGCCGTGATGCTGCTACTTGTTGAGCATACTGTACTTTGGGGGCAAGCGCATGTTGAAGAGGTGCGCCGGTGGGGTCTTGTGTCACCTTGTCCAGCAGATCCCGTGCCTCTGTCGGTAGTCTGGCCTCGCACTCGGATTGCTACTGGGCCAGTGGGGTAAGGGCCCGGTACTTCGCTGTCATTTGTGTGGAGACAAGTGCCAGGTTGGATTCCACGCCCGTGCTGATGCCTGTGATCAAGTCCCGGGCTTGACTGTAGCTGGTGAGGAAACTGTGTTCTCCTTCCACTGACGGGTCGGTTTGTCCGAGCCCCCCCAAGGATGGAGGCAAAGAGACTTGAGCCCATGTCTGCGCCTGCTCCACTTCACCCCGGTGGGGATGGTACAGCAGGCTTGGAGGAGGGTTTGTAGGAGGCGGACTCCTCGGCGTGACCACTCCTCTGCTGGGACGAGGTTCTGTGGTGTCGTTTGGATCAGGTATCCCCTTGTGCGTTAGGGGTAGGCCCTCGGGGAGAGCATTGTCTCCGAGCGACGTGGTGGGCCACGCCGATGATTTCCAGAAATTGCAGGCGAGGCTGTCCTGCAATAGCAGCGGCGTTAGCTCCGTTAGCGCGCCGAGCGTTGCCGTTGCGGGTCCTATCAAGGTTATGTTGTCTATGTATGCGAGCACCGTGACATCCGAATGCGCCGCTCCAACATGTCTGAGGCGATGCTGGATAGGCGCCGCGAATAGCAGGGGGGCTAGGGGATCACCTTGTTTGACTCCCCTTCCGCTGGTGAGTGTTGTGGAATTTCGGTTTGGATCTAGCAGCAACGGTGATGATGTTGCATAGAATGAGTATGTGAAGGGGAGGAGAGGTGCTAGCGGGGATCCATGGACTGCATTGAAGAACGCGCTCCTCTTAATGGAGTTGAACACGTTCTCAATATCAAGCTGGAGGACCAGGGTGGAGGGATGCACCGAGGTGAGATATCTGACTGCGTGGATGACGAATTCCGCCCCTCCAATGACTGCCACGACGGAGAAGGAGGTGAGTCGAAAGAAAGCGAGCCTCTATCACCTACCACATGTTGCACTCTCCGCACTTCATGGCTGTCCTCCGTCTATGTCAGCATTTCTTTCCTAAGCGTAGACCATCATGTAATTGCAATTTCACTTGACTTCTAGTTTTCATTCTTTCTGAACGTCCTGACATTGGATTGTATAAGGATATGAAATTTCCCCATTCTTATGCTCATTCGTGTCTTTTCCATCCCTTCCTATCCTTCCTTAAAAACCCTTCTCCAAACATTCAGTTTGTGCCTTGCAGGCTAACAAAGCCTTAGAGGCACAAGCTGTTGTTCAGGATCCGTCACTTTGAGAACTTACGACGGATTCATTTCTCAACTAAACGCAAATCCGCTAGGTAGGATTGTGCGCCTTAAACTTAGCTACCATCTCCGATTCGAATCACTTAGAAAGATGGTCTAGAGAGTGAGAACGGTTTAAAAACGTCCAGCAGCTGCATAACTAGAATAGTGGAGGAAGTGCAAGCATTAAGGCATAGAATACTTGGAGTTGGGGGCTCCAAGAAAACCATGAGAGGGAAGGGGTTAGCTAGGGAAGGACGATAGGAACCTTCCTAGCAGCAAGGATGCAACCCTCATCATGAGGTCCTTGAGGTGTCACATGCAAAATCCAATCTAGTCAGATTTTGCCTCATTTGCAACCCATGCGAGAAACTTCTAGCCACCCCAATCCAAAAGTCAAAGTTGCCTTCCTAACCACCCAACCAAAGATCCCTTTATAGTCATGTCCCAATAATCGCCCAATGTACATAATATCTCAACATGAGATAGAATTCCCGAAACTTGGAAATCTTGTAACTTGGGCGATCTTGGTCGGAATAAGGCGATCTTGGTATCGTTGGAAAGCTCTGAATTTCTCCTGCATGATAAAGCATGTAGAATTGGAGAAAAACACAGAGATGATAATATCCAACAGCCATGCACAATGACATATGCTCATGCAAACAATGCACGCATGAATAGCACGAGCACTCGACAGGACGTTAGGATGACATGCACTCAAACTGAAGTGCATTCAACACAAGCTTCGCTGTTTGAGAGCAAGGTGAAGGAATTGGTAGCGCAGCTGGTGAGTGATAGGGATAGGTGGAGGCTGGAGGACAGCAGGGAGGCGCAGGGGGATGGTCCAGAGTTCATTGCTGGACTTGGTGTGGAGGGCTGTAGCCTGCTGCACTGCTTCTCTTTCTGTCACACATCTTAATCACCCCACCCCCACATTCTCTGTGGCACCCACGGTTTGCAGGAGGAGCAGGCCACAAGAGAGAGCTGGCTGATGCAGGGGCCGCAGCTGCAGTGTGAGGGGCTTGGGGGCAGGGGGGAGAGGGCAGAGGAAGGGGAGACGGTGGCGAGGGGAGTGATGGTGGGGGGGAGTACGAAGACTGGTGGGTGGGGCAGGAAGAGCGGGTGGTGAGGAGGGACGAGGAGCAGGGGCAGGGGTGGGTGGGGGTGGAGGGAGCGAGGGAGGGGTGGAGGGGGGCGAGGGAGAGAGTGTGTGTGCGGTGGGGGCGGCAATAACGGCCTTGGATGTGTCTTGGAGGGCGCTGCAGAACAAGTGCATTCCAATGGAGGTGAGAGGGCGTAGCTGTAGGATGACTGGCGTAGCGTGGGGCCATGGGGAAT
Organism: Closterium sp. Naga37s-1; assembly: GCA_947471745.1. Lineage (NCBI taxonomy): Eukaryota > Viridiplantae > Streptophyta > Zygnematophyceae > Desmidiales > Closteriaceae > Closterium > Closterium sp. Naga37s-1. Next base: position 82,363 of record CANJKZ010000139.1, on the reverse strand, counting down.
GGGTCAGGGGGCGTGGGGCATGGGCCATGGGGTGGGGTGGTGTGGGGGTGGGGGCGGCAGCAACGACCCTGGGTGTGGCATAGACGGCACCGGAAGCAAACGGATTCAGGAAAAGGTGAGGGGGGCAGCAAACATTTGACGACTAGCATTGGGTGGGTGGAGAAGGGCAGAGGGTGTGTGGCAAGGGTTGGGTGGGATGTGCTGCTTGCAAGCACCAAGGATGAAGCACATTCAGGAGGAGGTGAGGTGGCTGGGGCATGCTATGAGGGATGTGACACAGGACTATGTTACCATATCTTCCAGATTGTCTTCGTATTTTCTGTTTGGTTTCTCCTGGGCCTTAAGGGCAGCCTACCTCCCCTCCTCCTTCCCGCCGCTCTTCTCTCCGCCATAACACCCTGCCTATTTACGTCCTATACATGTTTATCCATGGCCTCAAGGACAGCCAACACTCGGGGCACCGGCGCCTCTCGTGCAGCTTGCAACTGGAAGGGGCAAGGGCAGGGGAAGGAGGGGAGGAAAGGGAAATGGGAGGAAGATAGGGAGGGGAAGGTGGAGAGCCTGATACCGTAATCTCCCAGCAATAAGCCATTGGGGTCTTGTAAAAAATATTCTAAAAAACGCGCAGGATGAATTCGTTACGTGATTCATTTCACGCGCAGGGGTGCAGTGCAGAACTGAATTCACCTCGCGGATTCTAATGTTGATTGTGACAAAATACGAAATCTGCCACGCGGCACACCTGTGGGGCGTGAACTGGACCACACTATACCAGACGTGCGGACTGATAGCACGTATAGTTTGACATATGCAACTGTCAACTGGTGACCCTGGCACTGCACTCGACGTTGAAGCTGTCGCAGACAATTTTCATGCTGGCATGCGTTTGGACAGAGTCATGGCAGAGTGTAACCGTCGGACTATGCGATGGTTTGAAAACCATAGGACATGTGTGTGGAGGTGTCCATTGTGTCTTTACACGTCACTGCTGTAAGATTTGTGTTGGTGTCCAGGCCACCTCCGGAACGTGGCTTACAAATTTCTACACCTATGGCTGTTTATTGACATTTTCGGCAATAAATCGACAAAATGGACCACCCTTAAGGTTTTGGAGCTTACGGTAGTGAGCATTTCAAGCCGAAACTTGGCTAGAAGGCACACCAGAGCATCTGAATATGCAAAAAAACATTGCTATGGTGCAATAAAATTTCAACACCTATAGTTTTTTATTGGCATTTTTGGCAATAAATAAGAAAAAATGGACACCATTAAGGCTTTGGAACTTACGTTTGTGTGCATTTCAAGCCAAAACTTGGCTTGAAGGCACATCAGAGTAAGGACCACATCGATATAAAAAAACGGAGGTATGGTGCAAAAAAAAATTATACCCCTATGGTTTTTTATTGGCATTTTCGGTAATAAATCGGCAAAAATGGCCACAGTTAAGGTTTTGAAACATACATGTTTGCGCATTTCAAGCCGAAATTTGGCTTTAAGGTACATCAGAATACCGGCCACCAAATATGTGAAAGCATTGCTATGGTGCAATATAAATTTCTATACCAATATTTGTTTATTCCCATTTTGGCAATAAATTGGAAAATTAGGCCACCGTTAAGGTTTTGGAACTTACGTTTCTGCACGCTTCTAGCCAAAAATCGGCTAGAAGGCACATTGGAGTACATGCCACCTAAATATGCAGAAACATTTCTATGGTGCAATAAAAATTTCTACGTCTATGGTATTTTCTTTGCGTTTTCGGCAATAAATCGGAAAAAAAGGCAACCGTTAAGGTTTTGGAACTTAAGTTTGTGCACGTGTTGAGCCAAAACTCGGCTAGAAGGTCTTGACAGCTAATATGATTTAGAAGCTATATGCACGCCCTTTAATTCACACTTGTTCGTTCTCATGGGGTCACCTCCAAGGGTCCTCGGGTGCCTGGCAAAGCCAGCCCCTAACCAAGGGTCCGTGTTTCGTAGAGGGACACACTAAGTGTAAGTTCAATCGACGACACTAGAGCTTTGCGCAGTGTTAACGACGAAATGAATCGTGTGCAGAATTAGCTCTTCACATAAATATGTTGATAGAGCAATTTTCATTCACAAAAGAATTGATTACAATCAAGCATTTCACTCATATATAGAAATAACTATGCACGAGCAAAGGCAAACATTGAACAGTTATTAAATTGTAATATGATTTAGAAGCTATATGCACGCCCTTTAATTCACACTTGTTCGTTCTCATGGGGTCACCTCCAAGGGTCCTCGGGTGCCTGGCAAAGCCAGCCCCTAACCAAGGGTCCGTGTTTCGTAGAGGGACACACTAAGTGTAAGTTCAATCGACGACACTAGAGCTTTGCGCAGTGTTAACGACGAAATGAATCGTGTGCAGAATTAGCTCTTCACATAAATATGTTGATAGAGCAATTTTCATTCACAAAAGAATTGATTACAATCAAGCATTTCACTCATATATAGAAATAACTATGCACGAGCAAAGGCAAACATTGAACAGTTATTAATTTGTAATATGATTTAGAAGCTATATGCACGCCCTTTAATTCACACTTGTTCGTTCTCATGGGGTCACCTCCAAGGGTCCTCGGGTGCCTGGCAAAGCCAGCCCCTAACCAAGGGTCCGTGTTTCGTAGAGGGACACACTAAGTGTAAGTTCAATCGACGACACTAGAGCTTTGCGCAGTGTTAACGACGAAATGAATCGTGTGCAGAATTAGCTCTTCACATAAATATGTTGATAGAGCAATTTTCATTCACAAAAGAATTGATTACAATCAAGCATTTCACTCATATATAGAAATAACTATGCACGAGCAAAGGCAAACATTGAACAGTTATTAAATTGTAAGTGGACTTCACCAGGTTGTCTTTGTAAAGCGGTTGTCAAACTTCAGCTGCGTTTGGCTTGATCCGACTTTGTAGAAAAACCGTCTTCAAATTACATGTCCCCCAAATGCCTTAGCTGCCTCCCCTCATGAACGATCATGAACGCAGATGTAGAATCATGCTTGCTCGTGTGGGATTACTGTTTTCCCCAAGACTTTACAATTGAAAAGCGTTTTGCACCTGTAATTAAACAGTCACGTTACGCGCGCGACTTTATGCGAAATTCACTGTTCGCCACGTCACAAAAGACAAGCTCGAATTTCAATTATTCAACTGAAATTTCGAGCCAATCCCAAGCATCCCTCGGGATCTCTCGGCACTCCCAGAAACACACGCACACACCTCACGTGCCCAATTATGCACGACCAGAGAAACTGGCCGTGCTCTTTTTGCAATCATGGGACTTACTATGCGCGCAACAGTTCCACGGCATACGCGCGAAACCTGGACCCCACGTGTGGGTCCTGATTCTCGTGCCACTTTACCTTGACTGACGCGACAATATCCCAGCAGCAAAAACGCTCGCCACTCGAATAAACACACATTAAAAAACATGACAAAAACCACAAACAAGCATGAGAAAACATGATCGTATATAAACGCTCATGAAAGTACATGATCGTTTATGAACGTACACGAACAGCACGCAAATGCTAATGAACAAGACGCGAAGGTCAATGAACAATCATGAACATTCGGAACTTCATGAGACACCACGAATATTCATGAAAACTTGAAACTCCGTGCATGCACTCACGAAGCGCATGCGAACATGTCAAACTTATATGCTGCTTGTTGTGTAGGCTATAGTGGGGTAGCCCATATGGGGTACAACCCAATTAGGGTTAGCTACTTGTACCCATCTTACTGCTAGTTCATTCATTCTCGTTCGTACTTCTGACATGGTATCAGAGCAGGTCCTAGCCTAGGACCGATTTTTTTTAGGGCCCACCGAGTCGCGCTACCCCACCCGTCACGCCGCCGTGTTAGCGCCGCGCTGCCCTGCCCTGCCTTGCGTCGCGCTGCCTGCGCACGCCCTGCCCTGCCCTGCCCGCGCGCCGCCCGCCGCCGCGCCGTGCCGCCTTGTCCGCGCGCCGTCCGCCGCCGCGCGCCCTGCCCTGCCCGCGCGCCGCCCGCCGCCGCGCCGCCCTGCCAGCACGCTGCTCGCCGCCGCGCGCCCTGCCCTGCCCGCGCGCCGCTCGCCGCCGCGCGCTCCGCCCTGCCCGCGCGCCGCCCGCTGCTGCGCGCCTTGCCCTGCCCGCGCGCCGCCCGCCGCGCGCCCTGCTCTGCCCGCGCGCCGCCCGCCGCAGCGCGCCCTGCCATGCCCGCGCGCCGCCCGTTGCCGCGCGCCCTGCTCTGCACGCGCGCCGCCCGCCGCAGCGCGCCCTGCCCTGCCCGCGCGCCGCCCGCCGCCGCGCGCCCTGCCTTGCCCGCGCGCCGCTCGCCGCTGCGCCGCCCTGCCCTGCTGGCTGCCGCCCTGCTTTGCCCTGCCTGCGTGCTGCCCTGCTGCAAGCGTGCCCGCCTGCTCTGCCCACTATGGCCACTCTCAGTGTTCTCACCTTCGATCCGGAGGGCCGCCCGATAGAGTTCGATGCGTGGCTCGACGACTTACAGCTGTACTTACTGAGCGACTCTAAGGACGGTGTTTCACTGTTTGACCTCACGTCTGGCGCCTCTCTCGCCCCTGCCGCCACAGCTGACAGTGCGACTCGCTCACAGTGGCTTACCCGTGACGCTGCTGCTTGCCTAGCCGTTCGCAACCACCTGCCGTTAGCCGAACGCGCACACTTTGGCCAGCACAGGACTGCTAGAGCCCTGTACGACGCTGTAGTCGCTCGTTACTCCTCCCCGGCCACTGCTGCTCTAGGCCGCCTTCTCCTGCTCTACCTGTTCCCAGAGCTGTCCGCCTTTGCCATAGTAGCCGACCTCGTCACTCACCTTCGCACTAGTGACACTCGCTACCGCGCTGCGCTTCCCGCCGAGTTTCTCACCAAGAACCCTCCTCCCATGTACATCACTCTCTACTTCATAGTCACCCGCCTCCCTGACTCTCTTAGCGCTGTCAGGGACCTCCTTCTTGCCCTTGACCCCACCGACCTCACTGTTGACCTGCTCGAGAAGCACCTCCTAGCAGCTGAGACTAGCATAGTCGCTGTAGGCGCTTCTCGTGGCACTCCTCGCACTCCTTTCTTTGAGGGGTGTTCGCCCTCCCCCCTTGTCCCCTCAGTCGCCTCTGCTGCAACTGTTGACTACCTTCGTGCTGAGGAGGTAGGAGCTGCGTCTGCCCCTAGTGGGAAGCGCCGCAGCGGCAGGGGCCGGGGAGGCAGGGGCGGTGGGGGTGGCAGCAGTGGAGGCGGTGGTGGGGGCGGTGGAGGCGGTGGAGGTGGCGGTGGTGGCGGAGGGAGTGGTGGTGGGGGTGGAGGCGTAGGTGGCGGCGGTGGTGGCGGCACTGGGAGTGGTGGCGGCGGCAGTGGTGGCGGCGGTGGGAGTGGAGGCGGCGGCAGTGGTGGCGGCCGGGGTGGTACCAGTCAGAGGGGAGGCTTTGGCGGTGGTCAGCGGCAGCAGCAGCAGCGTCAGCGTGAGACCCCTTCGCCCCAGGAGCTTCGTGACCGCTGGTTTGCTCAGCGTGGGGCGTCTGGGGGTAGTGGTCGCTGCCCGTATGTCATTCGCACAGGTGACCGCTCTGGTCAGACATGCGGGAAGTTTCACACACAGCACCGCTGCTTCTCCCGTCTTGACGACGCCTTTCGCGCAGAGTTTCCCGACGCGACTGAGCTCCCCCGCTGGGCAGAGCTCCTTACGCAGGATGTGGATATATTTGCTCTTGATTATGATGCTATCCTTGCTGCCATGTATGCATTGACTGTTAGTCCTGAGGGTGACTGTTACCTGTGTATGCCACCCGACCCAGGTATAGAGGCCGCTGCTCTAGGTGCTAGTGAGTCTGCTGCTCTAGGTGCTGGTGAGTCTGCTCTCTCTGGTACTGCGCCTGCTGCGGCCTTGCACACCTTCACGCTTGACTCAGGTGCTTCCCGCTGTTTCTTTCGCGACAGTACCACAGTCACACCACTCCCTGCACCTGTTGCAGTCTCTCTGGCTGACCCCTCTGGGGGCCCAGTCCTTGCACGTTCCTCCACTGTTCTCCCGTGTCCGGCGGTTCCGTCTGGCTCACTGTCAGGTCTTCACCTCCCCTCGTTCTCTACAAACTTAGTGAGCAACGCCGTCCTTCAGGATGATTGGGTTGACACCTTCACCCCTGGAGGACAGCGTGTGGCGATCTGTACGTGCTCCCGGACTGGCCGGCACCTGGCCACGTTCACCCGTCGGCCTGGGTCGAGTCTATACACACTGACTACTGAGCCTCCTCAGGTAGCTGCGTCTGCGTCTGCGTCAGGTCAGCTAGCGGCCCCCTTCTCGTGTCGCGCCCTGTCACACCGGACGCTCCTTTGGCACCACCGCCTTGGTCACCCCTCCGTGCAGCGCCTCCGTGGCATGCACCCGCGTGTCCTTGTCTCTGGTCTCCCCAGGTCTCTACCTCCCCTCCCACCCTTGCGTGCTCCTCCCTGCCTTCCCTGTGTTGAGGGGTGGCAGCGCGCCGCTCCTCACTCCTCGTTTCCCCCGACGACTGCTCCCCTGCAGACTCTCCACATGGACGTGTGGGGCCCAGCCCGCGTCCGTGGACAGGGCCGCGAGCGCTACTTTCTGCTGGTTGTTGACGACTACTCGCGTTACACCACGGTCTTCCCCTTGCGCATCAAGGGGGAGGTCCCTGATGTTTTGATCCCTTGGATCCGCGCTGTCCGTCTCCAGCTGCGGTTTCACAACATTTCCATTACCATTACCATTACCACTACCATTACCACTACCATTAGCATTACCATTACCATTACCATTTCCACTATCATTACCATTACCGATACCATTCCAATTACCACTACCATGACCATTACCATTACCATTACCATTACCACTACCATTACCATTACCATTATCATTACCATTACCATTACCACTACCATTACCATTACCACTACCATTACCATTACCATTACCAATACCATTACCACTACCATTACCATTACCACTACCATTACCATTACTATTACCACTTCCATTACCACTACCATTACCATTACCATTACCACTACCATTACCACTGCAGGGATAACTCTAGCAATGGGAGCTAGTCTACGAGGTAGGCACGGGGTAGGAGTGATCTCTGCGTTCGTTCCTTAGTCATTTGCTTGTGTGTTCTCTGCTTGCACATTCACGGGGAGATTTTGCAAGAGTTTCACTAGCAAAGATTGACAACAATGGTTCAGAATAATAGCAACAAAATTGGCAAGCAAGACTACATCAGATGCTAGCAAGCATGCAGGTCGACTGCCAGCGCAGCACGGTCGGCCGCGTTCCAGCACGACAAGGTCGACCGCGCTCCAGTAGAGCAAAGTCGCGGTCTGCCAGCGCCACAGGTCGACGGCGTGGCAACGCTGCAGCAAAGAGGCTGCACAACATCGCACCCGCAAGACAGCAGCGCACCTGCTTCGCAGGTGCTCGCAGCTGGTTGGCGTACTATGCCTTGTCACCTGCACAACGCAGGCACCAAGTCATCCACGTGCTGTTGACTGCATCTGATCAGCCAAGTCGACTCGAGATACCACCATCGAGGTAAGCATCACCAGAACCACCTGGGCGACTGTCGCGCTCCTCCGCAGAACCCCATTGCCCGGGTAACCTGGTCGACCGGGCAACCACGTCGACCAGGCTCTTCTCCTCGTGCCCGTCGACCACCTAGGTCGACGACCACCTCCGGTCGACCACACCAAGTCGACCACACCCCTGGTCGACCAGCTCCAGGTCGACCAGCACAGCTGTCAGCTTACCACACCAAGTCGGCTTCACCAGGTCGGCGTCCCCAAGTCGACGCCCTCCCAGGTCGACCTCCCGAAGTCGGTGCCCTCCCAAAGTCGGCGCCCCACCCTGGTCGACGTCCTCCTCGTCGACCACCAGGTTGAAGTCGACCGCCGGCTCCCCAAAGTCGGCGACTCTGCAGTGGCCGTCAACCAGCTCGCCCAATTCGACGTCGCCCACAGCTGCAGGTTGGCTGCAATCCCCGCACACCCAACCACGAAGTCGGCTCCGCCCAAGCGAGGACGGAGCCAACACACAACTCCCGTTGACACTCCCCTGCCGCGTTCACGCCTGGGCCTCCACCCCACACGGCAGTACCACTCGGGGAATAGCCCGTCGGCTTGCACACAATGCACAGCACGCCGGTCACCGCACCAGCCATGCAAGAGGGCATGGCACCTATTGCTGCACATCGTCGTCACCATCGCCGACGTCGGCCAGGCGCACTTGGTCGATCGCAACGGAGCACCGGTTGAAGGTCGGAAAGTGCAGCGCCTACGTCAGGAAGTCAGCCGGCTACTCGGTGGTCGGGATGTACTTCAGCGAGAACTTTCCTCGCTTCACTATGTGCTGCAGCCAGGCATAGCGTTGCTCCATGTGCTGGAGGTTGCCCTGCAGCCCCAAGCCCTCAGCAATGGTGATGGCCGTCTTGTTGTCCACCCGAAGGACAGTCGGCGTCGTGGCGTTCAGCAGCCGGAAATCTGCAAGAGGAAGCGAAGGTGGCATCCCTCCTTGCCGGCTTCGGTGGCCGCCACGTACTCCGACTCAGTCGACGACAGCGTCGCACACTTGATGCGCCGGCTCAACCAGGAGGCTGCGGCCCCTCCGCAGACAAACACGTAGCCGCCCGTGCTCGTCCGGTTTTGCTTGTCGCCGGTTTCGTCGGCGTCCACATAGCCGACCAGCTCCAGCGTCTCTGGTCCACCGCATAACTCTAGGGTGGTGTCACGGGTGTTGGCGAGGTAGGCGAGGCAGCGGTCGACCTCGTGCCAGTGCTGGTCGCTCCTCACCGTGAGGCCGCTCCCCAGCTTGCTGCAGGCGAAGGCGATGTCCGGCCTTATCGTCGTCGCCGCGAACTGCAGCGAGCCGACCTTCTGCCGGTACTACTCCTCCTGGCGCTCCTTGTCGTCGAACGTCAGCTCGGAGGCATCGACGGAGGTCGGCGTCTTCGGGGTGCGCCCGGTCTGCTCCTCGTCGATGAACCGTCTGCGCACCTTGTCGGCGTAGCCCTGCTTGTGCAGCCACAACTTCCTCGCCGGCCTGTCGCGCATGATCTCCTGTCCGAGGTACTTCTCCACCGACGAGATCTCGCGCAGCTCGAAGGCGGCCTCCAGCAGCTCCTTCAGCTCCTTCAGCATCGCGGTGCTGCTGCCGGCGGCGAATAGGCCAACAACCAGCAGGCCACTCCGCCGTCTCCGACGTTGAAGTAGAGCGCTTGGTCGACCTGGCTCTTCTTCCAGTCAGCGCCGATCAGCACGTCGTCGAGCGCCTTGTACCACAACAGCGGTGACTGCTTCAGCCCATACAGGCTGTTCAGCAGCTTGCACACCTGGCCGGTCCCGTCGTTGTAGTAGTCCACCTGATACATGTACAGCACATGGTCGAGCTTGCTCTGCAGGAAGGCGTTCTTCATGTCGAGTTGCATCAGGTTGAGGTTGAGGACGGCGACGATGCTGAGGAAGATCCTCAGCGTGACGTAGCTGCTCACCGGCGCGTACGTCTCTTCGTAGTCGGCGCCATACACCTGCGTGAACCCCTTCACGGCGAGCCTCGACTTCTCGCGCTCAACGGTGTCGTCAATGCGGTACTTCGTCATCAGCACCCACCGGTTTTTCATGATGTTCACTCCAGGGGGGCGCTCGACCAGCACCCACGTGCCCATTACGACGAGACTGCGGATCTCCTTGTTCATGGCGGCCTTCACCGCCTTGCCCTTCCAGCTCGTCAACGCCTCCTTCACCGTCATCGTCGCGATGTCCTAGCGATGCTCGGGGTCGGCGTGCATGTCCGGGTCAAGCTCAGGCAGGTCGGCGTCCTCCTCGGCGTTGTCGTACAACATGTCGTTGTCGAGTTCGTCGTAGGCAGCCGGCATGGTAGGACAAGAACTCAGGCGGCCTCCGAATTCGGCCTGAACGCTGTGGTTCAGGCTGGACTTCCACCACATCGCTGTTGGTGGACTCCTTGGCGCCCGACTGCTCCCTTCCGTTGTCACCGGCTTCGCTGTCGTCGACGTCCTGCTGCTCCACAGTCGGCATCCCCGCCGACTTCTCCCCTGTCGTCGGCTCCTCTGCCGACTGCTCCTTGGTCGGCTTCACTGCTGACTGCTCCCCTACCGGCGGCTTCCTTGCCGATGCCTCTGTCGCCGGCTCCACCAAATTCGGCTGCACCTCCTCTGCCTTCTGCTCCCCTGCCGGCCTCGACAAGGTTCGTGCCATGGTACACTAAGATAGCAGCGCCGCTGACGAACTTACGGAAAAAGGATACGCCCTATAAATGGAATACTCCTCAACAGCAAGCCATGGAACAGCTACAGACAGCACTAACTACTGAGGAAGACACTTGCGGCTCAATGGAGCCTCCAGCGGCCAGTCTACGGTCTCCGCCAGGCGCCCCACGAGTGGAACGACACACTGAGGACGACACTTGCGGCTCTTGATTTTGCTCCTTCGACTGCTTGTCAACGGGAGTTGTGTGTTGGCCCCGTCCTCGCTTGGGCGGAGCCGACTTCGTGGTCGGGTGTGAGGGGAGCAGCCGACCTGCAGCAGTGGGCGAGCTGGTTGACGAGGAGGTCGACCTGCACGGGGGCCACTGCACGCGCGCCGACTTCAGGGAGGTCGACCTGGGAAGTCGGCCTGCGGAGGACGTCAACTTGGTGACGTCAACTTGGGAGGCAGCCGACTTGGGTGGTCGGCTGACAGGACCGCTGGTCGACCTGGTGGTTGGTCGACCAGGCCTGCTGGTTGACTTGGTGGTAGGTCGACCAGGAGTGATGTCGACCTGGTGGTCGACCTGACCTGGTGGTCGACGGAGGAAGGGCCGACGTCGACCACGAATCAGGACGCCGAGCAGCTGGGCGTCGAGTAGCAGGGCGTCAACTTGGTGACGCCGACTTCGGGTAGCCGACTTGGGTGGTCGGCTGACAGCTGTGCTGGTCGACATGGAGCTGGTCGACCAGGAGTGCTGGTTGACGTGGAGCTGGTCGACCAGAAGGGACGTCGACCTGGAGCTGGTCGACCAAGGGTGTGGTCGACCTGGTGAGGTCGACTTGGAGTGGTCGTCGACTTGGGAGGTCGACGGGCACATACGGGAACAGCTGGTCGACCTGGTTGCCCGGTTGACCAGGTTACCTGGGTGACGAAGTCCTGCGGAGGAGTGCGACGGTCGCCCAGGCGAAGTTGGCGAGTCCGACCTCGGTGGTGGTATCCCGAGGTCGACGTGGCTGATCAGATGCAGACGTCAGCGCCAGGTTGACTTGATGTGTGCGCTGTGCAGGTGACGAGGCTCAGCACGCCAATCATCTGCGAGCACCTGCGAAGCTGGTGCGATGCTGTCCTGCGGGAGCAACGCTGGCGCGCCGTCAACCTGCGACGTTGGCACGCCGTCGACTTTGCACTGCTGGAGCGCGGTCGACCAAGTCGTGCTGGAACGCGGTCGACCATGCTGCGCTGGCAGTCGACCGACCTGAATGCTAGCTCTGATGTAGTCTTGCCATGCCAACTTCATTGTACCATTGTTGTCAACTTTCTCTAGTGAAACTCTTGCCAAATTGCCCCGTGAACTAGCAAGCAGTGTGCGCACAAGGAAAAACGACTAAGGACCAACGAACGCAGAGATCACACGAGCACCCGTGCCTAGCCCGTAGTCTAGCTCCCGTTGCAGTAGTTATCTCCGCATGGTGCGGTGAGCGTGGACGGCACGCGACTTACCTTTCAGTCAGGTCGACGTAGAGGTCACTTACCTAAGTTGTTCGTAGGCCGGCAGCCGTGCAGTCACTAGCGTGCGCGTAGGTGACGCCAAGGGGATGGAGACCCTGGAAGCACAGCTGGAGGACGCGAGGACACGCCATGGGGCCCAGGAGTACGGAACGATCCCCTGGGCGGTTGTGGAGGCTGGCATTCGCACCATGTGGGCGACGTTGCACCCTCCTCAACCTGCGTCTCCTCGACCGGTGAACACAGAGGGCGGCGTCGACGTGGGCGTCAACGCCGGTGGTGGCCAAGTCGGCAGCAGTGCGGGAGGCACGTCGAGGCAGAGAGGTGTGATACACGCCGATGAAGTCGGCGGCGTTCAGGCGCGAGGGATGCGGTCGACGGCGGCTGCAGGCACCTCGCAGGGCGACGTCGGAGGTCGACGAAGCGGGTTGTCGCCGATGTCGGCGACCCAGGTGACAGCGGGCGGAATCGCCCCGAGCTACGGCTACTTCAAGTTCACGCCGGACAGGATCCTGGTCACCCCACCGCTCACTGGTCGACCTGATATCCTCACCTGGAAGGAGGCCATCGAGCCTCAGCTGGAGATGGCTGGGCTGATCAGCTTTGCTCGAGGCACCGTGGTGACGCCGGACGACCCCGACATGCGAGCGGAGCTCCGCGCCGTACAGCTGTTGACCTTCACGGTCATCTCGCGGTGCTGCTCGCCGGGCGTGCAGATCGCCTTGAAGTAGTGTCGGGAGTACCTCGACGCCGGCCACCAGGCGTGGCACTTCATCGAGTCGACCTACCAAGTCACCGACGACCTGTTCATCGCCCAGCTGGAGGGGCAGCTGACGCACCTGCGTATGGGCGACGAGGAGACAGCGACCGACTACTGCAACCGGGCCCGGCGAATTCTCGCCACCATCAGGATGGCCGGCGCACAGTACTCAACGGCGTCGTACGTCACCCATGTCATGCAGGGACTCTCGAGCAGCTACAACCTCCTGAAGCAGCTGTCAATGGCGCCGAGCACGAGGACGACGCTCAACGAGGACAACTTGACCTCGTACATCCTGCAGGACGAGGCGATGCAGGAGGCAGAGCGGTCACAAGAGCTCTTGGCGCAGGCCAACTTCGTCGCCCCGGCCAAGCAAGGAGGTCGACCGGGGCAGCGCGGACAGTCTGGCGGCGGAGGTGGCAGTGGCTGGAAGCCGGCCAAGGAGGTCGACAAGAAGAGGTCGACCAAGGATAGCGGTCGAGGAGGAGGAAGTCGACGTCGGGAGTGCTGGCTGTGCGGCGACCCCGACCACCTCTCCTTCGAGTGCCCCGACCGCAGTGACTCCGACGACGACGACGCCAAGGGAGGCCGCGGGAGGTCTGGCAGTCGACGTCCTCGTCGGGGAGGGAACAAGCCGCGCAAGGAGATGCAGTCGACCAAGTCGACCACGGCGAAGGACGCCAACTCCTCTGATGGCGGCAAGGCGCGGGACGACAAGACGGCGTCGTGCTCGCTGGTCGGCGTCGTGGAGCCGACCGTCTCGCTGGCACCGGAGGCCGGAGAGGACTTCCAGGCGGTGGCGGCAGCTGTGCAGGCGAACCCGGCGGTGGTCCTGCTCGACAGCGGATGCTCCCACCACCTGATGGGGACGAAGGAATTCTTCATCGACCTGCAGCCGAGCGGCTCCATCAAGCACGTGCGCGGCTTCAATGGGGCGCTGCAGGACGTCCAGGGCTGTGGCACCGTCGCCCTGCAGGGAGAGGCCGGGAAGCAGGTGCTCATCCCCGACGTGCTGTACGTCCCGGGTGTGCGGGCCAACCTGCTGTCGTCCGGCCAGCTGAAGGAGCACGGCGTGAAGCTGCAGGAGGACGGCGACGGGATGCTGCTCGTCTCGGCAGCGGGAGAGGTGCTCGGACGGGCGACCTACTCCGGGCGTGTCCTCTGCACCGACCTGCGTCCCTGCTCAACGAGGTCGACGTCGCCCACGATGGAGGTTGTGGCCCTGCGGGCGATCGTCTCGAAGACGAAGTCGACGCCGGACAGGATGCATGCGAGGCTTGCGCACGTCGGCATGGACACCATACGGAGCTCGGCGAAGAACGAGGTCGCCATTGGGCTGGACCTCAAGTCGGCGACGGGCGCCGCCTCACCGTGTGTCTCGTGCGTCGGCGGGAAGCTGGCGCGGCACACCTTCCCCGACCAAGGCTCCGACGCCGACGACGTGCTAGCCGTCGTGCACATCGACCTGTGCGGGCCGTTCCGCGTGGCTGCCAAGGACGGCAGCTTGTACTTCCTGCTACTGAAGGACCGCAAGTCCCGCTTCGTGTGGGTGAGGCCGGTCGCCAAGAAGTCGGATGTGCTGCTGGAGTTCCAGAAGTGGCTGGTGTTGGTGGAGAGGCAGACGAAGAAGTCGGTGCTGATGCTTCGCTCCGACCGAGGAGGGGAGTTCCTCGGGAAGAAGTTCACCGACTTCGTGGACGGACAAGGGATCGTCCACGACCTGACCTGCCCGTACACCCCGCAGCAGAACGGCATGGCGGAGCGGGAGATGAGGACGGTGGTGGAGTCGGTGCGGACGATGCTGCTGCACATGGGCGTGCAGCAAAACTGGTGGCACCTCGCTCTGCGGCAGGCCGTCTGGGTCCGTAACTGCCTTGAGAGGTCGACGTTGCCGCCGGGGACGACGCCGTACCAGCTGCTGGTCAGCCAGAAGCCCAGCTTGTAGATGGCGAGGGTGTGGGGCTGCATGGCGCAGTTCCTTGTCCCCGAGCAGCAGCGTGGTGGGAAGTTGAAGCCGAAGGCCAGGTGGGGCCTTCACCTTGGCGTGTCGGCGGAGAGCAAGGGCTGGGAGCTCCTCGACGTCGACGCCAACCGGGTGGTCACCACGTCGGACGTGGTGTTCTACGAGGAGATGTCGCAGGCCGAGTGGAAGTCGGAGTACGGGCCGGTGTCAGGACGGACGCCGACCACCCCGCCGATCGACACCTCAACGGCGACGCTGCCCCTGCTCGCCGAGGTCGGTGGGCTTGCTGCTGAGGACGACGAGGTCGTCCGTCCTCCTTCCCCTTCCCCTACAACCCCTGCCCCTCCCCTCGTGGCCGACCTGCACGGGCTGACTTCTCTGTCGGCCTCCGGCGATGAGGGGAGTAGTGGGACGTCGCCTTCGGCGCCGGCCAAGGGCATCGCCGGTGGCCGACGTGACGAGAGGCCAGTCGACGTGGGATTGAAGCCGGCGTCGACAGGGGAGGAGCAGGTCGAGGAGGAGCAGCCGACTTGGGTGAAGTCGGCGAAGAAGGCAGCTGAGAAGCAGCCGACAGGGGAGCAGGCAGCGGTGAAGCCGACCACGGAGCAGTCGGCAACCAGGCAGTCGGCAGGGATGCCGACCACAGGGGAGAGATCGACCAGGAAGTCGACCGAGCAGCAGCACCGAGATGCTGAAGGAGCTGAAGGAGCTGCTGGAGTCCGCCTTCGAGTTGCGTGAGATCTCGCCGGTGCAGAAGTACCTCGGGCTGGAGATCGTCCGCGACAGGTCGGCGGGGAAGCTGTGGCTGCATCAGCAGGGCTACGCCGACAAGCTGCGTAGGCGCTTCATCGACGAGGAGCAGACCGGGCGCACCCCGAAGACGCCGGTCTCGGTCGACGCCTACGCCGAGCTCACCTTCGATGACGAAGAGGCACAGGAGCGACAGGAAGAGGAGTACCGGCAGAAGGTCGGCTCGCTGCAGTTCGCGGCGACGACGACGAGGCCGGACATCGCCTTCGCCTGCAGCAAGCTGGGGAGCGGCCTCACGGTGAGGAGCGACCAGCACTGGCGCGAGGTCGACCGCTGCCTCGCCTACCTCGCCAACACGCATGACACCGCCCTGGAGTTCGGCGGTGGACCTGAGTCGCTGGAGCTGGTCGGCTATGTGGACGCCGACGACGCCGGTGACAAGCAGAACAGGACGAGCACGGGAGGCTACGTGTTCGTCTACGGAGGGGCCGCAGTCTCCTGGTCGAGCCAGCGCATCAAGTGCGCGATGTTGTCGTCGACCGAGTCGGAGTACGTGGCGGCCACCGAAGCCGGCAAGGAGGGACGTCGACTTCGCTTCCTCCTTGCAAAGTTCCAGCAGCTGGATGCTGGGAAGCCGAACGTCCTCCGGGTGGACAACAAGTCGGCCATCACGGTCGCCGAGGGCATGGGGTTGACGGGCAACCTCAAGCACATGGAGCGGCGACAGGCTTGGCTGCAGCACATGGTGAGGCGCGGGAAGTTCTCGCTGAGTTACATCCCGACCACCGAGCAGCCGGCCGACTTCCTGACGAAGGCGCTGCACTATCCGGCCTTCAACCGGTGCTCCGTCGCCATCGGCCAGGTGCGCTTGGCCGACGTGGGCGACGAAGTTGACGACGTGCAGCAGTAGGTGCCATGCCCTCATGCATGGCTGGTGCGGTGGACGACGTGCTGTGTGTTGGGTGCAAATCGACGAGCTATTCTCTGAGGAGGACTGCCGTGTGGGCTAGGGGCCCAAGCGTGAACGCGGCAGGGGAGTGTCAACGGGAGTTGTGTGTTGGCCCCGTCCTCGCTTGGGCGGAGCCGACTTCGTGGTCGGGTGTGAGGGGAGCAGCCGACCTGCAGCAGTGGGCGAGCTGGTTGACGAGGAGGTCGACCTGCACGGGGGCCACTGCACGCGCACCGACTTCAGGGAGGTCGACCTGGGAAGTCGACCTGCGGAGGACGTCAACTTGGTGACGTCAACTTGGGAGGCAGCCGACTTGGGTGGTCGGCTGACAGGACCGCTGGTCGACCTGGTGATTGGTCGACCAGGCCTGCTGGTCGACTTGGTGGTAGGTCGACCAGGAGTGATGTCGACCTGGTGGTCGACCTGACCTGGTGGTCGACGGAGGAAGGGCCGACGTCGACCACGACTCAGGACGCCGAGCAGCTGGGCGTCGAGTAGCAGGGCGTCAACTTGGTGACGCCGACTTCGGGTAGCCGACTTGGGTGGTCAGCTGACAGCTGTGCTGGTCGACATGGAGCTGGTCGACCAGGAGTGCTGGTTGACGTGGAGCTGGTCGACCAGAAGGGACGTCGACCTGGAGCTGGTCGACCAATGGTGTGGTCGACCTGGTGAGGTCGACTTGGGGTGGTCGTCGACTTGGGAGGTCGACGGGCAAATACAGGAGCAGCTGGTCGACCTGGTTGTCTGGTCGACCAGGTTACCTGGGTGACGAAGTCCTGCGGAGGAGTGCGACGGTCGCCCAGGCGAAGTTGGCGAGTCCGACCTCGGTGGTGGTATCCCGAGGTCGACGTGGCTGATCAGATGCAGACGTCAGCGCCAGGTTGACTTGGTGTGTGCGCTGTGCAGGTGACGAGGCTCAGCACGCCAATCATCTGCGAGCACCTGCGAAGCTGGTGCGATGCTGTCCAGCGGGAGCAACGCTGGCGCGCCGTCAACCTGCGACGTTGGCACGCCGTCGACTTTGCACTGCTGGAGCGCGGTCGACCAAGTCGTGCTGGAACGCGGTCGACCATGCTGCGCTGGCAGTCGACCGACCTGAATGCTAGCTCTGATGTAGTCTTGCCATGCCAACCTCATTGTACCATTGTTGTCAACTTTCTCTAGTGAAACTCTTGCCAAATTGCCCCGTGAACAAGCAAGCAGTGTGCGCACTAGGAAAAACGACTAAGGACCAACGAACGCAGAGATCACACGAGCACCCGTGCCTAGCCCGTAGTCTAGCTCCCGTTGTAGTAGTTATCTCCGCACTGCTGACCTGTCGCTCTTTCTACGCACCGACCCTTCTCTGCCACAGTTCTACATCCTCGTCTACGTTGATGACTTCGTCTGTGCTACTGCTGACAGTGAGGCACTGGCCCTTGTGAAGGCGGAGCTGCAGGAGAGACACACATGCACTGAACTGGACAGAACAAGGCGCACCATCACACTGACATAGTCACACATGGTGCAGTGGGTCCTTCAGCGCTTACGCCTTCGGTTCTCCTCGCCACAGCCCCCTTCTGTGCCTACGATCCACTCGCTCTCAGCTCCACCTTCGGACGAGTCCGTAGAGCGGAGTGGTCCGTATCCAGAGCTCGTGGGCTGCCTCATGTACCCCATGGCGTGCACTCGACCTGACCTCGCGTACCCTCTCAGCATCCTGGCACGCTACGTTGCACCCGAGAGACACCGGCCTGAGCACTACTGGGCTGCGCAGAGGGTACCGCGTTACTTGTGCAGTACGTCAGGATGGGGCTTATGCTTGGAGGGCGGGGTCGAGTTGTGCTCACTGGGCTTATGCTCACCGGTCGTCACAGGGTTACACTTTCAGTCTCGGCGCTGGTTCAGTCTCCTGGAGGTCCACTCGCTCGTCTTCTGTGCTTAGTTCCAGCTGTGAGGCCGAGATCTACGCTGGGGCTATGGCTGCACAGGAGTTACGCTGGATGACCTACTTGCTGACTGAATTGGGTGAGCGGCCTCGTTCTCCTCCGGTTCTGAACGTCGACAAAAAGGCCATGCTTGCCTTGTGTCGGGAGAAGAGACTGGAGCACAGAGCGAAGCACGATGTTCTTTGTTACTTTCTCGCACGAGAGTTACAACAGCGTGGTTAGCTTCGCCTCGCTTACGTGGCCTCACGGGCCAACACCGCTGATATCTTCACCAAGGCTCTGGGGTCTGGTGATCATTAGCGTTTTTGCACTGCTCTTGGGCTTGTGCCTACTCTGCCTCACTTGCTTGTCTTTTAATCTCGCCTTGCCCTTGTTGTACACTGCTATATATCTTTATGCCTGCATATTTACACATGCTAGGTTGTGGTCAGTGTACTGCTTTTGCTATTATAATTCTGCATGTGAACTGGCCTTGTGGCCGCTTGTTGTTCTTGTTGTTCCCCACTTCGCCTATGGGGGTGGACCAAAACACATTTTGTGGTTATAGGCTGTAGTGGGGTAGATGTGGAGAAGATGTGGAGCGCGGACCCGATTCGCCGGGGCAAGAGGACGAAGGGCACGAGCGTTGGGAGCCGCCAGTCAGAGATTCGGCACCCACGGGAGCTCTGAGGAAGGACTCGCGATCGAGAGAACAGCCGATGCGGAGTGGAAGGGAAGGGCCAGCGTCAGGCTCCTATCGACGAAGTGCATCATGGCAGGAGGAGGCGTCGGTGCAGCGTTGGAAATACACGCTGTTGTCCAAGATCGAAGTGCCCGAGCGTTTCTCGGGGGGTACGCGACGAGGACCCTCCATTAAAATGTACGTGATGCAGCTGAAGAACTTGAGCGCACGCTGGGAGCGAGATTGCCTGGACCCTGGCGAGTTTTTTCCGTGGTTTGGCAAACACGCTAACTAACTGCATCAGTCGAAGGGAGCTGCTGGAATGGGCGGCGCGAGCAGCCCTGGGGGAGAGGGATCCAAGCCTAAGCCTTCCCCTAAGCCTTTGCAGCTGTAGGCTTCACCTGTCGGGAACGGGGAGCTTTAACATCGTGCTGCTGGGAGAGAATATTAACTCCTCGGAACACTCGACCCTTTTCAACGCTCCAGAATTGGGTCCCCATATTATCCGGTTCCGGTATAATTTCTGACTCTCCTTTACCAAATGCTTAAAAACCAATTGAAGTAATATTCTTAGTTAAAGTCTCTACATAGGAAAACTTTAACGAATTCTTACTTGTCGGGGTGTATGGCTGGAGTTTCCCGGTCGATAGAGGGTCTTGTTTCGCGGAGTCTCCTTTTGTCTCGGCGATTTCCCCTTGTGCCGGCTGGTGATGACATTTAAAATTCGCACCATCATATTCTCCTTTTTTCGCCCTCTCCGAAGTCGCCAGGTTGTATGTTTTTCGCTACGGGGGTGCGGCATTGCTGTTGCCCTTCAACTCCGCACATCTTTTCTTCATTTTCCAACACGCCAAGATACGATGTCCTGTAGCGCCATATATTCGCACATTTCATTTTTTTGCTAGACGCTCCTTCACATCGTCCTTGTAGATCTCCATCGGGTCGGCAGTCATGGGTGGTGCCGATCGATCCATGCTAGAATCCCTATTTAGCTGGGTGCGCCGTGTTCAGTAGTAGCTGTTGTTCAACGCGTCGAACTGTTCGATCAGTGCTGCCCGAAACTGCGCCCACATCCATTCCCCTTAGACATTTTGTTGTTTGCGTGAATCTATTCTTGTGCTGGGCCTCGTAACAGTGTTGCACAGTCAGATTTCTGCACAGCGGTTTTAAACGTTCATAGCGATCTGGTCACAGCTCCAAATGACCTGATTCAAATTGGATCTGGAGCGTCTTAACGTCGCCTACAATAGGCAATTTATATCGCACGATTTGATTAAGAATTAACGACACAACGTCGGTTTGAACGAACGGCACTATGGCAGCCACTATAGTTTTAGAACACAAATTAGGAAGAGTTACGAGCTGGGAATGACTCCCAGCTCCTACAATCCCCAAGAGCCGAGGTACAGTGCCACACTGTCCCCAACCACGAAGGATCTCGAAACTACCCTTCACAAGGGCCTACACCAAGTGAAATGTTACACTACACAAAGTAATGTAACGATTCTCAATATCTTGAAGTGTACCCTTTTCGCGGGCTTCGCGACCACTTGAGTCTTGAAACCAAGGCTCTGGTTCTTCACCATAAACTCATCCTTGAGTTCTTGATGGGTCTGCTGCACACACGTGCGACATGCCAAACGTTCGACAGACGACAAAATAGAAACCGCGCGAGACACACAAACGACGACGTAGACATGCGGCTAGCGATGACTCGCTATTGACTCCACACTCACACAATCGACAGCACGACTCATCATTCACACACTATTATAAGCATGAAATATATATTATCTCATGCCCTCATACCGTTCCATGCACACACGCATGCACGCACACGGACAACAAGCCGAGTGCAAACCGTAGGGTTGCACCAACACAACAACGCTGCCATTCGTGAGGGGAGATAGTACTCATCGCAAGATCATTGCCTCTTTGCCTTGCTTGATGACATGGTTTAACATCAATACGGATTTTACATGAAGGCTACCACGAAGGCATCGCATTGGCCTTGTGCAAGAGTCAGAAGCTGGGTGTGGAGCCTGACTGCCCCTGGCGTTGCAGCTACGCTCGCACTGAGCGTAACGGGTCGTGGAAAATAGTCCAACTGTCCAATCAATTCAGCTCAATGCCACGGCTATGGATGTCAATCAGCAGATCATCCCAATCGCGTGGGCGCTTGGTGGGAGCGAGACCAAAGATACATGGACTTGGTTTTCCCGCCCTTTTTATGTGCACTGCCATGACTGGAAGGGACGGGATGATGTCGCCATCATCAGCGACCGTGACAAAGGGCTCGTTCCCGCGGTGAGAGATGTTTTTTTCCCGAGAAGGTGCAGCACTACTTTTGTGGGTGGCACATGGGCCAGAACGTGAAGCGATTCGGGAAGACGTCCACAGAGATGTTCTGGCGGCTGTTGACAGCAAGGACTAAGAAGAAGTACGACGAACTTAAGGCCGCTGCACGGGTTTTCCATCCTCTACCCACGACTTACCCCTACGGTCCTGCACCAGCAGCCAACGCGTAGGGGCCAAACCCCTCACCACCAAGAGGTTTTCGGATCCGGCAATGACACGTTCAGCAAACACGCCGGACACGCGTGACCGCCAACAACCTCGTGGCGGAAGCTTTAGACGCACGGAGACGTGCTCGTGCATCACAGTTGCGCCGCCGCAGCACACGACACAGATAGAGCAGTGCAGGACGCCCATCTGCACAGCCTGATGGACCCCACCAATCCGCAGCACCAAGTCCATCCGGAGCGCCCGGCCCATCCGCAGCACCAAGACCATCCAGAGCACCCGGCCCATCCGCAGCACCAGGACCATCCGGAGCGCGCGACCCATCTGGAGCATCAGAACCATTGGCAGCGCCGAGCCCATCGGCAGCACCAGGACCATCCCAGCGCCCGGCCAATCAGCAGCATCAGGGCCATGGGCAACGCCTGGCTCATCCGCAGCAACAGGACCATTCCTAGCGCCGGACCCATCCGCAGCACCAGGACCATCTGTCAATTCAAGGCCTTCTCCAACACATCGATCTACATCGCCTTGTTATCACGGTACGCCCATATGTTCTTCACCCTGTGTTAACTTGTTATGCGCATGTCCAACGTTCAAAGAAATTCATGCGATGCGCACGTAGCATTGCCTTTTCGTTACTATATATATATATTGTTAAAATTGAACAAGTGGGGGGGTTGTAAAATCTACAAATGCAAAAGGACTGTCCTTTTTTTAAAAGAGTAGCTCGATTTTACGGTAGTCCCTCCTCCATGTCACTGCATGTACTCCCTCCTCCATGTCACTGCATGTACTCCCTCCTCCATGTCACTGCATGTACTCCCTCCTCCATGTCACTGCTCTTCACTACCCACACCTCTTCTGTGATGAGGATCTGAGGGCGGACCGCCAGCCCGGGTTCACTCAGCTGGACATGGACCTCTCCTTCTCCTCCCCTGATTCTCTGCCTGTCTTTTTGGGAGTCACTTTTTGAGAATTCTCACAAGTGACTCTCATGAAGCTCTCCTCCTTTCCTGCTTCACTGGATGTCGTTCCCCTACTCCCAATCCCCCGCCTTCCACACCTACGACCTGTAGTCCAAAAAATACGACCCGGGGGCGTCTACGCGAGGGTATCTTTTTGCCACGAGTTTACGGTATCAGATGGGATGGTCATGGTACTGTGCAAGGAGTACACAACTCTGTAAGCTGAATATTATTGAAAATGATGTCTTGTGCGCCGAATGGGCATGGGCACATGTAACTCTTCTATGGGAGACCACCTTGAAACTGCACACACTGAATGAATATAGAGAAAAAGGCTTTTGGGTCATGGCGATGATGCGATACCCTAAACATCCATGGGGAGGACAGTCTGGAGCGCTTTCACTCTTGAGAAGCAAAAGCAGTCGACTGACAGTCATGGGAGGCCAACCACCTGCATTCATGTGCCTCGACACCTGTGCACAGCGCTTTTGGCACTAGCAGCAGCAGCAGCAGCAGCAGAGTGCCATTGAGCTGCAGACTACCGTTCAGGAACATCCAACGAGCACGAATCACTGTCTGCCAAGTGGGGAGTTTGTCGAGATATGAGAACATAAGGATTGACTAAGGAATGACAAAACAAGAAACATATAGGAAATGCTAACCCTAACCCAAGCATGAATGTAACACACCTAGACTAACACACATAAACTAGAACAAATATAGTTTGACACACCCCCAAAGTCTAGGTGACGATAGTCCTATGAAAATCAACACATATCCCAGGGTGGATCTCAAGGACACAACACAATCTGAGAGCAGGCAAGGGTCACAGGACCAGTCAGCAAGAACAAGCAAGGGTCACAAGACCAGTCCGCAAGAACAAGGCAAATCTCAGGGTGGAGCTCAAGGTCACCACACACTCCGAGAGTAAGCAAGGGGCCACAAGGCCAGTCCACATGCAAGTATATAGCAAGTATAAGAGATGCAAGAGTACAAGACATGCATGACAAGCATCTCTACAAAGGCAAGCGACCACAAGGCCAGTCCACAAGTAGAGATATATGATATATAATGAGATGCAAGAGTACAAGACAAAGCATCTCTACGCAAGCAAGTGAGGGCCTGTAGACACAAGGCCGAGCTGGGTGCAGAAACGGTGGTGGTCACAAGGCGGCAACGCCTTGGTGAAGACATCTACAGTGTTGGCCTCAGAGACCACACGGTGCACGAGGGCCTGGCCACGCTGCTGTAACTCTCGCTGAAAGAAGTAACGAAGCTGGATGTGCATCGCCTTCCCAACCAGTCGGGGCTCCTTGCACAACAGGATAACAGACCTGTTGTCGGCGAACAAGACTGGGGGAGAGCGAGGCCGCTCACCAAGGTCGGTGAGGAGGAAAGACCGGGCGGCCATGGCCGGAGCGTACACCTCTGCCTCACAGCTGAAACTGGAGACGGACGACGCCAGAGTCGACCTCCACGAAACAGCTCCGGTCCCAAGGCTGGAGCAGTAACCCTGTGTAGACCGCAGCGACTCAGCGTCGTCGGCCCACGACGAGTCCGGAGAAACCTGTAAGTGTAACTGGCTGCTTCCTTCCAATGACAACTCCCATGCTTGATGTACTCGCCACATAATTCGCCACCCTCTTAGCCGCATACCAGTGGGAAGGTCGGTGTCTCCCAGGCACAACGAAGTGCGCAAGGACGCTAAGAGGGTAAGCTAGGTCTGGGAAAGTACAGGTCATCAGGTACATGAGACAACCCACCAAGTCAGGATATGGACCGCTGGACTCAAATGGCTCGTCCGAAGGTGGAGCCGTGAGCCCATGATCCACAGCAAGAGGGGTGAGCTGTACTTTGGAGAACGGGAAACGAAACCGCGTGAGGATCTGCTCGACCATATGCGACTGCGTCAGCATAATGGTGCGAGCTGCCCTGTCCCTGGTGATCTGTAGGCCAAGGTAGCGCTGCAGCTCACCAAGGTCAGTGCAAGTGTGTCTCCTCTGCAGTTCCTCCTTCACGGAGGCTAGTGCGTGTCGGTCGGGAGTGGCAAACACCAAGACAAAGAACGGGTCGAGCCACGGCGGACGAACAGCGACGGTTCGGCAGACGACGGAAAGAAGTAAAGCGCTGCAAGAGTCGTACATAGTGTGTCGTGCCATTCGTCGGGAGCCTGGTGCAGGCCGTAGACAGGTCGACGCAGCTGCCACTGGGTCCCAGGAGGGAAAGTGCCAGTGAAGCCAGGCGGACGACGTAGCTAGATCTGCTCGTGCAGGCTCCCCTGAAGAAACGCGGTGAAGAAGTCCAAGGAGTGCAACTCGTAGTCGCGCTGTGTTGCAATATGCAGCAACACCCGAAGAGTGGTCATCTTCGGGGTGGGAGCGAAGGCCTGGAAGAAGTCTACCCCCTCTCGCTGACTGAAGCCTCTTGCCACATAGCACGCCTTGAACACCGAAGGTGCTCCAGGTGGCCGCTTGACCTTGTAGAGCCACATGCCACTGACGACGTTCGCCCAAGGAGGTGGGACGGCGTCGACGTAGGTTCCTGTGGACCTATAAGATCCCATCGCTGCCTCCTCAGCTGCTATCCAGTACGAAGCCCAGGGTCCCGAGACCGCCTCGGCATGAGTGCGAGGGATCGGGATGTCAAGGGCGTCTGGATCCCCCTTAGGGGCAAGCAGCATGGCGCAGAGATGAGGAACAGCGGCCTCAAGGAAACCAAGCTCGAACTGCTTGTACTCCAGGACCTACAGGGGAAAACTGGAACACCCCCAGTCGACGGAGAACGAGCAGTGCCGCTGACCAGGTGAGAAGCGTAGTCAAGGCGGTGGGAAGAGGCAAAGCCAGCGACAGTGGTAACAAGAGCCGAGATAGACAGCGGGGTGCAGTCGGGTGAGTGACTAACGCGGACAGAACACGGGAGACGAAAGGACGGGAGGCACGGAGGTAGTCGGACAGCGGGTCGGGAAACACAGTAAGGGACGATTCAGGAGGCGGTGGAAGGACCGGAGGAGGTGGAACACGAGCGGAGTACACGGTGAAATGGGCCGTCACCACGGTAACGAGACCAACGAGGCTCTGGAGACACAGCACGACTGAAGGGATAACAACGAGTCTACTGGGACGAGGCAAGGGACTCGACAGGGGCAACAGAGGGGGACGGTAGGGGACCACGGACCAAGCGTGCAGGTGCCGGATCGGGCAGGTCTCTCAGTCGCTGCTGCTCCGCCTCCTCCGGCGTCTGCTGCGGCTGCACCTGCCCCTGTTGCTGCCCCTGCTGCTACAGGTGTGGCTCCTCCTCTACTCTCTCGTGCGGCTGCTGCAACTGCACCTGCTGCTGCGGCCGTGGCTCCTCCTCTACCCTCTCCTGCCGCGGCTGCAACTGCACCAACTGCTGCGGCCATGGCTCCTTCTCTACCCTCTCCTGTGCGGCCGCAACTGCACCTGCTGCTACGGCCGGGGCTCCTCCTCTACTCTCTCCTGGTGCGGCTGGAACTGCACCTGCTGCTGCGGCCGTGACTCCTCCTCTACTCTCTCCTGACGGTCCGGCTGAGACTGCTCCTGCTGCTGCTGCTGTTGTGCCCTCTCAAACTGCTCCCGTTCCTTCCTCTCCAAACGAAGAAGACGCTGCTCATGCGTTAGCGCGGTGTAGGTGCCGAGGTGCCCGCGGCGGGTAAGGTAGGGGGCGATGGGTGGGGACTGCTGCTAACAGGTGTGGTGGCGGGTTTCAGTACGTGTGGCATCGGGTTTCAGGTGGGACGACGGGTAAGGTAGCGGGTGTGGCTACGACGGGCACTACGACCCCTTTGGCGTTGCTAGTTTGGCACTTTGGGTTGTTGAAGATTGTTGTAGGGCGAGGGTTGGGATGGTAGGGTTTGTCAAACTCGTCACTTCGCAAATCTGAACTCTTGCTCAAGCTATTCTTAGATCTAATCCATGGATGCCAAGTAATTCTGCCAGGATATCCAGTCGCACTCAATTCGCGATAGCGATCGGCCTAGATCTTGGTTGATTCTGGGGATTAGAGACTAAGACATTTCGAACACGTACCGGTCATATTTTAGGTTACGTGAGCTGCACGCAATGTTCCGTCGAAGTCGACGACTTAATCTCTTACTTCGCTCTCTAGATTCGCACGCTTTCCATCAGTAGGTACACCTGCGCCTGAAAAAATATGATCGACAAGACGCAACAAATTATGACTCCCGCTCTTGCCTCGGTTGTGAGGTGTTATGCTTCCCACTGCTTCGGTTTCTCTTTTATGTACAAGAAGGCCCCTTCCCATGATGGCTCGCGACTCCCAGGAGGTGTTAGCCACACGCCCAACAGTCGTTCTGCATCATCCGTGTTCGCCCATTTGAAGTCAGTCCTCCAAGGCTGTTTGTTCAGGTTTCTCGTCGAAGGTAAAACCACCGATTTCCCCTTGTTGGTGGCTAGCACTGAGTCAGGCCCCAAACTTCTCCGGTAACTACTCCGCCCTTGCGATTTGTCAGCGTATCCCAGATACGCCAGTGGTCGACCTTCCCCTGTAAGACCCAGCTTTCGCTTCACTGCTTCCTGTGACAACGGCTCTACATCACTTAAGAAGAGGTACGGAGCGAGAGGGCAACCTTGGCGCACTCCCGATACCACATCCACCGCTTCCCCCATCTAGCAGTTTATTAACAGACTCGTCTGTGTGTCTTTGTGCAGACCTTGGATTCAGTTTATGAAGCGGCTGGGGAAGCCCTTCCTCTCCAGCACTGTGAACAAAAAACCCCTCGAGACAAAGTCGAAGGCCTTCTTGACAACTACCAGCAGGAGGTACCAATTCTTGTCTTTATTCTTGGAGGATTCAATGACACCAACCACCAGCCCCATCACATCAGACATCCTTCTCCCGGGTAAGAACTCGTACTGCTCTGGGAAGATCACCTTGTGCAGAACCCTTTATATTCTGCCAGCCACCACCCGCGCCAGCACATTGTAGGAGAGCTAATAATGACCTCCCTTTTTATGAAGCAGGATGGTAACCGCATCCTTCGTACTTGTGGAAAGGGGCGCAGTGGCAGAGAAGTCTCCTACCAGCTTCATGAAGTGCATGCCAAAGACGTCCCAGTTCCTCAAAAAGCTCCTTCGGCAACCCACCTTCCCTAGGAGCTTTGTTCTTTGCCATCAAATGGAAGGTCCGCTTCACCTCATCCTATGTCCAGTCCGTTGCCAACCCCTCCGCAGATGCCGCCGACAACTTCCTTCCATCAGCAGGGGACCAGTCCGACACCGTCAGTTGCCTATCTGTGCCGAAGATCTCTCTGAGAAACTGTGAAGCGGCGCACAGGATTTCAGTATTATCACTGACCGTCACCCCCGTCACGCTTAATTCCACTATCAGCGTGCATGCCTTCCGAGACTTGAATTTTGCAGATAGGTACGGTGACGCAGTTTCACCCATGACCTCCTCATTCATCCCGGCCATCACGTGCAGCCTCTCCTGCCGCGACAGCTGGTATTCCTTGAGTTGCAGCTCCTGTTCATCCAGCAGTCTCTTCGTTCGAGCACACCCGGATCCCGCATCATCCCTTGTTCCAAAACTGCCACCGCTTGATGGATGTAGGCCATCGTAGCATGGATGCGTTTCCTCTCCTCCTTCGCGTAAGCTTTGAGCCCAGCTTTGAAACTAGAGATCAGCAGCTCAAAAGCTTCACCTGCTTTTCCGCCTGACTATCAGCCACTTATTTCACCCTCATGAGTCCCAGTCTCCCGACCATATTCGCAGGTAACCGCCAGAGCCCAGAGCCTGCTTGCACTTGAGTTTTCACCCGGGAATCCACCTTAACTGCAATACTGTGGTCAGAGATGGGATCACATGGCATGATGTGTGAGGCGTGTTCAATGTGGGGCAGTAACGATTGTGAAATGAGTGCGCGGTCAATGCGTGAGCTGGTCTGGTTGGCGCTTGAGTAGAAGGTGTATTCTCTCTTGTATGAGTGGAACGCGCTGCACCGTTGAAAAAGATTATCATTCTCTTTTGTCATCTTTTTTCTTTTATGTTATGTCTACTAACGATTCCTCCACCAGATTCATATCCCCCAGGATGAGCAGATGTGAGCCAGGCTGCACCGTGTCAACCACCGGGCCCAAGACCTGCGGATGAAATTCTTTCTCTCTGCAGCATCCGCCGGAAAATATATCGCGATCACGGCGACGTGGAAGGCAGCGTGATGGATGTCTGCCAGGATTAAACGGCCTGACGAGTAGATTTAGGTGTTATAGAGCGTTAATCCGTGCCGTCGATAGGTAAAAGCAACTCCTCCGGCTTTTGCGGTAGGTGAGGCTGTGAGTACGGTCACCTGTCTCAGCGAGTTCCAGTACGGGTGGTCATCTTTGAGTCTTGTGTCTGACAGTACAATGATGTCGGCTACTTGTGTCATCCAGATTTTTGTACGTTGTTGCTTAGTGCCATCCCCCAGGCCGTTGACATTCAGGCCTACACATGTTATAGACAATTTGTACTCGTTTAACCATTGATGTATAGCCCCTACGCCTCCACAGGCTGGTGATACAAGCTACTGCTACTACTGAAAAACCAACGGCTACTGCTGCGAATCTCCGTCCAAGTCGGTACAACATCAGATCCTGTAGTCTTTGCGAATGACACTCAGGTTCGTCTTTTCGAGGGAACGACGAGTAGCAAAGCCCAGCTTCTCCAGGCGCAGCAGGTGATGTGCACAGGTAACATGATCTGCCGCAGTCATGAATGAATTTTCGTGGGCCTTTCCACAAGTGGCTTGAGTACACAGCCACTCCTCCGTATTTCTTCCGGTTTAGATAAGGACAAAAGCCGAGTCCATCAGAGCGGGGTGACAAGCGGGAATGTGTAGAGAGAGGCAACTGCAAGGGACAATCGCTGTATCAGCAACTGAGACAGGTAAGCAAAAGAAAAAGCGACTATGTGGAAGCTGTAAAGCATGGTTACCATTGATTCTGTGCACCCGTCCTACTGTCACTTCCCTAAGTTATTCTGTCATTCCGTGATGAAAATATAATAAAAATTGTCATAATGATGATCACCACAGAGGGGACAGGAAAGCAGGTGAGCGTTGTTCCTCTTAACAACTGATGACGAAACTCGTGACGGCAGCGATGATTGTCCCCCGGATGAGGAACTACCAAGCCCTTGATGGTGTCGGTGTCGGTACTTGTTACCGGGTGAAGAACGCGATGAAAGCAGTGACCTTCACTAAACGCAGACTGCTTCCGCACCTTGAGCAAAAACGTCACCATCATATCCTCAACCAGTTCCGGCGGAACAACAGCAGGTACTTTCCTGAAGAAGACTTCGATGACATGCGGGCTCGTAGCCTTCGTGCGAGCATAAGGAGCATCCTCCTGATGTAGCCAGTAGAGCCGCACAGCCGTTCCATTCAGACGCTGATAGTCCACCATTGTCTGCCTGATGTTAACTGCGTCGGCTTCTTGCAGGAAGGTGATCTAGAGTCTGCAGTATCGTTTTTTCGCGGTGTACGCGGGTTGCAGCTCCTGAAATTTTTTTGAGGAGAGAACATCATCAATAAGACGATGAGACCAGACACGCCTTATCAGCATCCCGCACGGTGGAAATAACAGACGCGACTTCTTGAGAAAGAACGACTGGAAGCAGGAGGATCGCGGTGTAGCGAAGGCGCAAGAAGG
Source organism: Closterium sp. Naga37s-1 (assembly GCA_947471745.1). Classification (NCBI taxonomy): domain Eukaryota; kingdom Viridiplantae; phylum Streptophyta; class Zygnematophyceae; order Desmidiales; family Closteriaceae; genus Closterium; species Closterium sp. Naga37s-1. Next base: position 52,448 of record CANJKZ010000139.1, on the reverse strand, counting down.
CATCCTTAGCGACATCAATCTCTAGCTCCTCATCAGAATCGTCTTTGATGAACGAGTCAGCTTATCCTCAATGGAGAGACCAGAGCACCCAATCACTTCCGTTTCAGAAGGCAGATCTTTGATGTCTTTTGACTGCTTCTTTGGTGTCGTCTTGTTTAGAAGATCTGTCAACGGGAGTTGTGTGTTGGCCCCGTCCTCGCTTGGGCGAAGCCGACTTCGTTGTTGGGTGTGCGAGGAGCGCAGCCGACCTGCAGCAGTGGGAGACGCCGACCTGGGCACGCTGGTCGACAGCCTTGGTCGACCTGCACGGAGCCACTGCAAAGCCGCCGACTTTGGGACGCCGGCGGCCGACTTCAACCTGGTGGTCGACGAGGGGAAACGTCGACCTGGGAGGGGCGCCGATTTGGGAGGGCGCCGACTTTGGAGGAAGGGCGATTTGGTGAAGTCGGCCTGATGGGACGCCGACATTGTGGCGTCGACTTGAGGGGCGCCGACTTCATGGCGCCGACCTGGGGAAGCCGACTTGGGGAAGTCGGCTGGTGGTTGTCGACCTGGGTGGTTGCCGAGCACGTACAGTTGTTGACGGGACACTGCTGCGCAAGTCGACGCCGACTTAGTGGTGTCCCGGTCGACCAAGTAACCACGGCGACAGGCCTCTGCGGAGGTGCGCAATAGTCGCCCAGGTGGTTCTGGCAAAGCCGACCTCGGAGGTGGCGGACCATGTGCAGTCGTGGGCACGTGGTCGGCTTGGCGTCTGCGCTGTGCACGTGACGGGGCACAGCACGCCAACCAACTGTGAGCACCTGCGAAGCGTGTGCACTGCTGTCATGCGGGTGCAACCGTTAGAGACTAAGGACGGAGTCTAGGAAGATTAGGGGCCGAAATATCTCAAAATCGTTGGACTAGAATTCTGGACAGAATTGTCGACTTCACAAGAAACGTCGTCGAAGAAACGTTCACTGTTGGAATCTTTTCAAACTCGATTATGTTGTAGCCCTTGACCGTGGCTATCTTTCCCAATTTGAATCGTATCAAACAATAGAGTATAACTCGAGTTATGAATTTCTGCGCACTAGGGGGCATGCTGCCATAGAAACTTAACTTAAACACAATTATCCACAAAAGTTCCACATAGGAGAATTAGAGTAGCTAGAAACCAGGGAAGGTCCCTAGGGAGTCCCCAACCAAGGAAACCCCATACCACACAATTCCCCTCTCTATAGGCACCCCAACTTTGAAATTTGTCATTTTCCCAACCCGTGCCATCCACCTCACCCAACTTGGCCACACTTGCCAACCTGGTTTGGCTTCTCCCAACCACTTGGCATCATCTACAGTGATGGTGACGGATTTCCCAAACCCCAATGGTCTATACCCCTTATGGAGTCAACCCCACAACTTCCCATAGTCGTCGCATCACAATCAAAACTTCGAACGATCATATCTTTCTCGTTCTTGCTCCGATCGCGACGATTCTTGGTTCGTCGGAAAGCTCTTGAGCAGAGGAGTCACTTCAGATATCTGCTCAAGCCAAATAACATTCACACACACTTCAGATATCTGCTCAAGCCAAATAACATTAACATTCACACTTCAGAAAATCCAAACCTCACCAAACACAAATTCGTACGCACATGCACACCACGCATGCAAGGTAGAAAGATAAGATGGGGGGCAAACAGACGTGAATGCGAATGATAGCATCACATAACAAACTCCCCCTCTGGCTGCCAACCATCATCCCACATGCCATAGCTCAAGCATGCACCCTCAATGCACACTCATCCCAGCGAGCTTCATGCCCTTCCAATGCTCAGGTTCAGCCAGGCGCTTTGTGAAGATATCAGCCACCTGCTGCTGGGTCATCACAATCTCCAACCGCACCTCCTTGTCCAGGAGCCTTCTCACCCAGTGCCACTTAGGCCTGATGTGCCTTGTCAGCCCATGAAGACAAGCGTTCTTGGCAAGCTTCACAGCTGACTCGTTGTCACAGAAGATCACTGTCGGGTCCTTCTATTCAAACCAGATCTCCTCCAACAAACGCCTCAGCCACACTGTTGGTGCAACCCTACGGTTTGCACTCGGCTTGTTGTCCGTGTGCGTGCATGCGTGTGTGCATGGAATGGTATGAGAGCATGGGATAATATATATTTCATGCTTATAATAGTGTGTGAATGCTGAGTCATGATGTCGAGTGTGTGTGTGTCGAGTCAATAGCGAGTTATCGCTAGTCGCGTGTCACGCGGTCTTTTGTGTCCCGCGCGCAGTTTCTATTTCGTCGTTTGTGTGTGTCGCGTGGTTTCTGTTTTGTCCTGTGTGGAACGTTCGGCGTGTCGCAGGTGTGTGCAGCAGACCCATCAAGAACTCAAGGATGAGTTTGTGATGAAGAACCCGAGCCTTGGTGTCAAGACTCAAGTGATCTCGAAGCCCGCAAAAGGGTACACCTCAAGATCATGCAAAGAGTTACATTACTTTGTGTAGTGTAAAATTTTACTTGGTGTAGGCCCTTGTGAAGGGTAGTTTCGAGACCCTGCGTGGTTGGGGACAGTGTGGGACTGTTCCACATCACTGTACCTCGGCTCTTGGGGTTTGTAGGAGCTGGGAGTCATTCCCAACTCGTAACTCTTCCTATCTTGTGTTCTAAGACTAAAGTGGCTGCCATAGTGCCGTTCGTTCAAACCAACACTGTGTCGTCAATGCTTGGTGAAATCGTGCGATCTAAATTGCCTATTGTAGGCGACACTAAGACGCTCCAGATCCAATTTGAATCAGGTCATTTGAAGCTGTGACCAGAACGCTATGAACGTTTAAAGCCGCATTGCAGAAATCCGACTGTGCAGTCTGTCTTTTGTTTTAGGCACATTGGAGCCTACTCTGACTATAACAAGTGGTATCAGAGCGCCTTGGAGCAGCTAAGACGATGGCTGGACCTGAAGAAAGGGGTGACAGAGGTGCTGGAGGCATTGGAGGACCCCAAGCACAAGGTGAACCCCGTGATTCAGCCATGGCGCCCGTGCAACCTACTCTTGGACCTTCTAGGGATGAACCAAGAGTGTTCGGGCTTGACAAGTTCAACGGCGATAACTTTGCTGAATGGTCCTTCAGAATGGAGAACGTGTTTGGCCACTATGACCTGCTGGAGGTGATGGAAGGAACGGAGAAGCGCCCCGAGAACGACCCGGAGAAGAGCCCGTGGGTGTGGAAGAGCGCACAAGGCTACCTCCTACTTGGGCAAGCGTTGGGGAGCAGCCAAATCCGTCACATCAAGCCATTCCAGCGTGAACCAGAGAAGGGACCAAAGGCATGGGCTGCTCTCAAGGGTGTACACGCTCCTGCAACAGCGGCGGTAGCGGTGGTGCTGGAACGGCAAATGGCGACACTACGAATTGACGAGGATGAAGCGGTTGAAGAAGGGGTGCAGAAATTCTTCGACTTGTTGACGCGGCTTGAGGGAGCTGATTTGAACTACAGTGAGCTCCAGAAGAAGACCAAGTTGCTGGCCTTACTCCCAGAGTCATGGTCCTCGCTCATCATCAACCTCAACCGAGATCTGCCCCGCCTCTCGCTCGAATATGTGAAGCGAGCAATCCTCCAAGAGGATTTCCGCCGCCGTGAGTTGGCGAGTGCGGATGGCGCCGGGGCAGCAAGCATCGGCCGGGGGTACGGCCGTGGAAGAGGCAGAGGACGAGGGGGAGGCAGATTTGGCAGCAACAACTTCAATAGAGGCCGCGGGAGTGGTGGTTACGGCAGCGACGACAAGAGCTACGGACGCGGTCACGGCCGATTCGACGGCGAGTGCCACTTTTGCCACAAGAGCGGACACATGTGGCGCGATTGCTACAAACTCCCTGATGGTTGGACCCCTGCTCAAGGCCAGGAGAGTAGAGGAGCGGGAGGAGGGAGAGGAAGAGGCCGTGGAGGCCGTGGCGGTCGCGGAGGTGGTGCTGCAAATATGAAGAGTGACGACAACGAGAGCGAGTCGAGGGACGATCGCTTTCCGGGTCATTCTTCTTCGTCTCGACGCAAGCGCCGGCTGCACCAGAGAAGGATGAAGACTTTGAAGAGCCTGCAGCTGTGGGAAAGGTCACCATACATCCCTTGGACTATTGGGTGATCGATAGCGGCGCTACCTATACCATGACACCTCGCGCGGACTTGCTCACCGAACTTGAACCGTCACCGGTGAAGCATGTCACATCGGCTTTGGGGCAGCGAGCAGAGGTGAAAGGCATGGGCAAGGCCATGTTCAAGGGTGCTTATGGGAAGATGGTGGGCCTCAAGAACGTGCTTTGGGTGACCAGCCTTGCTGCGAACCTGATTTCCGTGCGGCGATTGGCAAAGGCCGGCATGGACACGAACTCGAAGGGAGCCAAGACCTACACCGCAAGGATTGGCGAGCGGATTCTATGGGACCTTCACGAAGATAGGGATGTCTACAACGAGATGTGGCAGATCCCTGTGGTCCCCATGCCTAAGGAGAGGCAAGTGGCAGCAAGCATCAGCGCCAAGGGCGAAGCGGTTGGTAGCGGCGATGGCGCGAACGGTCGCGCTAAGGAGATTGAGTCCAAGAAGTGCAATCTTGGAGGGACCAGCAAGCTCGGTGAAAACGAAGAGAGTGGTGCAGCAGCCAAGAAGCAGCACAAGGGTGAGGAGAACCCCGAGGCAGCAGCGGAGGAGGACTACGGAGAGAGCATGTGGGGCGCTATTGCGAGCGCGGCATTCTCCAATCCAACTTCGGCTACGGGGGAGTGTGATTGGCTCACCTTGCATCGGCAAATGGGGCATGTGGCCCTGCCCATCTTGCAGCAGCTAGTGAAGAATGAGATGGTTGCTGGCATACGTGTGAAGGGGGAGCCCGATGAGGTGCTTTGCTGCCCGACGTGCATGCAAGCCAAGTTCACTCGTTTCCCGTTCTCGAGTTCGGAGGCAACGGCTAAGGCACCACTTGATGAGGTGGTGATGGGCGTGGTGGGCCCCTTGAAGCTTGGAGCTGCTGGAGCTGAGTATTTCCTCACCATTGTCGACGTCTACACCCGCATGACTTGGGTGTATGTGCTCTCCAAGAAGAGCGACGTGGCTGAAACGGTGAAGACCGATTGGTTCCCGATGGTGGAGCGGCAACAAGACCCGCTAGTCAAGTCAATTCGCACCGATCGAGGGGGAGAGTTCCTGAGCAAAGAGTTCGGATTGTGGCTGAAGAAGAATGGGATAAGGCACTCCCTTACCATGCCCTACTCCCCTGCAATGAACGGCATCGCCGAGCGAGCGAACCGCACAATCACGGAGACGGCACGCGGGTTGCTCATAGAAGCCGGGCTACCCGACTATTTCTGGCCTGATGCGGTGCGGAGTGCGTGTGTGGCCAAGAACAGAGCTTTGACTCATGCGGGAGCAGACAAATGGGTGCCCTATGTGGAGTGGATTGGAAGAAAGCCAAAGGTGGATATGCTTCGGGTGTTCGGGTGCATGTGCATGGCGCTCGTACCTAAGCATCTTCGGCACAACAAGCTTGGTGCCAAGGCGATATGGGCCGTGCACTTGGGCATGGCTCAAAACAGCAAGGGGTGGCTTCTTTGGGACCCATTCACCAAGAAGTTCATGGTGAGCTGGGACTGCAAGTTCATGGAGAACCTCATGTACAGAGATTGGAAGGCGGAGAACGAGGCAAAGAGAGGCATGCGGTTTGGGGAGGTGAAGAGTTCCGCCTTGGATCACGTGGAGCTGCCTTTGGAGCTGAGCAGCGGCAGCACTACCACAAGGCAATCTTCCCTTGTGAATGGGGGAGAGGAGGCCAAGGATGCAGAGGAAGAAGAGGAGGAGGTGCAGCAAGTGAGCGAGCGTGCACCGACACTTCCTTCACGCGCTACAAGTGCTCCACGGATCCGAGTCACCCCGAAACAACGCCAAGGCCTTCAAGTCCCTGCAGCTGAGGAGGAAGGAAGGGGCAAGAGGAGAGTTCAAGCCCCTAATAGGCTGACCTATGATGCACCGGGAAAGCAGGGCAAGTCAGCCCTGGCCGGAGCGGCAACGATGGTCGGAGATGATGAGGAAAGCGAGTACGAGGAGTGTGCCGGGAGAACCAGCAACTCTCAAGGAGGCCTTGGAGAGTAGTGATGCTGAGGAGTGGAAGAAGGCCATGGAGAGTGAGCTGAAGAGCATTGAGGAGAACGACACGTGGGAATTGGTGAAGTTACCGGAGGGGCGTAAGGCGATTACGTCCAAGTGGCTCTTCAAGATCAAGTCGGACGCCGACGGCAAGATCGAGCGCTACAAGTCTAGGCTTGTAGCCAAGGGGTACCAGCAGAAGGAGAAGGTGGACTTCAAGGAGCTGTTTGCTCCTGTGGTGAAGCCGACAATGCTGCGGACCCTAGTCGCGGGGGCTGCCATCAAAGGATGGGTGGTGAAGCAGATGGACGTGACAACCGCGTTCCTCAACGGCATCCTCGAAGAATATATTTTCTTGGCGCAGCCAGAGGGGTTTGATGATGGTAGTGGCAGAGTTTTGAAGCTGAAGAATGCCCTCTATGGGCTGAAGCAGGCCCGTAGGCAATGGTACTTGAAGCTGCGAGAAGTTTTGGAGGAGATCGGCTTCACTCCCTCAACGGCCGATCACTCCTTGTTCATGCTTGGCGAGGGGGAGCAGAGGAGATTCATGGTGGTGTACGTGGATGACATCCTCATCTTCTCACCCTCCTCTAACCTTGTGAAGGAGGTGATGCTGAAGCTTCAGGACAAGTTCAAGTGCAAGGCACTTGGCGACGTGAACTTCTACCTCGGGCTCCACATCGAACAAGACGTGGAGAAGCGGTGCATGCGGGTGCACCAACGGAAGTACCTGGAGGCGTTGGCTGCCAACTTTGGGCAGAGTGAAGGTCATGTGGCTACACCCTTTCCCTCTGGTTGGGACCAGAGGAGGAGAGCGTTGGTGAAGAGGAGAGGCGCCGTTTTCACTCGTTGGTGGGCAGCCTCATGTATGCGGCGGTAAACACTCGGCCGGACGTGGCCTTTGCTACCGGGCAGCTGGCTAGGGTTGTGCAATGCCCTAATGAGGAGCAGGTAGCAGCTGGAATGAGGGTGGCCATGTATCTTGGCCAAACACCGACCGTTGGGCTGCAATACTCGGCGGCGGCGCAAAGGCGCCAAAAGGGCGCGGATGGTGTAGAACTCGGGCGTTTGTTCCTCACCGCCTACTCGGATGCTTCATATGCATCGGAACCAGAGGACATGACAAGTATTGGAGGGTTCATTTGCTGTGTTGGTGGAGGCCCAACTGCTTGGGAGAGCAAGAAGCAGGTGGACCAAGCATTGAGCTCGGTGGATTCCGAGTACATGGCACTCTTCCGTGCCGTACGGGAGATTGTGTGGCAGCGGCGTTTGTTGGCTGAATTGGGGGAGGAGCAGCAAGGACCTACCCTACTCTACTGTGACAGCCAGGGTGCCATTGCTCTTGCTAAGAACCCTGTGTTGCATGGCCTCACGAAGCACATGAGGGTGAAGTGGCATTGGACGAGGAGCATGGTGGCCGTGGGTGAAGTTGAGTTGCGCTACGTGAAGACGACGGGGCAGCCGGCTGACATGATGACCAAGAGGCTGGTGGAGCAGCAGCATTGGAAGTGTTGCAAGCTGGCTGGGATGGCTCTGAACTGAGAGCAACATATCCTAAGGCCAACAATCCGAGGAGGAGTTTGTTGGTGCAACCCTACGGTTTGCACTCGGCTTGTTGTCCGTGTGCGTGCATGCGTGTGTGCATGGAATGGTATGAGAGCATGGGATAATATATATTTCATGCTTATAATAGTGTGTGAATGCTGAGTCATGATGTCGAGTGCGTGTGTGTCGAGTCAATAGCGAGTTATCGCTAGTCGCGTGTCACGCGGTCTTTTGTGTCCCGCGCGCAGTTTCTATTTCGTCGTTTGTGTGTGTCGCGCGGTTTCTGTTTTGTCCTGTGTGGAACGTTCGGCGTGTCGCATGTGTGTGCAGCAGACCCATCAAGAACTCAAGGATGAGTTTGTGATGAAGAACCCGAGCCTTGGTGTCAAGACTCAAGTGATCTCGAAGCCCGCAAAAGGGTACACCTTAAGATAATGCAAATAGTTACATTACTTTGTGTAGTGTAACATTTTACTTGTTGTAGGCCCTTGTGAAGGGTAGTTTCGAGACCCTTCGTGGTTGGGGACAGTGTGGGACTGTTCCACATCACTGTACTTCGGCTCTTGGGATTTGTAGGAGCTGGGAGTCATTCCCAACTCGTAACTCTTCCTATCTTGTGTTCTAAGACTATAGTGGCTGCCATAGTGCCGTTCGTTCAAACCGACGTTGTGTCGTCAATACTTGGTGAAATCGTGCGATCTAAATTGCCTAGCAACACTAAGACGCTCCAGATCCAATTTGAATCAGGTCATTTGAAGCTGTGACCAGAACTCTATGAACGTTTAAAGCCGCATTGCAGAAATCCGACTGTGCAGTCTGTCTTTCGTTTTAGGCACATTGGAGCCTACTGTGACTATAACACACACCACCTCCTTTGCCCCATGATGCAGGGCCATGTACTCTGTCTCACACGAGGACAGCCCCACCTTATTCTGCTTCTTACTACGCCAACTCATTGTACCACCTCCAAGTAGGCACATAGCCTCCAATGCTCGTGCCATCTGCCTTCACAGAATTGAAGCTAGCGTCGGTGTAGCAAGTCAAGAGTATCTCCCCCTTGCCCAAATCAGCAGCACCCCGCTGCTGCCTTTGCCTCACAGCACTGTACTCCAAGCCAACTGATGCTGTAGCACTCACATAGCGGACCAACCTCTTAGCCGCTTCCAACTGCTCATGACTGGGGCGTGAGACCACAATTGCAAGCCTTGAAGTAGCAAATGCAATATCAGGCCGGGTGTGATTTGCCGCGTAGTTCAGTGCCCCAACCATTGAATGAAACAACTTCCTCTCACTCTCACCCACCACCTCCTCATCAGCACAGGGCTCCACTGTGAACCCCGAAGGCAGTGGGGTAGCATGCTTTCCTCCATCTTACAGCCCATACTTCTCCGCCAGCCCCTCACAGTACTTCCTCTAGTGCAACCTCAACACTCCCTTGTCAAGGTCCCTCTCCACATTCATCCCAAGGTAGTACTTCACATCTCCCATCTTCGAGCACTTGAACTGCATCTCCACATCACGGTCAATCATGGCAGACGACTCAGAGAAGGGTAAGGATGTCGTCCACATACACCAGGAGCATGAGGAACTGCTCCTTCTCTTGCAGCAGGAACAGGCTGTGATCACACTCGCTCTTCTTGAAACCCCCAGCCAGCAGTGTCTCCTCCAGCTTGTGGTACCATGCGCGAGGAGCCTGCTTCAGGCCATAGATGGCCTTCTTGAGCCTGCACACCCTGCCGCTCCCATCATCCAACCCCTCAGGCTGCTGCATGTACAGCTCCTCCAGAATGATCCCATTGAGGAAGGCAGTAGTGATGTCCATCTGCTTGATCCTCCATCCACGGTTTGCAGCCGTTGCCAACGACACACTCAGTGTCGTCCCTTTCCCCACAGGAGAAAAAATCACATCGAAGTCCTTCCCCTTTGTCTGCTGAAACCCCTTTGCCACAAGCCTTGACTTATAGCGGGTCAGCTCCCCATCAGGTCCATACTTGTTCCTGAAGATCAGCTTGGAAGAAATGGCCTTCTTCTCAGGAGGCAGCTCACACAGCTCCCATGTCTCATTCTCCAAGAGAGAGTCGTACTTCTCCTTTACACTCTGCTTCCACTTTTCAGCATCGGGCCCGCTTAGTGCCTCAGCTAGCGTCTTGGGCTTAGGGACGGCTGCCCAGTAGCAGTGAGCTACCTCATCCTCATCACACTGCTCAGCCACACTCCCAGCCCGTACCACCTTTGGCTTTCCAAAACTAGGATAGGTCAGCCTGTTAGGAGGGCGCACATCCCTCCTAGGACGGTCAGGCAGATGTTGGGCACGTGGTGGAGCATCTTGCTGCTGCTGCTGCTGCTGCTGCTCCTCCACCTCAGGTTCTCCCCCATCCTCAGTCACCCCAGAGATCTCCTCCTCTGAGACAGTGACCTGCACTTGCCTCGAAGGCCGCTGCACCTCATCAGCCTCTGATCAGCGGTGTAGTAGGAAGCTTCTGCTGGTGCTGCTTCCACTCCTTGTAGTACAAGGACTCAAGGAACTTCACATCCCTCGAAACAATCAGCTTCTGGCTGGTCAAGTCCCATAGCAGCCAGCCCTTGTGGTCCTTTGCAATCCCTAAATGCACACCCCATCTCCCAGAAGCTTCCAGCTTTCCCCTCTTCTCATTAGGCACATGAAACACCACCATGCAGCCGTAGGCTCTCAGGATGTTGACTGCTGGTGCACTCCCATACCATTTGGTGTAGGGGGCCCACTGCTTGTCCCCCACAGTCGCCAGCACCCTGTTCTTCACAAGGGCGACCTGCCGCAGTGCAGTCACCCAAAACGGATCCGGCAGCCCTGCACGCCCAAGGAGAGTGCGAGCACCTTCCTGCAGGGTCTGGTTGAACCGCTCAGCCACGCCGTTCTGCTGAGGGTTGTAGGGCACTGTGAGCTGATGCTGGATCCCCTTCTTCTTCAGCACCGCCTCAAAATCAGCGCCCATGAATTCTCCCCCGTTTTCAGTGCGGATCACCTTCACCTTGTGTCCGCTCTCCCTTTGAGCTCTCGGCATCCACTCCTTAAGAACAGCCGCTGCCACCTCCCCCTTGGTCTTGAGAGGGTACACCCACACCGCACGCGTGTGGTCGTCCACAATGGTTAAGAAGTAGCGGCTGTCCGAGAGAGAAGGGGCCCTCGTAGAGCCCACCACATCCATGTGCACAAGTGCGAGAGGTGTCTTGGCTGGTCCCGTACTGCTGCTGAAGGGAAACTTCGTAAACTTCATTTCAAGGCATGTAGGGCAGCTCCCAATCTCCTTTGCTGCCCCCTTCACCTCCAACCCCTCCAAGCTCCCGTCCTTCACCAACTTTTGCAGCATAGGGATGTTGATGTGACACAACCTCTCGTGCCATGTCTCCCAATCGGCATCACCATTCCCAGATGAAGCCTTTGCCCATGCAGCTGTCGCATCCACACCAGCAAGCACCTCACCATGTGGCTGCTGTGGCTGCTGCGCCCTCTCGACTGCATCCAGGGCCCCATCAGTTGGTGCAATCTTCTCTCCTTCCGCAGTTGCTTTAGCCGCCGCTGCTGCCGCTGCCGTTGCTGGTGGTTTCCCGTTCCAAGGGATAATCGGCAGCTGCCATAGGTCCTTGATGCAGCTGCTCTTCTCCTCCAAATCCCACAGCAACAATTTCCCAAGCTTCGCACGGCAGCTGGTTGGACCGAACGTAACTTTAGCCTTGCTCTTCTGCAGCCGGCGCACAGAAAGAAGGTTAGTGGACAAACCTTCAACCAACAACACATTCCCCAGCCCCACAAGCTCCTCATTGGCTCCCATCACCTAGGCATTCCCAACACCAATCACAGGGAGCAAAGCACCTGAAGCGGCAGCCACAAACTCTATCTTCCCAGGGGGTTTTACCTCGTCAAGCAAATCTGCCCGTGGGGTCATGTGACTTGTGCAACCTGAATCGATCACCCAGTGAGTGAGGGGGTGCATCACAACCTTCCCAACCGAGCCCACATCACCCTCACTCCCTTTCACATCCTCAACCATGAGGAACATCCCAGGGTCTGCTTTAACTTGTGCACCATCACCTTGTGCACCTGAACCTTGCACAACGCCACCTCGTGCACGTTCACCACTTGGCGGCTTCATGCCTGGGAGCGTGCATCCCTCAGGCCGGCCGAAACACTTCAACCATGGGTGTCCAGCCTTCTTGCAGTACCAGCACGCTCCCTCCATTCGGGTACCCCCCTCATTGTAGTCACCTCGGCCTCTCCCTCTGCCAAAGCTCCTCCCACAGCCTCGGCTTCTCCCACCCCCTCTTCCTCTGCTGCCTCCCGCAGCTCCATACCCCTCAGCAGTCTTGTTGGCAGCACCACCTCCCGTGTGGCGCCTGCGGAAGTCCTCCTGCAGAATCTGCTGCCGTAGCTACTCAGGCGTCCACTGGTCCTGCTGAGTGTTGAGGGTGGGGATGAGGTTGTCCCACGAGTTGTCGAGCACCGAGATGATATTGGTGCACTGCTGCATCTGCGACACATTGCTGCCCGCCGCTGCCATTCTCGCATAGGTGTCTTTGATCTTATCAAGGACCGGATTCACATCATCGCCCGGTCGCATGGAGAGGGCAGCCAGCTCCTTCTCCAACACAATCACCATCGGCAGCGTGTTGGGCTGAATCACGTCGCGCAGTAGCTTCCACGCCTTTGGTCCGGAATCATCCAACTCCACCAAATCCTTGATGTGCTGGAACATGTCATTGTTGACAGATTGTAGAATGAGGTCGTACAGCACCGCGCTCCTCCCAATCCATCGGTCACGTGCCTCTCCTTCCTCAGGTATCTTGTCTTCTCCCATCGCAAATTTCAGCAGCTTGTAGTGCTTAAACGCACTACGCATCCGCCCGCTCCATTCCTCATAGTTGGAGCCATCCAATGCCTCGATCTTGGATGGTGGCGGCTCATTCCTCTTCTCAGCTGCGTCTCCACTCCCTTGACTCATCTCCTCTTCACCCAATCTCAGGTTTCAACTCCCCATTTTCTGCCCACACCGAAGTCCCACTCAATTTCCACTATTGTCATTCCAACGAAATTTCGGCAGAGTTTCCCCTTAGCGGAAGTCACATGCAACCTCCAGAACTCCACTTAGGCACGCCCACAGGCCATGGTGGGTCTAGGAGGGACTTCACACTTCAGTAGACTCTCCACAAAGTCCTTAATCAGCTCTGATACCACTTGTTAGAGACTAAGGACGGAGTCTAGGAAGATTAGGGGCCGAAATATCTCAAAATCGTTGGACTAGAATTCTGGACAAAATTGTCGACTTCACAAGAAACGTCGTCAAATATCTTGACCGTGGCTATCTTTCCCAATTTGAATCGTATCAAACAATAGAGTATAACTCGAGTTATGAATTTCGGCGCACTAGGGGGTATGCTCCCATAGAAACTTAACTCAAACACAATTATCCACAAAAGTTACACACAAGAGAATTAGAGTAGCTAGAAACCAGGTGGAAGGGAAGAGGAGGACGAGAGGGAAGGTCCCTAGGGAGTCCCCAACCAGGGAAACCCCATACCACACAATTCGCGTCTCAATAGGCACCCCAACTTTGACATTTGTCATTTTCCCAACCCATGCCAACCACCTCACCCAACTTGGCCACCCTTGCCAACCTGGTTTGGCTTCTTCCAACCACTTGGCATCATCTACAGTGATGGTGACGAATTTTCCAAACCCCAATGGTCTATACCCCTTATGGAGTCAACCCCACAACTTCCCATAGTCGTCGTATCACAATCAAAACTTCGAACGATCATATATTTCTCGTTCTTGCTCCGATCGCGACGATTTTTTGTTCGTCGGAAAGCTCTTGAGCAGAGGAGTCACTTCAGATATCTGCTCAAGCCAAATAACATTCACACACACTCAGAAAATCCAAACCTCACCAAACACAAATTCTTACGCACACGCACACCACGCATGCAAGGTAGAAAGATAAGATGGGAGGCAGACAGACGTGAATGCGAATGATAGCATCACATAATAGCAATGTTGTACAGCCGCCTTGCTTCAGCATTGGCTCGCCGTCGACTAGCAACGCTGGCAGGTCGCCACCTTGCACTGCTGGAGTGCGGTCAACCTTGTTGCGCTAGAACGCGGTCGGCCGTGCTGTGCTGGAGGTTGACCTGCATGCTTGCTAGCATCAGATGTAGTAAGTGTTGCTTTTCCTTGTTTCATTCATTGTTGTAAACTTTTGCTAGTGGAGCTCTTGCCAATTTTCCCCGTGAATGTGTGCGTAGAGAGAACACAAGCAAACATGCAAGGAACGCTACGATCACTCTCTCAATCGTGCCTTCCCCATTGTCTAGCTCCCGTTGTTCGAGTTATCTCCGCAAGATCAACAGCGCCATTCAAGCCATCAAGAACTGCTTCAGCAATGACCTTGGTCCTGGATCCTTTCGGAGGCATTCTGCAACGATGATAGGAAAACGGCAGGAGCTCAGTGAAAACGGCCTGATGATGAGCCGGTATCTGAGTAATTTGTCATCGATGTAGATTGACCATTGCTCCTCGCACAGATGCTGCGAGACAGAGGATGAAACTTGGGAATCATCCTGCTGAATGTCATCAGAGTAGCCAATAGGGGCCGTCGAGGACCATTTAGATGCTATCGTAGATGGTGTGTCAGCAGATAACCTTGGGAAGCACGCGTTAGTCTTGGGTTTTGTCTTATAAACCATTAGCAAACTCCTTTGTGAAGACGATACAATATCCTTCACATGAACACATAAAACATGTGGTCTTCTTCTTAGAGTTGTAATAGTTACGATGCTTGTTATGAATGAACTTGCAGAGTGCGCTGATTAACGAATAACGAGAATTTTGAACTACAGAATGACGATACAATGAAAACAGCGAGACTAAATAGGGGAAATCCTAGGCGGGGGAGTGTCAGAATATGTTGTTTGTGTAGCCTGCAGTGGGGTACTCAATAGTGAGTACAGCCCCTTAGGGTTTGCTACTTGTATCCTGCTGCTTGCTAGTTCAATCATTCCTTCTCAATTCTGTTCTAACACACAACTCTCGATCGTACTTGGCGCCTCCTTCCTAGTCTTACCTTGGCCTAGTCTACTATGCCTAGGCCCGTCTGCTAGTCTATTTGACAGGGAGGTCGGGCGAGGCTGGCTTGGAAGGGTTGCGATTGGCACGGAGGCGACTCGGGAGTGGTTTGGCCGACGAAATAGGCCGAACTGGTTTGTCGCGTGACCCTCGGGGTTGTACTCGCTAACGAGTGTTGCGGTAAGGCAGCCTTGTACGTAGAAGAAGCCAGCACTAGCGAGGATGCCGTTGTAAGCTGATAAAGTCCGATTTCGATCTGACGGCTGCGGATGGCCCTAGTCAAAATGATCTCGAAGCTGGAATGTAGGCCGTCGATGAAGTCAGATGTCGATGGAGGCGATCGGCGGCGAATTGATTTCCGAGGGTTGGCGACGGTCGTCGAAGCAATATCCAAATCGAATGTCACTCCAATACTATTGTCTAACGCTGAATCAGTGTCAGATGACGTCAGCACCTCCGGTGGTTTTGTCGAAACTCGCCGAGCAATTTGTCGTGATTCGCTGATGGCTCCCCCCCTTCATTGTTGCCACTGCCTCCTCCAGTTCGTCTTAAGTTGTTCGTACCCCTGAAAAGGTCCGTGTAGTTCCCGCGATGTTGCGCGCGTTTAACCAAACGCCGTCGTATTCCCACGAAAATGTCGGCGCTCCTCGCCGTAAAACCGGTAAGTCATCGCGTAAAACACCGTAAATTTTGGGGCCGAAAACACCCCTGAATTCCGCGGTTGCAGGTGTAGTTCTTCTCTGAAATCTTCGGACGTACTGTAGCCGCCCACTTGGTCACCAGTAGTTTCCTTCAGTTTACCCGAACCCAGCATGTGGGTGTATAATCAAGAATCGGGAAATTGCCCTGGGTTATTCCAACACCAAATTTCACGGAACCTAGTGGCATCAACGCCGTTGACCCGGTCGTCGAAACCGCTCCCGTTGATGTTGTTATACAAAAGTCCACGATTTTTCTACCGGCGCTTTGCAGATGTTTCACCCATCGCTCGTCGTCGGCAAGTAGGTCGCGAAGCTTCGGCTGCTCCCACTCTCCTTTTTATTAAAGTATTTCCCGAGGTGTCTATATAAACAACAGTGGGTCCTAGGTATCCATGCCGCTGTGTTTCTTGCCAGGCCAATTAAAAGTGACCCTACAGGCGAAGTCCACCAACAGCTCAACCGCACTCCAAGGATCGAAGAAACACCCTCAATCCCACGTTTTTTTTTTTTTTTTTTTTTTTTTTTGCAGTTCACCCCCCGACAATATCGCGAACCACCGTTCACCCAACGTCCGTGTTTGTCAGATGAGGCATTTTTCGATGTTGCCCGCGCGAACCCGGCTACGGTGAAGGTGAAAAGACTAACGAAGTTGGGGTGCCTTAGTTAGAAGCAATCTCACCCAACCGCTTTGCAGCCCACCGTGCCTATCACGCCACTAAACTCCGCAGCTTTCAGGTCCCATCTTCGCCACTGCGACGTCAACTGGTGTAGACGCCCGAGTCAGGAGAAACATGTAAACTGCACCAATTCCTCTTCGCAGCTCCCCGACTTTTTCGCGTGCAGTTTCACCCAGCCTGCTTTTGTCGGAGTAGAACAGTGCCGCGAGCTCCTCTTTCTTGTTTTGTTTTTTTTCTGTACATCTGTCGAACAAGCACCAGTTCAGGTACCTTTAACCAGCACTGGGTAGGCACGTGTTCACCCCCGGTATTCGGCCGAATTAGGTTGACTGTATGAGTCGGAACTAGTACTCGGTAAGGATGGTGAGATTCGGGCGACGGAAAGTCACAGGTCGTTTCCACCGGCTTTTACCTTGCTCCTCGAGTCGTTCTTCAGCCCCCGCTTAGCCGTCAGGCAGTTTCTTGCCGTTTGTCCCGATGGCCATACTTAACACAACCCTCCGCGAGGGCGGTCGGGTACCTAGATTGCCGTTTGATCATGGGCTGCAGGGTCTGCCCTCGAAAACGGGTTCCTTACGGGGAAACTGCTCTCGTCCACCATGAACAGATGCCCACAGCTGCCATGCACGCAGGGTCGTGCGAGTGTTTTCCGAGATGTATGGGCTCGAATTGCCCTCGCTGCCTGCACCCCACTTCTCCTTAAGTGCGATAAAGCCACGCCGGTTTTCGTTGCAGCCCGTAAGTGTCGGCGGGTCTGAAGTCCCGTCTGTCCACATGCGCTTCTGCTGAAATCTCCTATGACGCGCCCATCATGCATAAAAGCCGTTGCACTTAACAGGTCGGGCGGGACGGCAGTTGACCCGCGCGTAAATCGAGCAGTCCTCGTGTCGTCTCTCCTCACCACCGACATTTTTGGGTGCAAAAACTCCATTTGCGCTTGGCGAGCTCCTCTAGTTGACGCACGCCTGTTGTCGCCTCCTGCCGAAGATCCTTCCGAGAATCTCGCGCGCAGGTTGATGACGAGCCACCAACATCAACTGCCGCGTATAGACGATCCCAAAATCTTCGCGCAACTGTTGACTCAGGTTCGACGACGCCAGCTGCCACACATGATGACGACTTCGAGACTGTTCGTGCAGTTGGCGACGCAGGTCCGCTGAAGCCACCTGCCACACGAATTAGCCCCCGAAAATGTCAGAAAACGCAGCGAAATTACTCACGTTAACGACGCGACAGCTACAGCTGCCTGTTGCCCGGGGGGAGGGAGGTCACGGTTGATCGCGACCGTTCAAGGCAAGGATCTGGCGGTGCCAAGGAGTGCCCCGTAAAATTATGGCCGCGAGGAGCAACTAACTCGTTTTCCTGGCTGGCCTACGCGCAATCCGTGGACACCACGACATCCTTCCTCGTCCCCCCCTCCCCCCCGAGGGGTAATACACTCTAAAAGGTGGGGTAGGATAGGAAAGTAGCTATGATACCAGGTGTTATGAATTAACTTGCAAAGTGCGCAGGTTAACGAATAACGAGAATGTTGAACTACAGAATGACGATACTGTAAGGGATTCTCCCGGATCCCTTATCGGGCTCGACTACTACGCGTACAACCCCGATTTTCGGACTTTGCACGTTCGGCCGACATCCACGATGCCGAGGCTGCCCTGCGTCGCCTTCGGTCTTTCGATCGCCATACCTGCACCGAACCTCGTTGTCAACGGGAGTTGTATTTTGGCCCCGTCCTCACTTGGGCGGAGCCGACTTCCTGGTCGGGTGTGTTGGAGGTGCAGCCGACCTGCAGCAGTGGGCGAGCAGGTCGACGGGTTAATCGACCTGCACGGTGGCACTGCGATGGCGCCGGCTTTGAGAGGGCGCCGACTTCGGGAGTTCGACTTGGGAGGTCGACCTGTGGAAGGCGTCGACTTGGTGACGCCGACTTGGGGAAGCCGACTTGGTGTGGTCGGCTGACAGCTGTACTGGACGACCTGGAGCTGGTCGACCAGGCATGTGGTCGACCTAGAGCTGGTCGACCAGGGGTGTGGTCGACCTGGTGTGGTCGACCAGTGGTGGTCGTCGATCTGGGTGGTCGACGGGCACAAGAAGAAGGAGCTGGTCGACTCGGTTGCCCGGTCGACCAGGTTACCCGAGCGACGGGGTTCTGCGGAGGAGTGCGACAGTCGCCCAGGTGGTTCTTGCGAGGCCGACCTCGGTGTGGTATCCCGAGGTCGATGTGGAGGATCAGATGCAGTCGTGGGCATGTGGTCAGCCTGGCGTCTGCGCTGTGCACATGACGGGGCACAGCACGCCAATCAGCTGCGAGCACCTGCGAAGTGGGTGCACTGCTGTACTGCGGGTGCAACGCTGTGCAGCCGCCTTGCTGCAACGTTGGCACGCCGTCGACTTGCAGCGTTGGCAAACCGCGACTTCGCACTGCTGGAGCGCGGTCGCCCATGTCGTGCTGGACCGCGGTCGACCATGCTACGCTGGCAGTCGACCGGCATGCTTGCTAGCTCTGATGTAGTCAGCCTTGCCAACTTTGTTGCTACCATTGTTGTAAACGTTTGCTAGTGAAACTCTTGCCAATTTCCCCCGTGAATGTGCAAGTAGTGAGAGCACGAGTAAACGACTAAGGAACGAACGCTACGATCACCCCTACCCCGTGCCTTGCCCGTAGTCAAGCTCCTGTTGTTTTAGTTATCTCCGCACTCGTTTCCCGAGGTTCCGTCCAAGCTAGGGTAGTCACTATATTAGCGTGTGCCTTCATTGTATTGTCAGTTTATTGAGTCACATCTTTGATATTCGTTATTCCGCGCACTCTCTTTTACAACTCATAACACCTGGTAGCAGAGCTACTTTCCTATTTCACCATGCTTTTCGAGGGTAGTTTGGTGGCACGGGTGTGGCTGGTACAGTGGACTGCAAATCGGTTGGCTGCAAGGTTCGTTAATTGTAACCTACCCGACTCCAATAGTTTTTGCTTTCCACTCACTTGAAGGCCACGAATACTCCTCTGCCCACCAGACGAAGCGTGCGACTCATGGACCAGGAGACGTTGAACAAGATGTTGGCGCAAATGGCAAAGCTACAGGCAACAGTGCAGAATCTCTCTGCGGAAGTGACAACGCTACGTGAAGAAAACACCGAGCTACGCCAGACGCGAGGTGAAGCGCGTCCGGAGTCGCCCGATGACGAAGGCGGGGGCATCAGTCAAGCGGTGAGCAATCCGTTGGATGCGCACGTGACTTCGAAGAAGAAGATAGGCAGCGAGCGGCAACGACGCAAATTGCAGTTACGACGATCAAGATTAAACCTGCGAACTCGCCCCCTTTCAATCCTACGGACAAGTCAACTACAGTGAAGGGATGGCTATTCGGCGATGAAGTCTTCTTCCTTGCAGCAAACGTCAATGACAATGCCACGCGTATTGATTACGCGGTTTCTCTTCTTCGAGGCGCAGCAATTGAATGGTGGCGCCACACCTTGGACAGGGGGACCCCAAAAGGTATGACACATGCGGCAGACGGGACCCCGACATCGGCTATTAAAGTGGCAACTTCAATCTTCGGAGTGACCAAGATACGCACGTGGTAGGAGTGAGGCGCAGCCTTACGGGATCGCTTCGAGCGCGTATCCGCCTCGGAGCAGGCTCGCATGAAGCTGCGTGCCTGGTCGCAGTTGGCATCTGTCCAGGACTACACGGCGTCGTTTATGGCACTCGCCGACCAAGTGGACGACATGGCGGAAGCGAAGCGGTTGGATAAATACATCGGCGGTCTTAAATACGAGATACGGTTTGAGGTGCGCCGATGCCGCCCAACTTCATTCCTGGAAGCTGTACGGTTGGCCGAGTCTACAGACGCGCTGGTGCAGTATGCAAGGACACGTTTCCGTGAGGGAAACCATTTTCGCGGCCACACCCAACGGGCCACAATCAACGTAGTCCATACACCCGGCCGCCCCTTTAAAAGGACGTGCTATCAGTGTGGGAAGACGGGTCACTACATGAGCGATTGCCCTGAGAAAACGGCGGTGAAAGAGGAAGACAGGAAGGAGCAGGGAAATGGGAAGAGTCAGTAATTAACGGGCCCCTTACAGACTGTGCTCCGTGGGCCGAACCCCATCATCCCCGCGTGGTTCCGATTCATGCAACCGATCGCACTCGGCCGAATAACGGGGATAACCAAGTGGATCACCCTGTGCTGGTCGTCGGCAAAGTGTTAGATAGTTATTTGAAATTGTTCGTTGACGCAGGGGCCAGCCATGGCCTCTTCAACTTGGCGACAAAAAAAATTTTGCAAGCTGCAACTTGACGGGTGTCTGCCTGAAATCGACGCTCGCCTCGTGGATGGGACGCCTCTGGCGATTTTGAAAGAAACACGGATGGTGCGGATCGACTGCGGCGACGATTTCGGCTTCAGCATTAAGTTTCTCTCGACAACGCTGGATGGTTGCGACGTACTACTGGGACGTGATTGACTGCGATGGCACAACCCCGTCATCGACTGGACAACGAAATTGTGCAGCATCAGCAAGCACGAGGGGCTAATTAAGTTGCCCGCATGGACACCTGACTACATCCAAGCCCCGTGCATCAAAGCTATTTTTATAGCTCGCCGCTTCATCCGAGGCGCGCAGCTGTTCGCAGTATGCTTGCGCGAGTTGGCGACCGACACCGACGGGAAGGACATCGTGAAGTTGTGTACAGCTGTACCACCTGATTTAGGGGAGTTGATTCGACAGTACCCGGATATCTTCCCCGACGACCTGCCACCTGGACTGCTACCCGAAAGACCCGAGGACCACAAAATCCAGCTCGAGCCTGGCGCGCAGCCGACTGTTGGCACGCAGTGGCGGTTGACCCAGCCGGAACTCGAGGAGTTGCGAAGCCAGATGAAAGCACTGCTGGAGAAGGGGTTGCCTTTCCGCCCCAGTACATCTCCCTTCGCAGCCCCGATCCTGTTCACGCCGAAGAAAGATGGCGGGCTTCGCATATGCATCGACTATCGCGCACTCAACCGGGTGACAATAAAATCTCGCTACCCAATCCCACGCACCGACGACCTTCTCGATCAACTTCGCGGCGCTTGTTACTTCTCGAAAAATCGACTTACGTGGCGATTACCATCAGATTCGGGTCTTCGTAGAGGATTGTCACAAGACCGCATTCCGAAGCCGCTACAGGAGCTACGAATATACAGTGATGCCGTTCGGCCTCACAAATGCGCCTTCGACTTTTCAACTGACCATGAACAGGGTATTCAGGGGTCTACTCGACAAGACGGTTATCGTCTACTGAGATGACATTCTGATTTTTTGCAGGACAATTAAACAACACCTCCGCGACCTCGACGCAGTGTTTAAACGGCTACAGGAGAACCGCCTCATCACCAAGGGCTCTAAGGGTACATTCCGGGCTCTGGGCTAACCTCTGGTCAAAACTCTGGTTAACACTGTAGCCAACCTTACAATTAGCACAATCGGTGAGAAATAGGCATGATTTTGGATAACGAGAGGTTTGACCAGAGGTTCTGATCAGAGCCCAGAATGTACCCTAAGTGCGAGTTTTTTAAGCAGGAGTTGGAATTTTTGGGGCATGTCATCTCCCGCGACGGCATTAAAATCGACCCGACGAAAATCAAGACCATGCAGGAGTGGAAGTCTCTGACTAATGTCACGGAACTTCAGAGCTTTCTCGTGTTCGTGAATTATGTCAGGCGGTTTATCCCGAATATGGCGGGGATAACCGACCCACTCACCGACCTGCTGCACAAGGACAGGAATTTTGTGTGGGGGGGGGGAAGCTGAGGCGGCTTTTCAGGAGTTGAAGAATTTTCTCGTTTCCCCTCCAGTACTGCGCATCGCCGACCCATCGAAGCCGTTTGAAGTCATCACCGACGCCTCGGATTTTGCCATCGAAGCTGTACTCTTCCAGGATTTCGAGAACGGACTGCAGCCGATCGCCTACGAGTCACGCAAGCTGCAGTCAGCCGAGCGCAACTACCTGATACACGATAAGGAGATGCTCGCAATATTATACGCGTTCAAACTATGGCATTGCTACTTGGTGGGCGCCGACATCACTTTTCGCACCGACCACAAGTCTCTACAGTACCTGCGAGCTCAGCCCAACCTCAACCCGCGACAAATTTGGTGGCTTGATTACATGGAGAGCCATTTCACCTACCGCATCACGTACAAGAAAGGGGGGCGAATAACATCGCCGACGCCCTTACCCGACCGACAGTTCAATCCGCTGCAGTACTCATCACCTATTCGAACCCACCAATTACGGGACTATTCACCCACGGCTATACTACGGAACCGTTCTTCACGACTGGAAATCACCAGCAGGCGACGACGCAGAAGGGGAACTATTACCTAAAAGCCGGAACCGACCGGAACCACCCGTTCTTATCGGCTGTTGCGTGAACTCCTCATCCAGGAGGTCCACGATTCTAATCTCCCCGGACATTTCGGGGTTGATGTCAAACATATACTCTACAGTTTGGTTAGGCTGTAGTGGAGTAGTTACTATGGGGTACAGCAAGTTTAGGTTTTCCTACTTGTACCCCTTTCCTAATTCATCCACTCTTGTTGATTCTAATATGGTATTACGAGCCTAGGTTAGCCACCTAGGACCGCTTCCTACTATGGGCCCATCGTTCCGCTAGAAGCGCCCTCGTGAGCCTTGCCTTACTCGCGCCCTCGTGCGCCTCTCTCTGCTAGTGCGCCCTCGCGCGCCCCGTCCCTCGAACCGCGCGCGCACAGCCTGCTAGCCGCCCGCGCGCGACTTACTAGGCGCCCGCGCGCGACCCGCTAGCCGCCCGAGCAGTCGGCGCCGCCCGTACGCAGCCCGCCCTGGCCTCGCGCGGCCCCTAGCGCAGCCCACGAGCTGCCCGTCGACCAGCCCCGTAGGCCGTCCCGCGCGCCGCCGCCTCGCGCTCGTAGGCCGCCGCCCGTACGAAGGCCGCCGCCCACACGTAGGCCGCCGCCCCCATGTAGGCCACCGCCGCGCGCATAGGCCGCCGCCTCGCACAGCCGCAAACCGCGCGCCGGCCCGCCCTGCCTGCCCGAGCCGCGCCGCGCCGTCCTGCCCGAGTCGCGCCGCCCTGGCCGAGCCGCGCTGCCCTACTGTGCACCACCTGCAGCAACTGCTGCTCCTGTTCCTGCTGCTCCTACTGTTCCTACTACTACTGCTGCTACTGCTACTGCTGCCACTATGGCTAGTCCCACCGTTCTCTCTTTCGATGCTGAGGGCCGTCCGATTCAGTTTGATGCTTGGCTCGACGACCTGCACCTGTTCCTACACATCACTGCTAAGGACGATGTCTCGCTGTATGATCACGCGTCCGGAACCGCTCTAGCACCTGCTGAGACTGCTGACAGTACAGCTCGTTCCCAATGGCAGACTCGTGACGCTCACGCTCGCCTAGCCATTCGCAGCCACCTGCCGTTAGATGAGCGCGCGCATTTTGGCCAGCACAAGACTGCTAAGGCACTGTACGATGCTGTAGTCGCGCGCTACTCCTCACCTGCCTCTGCTACGATCGGCCGTCTCTCACTGCCCTATCTTTTCCCCGATCTGTCCGCCTTTCCCACCGTTGCTGACCTCATCACCCACCTCCGCACTAGTGACGTTCGCTACCGTGCCGCCCTTCCTGCTGAGTTCCTCGCCACGAACCCTCCACCAATGTACCTCACTCTCTACAACCTCGTCACCCGTCTCCCTGACTCTCTTCGCGCAGTCAGGGACCACTTTCTCGCCCTCTGCCCCACCGAGCTCACCGTTGACCTGCTCGAGAAGCACCTGCTTGCAGCTGAGGCTAGCATAGTAGCTGTAGGTGCCTCTCGTGGCGACCTCCGCACGCCTTTCTTTGAGGGGTGTTCCCCTGTCCCTCTTCTCCCCTCTGTCGCCTCTGCTGCTGCTGTCGACTACCTTGGTGCTGAGGAAGTCAGGGCTGCGTCTGCTCCTAGTGGGAGGCGCAAGGGCGGCAGGGGCAAGGGGGGCAAGGGTGGTGGGGGTGACGGCGGAGGAGGCGGTGGTGGTGGCGGTGGCGGTGGTGGGGGCGGTGGCGGGGCTGGGGGAGTCAGTGGCGGCGGCGGGGGTGGTGGCGGCAGCGGTGGTGGAGGTGGCCGGGGTGGAGGCGGTGGTGGGGGCGGCAGTGGGCGTGGTGGCGGCGGCTGGGGTGGTGGTCGGGGTGGACCGGCGCAGCGTGGAGGTTCGAATGGTGTCCAGCGCCAGCAGCAGCGTCTCGGAGAGACCCCGTCGCCCCAGCAGCTTCGTGAATGGTACTCTCAGCATGGGGGGTCTGGGGGTGGAGGTACCGCCCGTATGTCATCCGCACAGGTGACCGCGCTGGTCAGACGTGTGGGAGGCCCCACACGCAGCAGCGCTGCTTCTCCCGTCTCGACGACGCCTGGCGTGCACAGTTCCCTGAGGCCTCTGAGCTGCCCCGCTGGGCTAATCTGCTTAAAAAGAACATTGATATCTTTGCTCTTGACTTTGATGTTATCCTTGGTGCCATGTATGCATTGACTACTAGTGTTGAGGGTGACTGTTACCTATCGCACCTTGTCGCACCGGACGGTCCTCTGGCACCACCGCCTTGGTCACCCTTCGATGCAGCGCCTTCGTGGCATGCACTCCCGTTACCTTGTCTCTGGTCTCCCCGAGTCACTGCCTCCCCTGCCACCGTCCCCTGCCCCTCCCTGCCTTCCCTGTGTCGAGGGGCGCCAGCGTGCCACCCCTCACTCCTCTGAGTTCCCCCCGACGGAGGCTCCTCTGCAGACCCTTCACATGGACGTGTGGGGCCCAGCCCGCGTCCGTGGACAGGGCGGGGAGCGCTACTTCCTGCTGGTAGTTGACGACTACACGCGTTACACCACGGTCTTCCCCTTGCGCACCAAGGGAGAGGTCCCTGATGTCTTGATCCCTTGGATCCGCGCTACCCGTCTCCAGCTGGAGAGGCGCTTTCGCACGGACCTTCCCGTCCTGCGACTGCACTCTGACAGAGGTGGTGAGTTTTCCTCCGACCTCTTGAGAGCCTTCTGTCAGGGGGAGGGCATTGAGCAGACGTTCACGCTTCCGGCCTCTCCGCAGCAGAATGGGGTTGCTGAGCGCCGCATTGGCTTGGTCATGGAGGTCGCTCGTACCTCCTTGATCCATGCGGCTGCCCCCCATTTTCTGTGGCCGTTTGCGGTCCGGTACGCCGCGCATCAGCTCAACCTCTGGCCCCGTGTCTCCGTTCCGGAGACCTCGCCGACACTGCGTTGGACGGGAGAGGTTGGCGATGCGTCCGTGTTCCGGGTCTGGGGATCTCGTGCCTTTGTCCGCGATACGTCCACGGACAAGCTCTCTTCCCGCGCCGTTCCCTGTGTCTTCCTTGGCTTTGTCCCTGACGCGCCTGGCTGGCAGTTTTACCACCCCACCTCGCGCCGTGTCTTCCCCTCTCAGGGCGTCACGTTTGACGAGTCGGTCCCCTTTTACCGTCTCTTCCCCTACCGCACTGCCCCGCTCCCCCCTCCGCCGCTCTTCCTCACGCCAGGTGCTGCTTCGGTAGACCCCCTACCTCCCCAGGGTCCTGCTCCCTCAGGTGTTTCCCAGGTAGACCCGGTCGAGCCTGTCGAGGTAGCTGTTGACTCTGGTCCTGCGCGAGGTACTGAGCCTGAGCGTGCTGAGCCTGGAGGTGCTGAGCTTGGGGATGCTGCGACTGGGGGTGCTGAGACTGAGGGTACTGAGCCTGGGGGTGCTGAGACTGGGGGTGCTGAGACTGGGGGTGCTGAGCCTGGAGGTACTGTGACTGGGGGTGCTGAGCCTGGAGGTCCTGAGCCTGGGGGTACTGCGCCTGGGGGCACTCTCTCTTCACAGGAGCTGCGTGAGTGGCGGCACTGCCGCCGCCGACGTGGTGCTGTGGGAGCTGGGGGTGCTACTGGAGCTGGAGCTGAGGGCGCTGGAGCTACTGGTGCTGGTGTGGCTGCCGACCCTGCGGTTGGCGCTGGAGGTGCTGGAGTCGCTGGTCCTGGAGGTGCTCGTACTGGCGGTACTGGAGCTGCTGGGACTGGAGGTGCTACTGGAGCTGCTGGAGGTGCTGGTGCTACTGGAGCGGAGGCTCCTGGAGGTGCTACTGGTGCTGGCGCTAGTGGTGCTGCAGGGGCTGGAGCTGGAGGCACTGCCGCTCGTCCTACTGGAGGTGCTGGAGCTGACGGTGCTGCTGGAGCTGGTGCTCCTGGGGCTACTGGAGTTGGTGCTGCTGGAGCTGCTGGTGGTGCTGCTGGAGTTGGAGCTGACGCTGGGGGTGCAAGTGCTGTCTCTGATGGTTCTGGAGGCGTTGCGCGGCCGCGGCCGTACTTTGTTCCGCTCCTTCAGCAGGTTCTTGGTCTCCCGCCTGCTACTGGTCCTACTCCCTCTTTAGAGTGTCCTCTGGCTGTCCGGTCGCAGTCACAGTTACAGCCTGCCTCGCCACTCCCTGGTCCTTCTCCCTACACTGGTCCGACCGGAGGTCTTACGGAGCGTCGTGAGCCTGAGTCTCGTCCTGCGTCGCCTGAGTCTCGTCCTGCGTCGCCTGTTCGTGCTGCTCGCACTGGTCGTCGTGTTCCGCGTCAGCGTCCTCCTGCTGTCCCAGGCACACACCAGATGGCGCTTCGTCCTTCCACTGCTCCACAGCGTGTCCCTCTGCCGTCTCCTCCTGCGTCCTCTCTTCCTGCTCTTGCTGACCCAGAGTCTGACTCCCTTCGTGGTGCTAGTCCTACTGTCACGCGTCTCCTGGCCACTGTAGTCACTGACCCTTCCTTTGAGTCCACTGCTGCGTCTGCCTTAGTTGCTGAGCTTGTCGACTTTGCTGCTCACTGTCGTCTAGACTACGCCGCGAGTCTTGTTGCTGAGTCTGAGTCTTTCTGTCCTCCGTCCGTCGGGGGTGAGAGTGCTCTTGGCACCGACGTCCTTGAGGACAGACAGGAGGAGTTTGAGTGCTTTGCCGCTGCTTTACCTCATCTCGTGTCCATGCTGATTGCCCCTGAGGGAGACCCGGATGCACCAGACATCCCGACCCCGCGCTCTTACGCAGAGGCGATAGAGGGTCCCTACTTCTCTCAGTGGCAGTCAGCCATGGACGCAGAGATGGCTTCCTAGAAGTCCACAGGCACCTACGTCGACGACGTTCCCCCGCCTGGGGCGAACATCGTCAGTGGCATGTGGATTTTCAGGGTGAAGCGGCCGCCGGGTTCTCCGCCTGTCTTCAAGGCGCGTTACGTTGCACGAGGCTTCAGTCAGCGTGAGGGAGTTGACTTCTTCCAGACCTTCTCCCCTACCCCGAAGATGACTACTCTTCAGGTTCTGCTGCACGTCGCCGCTCAGCGTGACTACGAGCTCCACTCTCTTGACTTTAGCACTGCTTTCCTACAGGGCAGCCTGCACGAGATCTGGCTGCGCCGCCCACCTGGCTTCACTGGGTCGTTTCCTCCTGGTACCCAGTGGAGCCTCCGGCGGCCAGTCTACGGTCTCCGCCAGGCACCCCGTGAGTGGCACGACACACTGAGGACGACTCTTGCTGCTCTTGGGTTTGCTCCTTCTACTGCTGACCCGTCGCTGTTTCTACGCACCGACACCACTCTGCCGCCGTTCTACGTTCTCGTTTATGTAGAAGACCTGGTCTTTGCTACTGCTGACACTGAGGCACTCGCCCACGTGAAGTCGGAGCTGCATAAGAGACACACGTGCACAGACCTGGGTGAGCTGACAAGCTATCTTGGCTTGCGGATCACCCGGGACAGAGCACAGCGCACCATTACCTTGACTCAGTCACACATGGTGCAGCAGGTCCTTCAGCGCTTTCGCTTCACGTACTCCTCGCCACAGTCCACTCCTCTGCCTACCGGTCACTCGCTCTCAGCTCCACCTTCGGACGAGTCCGTAGAGCCGAGTGGCCCGTATCCAGAGCTTGTGGGCTGCCTCATGTACCTGATGACCTGCACTCGACCTGACCTAGCCTACCCTCTTAGCATCCTAGCACGCTATGTTGCTCCTGGCCGACACAGGAAGGAGCACATGGATGCTGCTAAGAGGGTGTTGCGCTACTTGTGCAGTACGTCGGGCATGGGGCTCGTGCTTGGAGGACGAGGTCCAGTTGTCCTCACTGGTCACGCAGACGCTTCTTGGGCAGACGACTTGGCTACGCAGCGGTCGTCACAGGGTTACACCTTCAGCCTTGGCTCCGGCTCTGTTTCTTGGCGGTCTACCCGCTCGTCTTCTGTTCTCAGCTCCAGTTGTGAGGCTGAGATCTACGCGGGGGCCATGGCTGCACAGGAGTTACGATGGCTCACCTACCTGCTGACCGACCTTGGAGAGCCACCTCGTTGTCCTCCAGTGCTGTACGTCGACAACAAGGCCATGCTGGCCTTGTGTCAGGAGCACAGACTGGAGCACAGAACGAAGCACATCGCTCTGCGCTACTTCCTTGCTCGAGAGTTGCAGCAGCGTGGTCAGCTTCGTCTTGCTTACGTGGCCACTCGGGCCAACACTGCTGATGTCTTCACCAAGGCACTTCAGCCTTGTGATCATCAGCGTTTCTGTACTGTTCTAGGCCTTGTGCCTACCTTGCCTCACTTACTCACTTCTTGACTTTGCTTGTACTGTGATCTATATATCTATACCTGCATGCTTTCACTTGCTAGGTTTTGATCACTGTCCTGTTTGTTCTATGCTATATAACTATGCATGTGAACTGGCCTTGTGGCCATCTGCTTGTGCTCAGAATGCGTGGTGACGTTGTGATCCACCCTGGGCTTGCTTTGCTTTTCTTGACTGGTCTTGTGACCCCTTGCTCTCCCCCACTTTGCCTATGGGGGTGTGTGAAACATATACTCTACAGTTTGGTTAGGCTGTAGTGGGGTAGTTACTATGGGGTACAGCAAGTTTAGGTTTTCCTACTTGTACCAACCCCTTTCCTAATTCATCCACTCTTGTTGATTCTAACAGTTGATAAAACCCAGAAGCTGTTGCACTGTCAATACTATTGGCCTGATTCTGCTAACGACGTGCAGCGATATGCGTCCTCAAGAAGGGTGTGCCAAGCCATGAAATCGACACGACAACGACCAGCTGGATTGCTACAACCCCTCGAGCCACTCGAACGACCGTGGCAACAGGTGACGATGGATTTCATCACTGGGCTGCCAGCTGGCCCGTCCGGCAACGACTCTGTCCTCGTCGTCGTCGATCGCCTCACAAAAATGGCGCACTTCGCACCGCGTCGTGCAACAATCACAGCCGAAGAAACTGCGCCTCTTCATCTTGACCGTCGTGCGACTGCACGGAAGGAAACGTGGGCGCAGTACGGCACGAAGCTACAGTTTTCGTCAGCATACCACCCACAAACCGACGGGCAAACCGAGCGGACCAATCAGACGATGGAGCAGCTGATCAGGACGAACTGCCGTGACCCCGCTCGTTGGAGACTTCGCTCGCGATGCTGGAGTTCGCGTTCAACAACGCCCCGTCCAGTACGACTAATCACTCCCCGATCTTCTTAAATACGAGATGTATTCGGTCGTGCTGACAACGACTTCACTTGACAACCCGGTCCCAAGGTCACAAACATGTGTGACGGAACTTCAGGAGATTCGCGAAAAAGCAGCCGATGCAATTCGCAAGGCTAATACTACTGCCCAGAATAAAAAACGGATCTTCTACAACGAGAAATCATCATGACAGCTGGGCAACTAGTGCTGCTCGCCACGAAGAACCTTCGCCTACCCGGCTCATCAAAATTACGGCCACGATTCGGTGGGCCATTCAAGATCATCCAGATGGTGACACCTGTCACCGCGAAGCTGCTGATACCCGACGATTGGCGTATACATGACGCCTTCCATATCAGCCTCCTTCGCAAGTTCGTGCCTGCCCACGATAGACATCGCGCGCCAGAACGCCGCCCCGACAGCTCGACCTGTCGCAGAACCAACAATCGATTCGTCCAAGATTTTGGCGCATCGTATTCGGCTCGACGCTGCTGGACGCCACGTGGATATTTTAATCTGTTGGACTGATCGCACCAGTGAAGACGACACTTGGGTGCCATCCGCGTCGCTTGAAGCGTCCCCGCTCGTTGGTGATTATCTCGCCCGCGAGCGAGCTGTGGATATTGACCACCTTTCTTAAAGGGGGGGGGGGGTAGTGCAAGGAATTTTCCCGAATTCCTTATCGGGCTCGACTGCTACGAGTACAACTCCGATTTTCGGACTTTGCACATTCGGCCGACATCCACGATGCCGAAGCTGCCCCGCGTCGCCTTCGGTCATTCGATCGCCAAACCTGCACCCAACCTCGTTTTCCGAGGTTCCCTCATAGCTAGGGTAGTCACTACATTAGCGCGTGCCTTCATTGTATTGTCAGTTTATTGAGTCACATCTTCGATATTTGTTATTTAGCGCACTCTCTTTTACAACTAATAACAGATACAATGAAAACAACGAGACTAAAAAGGGAAAATCCAAGCTAGGCGGGGAGGTCGGGCGAGGCTGGCTCGGAAGGGTTGCGATTGGCGCGGAGGCGACTCGGGGGTGGTTTGGCCAACGAAATAGGCCGAACTGGTTTGTCGCGTCGGGTTTGTACTCCCTAACGAGTTCTAGACAGGGCTGACGTTTCGTTTTAGGACCCCCTGATTCCACTAAAAATTTTGCCCCTCTATTATGAGGGCACATTTTTCGCAAGGTAGCTACTCTGATAGCTCTGTGTCATACAAAGTCCTACTCTGACCAGACAGGGTTCACAGCTCAAAAACAGGGTTGCTATTAACATTGCACTACTTTCCAAAATGTTACAACTGCATGCTCTTGCCTTGCCTAGGCTATCTAGTCTAGTGCACGGTCTTGTCTAAGAAGTACACCTCCTCGACGTCCTCATCGTCCGACAGGAATGGATTATCCTCCGCTTCCTCCTCCTCCCCCACGATCTCCTGATCGTCGCCGAAGGCCTGTTCCACTTCATCGTCCTCCTCCTCCTCCCCCTCATCCTCGTTCTCCCCGGCATTTCCAGCAGCCACATCTTCACCCTCCTTCTGCTTCCCCTTCCTCTCCCTCTCTGCCACAGCCAGCTTCAAGCTCTTCGCAGGGCGCCTCCTCTGCAGGGACCTCCACACCTCCAGTGCCTCCGGCCAGTCGATCTCATACCTCAGGAGCGATATCTGCATCAGCTCCCCCAGACGCGCGTTGCACAGCGCTCCTCGGATCCAGGACTTGATCACGTTCTGCCTGGAGAACCCACTCTCGCACTCCACGGTGGAGAGGGGGAGCACAGCCAGCGCCTGCCACAGCAGGATGAGGTTGGGCCATCTCCTGCCAGGCACATTCGTAAACACAACACAACGGAAACAGTTAGCGACGCGCATCAACAGTGTAAAACTCTTTTAATCATAGTATAGGCTACCTCTTCGAGTCTGCGCTCCCAAGGAAGTTGGACAGGCCCTGGGTGAAGCTCTCCATCTCATGGTGTGTCTCCATGATCGCGCTGAACGCTCTCGGCTGCTTTGAGGTCGAATCCCGGCAGCTTGTTGCGGAACAGCCTGCTGCATCCGTTCAGCCACTCCTTACACTTCTTCTCTCGCTGGGCTTTGATCTTCGGCCACTTCCCCGCCCGGAACAGCTTCGTCGGCCCCAGCTTCCCAAGGTCATCCAGCCGGTCGTTGAGGTTGTCCACGCAGTCACGGGCGAAGTTTCGGCACAGCTTCACGCAGTCTGCGTAGGTGCTTCCGTGTTTGTGCCCCTTCAGCTTCCGCTCATGCATGGTGTACAGGTGGTTGATAGGGCGTCCAGCACCGTCCACGCCTCGCACCCGGACCTGCTTGCCTCCACCCTCCTTGTGGACTTTGAGGAAGTTAACCAGCCAGCTCTTCCCTTCGCCCCCGAAAGCTTTCTCTGGCGTCAAGTAGCGCTCCGTCAGGTCACCCGTGGTAGACTCGATCGTCTTCGCAATCTTAGTCACGTCCAGCTGTGTCAGAGCAGGGGAAGACAACAGGGAGTAGGCTGAGCAACAGAGCAGTTAGGAACCTCACGTCGCAACATCATATAAACATTCGACCTCACCTCACGTCTCTGGAAGCAGCGGTTGAGGTCGTTCATGTCCGCCAAGATGTCGGCCAAGAAAAACAAGCAGAAATGAAACTTGTAGCATGTCACAATCTTGTACGCCTTGTGATTGTGCTCCCAGAGCAGCACGATGCAAGCGCCGAGGACCTTGCAAAGCCTGCCCACCGCATCTCCTCGAGACAGCCACCGCACCGTGTGGATCCCTTGGACTTCCAGGTTGGTCTTGTAAATCACACGCTGCAGGTACTTGAACCGCTGACTCCACACGCTGGAGTTTCCAAGCAGCGTCGCGACGGTGCGCACCACCTTGTCGACCATGCCGAGATCCGGGTTTGACTCCGCGGCGTCCTTCACAGCCAACGCCTCACTGTGAAAAGCAGGGAACACATATCATGGTTTGTTAGAAAACCAATCAGCGTAGATAACCACCCATACAACAGACCAACTCACATACCGATGAGCGATGCAGTGGCATGAAAACAGATGTGGGTCGTGTTCACGAAGACGCGCCACCAATCCGTTCTCTCTCCCGGTCATAACCGACGCCCCGTCCGTGCTGATGCCGACGATCTTGGACACATCGACACCAGCGGAGCGGAGATGGTTCAGAAGCACCTCAAACAAAGACCCTGCATCACACCGCTCGATCGTCAGCAAAGTGAAAAACTCGCATGCAACTTGGCGGTTTTTTAGAAACGTAAGGTACACAATCATGTGTTTCCCTCGCGTGCGGTCAGTGCTCTCGTCGCATTGGATGCCCAGGAACGGTGATGCCAGGATGTGGTCCATCTGCACCCGCGTGAGGTAAGTGCTGATGCTGTGGACCATCTGCTGGAAGCCGTAGCTGCAAAAAAGGACAGAGAAATTATGAGTAAACGCCGCTCAAGCAAGGATGCGAGCTCCATGTTTGTCTTTGCAATCAATTATAAGCGTCACTTACCGCGTCAGATAAACGCCGTACGACTGCCGGGGAATGTCTGGCGTGTCCTGCTCCGCAAGATGCCGCATCAGCCTTGGAAACATGCTAATCGGCGCGTCGCACTGGCACAGGAATTGAGTCGACCGCATCAGTCGAATCGCGCGGCGGCCCTCGACGTCGGAGTTGATGAAGTCCGAAATCACCTGCTGCCCCTCGCGGATTCCCGCCGCAATCTTCATCTGCCGGTCCACCGCCGCCTTGTGTGCGTCCGTATGCTCGTGTGCCCGGAACGACTGCGTCTGCAAGTCACGGCCTCCATCGTCACCTTGCATGGCGTACCTCGTGTTCCCCTTCCCGTACGACATGCAGATGCTGCACTTCACGTAGGGAAAGCCGTCCTTGGTTTTCCCAAACACCAGCCATGAGAAGTATCCCGCCCACTTCGTGTCGTAATTTATACTCGCCTCCAGGTACATCTGCTCTCGCATCTGCGCCTTCGTGAGTGCGGGCGATCCGGTTTCCGCCCGCACCGGGATGTCACCTTCCTCCGGCAGTTCAGCTTCTTTCTGTGGAGGCTCAGCCGGCTTTTCAAGCGGTGGAATACGACGGCCTCCCACCACCAAAGTACTCTGCGAATACTTCCCAGATCGCGCACGCTTGGGAGTGGAAGACGCCGACGGCGGGCCAAGGGACACCCGCACCGTGCTTGGAGTGGGACTGGGCGAGGGCGGTGGGGGATCTTTGCTACAGCCAGCAACAGCCGGGGGGAGAGTGAACGCGACAGGACGAGGAGAATCTGAAGGAGCAGGGGTTACTATAGCGGCTGAGTCATGAACGATGGACCTAGGCGGTTCTGGTGTGACGGGAGCAGCCGTAGCTCTAAGAAAATCGAGCCCAGAGCGGGGGCCAACGGATGCTTTCTCCGTCTCGGACGGCGCGGTGGGTTTCACCGGTAAAGGTGGCTCGTCAGGGCCAGTCTCAGGAGCAGCGTCGTCGTCTGGCATGGCCTCCATGGCGGCGAGATTGCTAGCTAAACGGTGGGAGAGGAAATTGAGAGACTGAATGCACGGAATGGAAAGAAAACAGCAGCGACCAAATGAACCATGGCTGTTGGTAGGGGGAGGGAACGGAAGGTTGGAGAAGGCGGGGTCAGCAAGAAACCAGCGCGCCGCGACTCCAGGTACTTGATGGGAGCATTCGACGATGAATTCGACCTTGCATTCAAGGTCGAATTCATTGACGGTCTGCTTGCCTGCCACCGCATGCTGTCAAGAGGCCGTTCTGGCCAATGGCAGATGCATGCCATGCACTGTGCGGTGCGCGTGGCAGCAAGATATGATTGATTTGTGTGCGTTGTCGCTGTTGCCAGCTGCGATGTACAGCACGGCGGTGCATTTCATTGTCAGTATTACGTCACTCTCCTGCGCGTGAAGGGGGTACCTCACATGGGGGCACGCGAAGTAATGATTACGCACAAGGGGGTTATCGTAAGGAAACTTCGAGGAACCTTCCTCCCGATACCCTCGCATTCAGGGTTCACCGAACGCATACTCTACATAGACAGAGTCCGTAAGCACACTACTCTGAGCCTAGTTAAAAGATTTCAGAGTTCGTTAAGTATCTTCTCTGATTGGATCAGAGTTCACAAGTAAAAAAAACTGAGTTTGCAGGGACCACCAAGTGAGATGCCTGTAATCACCCTGAAATCAGGGTAATTACCCTGATAAAATCAGCCCAGGTTCTAGAGTAAGGATTGTAAATCCTTATAATGCTGGTGAAATCAAAGCCAGACGGTAAGTAATTTTTACGAAATGTGCTTGTCAGGCTACTGGCAGACGGCCATGGCGGCAAGCTCGAAGTACTCGTTGTCATTGTTCGCGGGGAAACTGGAGCTGAAGGGCCGGGCGCCCCCTTGCCTGCGAGGGTGGTAGGCGGAATTGATCGGTCGCGTCGCACAATTTCGTCTTTGGTAAAGGTGCGGACAAGCCAGTCGGTAGTTTTGAGCCACGTTCAGATATAGTCAATGGCACCGCATAATTTCGTCCCACGTACTTCCTCCCGCGTTTGTGTGGCACAGGCGATCTAGCTGACACACGGTGGAAGGACGCAAATTTTCGAGCAGCGCGCCGAAGGACGTCCCAGCACGCGTCACCGCTGATCACTCCTCCTCGTCTCGCCTCGCGTCCCCTCGCCGCACCAGCCCTGCGTGACGGTGCGCCCTCCCGCCATGCAGCCACGCGCACCCTCGTCGAGCGACGCGCGCGACCGAGCGACGTTCACAAGCCGACTCGACGCCTCGGCATCGCATCGCGCGCTCGCATTGCCGTCGTCGGCAGCAGCGCCCGACGCCATGCGCGCTGGCGCCGTGAGCGGTGCGCGCGCCACCACCACCAGCAGGGGCGCGGCCGGTAGAATCGGCAGCTCGGGGAGCCTCGTCGACGGATCCGCCGCCCGGCCGCGATTCGCGGGCCGGCGCCGGCAGCCGGGGACCGCCCGGCCCGGTGGGCACTTGTTTCGGTCGCGGCGGCGGCGCGTGCTGCTGCTGTTCGTTGGCGCGATCGCCGCTCTCACCGCCGTCAACGTGCTGCTGCTCCGCTCGCGTAATTCTCTCAGAGCAGCGGATATCCGAGATTACAATAACGAGGATTTGAGCGACGAAACAGATAACGGGGAGAACGATAGCGAGTACAGGCTGAGCGGCGACTCGTCGTGGTGGTCGTGGCGGTGGTGGAGCGCGCTGAGCGGGAACGGGAACGGCGGCGGGCAGCGGCGGGCGCGCGAGGTGAAGGCGTACAACAACTCGGACCCCGAGCCGGACGCACGCATCAGCGACGCTGACGACCAGTTCATCGACGCCACGCTGCCCGTCGACGGCGCGGAGCCCGCGCGCGGCGCGCACGCGGGGGAAGGCGGGCGGCGGGAAGGGCGGGGATGGCGCGGGGGAGGGCGGGGCGCACGTGCGGCTGGAGGACGTGCTGCGGTTCAACGTGATGGCGGCGGGCAGACGGTGGGACCGCCGTGTGGGGTGCTCCAAGTTCAGAGCCAAACACAACGGTGCGGTGCGCAACCCCCATGGCCCCATCACGCCCTGCAACTCCCTTCCTCCAACCCCTCTCCGCACCACACACCCATCCAACTACCCCATCGATCCATTCCTTCGCCCCGCCGTCGTACCTCCACCCCTGTTGCTGCCCACAACTCCTGTGTTGCCATGCCACCCACTCCCTCCCTTTTCCCTCCTCTCCCCTCTTTCTCCCCTCCTCTGCCCTCCTCTCCCCTCCTCTCCCCACCCCTCCCCTCCTCTTGTAGCGCCCTCCTCGCCGTGAATCAGCCATTAGGCGTGTCAAGCCAGCCCACTCTCGCCGCCATTGCCGCATCTCGGCTGCCAGTGCACCTTGTGCTGCTTGCTACCTCACACACAACGCTCTTGCTCTTGCTGTTGCACAGCTCGATCAGCCGGAACCAGCCGCCCATCAAGGCTGCTGGATAAATCGTTGTCTTCCATGTGTGTCTCTGCATCCACATCTGTATGGGTGTCTGCATATGTGGGGGCGGCGTGCTTGCATGCGGCTGTGTGTGATGTGTACGTACATGCGTGCATGTATCCACGTGCCGCCAGCCAGCATCCATGGCTGGCGGCCCTCTGACTGGCAACCACCATCGCCCAGCCTACAGGCGACCATCAACCCCGCGCACTGCCATCGCCTCAAGCTGCCACACGTCACCGTGCGGGTAAATCACAACCCCTGCTGCCACCGCATGCGCCACTGCACCACCTGCACCCAGCATGCACACATGTGGGTGCCATGCCGTGCACACACTGGTCCCCCGCGCCATGCCTGTGAGGCAGTTGTGTGCATGGCAGGCAGGCCGTCGCTGCTGCACCTTCCCCCACACACACTCCTCGCCTCTCCCCATGCGCCCCTCCCAGTTCCCTCTTCCAGTTTCTATGCTAGACTCATCCGCTGCAGCGCACACAAACGAGCACCGCAGCCCTCTCATACGAACTCATACCCCCCACTCCCCTCCACCTTTCGTCTCTCCTACCTCCCTCCTTCCCTCGCACCTCCAACTCTCCGTCCCACCCCCGCACCCCTCGCTCCAAGCACCAGGTGGAGAACAGCACGTGGGTGCAGGAGACGATCATCGAGGGCGTGCATGCGTGCCACCCCTGCCCGCTCTCCTGCGCCTTCACGCGTGCGCGCCCCCTCGCCACGCACCCCGACGCCCTGCTCTTCGAGGGCGTGCTGCCGCCCTCGCCCTCCAAGCCCGCCCACCCCCTGCACGTCTACATGAACCTCGAGGCCCACCCCTGGGGTGAACCCCCCGCAGGGACTGACGGAGAGGGGGAGAAGGCTGGGACCGGGGAGAAGGGGAAGGACGGAAAGGTGGGGGAAGGAGGGGAGGGGAGTGACAGGGTGGGTGCGAGGGCGGGGGTGGATGTGTTTGTGGGGTACGGTGCGAACGCCACGGTGCAGGCGACGTATGCGGGGCATCTGTTCCACTGGGACCGCCAGCGCTACATTGCCGACAACAAACGCACTGTGAGCCACCGCACACGCACCTTCCCCCGCCTCTTCCTCCCCCCGTTCCGCCATCCTCCGCTCTTCCCAAACCCCACTGCTCCTTCTCCGCATGCTGCCACACGCATCCCGCTGCCAGTCCGCTGCTTCTGGCTGTCACGCACAGCCAATGCTGCCCTCCGTCGCTCCACTCCCCTACCTGTTACACATGCATCACCTTGCTCCCTCCTCCCCTCTCCCCCACGCCCCTCTCCCCTTTCTCCCCTTCTCCCGGTTCTCCCCCACCTACCTTTCTCCCCCACCTCCCCCTTCTCCCCCCTTCCCCACCCAGGATGTGCCAGTGTTCCACGCGGTGTCCAACTTCGTGCCATGGCGGGACGCACTAGTAAAGGAGCTCATGAAGCACGTGCCCATGCACTCCTTTGGCGCGTGCCGCTCCACCACCGCACAGCACGGCAGCGAGCTGCAGCTCTACCCGCACTGCGCACACACGTACGGCGCGCAGGAGCGGTGGCAGCACCACACGCACTGCGTGCAGTCGCACTACCTGTTCTCGCTCGCCATTGAGAACACGCGTGCGCCCGGCTATGTCACCGAGAAGTTCTTCTACCCGCTGGAAGCTGGTGAGGCTGCCGGGTGGTGGCGGGGCTCGAGGGGCACAGGTGGGCGGGGATGGGGGTGTGATGTCTTGAGGCTATGCAATGCGGTAAAGCAAATCCAGTCAATGGGGAGAGCTGCTCCTGCCTTCGCCTGTGTGCACTGCCCCCATCGTGTGCATACCTGCCTGCTGCTGCCTGCCTGTCCCCTCTGCGCCCACTGCTCTGCTGCATCCAATATGTCCATGTGCAATGCAGGCACGGTGCCCATCTACATAGGAGCGCCAGACATCGCAGCGTTTGCGCCCCCCGACTCGTACATTGACGCGTCAGGGCTGTCGCCTGCGGATCTGGGCGCCATGGTGAGGCGCATAGCAGCGGACCCCCTCGAGTACATGGGCTACCATGCCTGGCGCAGGTGCACGCCCTGCCCTGCCCGCCCTCTCCTCCCTCCCCCTCTCTCCCGCTTCTCTCATGTGCCAGAGCTCTCAAATCCGCACAATGCTTCCTCCAGCAGCAAGCATGTGTGTGAGAGTGCTCCTCGCCTGCTGCGCCCTTGTGCCTGCAGTGCACTGCAGCTGCTCTCATGCCTGTGGTCATGCCACTCTGACCTGCACCGCCTGCTGCCCTGCTTGCCTTGCCTCCCTCATGCGCTGCAAGCATGCATCTCCCATGCCTGCCTGCACTTGCACACATGCACATGACCTCCCTACCATTGGCCTTCCCCTCCTCTATCCCAACTTGCGTCATGCGCCCCCCACTCAAGGTTGCTCCCCGCCCTCTCCCTCCCACATCCTTCATCCACTGCCCCCGGGGTGGCGGCAGCAGGTGTGGAGTGTATGGCAACTACTCGAGAGCGCGCCAGATGTCTCTCGACACGCTGCCCTGCCGCCTGTGCGAGCACATCAGCCTCATGGGCGGCACACACCACCCACGCCCTTGACGCTGCTCTGCATGCATCCAGGCACACTGCGTGTGTGTATGTGGATGGCATGTTGATGCTCGGCTAAACCATTAAAGGCACTCTTTGGGCTACAAGACTCGTGGCAAGTGCCGATAAAGTGATGTATGGATTTTAAAGCCCAAGACCTGAATTACTCAACGCAAGTCAACGCGGGGCAAAACTGTGGGCTGCGGGAGGCAAACTGTGCACAGTTTGCCTCCTTTTTTTGTAATTCGGGTCTTGGGCTTTAAGTTTAGCACCAGATCAAGTAATGCTCGTGTCAATAATTTTTTTCCATAGAATTCCATTGTCAAGTTGCAGCAAAGCACTGTAAATGAAAGAAGGAATGACCGGAAAGATGGCATACAGTTGTGATTGTCATTTTACACACATCGTTTGTATGTGCACATTTTAGGCTATGTGGGGTTATTCTGTAGCGGGTACAAGATTGGTACTGGTTCACATCTGTATGCCCTCATTAGCATTCCTTTATGTGCTAACATGGTGTCAGATTATGTTAGTTGAGGTCGCCACTTCCGCTTTGCCTACCCAAGCTACCCTCATGACGCTTTCTCCCGGTTGCCCCTCGAGCGCCCTTTCGCTAGCCCCCTAGAGCGCCCACTTTGCACCCTCCTAGAGCACCCCCGTCGCGGCCCCTAGAGCGCCCCCATCGCCCCCCTAGAGCACCCCCGTTGCGGCTACTAGAGCGCCCCCCGTCGCGGCCCCTAGAGCTCCCTCGTCGCGCCCCCTGGAGCGCCCCTGTCGCACCTCTAAAGCGCCTCCGTCACGCCCTTAAAGCGCCTCCGTTGCGCCCCCTAGAGCGCCCCCATCGCGGCCCCTAGAGCAACCCCATGCAGCCCCTACAGCCCCCTTCGCCGCGCCAGCCCCGTATTGTTCGTAGCACTGGCCTAGGATGGTGCTTTGAGAAGGGGCAGCACGGGATGTACATGCGAAGGATTGACTGGTAATGGCATGGCATAGCATGGGCGTGGCATGGCATGCAAACACACAACATACCATGTCCCACACACACGGGGCATGTTTCCCAGTTCCAAAGGCGGTACTGAAGCATGTCATCCTGCATGCCCTCCAACGCCCTCCTAGGGCACCCGCCCTAGCCAACTGCGCCAGCCCGCCGCGCGCCAGTTTACGCCCTGCCTTCGCGCCAGCCCGCGCCTGTGCTAGCGGCACCGGCCACTCCAGCTGCACCAGAGCTGTGCCAGCAGGCGCCCGCCAGCGTGCCGCCCACGTCAGCCGCATGTCGCCTGTGCCTACTGTGCCACTGTCGCACGCATTCGCTGTTCCTGCGCTCGCGCCTCAGCGACAGCAACGATAACAGACGGTGGAGGAGCAATAGGGTCAGTAGCGAGGGATGAAAGGACACTGGAGACGATAGGAGCGACATGGAGGAAGTCAGAGAATAGAGTAGAGGAGGCAGTAAGGGACGACGCAGGAGATAACGGGAGAATATCATGTGGTAGAACACGAGGGAAGGAGAGAAAGAAGGTGCAAAGAGTGGATAGCGGGAACGGGAGATACGGAACGATGGACCCGGGTGTGAGAGTCAGGAGTCGAGATAGGAAACATAGGAGGAGACAGCCGTGACCGAGGAGGAGAACTAGCCGAAGGCGAGGCCGCAGGAGGAAACATGGGGCTGTAGACTGGGAAAGATGGTGAGGAGGAGGGAAGTGGGTGGTCAATCGAAGGGTAAGGAAGACAAAAAAGGCGAAGTGCAATCACAGGTGGCGACGACGTCTTCTGCGGCTGCAACGGCTGCTGCCGCTGCAGACGTCCTGTGCACGCGGCACCCCCAGAACCAGTACCTCCTACGGTAGGGCCCTCGGAGCCAGCACCAACAGCGTCAGCACCCCCATAACCAGCACCACCAGTGTCCACAGCGACCAGCTGAGGCGCCAAAGAAGGCTGCTGCGGCGACTGCGAGGACAACGCGGGTGACGACGTGGGTGACGGCAGGGACCGCAGCGAAGGAGGTGACATAGGAGGCACACCCCCACGTAACGGGCTCCAAGAGGCAGCAGTCTCCCCACAGGCCCAATCGAGGGAAGAGGGGTGACGTGTGACACACCAGATGAGGCGGACGTGGAGGCAGGTGAGCAACCAAAGGTGTGGGACCAGAGGGGGGGGGGGGTGGGAGAGAGAAGCATGGGACGGGAGGGAACCGGGGTACCTCGGCCACAAGTTAAGCTGGTGAGCAGCGTAGTGGACTGCAATTGGCCATAGAAAATGGGGGGCCACGTGCATGACACATAGATGTGTGCGCGATCTCCATCACCTTAAGGTAATGCGACACTTTGCTACCCCATTCTGCTGCGGCGGTTTCGGGAGCTTGTAAGTCTGGATGATGCTCTCCGCACTAAACAACTCGGCAAGGAGACTGAAGGTGAACTCGCCACCACGGTCGGATTAAACATGAAGCACAGACAGGGTGCGCTGGCCTTGGTCGGCTACTAGCCATTGGATGAGAGCACCAGGCACGTCAGCGTTCCGCTCAAGGGAAGATACTGTGGTGTAGCAGGGGTAGTCGCCCACAACGACTGCTCGATGAATTTTCGTGAACAACTCCCATATCAACTTCTCCCTTATTTATGACTCCCTTGTCGACGGCTTCCTCGCATCGTTGCCTTGCTCGCCGCCGACCACGTCACGTCTACCGCCGTCGATGCCGATGTGTAGCGCCAAAGGTGATGCATTGCCGCTCCTCTTATCGCTGGTGGCGTACGTCGAAGCGGAGACGAGCGATAGAGGAGAAGTCATCGCGGTAGGAGGCGACGAGCAATGGAGGAGAAGTGACTTCGGTGGGTAAACGTGAGGAGGAGGAGGAGGGGAAGGGGCATCAGGCTTATCATTGACCTCGGTGGCGAGCAGCTGATGATGAAGCGCGACAAGGTGTCATCGACCTCAGTGGGGAGCACGCATGCATGAACACCTTCTTGATAATGAAGCTTGACAAGGTGTCTTCGGTGAGCTGCTCGCGCAAGCCAGGGAGGTTCACAATCGGTGCAGCAGATTGCAGCCTCCGGGGATTTCCTTGATGACGTGCTTGATGTACGATCACATAGTCGACTCTGGCCATCCACAAGTCGATGTGCGGTTGCAGTAAACCGTCGCGGCGCTCCCTTGTCGAGGTTCGTCAGTCGCTGCTCAAGTTGGCCGATGTAGAGGTCGCCGATCACCTTGTACGTCTACATGATGCACTGCCAGGCTTGAAAGCGTCTTCACAAAGTCGATAAGCCATTAATGTCAGCGAGTGCGTGGAGCGAAATTGTGTCCGCCTCTGGACGTCGTCATCGTCTGGCATCTCCAAGGTGTCGTCGGTAAACTTCCTAAGCTGCGTAATCTCAAACTGCGACTCATTCGGCTCCGTCCAAGTCGTCAGGTCAACTCGGCCTTCGAGCAGCTTGTGCATGGCAATTTTGTCCTTCGAAAAAATGAAGTAGTCGTACTCCGGGGCCATGCCGCCATCTCGTCTGACAGACATATTCGACACCCATGTCGACCCGTCTCCACTTCGCCGTGGTGAGCGGTCGTTGACCTGCGACATCACGGTCATAAGACCTGCAGGGGGATCCCCGATTGATCCTAGGGAAGGGTCACATGCACGCTTGCCTGTGGTATTATGGGCGCACTCCACCGCAATTAAACAATCCATTTGGTGTAGTGGCTACGATTCTGACATGGTATCAGAGCGAAGGTCTCAGGTCCGAATCCCCATGTGCGCACATGCTGGCGTCCATGCCCTAGGGCATCCCAGTGAGGGGGGGTGTCAGAAGACCTTCACTGGGGATCCCCAATTGATCTTAGGGAAGGGATACAGACACGTTTGCCAGGGGGGTTTTGCTACTAAACAAGCTTTTTAATCCCAATGGTGTAGTGGCTGGGATTCTGACAGTCACCACTCGCGCTTCCTGCAGCCGCCGACCGCAGCGCTTGCGCCTGCGTCCCGTCGACGCCGATGACTTTGGCTCTAACAAGTCCTCAAATCGCACCACCGCAACCCTTACGCCTTCGCTGCCGACAAGATTGCCGTCGCCTTCGTCATCTTCAGCTCGGGGAGAGGCGGACTCACCATCCACTGCAGCACGGGGTAGTGGGTGCTCGTGCACCCACCGTGCACGAGGTCCTTGTTAAGAAGTGAACGGAAAAATGAATGATGAGAGACGAGAGAAGTACAAGCAAACATATAGGAAACCCTAAAAGGTTTGTACCTTGTAGAGAGTAACCCAGTGTAACACCTAAACTAAACTAACAAACTGTAACAAGTATAGTTTGACAGTCCACATCGCTGATTTCATCATGTTGGTGACGCTCCCGTACGGCAGCCTCATGCCCCAGCAGACTATCTACTACTTCCGCA
The DNA here is from genome assembly GCA_947471745.1 of Closterium sp. Naga37s-1. NCBI lineage: Eukaryota > Viridiplantae > Streptophyta > Zygnematophyceae > Desmidiales > Closteriaceae > Closterium > Closterium sp. Naga37s-1. Next base: position 8,894 of record CANJKZ010000139.1, on the reverse strand, counting down.
ACGACTCCTAGGTTGACCATTGCGGTATTGATGGTACATATCGTTCTGATCGAGATCTCTGTGCCCTAATGGGTCAAATTTGTGGACATGAAAATATGGTCGATAGAAAAGGCTCCGCTCGGTCGATGCCGCCATCAATAATAATCCCGTCGACCAACATCTCATCGACAGTCACTTTTGTCGACCAGCGAGACTCGTCCACGACACTGATTTAATATTGTCAACCAGCGCCTCGTCGACGACCACTTTCGTCGGCCAGCGAAGGCCCTTCGATCAGCATCTCATCGGCAGACGCTTCGTCACACTTCGATAGAAGTCCCTCAATATCGACGACGAGGTCGAATTCGCCCAAGCGTGGGCGGGCCCTTTCTTGTCAACACGTGCAGGGTGCTCTAAGCAGTGATTTTGCCCCTAAACTCACTACAAGGTGTCCTGGGGGGCCGTCTCGTTGGCTGGCCCTTTGCAGGTCGTCCTAAGCTAATGTCTCGTTGGCTGGCGCATTCCAGATCTTCCTAAGCGGCGATCACGATGGCTGGCACATTGCAGGTAGTCCTAGGCTAAGATTGCGTTCGCTGCTAATGGACGCGACAGGCGCTGTTAAGGGGCGCAGACAGCGCTGCTAATGGAAGCGACGGGCGTTGCTAAGGGGCACGACGAGCACTGCTAACGGGGCGCGACAAGCGCTGCTAACAAAGGGTGAGTACTGTCGCATTGCTACCTTCGCTGAGCTTGCCACGACTTCTCTTTCAAAACATGTTTAGAAAGCTGATTGTTTTATATATACATATATCATACATAAATGATATACTAGTGTAATCAATGTTCCGGCATTTCTTACTGAGCACCTCATTAGCGCGTTCTTCACCCGTTACTACTAACGGTGTTTCGTCGCCTTCGCGCGTCACATTTCCCAAACCACGCACTGCTGGACTGGCCCCGAATTGGCCTACGCTTCGGGACTAGCCCGAACCTCGCTGCCAGCATCGCATTAGTTAGCTCGCACGCACCGCGTTACCGTTTGCTTGTTTTCGCTATAAATGTTCACTCATGCCTTTGCTCAAATTTGTACTCGTTTGCCAACTTTGTGCCATCCTCGCTACCTCGATACATTGCACCCGTAACACTTGGCTATCAGAGCCACTTTCCCTTTGGACCGCACATTTTCGCAACCAGCAACAACTCAACTTTTGTTTTTTTTTCACTCGGTGGGACTTACGCCCCTCAGCGTACCAGGAGCCGCTGTCCTCGTGCTCTCTCGCAAGCACGTGCAGCCACGACCGAGCCTAGTAGCTAAGCCGACCGACGCCCTTCGGAATGGGGGAGCATATCGATATCGCCACCCTCACGCAGGAACGCCTGGACGAACTGACGCGCCAACAGCGCGAAAGCAGCGAAGAAATCGCGACACTAACGGCAAAATGCATGACATCGCCAGGGCGCAAACAAGCACAAACACATACGCAAGGAACACCAGCACTGGCAGCACCGACCACATCCCGACACGAGGGCGTGGGACAACACTCGAGCGCTGCTAGTGATGGCGTCGCTTCGCCACGACCACGTGACGACACACCTTGGGGCGACGAATGCGACTGGAAGTCAATGGTGCGCCAACCGACGAGTCGGCACTTCCCTCACCGATGCCACTCAAGCCGCAGCGTCCGCCATGCTTCGACCCGAGTCAGCGGGGTGGTCCGACGGTTTAAGGGTGGTCATCGGATGCGACGAAAATTCACTACGCCGTGTCATTACTGCGAAAACCTGCCATGGATTGTTGGCGCGTCATCGTCACGAAGCCGAGCGACTACGAGGCTCTACCGCCATGGAAAGACCTTTTGGACCCTGGGCACCGTCATATTTCATGGAGGTAGCCCAGTATCGCACGTGACGCATGCGCGAAGTCGACGACGACGACGACGACGACGACGACTACTACTACTACTACTACTACTACTACTACTACTACTACTACTACTACTACTACTACTACTACTACTTCTACTACTACTACTACTACTACTACTACTACTACTACTACTACTACTACTACTACTACTACAACAACAACTACTACTACTACTACTACTACTACTACTACTACTACTACTACTACTACTACCACTACTACTACCACTACTACTACCACTACTACCACTACTACTACTACTACTACTACTACTACTACTACTACTACTACTACTACTACTACTACTACTACTACTATTACTATTACTACTACTACTACTATTGGGGACACCGGAGTCGTGGGACGAACAAGCACGCCACGATACGTGCCGTTCCCGCTAATGCGGCTGCTGTACCGTTTAAAGGGCGTTGCTTGGTGTGCAACAGGTCGGGGCATCGCAAAAGCGAATGCCCTAAAGCTACGGAAAAAGAGGGAGTCGAGCAGCAGAAACAGACCAAACAGTAAGGAAACGCTGGGAGTCAGTAGCAGACGGGCCCTCTACTGACAGGTCACGCCGCTCGTCCGACCCAACCAACCCTCACCGAGTGACAGTGTTGATTCATGCGGTCGACCACACCTGTGTGAACAAGGAGGGTACAAGGGTAGATAAACCCATACTGCTTAGCAGGAAGATCCACACGGACCTAGTTAGAATATTCATGGACGGAGGGGCTATCCATAGCTTAATTAACACCGCCACTCAACGGAAATTTCGACTGCAACGGGACCGATACTTACCTGAGATCGACGCAAGACTGGTCGACGCACGCCACTGGGGATACGGGAACGCGTGGACCGAGTTCGGATTCGATATGGGGGTAACTTTACATTCACCAAGGAAATGCTGGCCACGATCCTCGACGGAACCGACATTTTACTCGGCCGTGATTGGCTGCGACAACACAACCCGCGGATAGACTGGACGACGGGCGGCTGCACTGTGCGAGTGAATAGTAACAACATCGCCTTACTTCGCTAGAGCTCGCCTGAGTCTTCATCAGTCCGAGTCAACACCATCACGATGAAACACGCCGTAGTGGTCGGGATCTGGCACATACGCGGTCGACATCCGTGAACCGAGGCATCAAACAAACCAAGCGATTTGCAGAAACTAGCTGGTGACCGGGAAACTAAAACAGTACTGGGAAATCTTTCCCGATGAACTACGGGAGGGACTGCCACCTCAAAAACCGCACGACCACATCATACAGTTGGAACCAGGAACACAGCCAGCAGTACAGTGACAGTTCTGACTGACCCAACCCAAATTGGACGAACTGCGGAAGCAGTTAGATTAGCTGCTCGAGAAAAGGTTCATTCACTTAAGCTCATCACCCTTCGCCACCCATACTGTTCACACCAAAGAAAGACGGAGGATTTCGCGTGTGCATCGACTACAGCGCATTAAACATGGCTACGATCAAGTCCCGTTACCCCATCCCACGAGCTGACAAACTCATCGACCAACTTCGCACAACCCGATTCTTCTCGAACATCGACCTTCGAGGAGGTTACCATCAGATTCAAGTCAACCCACCCGACTGCCCGAAAACCGTCTTTCGCACCTGCTACGGCTCATTCGAGTGCACAGTAATGCCCTTTGGAGTAACCTACGCCCCTGCAACATTTCAAATGGCAATGAATGAAGCCTTTCGCCCGCTTTTAGATAAGTGCGTCATCATCTACCTGGACAACATACTGTTTTACAGGCCCGACAGAACACAGCACTTAAATTACATTGAAGAAGTGCCTAAAATATTAGCTGAGAACCGCCTATTGACGAAAGCTTTGAAGTGTGAGTTTTACAGGACAGACTAGAGTTTCTAGGCCATGTAATTTCGGCCAACGGCGTGGAAATAGGCCCGAATAAATTTGTGACGATTCAGGCCTAGCACGCGCCGACAAACCTTACCGAGCTGCAAAGCTTTCAGGGGTTTGTCAACTACGTGTGTCGGTTCGTCCCCGACATGGCGAAGTTGGCCGCCCCGCTGACCGACCTGCTGAGGAAGGGGGTTGAGTACACTTGGGGGGGAGAAAGAGCAAGCTGCCTTCTTGGCCCACAAAAGTATTTTGTGCTCGCCGCCCATCCTGCACATCGCTGATCCTCACCGTCCATTCGAGCTCGTCACCAACGCAAGCCACATCGACGCTGGAGCCGTACTGTTGCAGGACTCCGGGAATGGTCTCCAACCAATCGCGTACGACTCCCACAAACTTCACCCGCCCAAGCGCAACTACCTGATACACGACCGCGAAATGTTGGCAATCGTGCACGCGTTCAAGGTGTGGCAGTGCTACCTGACAGGAGCAGACGTGACAGTACGGACGGACCATCACTTGCTACATTATCTCCGTGCCCAACCAAATCTCAACCCACGATAGATATGGTTGACTGACATTTGCAAAAGCGAGGGGCTGGGGGCAGGTTGAGAAAAAGAAGAGGGGCGGCACTTATGTATGATTGAGAAGTACATGAGGGGATCTCAGCCTCGCTTGGCAGCGGCAGTGGGAAAGGGTTGTAATTACAGGGGGTGGAACTGATGTTTGCTTGCATGCATGTTTGGTTTCTGCCTGTGCAGGGTCTGTCGGAGAAGCAAGCTGAATCTAGTCGGTTCCAGTTGGAGGCAAAGTAGCAAGAGGAGGGGTAGGATGGCGTGTGGCAGCACGGATGTAAGCCTGATTGAAGGCAACTTTAGCTGCTAAACTATCAAGCTAGGAGATGAGGGCACATATCGTAGGCAGAAGGCTTGCTGGTAGATTAGGAAGATTCTTACTACCCATTGCTTGTATGTATCCTTAATACACGATTGCCTTGCTGAGAATCTGCAGCAAGCAGTGACATCAAGGAGATATGTCAAGCTAGACAGTGAGTTGACGCCTAGGCGAGGCAGCGACGTGAGGAAGATCCGAGCTCATCTACGGATAGTGAGAATGGTGGGGAAGGCGCAGAGAGGAGGATGAGCAGGGAGGACACGAGAGGAGGCAGGAGAATGATGCAGAGGGCAAGGAGGAAAAGAGTAAGGCAGAGGCAGTAAGAATCATTGGGGTGCATCCGACCAAAGAGGTGAGAGAGGTGCAGAGGGGAGGTAAAACAGTGGAGAGATGAAGGGAGATTCAGAGTGAAGGCTCATAAAGGAGAATCCTAGGAGGTTGGGGAAGGGAGGTGAGTTTCCGACAGCACCGCAAATGCGAATGCCCATAGGCTAAGGGGGATGAGGCAGAAGCAGCAGAAGCAGTCTAAGCAACAGGGAAATGCTGGAGGTCAGTAACAGCCGGGCCCTCACTGGCAAGACTCGCCGCTCGCCCGACCCAACGGACCCTCACAGAGTGACAATTTTGATTCACGCAGTCGATCACCCTCGGCAAAACAAGGATGGTACAAAGGTAGACAGTCCTGCTCATTATCACGGACGAGTGCTCAGCACAGATTTCCAGGTGTGGCTGTTGCAGAAACTGTCGGAGGAGGCGATTGCTATGCGAATCTTGGCGACGGATACGCGTTCGACTACGAATGTGTGGCACGCTCGACTGGCACATGTGGGCTTTGATATTGAGAAGACCGCCAACCCTAATCTACAGTGCGTGTCTTGTGTGGGAGGGAAACTTGTTCGATATAGTTTTCTTCAAGAGGGGAGTGATGAGCAGAAGGTGCTTGGGGTGGTGCACATCGACCTGTGCAGGCCCTGTCAAGTTCCTATAAAAGATGGCAGCCGTTACATTCTTCTGCTCATGTATCGACAACAGGCTACGTTTGGATCTACCTGATTGTGCAGAAAATCGGTGCTCTGAGTGTTTTCCAGAAGTGGCTTCCCCGTGCAGAGAGGCAATGTGAGGCTTCAATGAAGGCTCTCGCTCATATCGAGGTGGCAAATTCTTGGGAAGTAAATTCGTCGAATTTCTCGAAGATAAATGGATTGAGCACGACCTCACTTGCCCCTATACGCTGCAGCAGAACGGGATGGCGGAATGTGAAATGTGAACCGTCGTCGAAGCAGTTAGAACAATGCTTCTGCAGATGGGGGCTCCCCATCATTGGTGGCACCTTGCAGCACAGCAAGCTGTTTGGGTGATGAATTGTTTGAAACATTCCTCTCTGCTATCAGGGGTAACTCCGTATGAGGTGCTCTTCAAAGAAAATACCAACCTTGGCATGGCATGTGTTTGGGGGTGTATGCTGCAATTCCTCATTCTAGAGAGTAAGCGAGGGGCGAAATTGAAGACAAAGGCTCGTTGGGGTCTCAACTTGGGCGCCTCGCAACTGAGTAAGGGGTGATTGGTTCTCGGCTTGTTGAGCAACTGTTTGATCACCACGGTCTCTCGACGGGTGGAAAGCGACGAAGCAGGGTCCCACCAACAATATTGACCGTGTTGTGCTCAACAATGTATCATCAATTTCTTACCGAATAGTTAAGCCTTCCGGCTTCCTTGCTTGCTCAGCAACCAGATTGTTAGATAAGGATATAGTCCACTTGAGCATTTTCACTATATGTTATCTATGGGTGCAGTCTTTGTTTTATTTGCTGGTTTCAATTACTGGATAGGCAAAATTACTGGACTTCAATATCCAGATAACTTTAGGTCGAATTCATTTTTGGATTACTTTATTGGTGTCAATTTGATTTTTTTCCCAATGCACTTTCTAGGTCTTTGAGGAATGCCTCGTCGCATCCCTAACTATCCAGATGCCTTTGCTGGATGGAATGCTATTAGTAGTTATGGTTCTTATGTGTCTGTTATAGGCATTCTTGTTTTCTTTGCTGTGGTTCATTTCAATGACGAGATTGCTAAATTACCAGCCCCTCTGCACATGCCCACGTCGATTCTTCGACCGCGGCAGCCTCTGTCTACCCTCGAGTGCAACTCTCTCCGTTGCCATAAATTCCTCCTGCAAAAAGGCGCTTCTTCTGCTGAGGACGCCCCCTTACAACGGGGCAGGTTCGTTTTGTCAAAAACATTCGCTCTAACTTCTCTTTGACAGGGAGGGGGGGGGGGGGGGGGGGGGGGGGGGGGAGGGAGGAGGGATGGGGGGGGGGGGGGTTTGCCGAGTTCAACGCCCACTCGATCGATTGAAAAAATTCTGCCTTTGTCAACACTTTTTGGCGAAGAGGGGCGAAGTGCCAACGAATGTCATCGCCAATGAGCGTTCATAAATAGAGCACCATGCAGACGAAGAATCTGCAGCGAATAGTCTTTAGACCATAAATCCACAGAAGAGCAGCCTACAGCGGAAAAGGCGAGAAAATGGTAGCATGTAGAAGAAAAGGCCACAGAAGTGCAACCTGCAAAAGAGAGGCCTGCAAATGAGAATATACCGCAAAAATCGGGTCGAACGATTCGAAAGCCAATTCTCTTTTGTGAAGCACTAACGACGTTTACCCTGACTTCGCTCGATGGCATGCAAGAGGATTCAGAACAGAAAGTGTTTGACGCTGCTGACGAGTGTGTTGTCGACACAGATCATCGATGGGACATTTCGACCATGACTGTCGCAAAGGTTCTTCAGAGTTGGAAAGGTGTAGCGGTCATTGCGGCCATGGATGCAGAGATGCAAACTCTCTACGACCAGGAAACTTGGGAGCTGGTACCTATAAAGATACTCTAACGAAGAATATTGCTTCTCGTGGTTTTCAAGCCTTTGAAAAAATTAGGGGAGATTTAGAGGCCAAGAAAAAGCCTTTAGAGATTATTCAGGTACCTGAGAAGTTGGGCAAAGTACTACGGAGCGTAGAAAAGGGTCGTACTGAGAAGAAACGAGGAATGAAATGACTAAGAGAAAGTTGGGTACAAAATGCAAACCCTAGAAAACTGTACCCCATATGTGCTACCCCACTATAGCCTACAGTAGCTCTGTCATATAAATCTGACACACCCCCATAGGCAAAGTGGGGGAGAACAAGGGGTCACAAGACCAGTCAAGCAAAGCAAAGCAAGCTCAGGGTGGATCACAAAGTCACCACACATTCTGAGCACAGGTTCAAGGCCACAAGGCCAGTTCACATGCAGGATTACATATATATATATAAGGCTAGACAAGCAAGAGCAGTGTATATATATATGCAACAGTACAAACAAGGTCAAGGGTGAGCAAGTGAGGCAAGGTAGGCACAAGGCCCAGCTGAGTACAGAAACGCTGATGATCACAAGGCGCAAGTGCCTTGGTGAAGATATCAGCAGTGTTGGCCTGAGAGGCCACGTACGCAAGCCGCAGCTGACCACGCTGCTGTAGCTCACGAGCAAGGAAGTAGCGGAGAGCAATGTGCTTCGTTCTGTGCTCCAGTCTCTGCTCTCGACACAAGGCCAGCATGGCCTTGTTGTCTACGTACAGCACTGGAGGAGAACGAGGCGGCTCTCCGAGGTCAGTGAGCAGGTAGGTGAGCCAGCGAAGCTCCTGTGCAGCCATGGCCCCGGCGTAGATCTCAGCCTCACAACTGGAGCCGAGAACAGAAGACGAGCGGGTAGCCCGCCACGAAACAGAGCCGGAACCAAGGCTGAAGGTGTAACCCTGTGACGACCGCTGCGTAGCCTGGTCGTCAGCCGAAGAAGCGTCTGCGTGCCCAGTGAGGACCACTGGACTCTGCCCTCCAAGCACAAGCCCCATGCCCGACGTACTGCACAAGTAACGCAACACCCTCTTCGCTGCAGCCATGTGCTCCGGTCTGTGTCTCCCAGGAGCAACATAGCGTGCGAGAATGCTAAGAGGGTATGCGAGGTCAGGTCGTCTGCAGGTCATCAGGTACATGAGGCAGCCAAAAAGCTCTGGGTACGGGCCACACTCGACTCTACGGACTCATCCGAAGGCAGAGCTAGGAGCGAGTGGCGAGTTAGGCAGAGGAGTGGCCTGAGGCGAGGAGTACGTGAAGCCGAAGCGCTGAAGGACCTGCTGCACCATGTGTGACTGAGTCAGGGTAATGGTCGGCGTGCTCTGTCC